>OZ021722.1:71193948-72441448 GCA_963978545.1 Linyphia triangularis
GCAAAAGCACAAAATTGCAAAATGCCCGATTTTATGTCCCAATTATGTTATAAGTCCAATGGAAACTTATGGCATAAATTAAATTTAAACAACAAAGTATCAACCGCTTTGGAGTTATACTGTGCATTAACAAACTCTTACCCCGTTCCAATAGCAAACATTTGGGATAAAGCCCTATAAAAAAATGATACCGCCAAGCTATTATACAGTAAAGTAGATCACCTAAATTGCATATTAGTAAATTTAAAGAAAGAATCATTTCTAAAAGGAGTAAAAATAAAACGATGTGTTGTTTACTTTACAAACTAAAATTTTTAAGTTACGCATGTAATTATATTTCATTTTATATCTAACTGATTTATTGAAACAGTGTTATTCATAATGGTTTTGGGTCAATGAATGTATATGTAAACTACCGTAGCAGATTTTTACTAAAGAAGCAAAAAAAAAAGAAAAAAAGAAAGAAGAAAAAAAAAAAAAAAAAAAAAGAATTTTTAAAGGAACTTTAAGATAATTATTAGCAATCGTTAGTAACAGTCAAAAACGGATTTACATTACTATTTTTGTTTTTGAAATCACTTATGAACATTTTATTTCACTTCTAATATTTTTGAAATAATTGAATTTTTTTTTTATGTTTCGAGAAACCCACCTGTATATATTTACATGATTCAATATTTATAGGAAATTTATTCGGTGTACCAATAAGCATACCAATCATACGTATAAAAACGACTTTTTTTTCTTATCTTAAAGCTATGTTAAAGAGGTTTATTCTTTGATGCGTTTATTCAGTTTCATCGGTGATCAATTGTATTTTTATCCATTATATTAAGCAGTTTCATAACTTTTTTGCAGTATAATAAAGCTTAGTTTGGCAATTTACTTAATATAAAACTCAACACCGTAAATTTGAAGCATAAAACTAAACATTGAAAGCTTAAAGTCCTTTGCTGAGCATACGTGAAAAATAGGGGAAAATATACCATAAAAATGGCGATCAATCAAATTTTTTATATCCCTCTTTTTGAATGGGAGAAATTTTTGAAAGGGCGTATAGACTTTATTCACACAACCTTTCTTCATGGTTGAGAAATTTCTTTATTTATAGTACAAAGCCGGTCTCACCAAAAAATGAAACCTGGGATTTAGCTGGTGACAAAGCATTTTGCCATCTCCCTTTTTAATACGCTGTTATGAAGTGACAGTTTTATGCTGACGTTGAAAATACCTTTTGGTTCAAAGAATTCCTACAAAAACATCATCTCAAGAGTTTATTGAATTGTAAATTTGAATCAGTTTTATATTTTTCAAAAAACTTTTTTTAACTAAGTTTATTTAATATATTGTGTTCAGTTTTTGGACATATAACAAATTATTAGCAATACCTAATGATGGGCACTGATCTGATAAATATATTAAACTCTTTATAGAAGTTCAAATTATAATTAAAATTTAAAATCTAAATAAACCATACTATATTGATTGTTTTAGACCTATAGTTAATTCTTAGAAACAGTTTGTTCATCTTAAAAGGCACTCGAAATATTTTTTTCAACTAATTGAGTAATTTTGTCTTGGAAATTATAACACACCTGCTAAACTGTCCTTAATAGTAAGTCTTCCGTTAATGGGAAACCTATCTTACCTATCTTTGGTGATAAAGGAATTAATTTTGGTGTACAGTGATATAATTGAAATAAAGTCTCTGATTCAAAAGTCTTTCCATTCCTTCTTGAGTAAGTTGAGAGGATATAAATTTCGTAGGATTCGATTTAACTAACTATTAGTAATATATTTATTATTGAGATTTAAAATTCGTATTGCGTATTGAATAAATATTGTGGCTTAAATAACAATTAAAACTTCTTATTGAAAATGTATATCCATTTTTCACCAGAATGGAGTAAAATGGGTTATAATACAAACAATGTAAAATGATTAATCAAAAAATTGATCAATGCTTGAATTTTCTGATTGATATTAGTAGCTTTATGTAATAATTACAGCTATTAAATTGTGGTCCTTAGAAAATTTTATTATTTTATTTTAGAATAATTAGACCTAAATACCAATTCTGGATACTGTCACACATTTTTTTTTCACTTAATCTTCTCAGAATGTTCTATCTATAGAATACATTCAGTACAAAATCCTCAAGAAAGTATCAGTAAAAACCAACTAAACGTCTAAGTGAATTTGCAGTATTTTTTTTTTTTTTAAGTTATTGGAGAATTTAAGATTTTTTTTCTTCTTCTGTAGCAATTACTTTATTTTATTTTCATTAGCTATTGTGTTTCCATATTCGAATCCCAGGTGACATCCATTTTATATTAGAAATTTCTTTTGTATTTTTATACTTTAAGAAAGTTTACAAATACCCTCTTCTTACATATTTTAATAAAATTGACTATCCCATCACATATTAATCAATAAAGTAAGAAAAAACCTGCTAAGTTTTATCCATATCCCTTTCCTAGTACCTCACATAATGCCTAATAAAATAAAATTTAATGGTTATTAAAATTTCATATTTGTCTGAAACTAAAGTCCAAAATACATTTTAACAGAAAACATGCAGAAGTTTGTTTAAACTAAGCTGAACAACAATAACAATCTATAGTTTTTCTCTATTCTCTTTAAAACTTTTGTCGCTGTTGGCTAATGTTTACAGGCTACTAATTAAAGCTTCTGAAACAAGTGATAAATTCTAAACTATTATTAAAGTTTTTAAATTGAAAATAAAAATTATTACTTATTTTACCCTTCTTCCCCTATCTTACATGGCATTACTCTTCATCGCTTAACCTTGAGTAATTTAATTGCATGACCAAAAATGAACACACAATTTTTTTTTTAGTTATAAGTAGATTTAATTAGTAAATACTATTTCACTGAAAAATTCGTATTTCCATACACATGTTGGTTTGCTTATCTTTTAATAGTTATGCATTCAACAAACTTGCATGTAAAAAATTTAAATATACAACGGAATCTGCATAAAAAGATAAAAGAGTTGATTCTGTGCGGAACCATTTTTTTTAACTGCTCATTAGTATTTATAAGTTTATGAGCAGTTATAAATTAATATAAGACATAGTTTAAAACATCTTAGTCTTAATAAAAATTTCATTTTTTCTCTTAGAAGTTCTTTTCACTTGAGAAGTTTCAAATTATAATAATTTTAATTCATATTTACAAGAGCTAATTAGAGTATTTTTATAATATACTTTATTAACTAATTTAAACATAGTGAAACCATTGAACATAGAATTCAGTCATAAAATCTGAAATTTATTTTATATCTTACCCTATTAGTTCTTCCTCAGATATTTCTTAAAACAACTACATTTTTTTCCAAAATTGGTATTTGAGTGATTGGAGACCCATTGCCTGATTGATTTCATATGAAATTTGTTTCAAATAATGTTTCAATATGGTATAAAAACTATACCATATAAAGTTCAAACAAGAAGATACAATAAAAAGTTTTCATTTTGAAACCGCTTGTTCTTTCTCACTGCCTGCATCGTCTAGAGAAGAAAAGTTATTGCAAATCTAAAGAGCAAGCATTTACTATTGCAGAAGATAACAGCATGTTATAAAGCAGAAACATACACAATTTACAGTACAGGGTGAGAAAAAAAGAGGTTAGTATGATTCATAAACGACAAGTGTCATGCAAAGCAGGGAATATTATATCTAATACAAAACACCAAAGAGATCACACGATTGGCTTTAGGGATCAGGTAATACATTAATATAAATTAAAAACACAAAACATTAAAACATATCTTTGAAACATTTATTAATGAATATGTTGAACTTACTAAGTATTGGAATCAGGCAAGATAGTCCATCTATAGTTTCATCTTTGATTTATATATCTACATTCCAGTAATTAAACCTTCAGTTGGAATTAGAAACTCTTAGTTAATAAATGAAATTAATTGCCCAAGAACTTATTTAAATAAAACAACTAATAACAAGTTAAATAAATTCTGTATAACTGCAAACCAAGAATAAAGTTTTTGAGATGAAGAATGCTTTTTTAAGTGGTAACATTTAAAGGAAATTGTAAAAAAATGTATAATATACCCCAAAAAAGTTTTCTGGGACATATGAAAGATATGTAGTGCAAAAGAAGTGATGCTAGCAGCTGAATGCGTGCGATCTCTTTGGAGTCGTAATAAGCCATTCTTTTCTATAGAATCCTAGTTAGCTAATGAGTGAGTAAATTCACCCCTTTCTGAGTTACGCACCTTTAAAGCAACAGATTCCCCGCAAAACTCAAACAAATAGTGGAAAGGTCCCGTGCTTTGAGTGAGAGAGGCCAAGTTGTGCATCTGCAAAGAGGGAGTCAAGTCAATCAATCAATCTCGCCCACTTCTACTTCGATAGAGCTTCTAGAAGTAGCCTAAGGCTCTGCTTCTTTCTACATCTTTTATTTTTCTACAACATCTATTATTCGTCACATATCCTTTTCTACTTCTGTATGTGTGTTTTGGTTTGTTATTTTAATATTAGTTCAACATAATTGTTCTTAAACTGATTCGTTTTACTGTATGAATGGATTTTTCGGTGTTTATGTTGGAGAGTAGATTGGTGATATATCTAGAACTGTTTAGAAAAAAAGTAGTTAAATATATTATATGTGTTATAATATTAAGCAATAAGAATGATTGTAGAAGTGTAATTAAAATTGTAAAATATATTTCATAAAGTTGGTTGTACAACTTTAGAGATAAGAAGTTATAGATTATGCTATGGAGATTTGAAAGTAAACGCAACTTTAGCTTTGGCAACTCGCTAAAGAGAGGTCTTGTAGAAAAGTCCAGAAATAAGAAAATCCTATATATTTGTAACCATTTTCTAAATTTTGCGAAGCCTCTTTTAATATTGATTTGTTAAGTTATTCATGGTTGAATTTATTTGTATTGAAATTAGTTTTTATAGTTATTAATAGGATATTTTGAAGGGGCTCTGTTAGAAAGTTTTAGATAGTTTTAGCTACTTCTTTAAAATTTTCCAATTGAATATGTTTCACAGTATTTCATGAAAATCACAGCTAAGCTGTAGGATTAGAAATAGTTTCAAACAGCCATTATGACAGTCAGAGTTTGGGTAGAGAAACTGAATATTATTTCAATAAAAATGCAATGCATTGAAAACAATTAAAAACGAGCTTGAGTTTTGCTGTGCAAAAAGCATAGTAAGAAATTGTGCATTGTATAATTTAGAATGACACCACATCAAGCACATGCAATTCAGAAAATATTTTTATATGCATTTCTGACATTTTCATATATTAAGCCAATATTTAAATGGAAATAACTTTTTGATTTAATACTAAGCTTTTTTTAAACTTAGGACACTTATTTTTCCTGCCTGAATGGGAATAATGAGTTCAAATGTTTATTGTAATTTTATATCAATATTTTATAAGAGCACGAGAAGGAAATTATTTTATTATTTAATGAACATTTAGAATTTTAGGGGAAATTAAAGATCACTAACTACTGAGTACTCATATGTTTGTGTTATTTGTTTATATATTATAGTAGTTTTACAAAAATATAAGCAATAAAACAACAATTCAAAACATTTAAGAAAAGTTTCAATATATGCTTGCAAAAACTCATCTTACCTAAAAAGTCATCAAAAAGTAAAAAATGTTAGTATATCTATAGTTGATAATTGAATTTTTAACTATAAGTTAGATAGTTATTCTTTAATCTATAATTTATGAATTTAAGCTTTTATACATTCGTTTTTGAGTTATCATAATGAGCATAACTGGGTTTGTACTATTTAGAAAAAAAATAAAGAAGTTTTTATACTAGTGATTAAATTAACTTTTGGTAAATATATTGCAATAATTCAAATTATAGCATTGAATTTATTTGCATTTTGGGTTGAGTATTTATAGTTCTACGCATTTCTGCAGTATTTGGAATGTATATCAGAAATTATCAGTAAATATATTTAGTAACATGTAAATATTTTTGAAAAATCGTATATTAGAAAAAAAAAGAATGATTTGCATTAAAAAATTCCTAAAAGTCTCAAAAAGTCTTATCTTTATTACGTAAAACAATATAACATGTACTGACAGTTTCTAAATATTAAGTATAACTATTCATATTTAGTATGAGTGAATTTGTGACTAAACTTAAAAATAATTGAAAAATATTTAATCATCGTATTGCTTGTTAAAAAAAAATATTTGCTGATGAATATAATTTTTTTTTTCATTATTAAGCACCATTTAAAAATATTTTATAGAATCTCAAAAATCTTTTTTTGAATTAATTACAAAAATACTTATATTTGCTATACAAATAATATAATAGTATTTTTGTATGATAGATATATTAGTTATACTAGTTATACAGGAAAATATTTAATAAAAAGTATCGATCCATAAAAAAACTTGGGTAAAATTTGATACTTATTGTAATACCGTATAAGATGACTCACACGCCACATACACAATAAAATATCTTACAAACAATACAAACAAGACAAAACACTTGATTCATATGCAGTACATATAAATGACATGCGAGAGAAATGTAATAGGCAAGGAAGGATGGTTACTAGAAAAGGAAGACAGATGTATAGCATATGCAAACTAACATCAACACCGAGAACTTACCTCAACTAGTACCAGCAGGCAGTGCGAAGATTTCGAAGCTGGAGTATTATACACAAGAAAGGTATATTAATTTATCTAGATATTAATATGAATAAAATTAAATTTAATATAAGTCATATTAAAACCCGAGGCAGATAATCTGTATCGTAGAATTGGGTTTACAATATCTTTTCTTGCACAGCTTGATTTTATCTCTATTTTAAAATCCCAAGAACTTAAAACGACATTAGATAGTTTTAAAACCAGTAAAATATTAGGATTTTTCTTTATTTTTGGTCCATATTCATGGCGGTATTTTTCTTCTTCATAGTATTGGAGGTTTATTTGAGCTTTTAAATGATTCTGCCATGCAAGAATATATTTTAAAGCAATATATTATCGTATCAAGAATTCTTTGAAAATTGTGGTCTAAAATATATCTGGAGCTATCAAAAATGATTTTCCTCATTTATACCGTGGTTATAAAACGCAGAATAAATGATTGTTAAAGGCTCTATTTGAAGGTTTTATGTAGGTAACGAATTATATAAACAAGATTTTGTTGAGACATTGTTTGCAATCAAATAGTATGAAAAGCGATTTTCAATTTAATGTTGGTGCATCATAGAGCATTAATATGATTTTTGCTTTCAATTACCCATATGTATACATAGGGCAATGAAACCATAGCATTCGGTCAAAAAAAAAAAAAACATAAAAAAAAAAAAAAATTCATTTTGTTTTTGCATTTCTCCACGTTTTGGAACATCCTTCGAAAAAGTGATCTAGAGAAAATGTCTGTCTCTGTGTGTGTTTGTGGTCAGCATAACTATCGAACAAACTGACCTACGATGTTCAAATTTGGTATGCGGGTTGGTGGTGGCCATGGGACCTACCGTTAAGGTTTTCGTCAAAATCACGCATGCTCATAAGGTAGCTGTAATTGAAAAAATCATGTACAAATTGATTGTCCAGTGGTGAAGAATGAAATGTTTTGGTTTCTCAGTAAAATTTAGTAAATTTAATAATCATTTTAATCGCAAAAATATTTTAACTAACAAATAATATTTTTACTAATAATGTTTATGAATAACTTTAATAATAAATAAAAATGATTTTATTATTTTCAATTATTGCAATTGATTTAAACACATAACTTTAATACATTTTTGTAGAACAAAGGTACAAATTAACCCTTTTCTTATAAAAAGTATCAATCGTTAAAAGTTGTTCTTATACACTCCATGCGTGACACTTTATTCTGTTCAATATATTGACAACAGACTTAGGTTGTTGAGTGATCAATATATCAGTCCTGAGGATTTAGCATGATTCGATTAACTATTCATAGTAGCTATAATAAAGATATCTGGATGTAAAAGTCGCTGAGTCATCAGCTTTAATAATTTATTTGAACAATGCGTTCGTAGAGTTTTTCACCAATGGTATTTCTTGTGCAAAATTCTTTAATTACTAAGAAAATATAATAACAGTTAGGAAAATGAAATTTTCATTTCAGTTGAGTTCATTCAGTTTTATGGATTTCCTCAATATAAATTCTTTTGCATTTGTAATACTCATATGAATTTTTTATTATGTAAGTATAAAAAAGCATCTGTATTTATAATTTGTTACTCAAACATATTTAATAAATGTAGACACGAATTTAAGTTTCTACAGAAATAGATAATTTCTTTATTAGAATCTTATCTTAAAACATTCTGTAGCATATTTTACTAACCAAACTTTGGTCTCAAAGCTATTTTTCATTTTAAGATGAAAACCATATTTTTTGGAAAATTAAAAATTTAGATAATTTTAAGTATGGTGGAATTAGAAAAAAAAAAAAAAAAAAAAGACTTATTTTATCGGCAATAAATTTTTAAGAGGGTTTTATGATTGATTTATCTGATCACGTTTATAATATGAGCAAACAGCATTTGTCCAAAGATGATGAATATTTCTTTGAAATGGTATGTGAATTATTAATGAAGTGCTACGCTATGCATAGAAAATGCGATGTAAGTGTAATAAATTGAGAGAGAGTAGGAAGTTATTTTTTTATTTTCAAAGCAAAGAAATTTCCATATGAGAATAATTACTTATTCACATTTCCAACAACAATTTACCATCGAGATGATGCTAAATAAATTTATTCAATTAAAATGATATTTTAGTCGAAAATTTGTCATAAAATGATATTTAAAAAGTAACATTATCAAATATGTATTACGTTAATGTATTTTAGAAATATATGCTTATTATTTTAAAGGTAAGCATGAATAAATTAAGCAGTTCTATTTCAATCGTTCACCTATCTTTTTTTAAAAATATATTCAACGCTACAATTGCAAGATATAATTTTTGCGATTTAAATGAGAAAAAATTATTAATGCAAGTTTAAGCTAAGGAATGATTTTCAATAATTACTTTGAAAGATTTATTGTTAATTTTTTTTCTACGAATTTCAATTCCATTAATTTGATGAATCTGAGATGGTAAATGTCAAAAGTTAAACAGCTTTTCTTTCAAATAACATACGACTCTTTTTTTTCGGATTGGTATATCTTATAAAAGGCTTGAACTCAATCACCAATGATATCTCTTGAGTCTAGTTATTACACTTAACTGTAAATTCAAAGTTATCTTCTGTGGTATTTCTGGGTATTTCTAAGATTTGATATTGAAAGAAGCAACCAGTGACGAAGATTGTTGGAACGATGACAATATGTTACACTTTAAAAACCATTTTATTTAATTGTAATACGTTTGTATATGTCAAGAAGAACAACTAATATTTTGAATTGATGTTAATTATTCGTTCATTATATTAATTCAAGAATCAAAAATATAAATAATTCTTGAATACTAAATAGTAATATTTTTTAAACAAATAAATCTTAACATAAGTAGTTTTTAACATAATTATGAACATAAATCATTCTTAATTAAACAATAATTCTGGTTTTTTATATTAATTTATTGAAAAATATTGGACAGTAAATTAGTGTACTAATTCAAATTTTTGGTTTTCTGTTCTTACAATTTTTTTTTTATTTACGCTAAAGCAGGAATTTTTTTTTTATAATTATTTATTTAATAATTTCAAAAATCTCATAATTTACTTATAATTTAATTTTTTTATAATCTCAAATACAAACAATTCAAACTAAAATAATCAAGTTTTTTTTTTTTTTTAAAACAAATTCAGTTTTTTAAGAATACAAATTTTTCTTTCTTTTAATTGCTTCTTTTAATTTTTATTAATTAATACTTAGCAATATATTTTATCATTTTAAAAATTTGGATACGTTTATTTAAGGAAGTTTATTTTTAAAACGCCTTTGCATGTATTAACTGTCCGAGGCCCGTTTTACAATAGATTCCTCCTCGGAATATTTTCTGAATTAAAAAATCAGTGCTAAAATATATTTTTTTTTATCAAATGAGATTTTTTTTTTTAAATATCGGGGGAAAAATTCGGCTTGCATTGCGAACGGAATATAAACGGAAAATGTTTTGTGTGAACTACTCAAAGTAGAAAGTACATTAGCATACATTTTCAAACGATCATTTTCATACATTTTAAAAACATCATAATATGGCTTGAATCACAAATGGAAGTATAAAGTTTGTTTAAGTCATAGATTTCTTCAAAAATTTTCTCTTTACTTCAAAACTCTTTACTTAAAAATTTTTCGAAAAATTCCGAAAATTGTTTTGGTAAAGAACGGAAATAATATTCGCATGGGCGTCCGAGCTACCAAAATTATTTTGGTTTTGATAAGGAATAATTTTTAACATTTTATTTTACCCCAGTTAAACATTATTCTTTTAGTATTAGAAATAACTTTTTTTATATATATATTCTATACCTCACACTTATCAAAAGACTCTTAACCAAGTACATTTCTCGTCTTCTTTAAGTAAAGATAAAAACGAATGGATATTCAGCAAATGGCCAGAAGTGCTAAATGGTTCCCAAAGGACGGGGTGCAATTTATCTTCACTTTTGTATAGAGTGAATCAATTTCCGTCTTTCCACAGTGATTGATATGTTTCCAGTTAAAATGTAACCCGTCCAAACACAACATAAATGGTCCACCGTTGACCTCCTTTCTCTGTTACCGATTTTTTCTCCTACTATGAATTATCTCTTATGTTCTGAGGTATTTCCATTTTTTTCTCATGATTTGTGATTCTTTACCCTTCTTTTCTGTTGGTTCATTAACTACTTCGGAACTAATTTCTTTCGTATTTTTCCCCTATATTTTTCTTCGGTCTATGATTAGAAATAGAGTTTTCTTTTAATTTACCCAGTTTGCGTTTTCAGCTTTGAGATGGAATTAATTATTAACCATGTTTAAAAACTTGATAAAGTTTTTGAGAGATTTGTGCATCGTGAAATCACTATAACTTAATGACATTTTCATCTTTTCACTTTCGTTATAAAGTGTAATAAAAAAAGTAATAATGTAATTGATAAATTGATAATTCCCTAATATTTGAGAATTGTGTGATATGATTTTCACAGACGAAATGTTTTATTTCTCTACTAAGTATTTTTTTCATCGAAAAGATAGCGTTGTATGTATGTATGAGCATTTTCTCTATCTTAATTAAGTAAGTTATAGGTTTTTTATAACTGATACTTTGGTGTAAAGCTCCAACTGTGCGTAAAAAAGACCGGCTTTTTAATTTTTATGAAAAAAAAAAAAAAAAAAGTATTGTTTATATTTTCCCAATTTGTCTTTAAATACATAGAATTTCTTTACAGAATTATATTTGAATTTTTTTATTTTTTTTATTTTTTTGAGAGTTATTTTAAGAAACATCATGTCAATTTAATTAAAAGTATTCCACGTGGCCTTTACGAAAAAAAAATATGTATATATATATATTTTAAAAGTTTGAGGGTTTCATTCATTGTTTTATTTTAAATGTGGTTTTAACATTGTACTCTTTTTACTAATTTAGAAATAAACTTAAAAGTATTCATAAAAAGATTTCAAAAATATAATAATTCTAGATCATACAGTTAAGTTCATGGGTTAACATTTATAGTTTTTAGTGTAATTTTATGAAAATTTATGAGATATATTAATATGAGAATTAGAGTAATAATATGCTTGCAAGAAAAACGAACTTATTTAACATTTGATGTACAGTCAAAATGTAGGAATGAAAATAAATTTGATGAACATTTATATACGCTTTAATATATATATTATATTACGAATATATTAAACTTATTAATATATTCGCTTTAAATGCAATTTAAAACTTGATGTATTTGGATTATGTACGTTTATCATTAGAGTTTATTTTCGCAGTTTATACTGAAATCTGATGGCTAAAATCAGTTAAATTATTTCTAAATTTATATTTAGTTAAAAACAATGATTTGCTTCATTAGGAGATTTTATTTACTTTTATGCATAGGCAAATCTAGTAAAGAATTTTTATTTGTTTACATATATGTTAATTTCTTAAATAGTTGCAAAGAAAAGAATAATTATTCTACGTACAATATCCTTATCAATGTGTAATAATTTAATAATTTGTCGTGGGACAGGTCATTTTAATTACAAATACATTTTATGCTTTATAATATTTTTATATTACAAAACGCAAAATTAGCCACATAAATCTAGTTTAATTTTCCTAATCAAATAAATTGTGTAATTTCACATTGCAATGGTGGTTATGTAGATCATTTGGGATTTACATACGTGTTTGGCATAATACTCGACCAGTCAATTCATGATTCTGTAATAATTGATTTTGAAATTACATAGTAATCAACTGTTGAAGTTCACAGGAGCATGCAAATGAGCTGAAGTATACTACCCGACTGGGAATTAACTGCTGTCAAGTGGAACCATTTCAATGTCCATTTGTAGTGGTGTATTTCTGACAGCAAACACAATAATAAATTTTTTTATTTTTGGAGATAAATATTTACTGACCAGTTTGTATGTTATCTGTTGATTTATGAAAAAGAAATCCGCTCTGGAACGTTATAAGATCCTTTTTGTTTTATAACTTATTTGGGTTCTTTCTTTCATTCCAACATACATAAAGTATTTTAAAGTGTTCTGAGAAGCACTTGATATTTAAATATTAAAAATATCATATACATGTAGATAATCCTAAAATACGGTATTTCGTAACGTTATAAAACTTTTTCTGGAAGGTAAATTCCCACATTTCACTAGGCATTTGTAATGAAATGATATTTTCCCCTTATATTTGTTAACAATTAGCTAAATACCTGTTCTTCGCTACGAAATTTTGAAATGTGCAATATTTTAGCTAGCTGTGAGGCCTCGCGTTGCAGAAATCTGCCATTCATGTATAGGACCCAGTTTTTGGCGCTTCGCTCTCAGGAAGGTTCAACGCTACGCAAAATCGAGCTTGCTTCGTGCTCTGAAAAGTTCATGGACACATAAACACAGGCTTATTTCACTCGCTGAAAGGTTCATTGCTGCGTAAGCATAAGCTCGCTTCACTCACTAAAATCTAATTGCTATGTAAAGCCTTAATATTGGAAACATCTCCCTTGTCAAGAAAAAATTCCCCATTAATACAATAATCTAACACCCCTTTAAGATCATTTGAACACGTATTTGTGAAAAGCAAAATTAGAGACTGAAACTACTTATGTTGAAACTTTCAGAGCTCTAGGCCTATTCGAAGTCGCTTTTTGTGAAAAAATTAATTAAAAAACAAATTAAAATTTTAACATTCTTTTTGTCAGTCCAATTAGAAGGCCAAAATTACTTGTGTTAAAAATTTCAGAAATGTAGCCAAATTACAAAACGTTTTGTAAAATGTTTGTTAATTAATTTAAAAAAAAAAAAAAAAAAAAAAAAAATTAAAATATATATATATATATATATTTTAAATTCTCTTTTTCAAAAATTCAATTAGATGGTCACAACTATTTATGTTGAAAATTTCAAAGCTGTAGCCCTATTTGAAATCGTTTTGTAATATATATAAATAATTAACAATGAACTAAACAAAAATTTAAAATTCTGTTTTCTCAAGTCCAATTAAAAGGCCAAATCTACTTATGTTGAAAATTTTAGAGCTGTAGCCCAATTAGAAATCGTTTTGTAAAATATTAATTATTTAACTAAAAAAATTAACTAAAAGAAACTAAATAAAAATTTAAAATTCTGTTTTTCAAAAGTCCAATTAGAAGGCCAAAACTACTAATGTTGAAAATTTCTTAGCTGTAGCCTTATTAGTAGTCGTTTCGTAAATGTTTATTAATTAATTAAAAAAGAACAAAATAAAATTTAAAATTCTGTTTTTTAAAAGTCCAATTAAAAGGCCAAAACTACTTATGTTGAAAATTTCAGAGCTGTAGCCCTATTAGATATCGTTTTGTAAAATGTTTATTAATTAATTAAAAAAATTAATTAAAAAAGAACCAATTTTATTTAGGTATCCACACACACACACACACACACACACACACACACACACACACACACACACACACACACACACACACACACACACACACACACACACACACACACACACACACACACACACACACACACACACACACACACACACACACACACACACACACACACACACACACACACACACACACACACACACACACACACACACACACACACACACACACACACACACACACACACACACACACACACACACACACACACACACACACACACACACACACACACACACACACACACACACACACACACACACACACACACACACACACACACACACACACACACACACACACACACACACACACACACACACACACACACACACACACACACACACACACACACACACACACACACACACACACACACACACACACACACACACACACACACACAGCTTGTTTTATTGTTATATATAAGTGTAGTTTATTAATCCAGGCACACTAGCGCTCAAAAATGTTAAGACGTGCAGTGGTCCAAGATAGAAGATACCACCTCCTTCTGTACTTTAAATAAGCCCTTTTAACATTTAGGATAAGCACTAGGAAATTAGTCACTTTGCTTATTTTGACATGATCATTTATTTTAAAAAATTAGAAAAAAAAAATATTTGTAACATTAAATGTTAGAAGAATCAATGATTATCGCAAATACAATTACTACTACCAATAGCAGTTGTCTTCACCTTCTGTATTTTCACTGGTTAATTATTTTCAAACTATTCATTAACCTCGTATCTGTTTGCAATTCTGAAAAATAGTTTCAAAAGGATTTTTTAAACCGTTAAACTATTTTAAAGATGCTATTTGGCTTACAAAGGACATTTCGGAAAAAAGATGGGACATGCGTCCTGTTAAAAAACAAACAAAAAAACTAAAATTGATTTCTTAGACAAAAACGGGTTATGCACAGTTTACAATTCTGTGATTCTGTACTAAACAAACTTGTATTCAGCTATTGTGAACCTTGACCATTATTGGAAGGTTTTTGAGCGCATCCGTGTCTAATTTACCTAGGAAGCATCCTCACTGATTACATCTTTACTCCTTTCATAGATTGATACAGAAATAATCGATAATTTTTAATTCAAGGCGAAAGTTAATTTTTTTCGATTTTTGAAACTGGGCAAATGACTATGCAATTAATTTTAAAATCTACTATTGATCGGATTGTCATATCAAAAAAGTGTATTTTAAAATGAAGTATTAAATCGTTAAATAAATGTTCCTGGTTAATTTTTGATGTATTTTCTTATGTACTTATAGTTGAATGTATTTTTTTTTATTTAAACATATATTTTGAAACATTTCAATTAAATTTTATTCATATAATCAGAAATTTTTTATTATGTATTTGGAATAAGAAAGTTATTTAATCAAAAAATAATTCAATGTCGTATATTAATTACAAAGCAAATTGCTATTAAAATATTTTCATTCATTTGGTTTCGCCTCTTGTTAAACAAAATTTACTATACTTATCAATTGAATTAGTTTCAGGTATTATTTTAATTGCACTGTATTTCTTAGTAAAAATGTGTCATTACTTTTCAATTGCTTTAGTATTCTAAACCACGAAGGTAGAACACGTACAGCAAACGTGATATTTTTAGAAAGACACGTACTTTCATGAATAAGAGAAATCAAATGCGTCATTATGCAGTCATAAATTACATGTCGTAACATTCATGGGGAGAAAATAGCAGGAGGCCATGAAAAAAAATGTAGATAGTGGGCAAAGAATTCAGAACTGTGTTAAAAAAGAAATAAGCTGAAAAAGTGCTTCTCGGCTAATGAATCCCAGATGCGGTGCGACACATTTTGGTTCGTAAAAAATACTTTTTCAGTAATAAAAGGCAAGGCGTTGTAAAACATTAGTCGACCAAAGCGCAGTTATTCAAAGTTCGTCGAGTTATCGGAATTGTTTTTTTTACAGGGAATGTATGGCAAGTTTTTTTTTTTTTTTCAGGTTAAAGTTATTCTAGTTTCTGATGTAAAAGAAGAGAGGAATTTTAATTTATTCGCAAAATAAAAGATATTTCTATTCCTGGGTTTGGTATAAATATAGAAATAATTTATTTCAGTGAATGAAAGTGAAGAGTTATTTTTTAACTGACACATCGTAATTTGTACAATGTGGTTAAATTAATTTTTATGTATTCCCTAATGTTAAACTAACTTTTGATAAATGAGTGATATTTAAATTTTTTCAAATAAGAGTTTGCGCTGTGTATATGATAGAGGAAGTAAACACCACTACTAGTATTAGAAAAAAAAAAATTTAATGCTTTGCTTGTATAAATTTAGTTGTTCGTTTATTTTAATACGTTGTTGGGTTTAAGAGTATTAAGTTTAGATTTTTTTTTTAAATATGCTTTAAAAGTGGATTATTAACTCAGTAGAATTATAAAAAATATTGTTGACTTTTAAATATAAAAAATTGAATTGAAATTGATTAGTAGAGACAAAATTATCAGTGTCCTCAATATCAATAAATAGTAAAACTTTATTCTTAGAAATATTTGAACTCTGCTTTAGAATATTTTAGTTTTGACTTTTAGAAAATACACTTTGGATAAATATTTTCAAAGTTGAAAGTAGTTCACTATAAAAGAGTTGAATGTTTTGTCACGCTATTCCCTTGAGAAAAACAAAACTGTTTGAGAAAAGAACTATATTTTTATTTCCAGGACACTTGGACACATAGCTTTAATGATAACAAATGATACATCATTGGGAGATTTCTTTTTAGCATATTATCTTTTCAAAATATTTTTATATTACATATGTTACGAGTGGTGATTTTTCTTATCGTTTCGTTTTGTTAGAAGAGGGAAAATTCTTTATGACTACATTATAACGGACTTGAATTTATTTCGTTCGTTTTATTTCGTTCATTGTTGATACTTAAACATTTTTTATTTTCATAAAGTTCAAATGCGGTCGTCGCGGTAAAATTACTTATAAAAAAAAAAAAAAAAAAAAAAAAAAAACATTAATACAAATTCACTTGAAATTAAAAATTTAAGTAATTTTATATTTACATTATGTTGAATAATAATCTAATTATGTTGAAACGCGATATTGCCATGTATAGTAATTACAATTACCATTAAATAATACAAAAATTATTTCGGAACACTTATTGATTTATGCATGAAATAGAAGTGATTTATGTTTTTGAAGAAAAGTGGTTACTTGCTTTTTGAATACAAGTAACAAATTCTAGATTTAATAATATATTGACAGAAGTTAGTAATAATAAACCCTTCAAATACACATATTATAAAATGCTAAGTTTATGTATGAAATATACTGTAAAAAGCCAAGACTTTTATTTAAATGTGAAAAACCAGAAAATTAACCTATATTTCAACCTTTATTACTTATTTTGTATAGGAAGTTTATTTTTGAATTGCGACACTATATTTAGTTAACCGATACGGTGAAACTAGTTCCTTAAAATAAAACTAACTTATTCTGGCGCATCTGAAACTCATTATGTCCTACAATTAATATATCGGTATAAAAACTCCGTTTTAATCAAAATACCATTTTTTACCTGGGAGTTAAGAGATACGATGTAAGGGATCAGTTGTTTCAAACTAAAATAGTGTTTTAAAAAAAGTCACTCGAGGAAGATAGCGGATACCAGAATTGGAGAACTCAACGGTTTTACAAAGTTTTGTGGAACAACGTTCTTTTATGGAAGGATTAGTCCAGGTGTGATAGTAACAGACCTGTAACTTCTTCTCTATGAAAAAATCAATGTAACCAACATAAAGAAGGGTTGGTAATTTTGTCCACATGTAATGATGTACAGATTAATCTTCCTTGCCTTAATATCGGAAAGAGGAAGCCTCGCTGTTCTATCGAGTCCATTCTGAATGGGCTTCTTCTCTTGGTGATTTTCTTCCTCTACCTCAAATACAAAACAACTTCTATTTCGATCTTTGAGGCTGTATCGATGAAAAAAAGGAGGTCTTATATTTAGGGATTTTTCCCAGAGTACAGTGCATACTGACTACATTTTGGTACTTTGAAGCAAAATGAATGTATTAATCTTAGCGTGCGTTTGTTGACTATAAGAGTACTTGAATGATAATTATTTTAAACCAAACTTTCTCATAGTTAATACAAATTAGTAGATTAAGCCGGTTATAATGCTTTCAAAGTTTGCTTGTTATCTTTACAAAGACTTTTAAAGTTGATTAAAACACGACCTGTCACGACAGCAGCTTTTGCCGAATATCTTGAGTTGGTCCTGGTACCTGAATATTATCAAAATGGACATTTATGTACTTCTCCTTTATATTCTTTAAGTACATAAAAAGTTTCATATTCAAAATGTCTCATTATCCCTCAGGTTGATTAATATATAGAGTTGCTTATTGCTAGAAAATATCACCTAAAGGTACCAGGTTTGTTATTTGTTTGTTCACTTCTTCTTAAATAATACTAAAATTCATAGAGTTTCCAATGCTTGTGAGTTATGTGCTCCAAGCTCTTCCACAGGAAGATTTTATAAACAGCAATTGGATTCAATATGCAGATGACCCCCTTTGCAATTCTACCTTCTTGCCTATTCTGAGGAGGGATTTCCTTCGCCTCAAGAACTGGACAGGCGGAGATTTAGGGGGTCAAATCCTCCTGTTCATCCTTATTCCAGTCGCCTCTTGAGTACAGTGCCCACTCATGGCAGTGTATGAGCGGATGGGCACCCACTGCTATGTCTTTTCTCTTTCTATATCAGCAGTACTAATCCGGGATCAACTGGAGACCAATAGAAAACAGTGATTCGTATATTGCAGGGAACTTAGTGAGATGTTATCTGACAGAAAGCAGATTTGGGTTATTCTCTTGATGTAATGTCGTTCGTTTTATGTATGGGAAAATATTTTTTATTGTCTCGATTTAAAATACTAAGTTGAGGAAGGAAAGAACAAAGGGAAATATATTGGATTAAGATAACAATGTATTAACTTAGATAAAGGGAGAGAGCAACCTATTGTAAGGTAAAAATAATAGTTTTTCAGATACGATTATAGTAAAGGGGGAGTTTAGTTTCATTAAATCTTTGTCATTCATTTTAAAACTATGAGCGAAAAAAGTTTCTTTTATTTAATAGATAAGTTATAAAAGAAATTCTAATCTCAGAATAAAGAAATATTTCCTTGGATCCTATCTACTTAGTTTTTTAATACTATAAGTAGTACTTTTTTTTCTTTTTTTTTAAAGTTTGGCTGAATATCGCATTAAATATATATTAAATTATTTGTGCATAATTTAAATTGCAAAGAGTTGAAAACATTAAAATGATTTTTTTTTTTAAATACAGTAATTAAAGAATAGATTTCTGTTCTAGACAGTGGGATGAAAACAGGAGAAAATTTGAGAACGATGAAGCTTTTATTCTTAATTTACTTGGAACTATTTTTTTATTATAAAGAATATGCATTTTTCTTCTCCTGGTGATGGTTGAAGAAAATGCATTTTTAGATCAAAGGCGTTATGGAAATATAGTGTCTAATAAACTAATATTTTTTTATTTTTTTAAAAATAAATATGTTTATTTTCCCCTTTTATGAGGGGAAGGGGGGGGGGTATACTTTGAAGTGAGGTTCCATGAAGCATGCTGATATAGAATTAGGTATAGAAAAATACTTATTAATAGTAATTTTTTAAAACAAAAAATTAAAATTTTGTAATTTAAAATTTTTACTATTTTTTATTAATAATAGTATATTATTGATTGTTTAAATACTTATTTTATTCCTATTAGTGTTATATTATGAATATTTGTAAAAAAAAATTACACCTGAAAGAAAGGGAAAACGAACTTAAAAACATACAACACTAGATTGATGTTGCAATTTTGTAAGGGAATTAATTATTTAAAATAACTAATTACTATTCTGTACTAGTGGATTTTTTTTTATTATTTAAATACAAAAATGTCTTCCAGAAAAAACGGTATATACGTATGTAACGATAGTAAATATTTGATAGTTACCAGGAAAAGTGTTCAGGTTACTTGTATATATGTGGTATAGTATAAAAATACGTGGGAGTTTCAATGTTTTTTCAATTTGGTTTTATGAGTGATTTTGTGTTTTTGAAGATTGTTTATTAAAAATGTGCAGCCTTATGAAGTTGCCTGAAAAATTCTACAAAATGAGAAATAGCCAACCGATTGTACCATTAATTTTAATTTTATTATTACGAAGTAATTATTTGTGACAATTACAGTTGAAAAATTTCATTCTATAGATGTTTTATGATTGTAAGTATAATAGTCAATTTGCAGCATTCCCTCAGTACTTAATTTCGAAAAATTTGGTCTGGATTTATATTGACATACTTTATTCAATATATACGTATTATAAAACCAATGCGAATTTAAATGAGGCTTAATAATTACTTTAAATTTACAAAGCTTTAAGAAATCTAAAATTTTTTTAAGGCATATTTGATAGATAACTTTTTTAAAAAATTCTGAAATCAGCTATTTATAAAATTGTTGTCACTATTGCATGCATAGAAAAAGATAAAGTTGTTCAATGAGGTTTTTTATTTACCAATATTTTTTTTTTACCAGAATGAAAAATATATATATATACTTTCTTTATAATGAATGGGTATAAAAACTAAGAAAAAATATTCACGATTTTTTAACTTTGAAATGCTCATATTGTCCTACACTAAATTGCCAGGACTAAAATTGACAGCGACCAGGACTGAAATTGTCTTTTTAAAACTTAAGCCATAACAACATTTCAGTTTCTGATTATTTTTACAATCAATGTTTGAAAATATTTTCATGCAATAACGGAGGTATAGAATAAATAATCCATGGTATAATTAACATCATTGCATCAACGAAAGGAATAAAGAAATTACAGTAAAGGAAAGAAAGTAAACACAGAAAATATTGAGTGTCTTAAAATGTCACTTAAAAAAGTAGTTTATTTCAGAAAACATTTATAAATTATTTTAATGAATTACAAGCGTATGCACTTGGTGAAACTGTTCGTATTTGAACGTAAAATTATTCTGCATTTACGTTTTCAAGTTAGTTAAATAACAAAAAAGGTGACTAAATTTATTGATATCTTTTTCGATAGATAATCTTGGTTTAAATGAGAAATTCTTTAGTTAATCTCATGTACTTAGCAAAATCATTCTACAATATTCTACGATTTCATTTATAAATTTGTACAAAAACTAAATCTTTGTGAAGTTACTTTAAAAACTTAATAAGCATCAAAACTTATAGTTCTCTTTTTTGATATAAAGTACAACTGAGATGTATTTCTAGATCATTAAGCATGATTAATTATGTTCATAGTTCACTGTCATGGGTGTCTATTTCCATATGATTGTCAAAGAATAATGAAGTTTGTGAGAAGAGGAAAAAAATTCTAGTCTTGAAAGGCCTATCCATCACAGCAGACATGTTTCATTGGACTATAATTGATTATCCAACCAAGTTACGATCACTAGAAGGTTTTCAAAGCTTCAGTCATTGAAGAAAGTTGGAGAATTTTTCATGTGATTTATTGTTAGAGGCATTGGTAATCTGGAATTCCAATAAATTGACCTGGAGTTTTGAATTAAACCAGTAGTTAAACTAGTTTATTTCCACCTTAAATGTTTGTACACACTGAGATGTAATAGGAAAGGAGCGTTTGGTATTCATTTCAAATCTGCGAGATCAAAGAAATATGGGGAATGAACAAAATGAATGGAAATTTGGATAGTTCAATTTTATAGATTGGCATTGGCAAAAATTCTGCTTTTAAAATACAGCTTACTTGTGTACAAATATCAACCAGGTTGGAAAACATCAAAAGATAGCAGATGTTTTTAGATTTTGCATTTTCTCTTTAGAATACCATTCAATAATAACCATATATTTATACTGGTTTAGCTTTTTATTTGTATATTTTTTGTAAATGTTTTTATGAAATGTGTTTTTGTATAATACTCAGGAAGAAAGTTGGTTATTTGATTGTGAGAAATTTTAACATTTAAAAACCGTACGAAAAACTCATTTCCAAGTTATTAATAAAGTAATTAATTATTGGTTTAAAGTAATCGATAGTATCATAGCATGGGTCATTTATAATTTTTATTTTGTTACTTTTTAAGGAGATTATGAATTTCAGTAAATGTATCTAATTCAATTTCTATTGTATACCAGTAAATTCCGTCAATTGTCAAAATGTATATAGACGTTAAAAAACTTAACACTTAAACGACACATTTCTAAAACTGATATCTACTAAAAAATAATAAATCAAATATTTTTCTATTTTTGTTTCTTGATAACAATTATTTTATTTTAGGACTTCATGGAATTAATAAGAGTGTAGTAAAAACAAACTGTTCCTAAATACTTTTATTTATATAGGAATTTTTGGTAGTTAAATTCATAGTTTAAGTTAAATGTTAGTTTAATAATTTTTAAAGCACTAAATTTTCCTGTTCAATCAATAATTTAAACAATATTGGTCATCTAGCTAACATAAAAGTAAAACAAAAGAATTCTTAGAAATGTACTGTTATACTGGCATACCAACTTTATTTTACTCTTTTATTTTATTTTGCATTTTAAAACATTGACCCTCAAATGGATACAAAAGCAAAGCACGAAACTTACATGCATACTAATGTAGTATAGGAAGTTAACTTTATTGTTAGCATTTAAGATACACACTGAACCAAACGGCTGACGCAAATAAAAAGCTTAATACTTAGGAGCAATATATTATTAATATAGAAATGTTTTATGAATTTTAAATATGACAATAGAAATGTTTCAATAATTTTTAAACATGTACCACGTAATTTAAATATAAATATAGTTTACATTTTTAAAAATAAATTCTATATTTAAAACCACAAGTGTTTTATATTTCTAAAACTTAAAATTAAGGCAAATGCTCATAAACAATTTATTATTAAAGCAGCAATATTTCAAGAATATTTCAAAATATTTTTGAATTATATATGAATTCTAAATTTTATGGATTTTCTCACTGACAAAATAAAAGAGTAGCACTATTGTAATTTGCAGAGTTTTTTCAGAAATTTAATTATTTAGAAAACACCTCTTTTTCCCATTTTATCTCCCTTCCACAACCCATCAACCTCCTATCACAAAACACTAGCACAATATTCACAAGCAATACATTATTCATTAAGCAATAACTAAGTTAATTTTTAACAACATCTAATCCACACCCCTATGATCAAGCAGCCTCCTCATCTAACCAACCGATTTTCAGACAAAGAGAAACAAAAAAAAGGAAAAGAAATGGATACTCACATAGACTTCTTCCCATTGACTGACGTACCTCACCAGCCTTGATAACCTGAGCAACCTTAGGAGCGAGAGCATTTTCGCGAATCGCAGTATCCGCAGAGCCCTGCCCGCGTGCAGTAGCTGGTAATTGTCCCCGTACCCTTGATTGAAGATGAGGAAGATATAGTCGAAGGGGATCGAGCTCAGAAGGTCCAAGAAGAACCAGGTGCGGATATAAGTTCGAGCGATCTCCTTCGGATCAAGTATCACCTGCTCGGAATTGTCCTGCTGCATTATACCTGCCAATGAGAAGACGGAAGACTTTAGTACAGTGTGTTAATAAATAATTAGACTATGTCTGTTTTTTGCTAATTCAAGCTTGTAGCAATCGACAGAATTTGATAAAATTTGATACACGTGATATTGATACCAATGAAAAGTTATATCTAAAGACCATAAAAAATTAAATAATAGTGAATATTTCAATAATATGATTTCTAAAGTCTATAAAGATATGTTGATCATCACAGAGTTAGGAGATCTGCATATAACCAATCTATATATCATAGGATTATAATGAAAAATTTAAGTTTCGGTTTTAATAAAAGAATAAAGATAAAATTTGAAAGAAAAATTCAAGCATTTCATAAGAGAAACCTAAATTTTGTAAAAATAAATTTTAAAGATTTACTTTTGTAACGAATATCGTGTGACCGTATTCGTTATTTTTATTTATATATTTTCCCTAAGAAAGTACATACAAGAATTTTGAGGAAAGTGGCCTAAAATAATATTTTTGCTTGTATTTTACTCATTTAGCATTTAGTTTTTTTTTTTAGATCCTTTAGCGCTATAGGTTATTTATTGTTACTTGCTTTCCTTGCCATATTAAATCATTTAAAAAGTTACTATGTATAAAGTTGATGATAATTTCAATCGATATCTTAAAATTAAATAAGATTTGCTTTCTCAAAGACTAAGATTAGCTTTGAACTTTATGAACAATAGACAAAAGATTTTTCAAATTGAACTATTAAAAAGTTTTTTTTTTTCTGATAAATAAATTTCAGAGCCCTAATTTTGCCTATGTGTTCTTACCATAGGTCATTGCACTAATTATCTATCATCTTTGGAACATAATTAATCTACTTTCAAATTTTAAAACAATTCAACATTTCCTTCTCAAGATCAATAGGCTTCAAAATACTATTTTTAGCCATGTTACAGGACTAATTAACTTTCACTTAGAGGCTCGGGTCCCTTCTTTTATCCCCTTATAACAAATAATTAACAATTGAAAACCCTTCGTCATACAATCAAACTCAAATTCTGACTTCAACATCTGGAAGAATGGAAGACAATCCCATATAATGGCGTTCTTCAATCAGTTTTGCTTTTAGTTATTGAAATTCTATCTTCAAATCTTCTTGTAAGAACAAACAATCTTTTCGAAATAGCAGTCAAAAACAATCTTCAGTTTGTTGGAGTGGGGTTCGGCGAAGTTCTGATTGTAGGGTTGACGCAAATGAGCTAATTAAAAAGCTCATCAAGGATCACTTTAGCGTGACAAGGTACGTGTAGTAAAATACATGCTGTCGGGGCATGTCTGCTAATTATGATCACATACTTCACGCTGTGATCGTTGGGAATAAGAGATGATCATCTTATCGATTTGCACGCACGTAAAGACTCTTGGGGAAATACAGAAATTCGGCTTTGAAGTACAGAGGATTTCAAAATCAAATTTGATGAATGAAAAGAAACGATATTTTATTTTGGAACATGTACATTTACGATTTGCTTTTCTTTAAGTAATGTATGCTGTACAATTAACTGTTTAGACGAATTATTATTGTTTAATAATTAAGAATGTCTGAATCCTGCATGCTGCAGTGGTAAGCACAAAAATGGTATCTGCAAATGAGGTCAAAATGAGAAAAGGTGGTTCAAAGTTTAACAACTTTAAATAGTAGATACCAATAACTTTGAATAATTTTTGGAAAATTTCTCGTAGAGCTACGACCATTAAACTTTACCATTATTACATGTTATAAAGCACCAGCTGATACAATACATTACTATGGTAAAAGAATTCAGATACGACCTCTGTGCTTAAATGGCAGTAGAATTGTCAAAACGAATTAATGTGTAGGCAAGTAGGAAGTATAGGACTGACCTGTTCTGAAGTTGACAATAATGTCGAGCAGGAAGAGTGTGTCCGAGAGGCAGTTGAAAGCGATCCATCGGGCGGAGAGGTCATCATTGAAGAAGGAGATGGCCACGGGAAGGACGATCAGGTTGGTCACCAGCACTAACAGCATCAGCAGATCCCAGTAGAACCTGTTAGAAACATACAGTCTCAATTAATTGAACGAATTACGTGACATATATTTTTAATTGTAATTTTAGGCAAATTAAAAGAATACTTATAAATATACTGTACTTTAATACGAGAATAAGTTCAAATATTGCTTATGGAATAAGCCATTGATACATTACGAAAACTATAAATTTTTAGGTAAATATAGGTTTTAATGTAAAAAGTATCTAATTTCCTAAAAAAAACACTTCAAAATATTATTAGGCAAGGATATTAAGATTTAAATTAAGACTTGTATTTGATGTCTCCAATATTTTCAGTTTTGTTTCGGAATATTACATCAAAGAAGAATAACAAAAGATCTCAAGGAATTGTTTTCATTGACTGTATTTTATGTTTGTATTTTCCCTCCTTAAAGAAAACAAGAATCTACTAGGATAAGTATTACTTCGAATTCTCATAAATTTTCAAACTTTTACTGTAATTTCTATCTTGATACATCAGATGATAATAATTATAGATTTGTTAAAGTACATTTTTAAATTAATGTAATTTACCATTCCTGGACAAGTCGTAAAGTGTATGAAATATCAAATTGTAAAATAGTAAATGCAAACAAAACCATAAATAAAATAACATTTATTTACTTCTTGTAGTGGTGAACAATATAAAATATATACTTTTTATTTTGGATAAAATACTCTAATTTTTCTATAGCTGGTCCAGAGAAACTTTGTATGTAAAGTAAAGTTTTAAATCATTTCAGCATTCATCTATATTTATTAAATGAAACGCACTTATTATCGTAGAGATGGAAGTGTTTGAAAAAGTTGAATATATTGTGGAATATTTTATAAAAAGTATCAAATCTCATTCAGTTCAAGAAATAAATGTATTATAATTCCTTCAATATTTTAGTGTCCCTGTTTAAAAGAGAAATTTGCAATTGATTTTATGTTTGATAGAATTCAGCTGTCAAAAATACGAATAAAATGAAGCTTAGTGTATTTCCCACTATTCAAGAGATTTCTCCTCTCTAATGGTATACTGCATAATAGCAGAGAAGTAAAAAAAAAAAAAAAAAAAAAAAAAAAAACTGTATACGTTAATAATTGTTATTATTTTATTAATTATAAAATTTAATAATTGTGACTATGTACGTTAATAACTGTAATTCTTTTATGTTTTGTATGATTGACATTGCATTTTTTATTGCAGTCAACCAGAACAATTTTCGAAAATTTCCAAAGAACCGCTTTATTAAAAATGTTCTTTTTTAAAATCTGAAGGTTTATTGATTATGATAAGTAGGTAATTATTATAAATTTATACTAATTCATTTATCACTACGAGTTTAATTTCGGTAATCATAGATTAACTGTAGGAAATCTTAAAACATTATGTTTCAATATATAGCATACAACAAATCAAAATAAGTTAACACATTGAACTAAATGAATTAGAATAATTATACACTTATGAAAGAGGCCTTTATTTTATGCACTTGATAATTAAATTTAAAATTTTACTCGCAAGTATGAGTGTGTAAGATCACACTCATTTTTATTCACTTGATACATCGTCATTATTTAACAAATTTACTAAAACTGAGATAGTTAGTCGAAACTGTTTTGGCTTAAAATATAACCTATAAAGTAATGTATTACCAGCTGTTCCCAACCCATGAGCCGGAGCCCATAAGTGGGCCACGAGTAGCGTGGTACTGGGCTGTGGACGTTAAGCGAGAATCTAAGCCAAGATAAATATTATAAGAGCTTCAGGGGTAGAGATGGGAACAATTGAGTCGTTCAATGATTAGCAACAATCGAATTATTTGATTGTATTCGTCGATGGTGTAACGAAGGAATAATGAGTGAATTCAACAGCATGGCTAAACTATCCATTTTTAATCTAGATTTTGACCCTCTCTTGGGAGGCAAACATTGTTAAAAATCCAATTAACTTTTTTTTTTGTTTGACCACTTTTTTATTTTTATTATAGTTGTGAGAGCAAAGTGAATACTATGAAGTTCTTTTCTTTATAAAAAAAATATTTTTTTTTATCCTTCCCGTACAGTATGTTTTACTAACTAACGAAGCACGCACGGGCACATTCTGTTACTTAGTGAGCCTCAAAGTCTTTTTTTACAAATAGGTGATCCACACAACTAAAAAGGTTGGGAACCGTTAGTGGTTATAAACCGATTTTCTGCACAATAGCGTGCAAATGTTACTTACTATCCTAAGTTTATTAAAATGTATTTAAACTGTGTCTGAGTAAATAAATAGAATATATTTTTAAAAATAATTTTTAAAGCCAATTATCTCACTCCATTCATAGTAAATACCCTGGGATTAAAAACATAAAGTAAAATCTTAAAATTAGCAGTATCGTAACACTGTTGAAACAATGTTAAAAAAGGCACGTTGCTGACGATGACTAAATTAAAATTGATCCAATAGTTAAAATAACTAACAAAATAACCAACAGTTATTACTATGATAAAACTTATATTTAACTTTATGCACCAATAATGTGATTTATTCAATGATGATTTTTTTTTAAAATTTCATCTTTTATTCAAATATTCCTATGCGCATTTCAAAACTGATAATTTGAAATGATGTAATAATATATATATATATATACATTCCTATATATTTATATAGATATATAAATATATAGTTTCACTTTTTCATTTTAAATTTATTAAAAACAGAGAATACCCATATATACCTAGTATAATAAATAACAAAGGCAATTCAAATACTACAAATAAAGAAAATAAAGTATTTATGACAGGGCAATTATTCTACTTTCGATTCTCATTTCAGTATTAAGAGAACTTCAACATCTTTATTATATCACTTTAACGTATGGATATTAAATGATACAGTTTTTATTTACCAATAAAAATAAACAAATAAAATTGAGAGACCTCTATAAATTGTTTTTATATTATATAGCCTGCATTTGAAAAGAAGTGAATGTTACAACAATCCATAGAAATCGGAGTAAAATAATTATTTAATGACGAGTCCATATTATGCACATTTTTAGGAGGATATTATTTTCAAAACGGATTCACTCATTAATAATATTGTTTTATGTATTTTTTGAAATAATTGTACAAAATCATGAAAATTACTAAAACTCAATTTAATCTTTAACTTTAAATGATCTAATTGTATGAAGTCAATTTGTAATGCAAAAATATTTATGAAATTTCAAAATCTGGATTTAAGTTTTTTTTTACATTTATAACTGTACTTTATTAGTATATTTCCACATTTTATACTAACAAAAATTTTTATTCATTGAATTACCTGAAAAATGGATTTGTTCTCTGTTAATACTATAGAATTTAATTGTTTTGAACTTGTCATTATTTTCTAAGGTAAAGTTTAATATATTTTTAGGAAATTAATTTGTAGATTTATTCTCAAATTATATATGGTAGCATTTTAAAATCGGATATCACTCGTTAGTAAGGAATTAAAGAAGTACGAGATTGGTCTCAAGTTAGGGTTGATATCTGAATGAAATATTTTGAATTTTATTTTGACTTCTCATAAAATCAATAGAAGTACAAAAAATGATTTATTCTAATAGTAGTTTTTAAATAATATTGAAATGGATGAAATTATAAAAAATAAAGTGGTTTCTTAACAGATAACGTTTTATCTGGAACTTAAAAAAATGAAAGTATTTTCCGATGAAAAAAGATAGACATAGTTATTAAAATAGTTTCTAGATGAATTAAATAAAAGAAATGAAAGATTTCGATATTTGAATTGACTGAATTGCTTCTTTTTTTTTTAAAATCAAAATTTTTGCGTGGGAAGATGATATTAAATAACTCAAAGGAAAAAAATATGAAAGATTACTGTAACGGGTGTTTGTACAAAATAGAAAAAAGAAGATTTAAAGCAAAATAACTGAAAAACTCTTCTCCAAACTTACCTTTATTACTAAGATATGTAAAAAATAAGCTGACGTTTGGAAAGTAGGGAAGTATTTCTTTTGATGTTTTTCACGAGAATGGAAAAATTTATATTCTACAAGGATAGAAAGAGATAAAAGAAAAAGAAAAACTTTTTCTTTCCAAAGTTAAAGCAAAACAAAGAAACAAAGATTTGGAGACGTTTCATATGAGGATTTAGATTCAGTTTTTATGCGAAATCTACTTAAAATTCTACTTGGTAGCTCATAGTTGAAAGTAACAATATCCATATTTACAAAAGGGAAATAAAGCAGCTTAATTTGAAAATTAAATTGAAGCTCTAGATATCAAGCAAATGATAAATAAATTCTCTCCTTGAAAAAGAATCTTGAAGTTCACTTGAAAATTTCGTGAGTGATAAAGTAGTTAATACTACGTACTTACATAAGACTTATTCTAGACGAACATTTAAACAAATAATTTTTTACTTATATAAGAATTTTTGATAATCCTTCTTTTGAAAAATGAATGTTAATCTTAATTTATATGAACTATGGAAGTACTTTTCTAAATACATTAAAACTTATATTCAGAAATATATTTTATAAAGCTAATAAATTACCGTGCAAATATGAAATATCTAACCATGCATTTACTAAATTTAACCGTGCATTTTAGAATTATTGTCTTTTGAAGGAAAATACATTTTTTAATACTTTTACTATTTATAATTTATTTGCTTCACTTAATTAAGGATGTTTTAATTTATAAATTAATTAAAACACTCTTAATTAAGTGATATAAATGAATTATAGTACTAAAAGTATTTAAAAATTTAATTTTCCAATTAAAATGTATTTAACATTTCGAAAATGTATTTAAGCATTTCTTGGTTTATTTAAATTTATTAAATGAAGCAAGAAAGTATATAATGCAACTTTTCATACATATCCTTAATATTTATGCTATAAATTTTACTTAGTTAATAAGTTTAGTGATACTTATATTACGAATAAAACATATAATGTTTGTTTGGGAATTTTAACCTACTTTTTAGATTGATTTTTCATGAAAGAGAGAAGTGTGTTACAGGTGAAAAGCATTTGTGCTGAGCCATCTGCAAAGCCATCAAATTACGCGATTTGATGTTAAACTAATACCAATAATAATAATAATGATATAAAAACATGCAGATGAAGAAATCTTCGGAATTATAAAAGTATATCATCAAATAATATTGAATTAAAATTAAGTTTTTCAAATTCATATGATGTTCATGGGTAATTTTCTCGAAACATCCATATTGGGTTTTAAAATTTAAATTTTAAAGAATTCATTTAAGGTACAATGGGGAAATTTTTAGTAAGTTAAGAACTGTATTTTTTAAAAACTATGAAGGGTTCTGAACCATATGATATTATTTTAAAGATAATTATGCTTTTAAACATGTAAATTATGCAAAAAGTATCATTACCATTCTAAATCTTGCAGATATCTTATATTTTTTACATTGTTTTAATTATTTTGAGGTGAATAATTATGGACAGGTTAAAATTTAAGAAAAACACACCAAAGAGTAAATATTTAGCAATTTTTAAAAATAAAGTAAATGTATATACCTACTATTTTGTAAAATGGAAAAAAAATATTTTTCATTCATAACATAAAACTCAAATTTAAGTTTATTTCTCAAAATATTTATAGAAGGAATATTTGAAAGTCTATCGATTAAATATTAAAATAAATCAATTAAGGACAGCAAACTTTAGGTTTGAGGACCTTATGGCATTTCCCTATATTTTAATAATCAGAAAGTAATGAATGATAACTTACGTTTTAAATTTGTAATTTAAACAAAAAAATCATCTAATAAAATTATAAGTAATATAATAAGTCTAAACGAAATTTAGTATAGTTAATTAAGATTAAGAATGGGGTAATAACAGGAATAAAATACTTTTACCAGCCATCAACTTCAGCAATCCTTACTAAGATATATAAGATGTTCCCTAGCAATATTATTATTCCAATAACAACCTCAAAATAAATGCTGTACCCGAAACATGTTATTTGAATCAGTAGTGTTATTTAGTAGTCAAGAAAGGATGTAAAAACTTTTTAATGGTAATAAAACAAAATGCTAGTGACAAGTTAAAACATCATAATCTATTTTTAAAAAAATATTTTTAAAGTAAATGTTTAAATTTTTAAATCCTTTATATTAATTTCGATTTTGTGTGTGTGTTTGTAGATGGAGGACAAATCTGAGGAGGCCATATTAACACCCTTGCCGTCATCCAATCGAGCTGAAACTTGGCAGATAGGTTCGATGTCGATGACAATGCATTCTATTAAATTTTGGAGCTGCAACTTTCACTAAAAGATTGCTTTTACACACGCTTCTATATTCGCTTCGGAATACTAATAAATTCCATTTAACTGATCATTTGTTGAAACTCTTTCCAGTTGCCAAAATTGTTTTAATCAAAATAAATGAAAGATAATTGAAGGTGAATGCATAAATTCATTATGGTGTGAAAACCAGTCAATTCAACTTTGCGTGAAATAGTTTTAACCGATCATTGTTGAAATTCTTTCCTGTTACTACATTTTTTAATCAAAATAATTAAAAATTATGTTTTTTTTTTTTTTTTTTTTTTGCCTTACGTCATACTTATCAGATTTCATATACCGCTGACTCGTTATAGATGGCATTGTATTTAATCAAGTTTTTTTTAGGGGAAAAAGGAGTTGGTAAATAGTTCGGAATGGATCTTTTGTTCTTAGTGGCCACTATAAAAACTCTATCTGAGCTCAAGATGTTGTAATTGCATATAAAAATTGGCAATGAAATAAAGGATTTATATTAAAAACTTTCTTCTTATGGGTTTATATTTATGAGTAATCATAGGTTTATATTTATGGGTAATATTATTATAGTTGAAATGAACGATATTAAATAAAAAAAAAAGCTATTTCAACGTATACATTAAATTTTATACTGTATACTATCGACCTTGAGAGACAAAATTCGTGGAAAGGGATGGAAAGGGATAATGAATGGAAATGACTTTTCCACATTAATTGTGTAGTTTTCAAGAAAATAAATGAGGAAAATCCAATTGCAAGCATTTCATTTGTCTGTTGACAACTACTAAAGGCATAAAAAAACCCTCTTCAAAATGCTTTATTATGGGATTGGTTTTGTAGACAAGAGACATCAATGTGAACATTTTGGAAGTTTGCCGCATACACTAGGTTTAAATACCGAAGACTCTTATTAAGCGAAACGGGAAAGGACCACATTACGTTGTGATTGTGTTTTTCTGTTCAATGAAAGTTTCTGGTCTTGGATCTAACGTGTGCAATAAATTAGTATTATATTTGATTAAAATTATTTAGATACAATACGATAAATAATGAAATAATACGGTCAATAAGAAAATTATAAATTTATCAAAAAGCTAAAAAAATATTGATTTTTTAATAATATAATGTATTTTCAAAAGTAGCTTCATTTACTTTTATGGTCTATTAACGAATACTTATTGAATGGGTAAAAATTGTTTATTAAATAGCATAGAATAATTTACGTGGCATTTAATTTTTAAATACTTAGATTGAAATATATAGAATATATAAACAACAATAATTTTTATTTGAAATATATTAATTTATTATGCCATTATCTTAAAAATACTTTTATAGAATTAAAACGTTAATCAGATTTTAAGGGGACTCTCTCTGCTAGCTTGATAAATTTGGCTTAAAAATGTACATAAATGTAATTTGCTCATTTATGTATGTATTGCATGTTTGCAGTCTTTTTTTTTTTTAAATCCTTGCCGCCTAAGTTAATCGAAAAAAAAAAAAAAAAAAAAAAAACTTATTTTCAGCATAGAAACAGAAATATATTTTTAATTTCTATGAAGGCAATCAAAATAGGATTAGTAGTCTTTCGCGAAGAGGAAGTTGCATTCGACGAAAATGGGTTCTTGAATTTTTTTTTTAGTATTTACTAAATGAGGTGAATGAAATAAATTAGATGAAAGCAATTAGAAGAATGCTATGCCATTCTTTACCAGAAAATATATCCAGTAGAAATAATTGAATCTTAGACATTTACTAAATTCAATCGACTCATTTCACTCTTAAGTGAACAATTTAAAAGAATACTTTTTAAATTCAAAATGCAAGAAAATAAACCTAAATCCTTTAATTCCCTACACTTTGAAACGAAGCATGTAAGATTAGCAAACGGGAATTTAATCATGGGAAGTAGATTATTTTATTATTGTTCTCCAGCATTTTAAGCACATTTATTTAAAAGCTTTAAATCACCGTAAAATATTTTCAACTTTTTGTTAATTATTATAATATTAAAAATGTCACCAAGAAATAAGTCTTTAAAATGGAAACTAGTAGTGGCACTAGCTGAATTATTAATTCTTTACGAATTTAAAGGGCTTTAGAAACTACTAAGTATGTTAAGTATTACACTAATTTCTTCCTGATGCAGTCTCTTTCAGATTCTGTCTGCTTTGGGGAATATGGTAATATTACTTTCCAATTGGAAGGATAAGTCTCTTAATATTAAATCAAGAAATAGTCATTTTATGAAAACTGATTTAAAATTAATACATAATGGTCAAGAGGATAGTATCATTAAAAAAGTAATTATTAAAATTAGCCTCAAGAAGCTTAAAAATGTTGAATGATAAGACTTTATTTACAGTTTATAATATTTTTAAGAGAGTAACTTGTTTTTAAACATTTATCTAAATGTAGTATTTGCAATAAAAAACAAGTTTCTTCGTTCGACATAAATCAACTTTACAATTTCGTTTTAATATTTTACTTCTTTTGATCTGAATCCCATTACGGCAGCAAAACAATTTTTTTAATAAACGTATTTAAAATTATAAACTGATAAATTAAAGTTAATTTTCATTAAAACATTGAATTGCTTACTGACATCGAAAGAATGAGGAAACATTTAACTACGTATATTAGTTGTGTAAATTTTGGCACTATTTTCCCTTTCAAAGGTTTTTATCAAGCATTGCTTAAAATATCTAGCATATACTAATAACAAGAAAGTATCTCGAATATTTTGTTGAAAATATCTAGCAGTACTACGCTTTGAAAATATGTAACAAATAAAAACCATTTTAAATCCAAAGATACTTATACATTGATACCAACATACTAATTATTTCTTAATTGAAACTTCTGTCTTTACATCGAAAATAGCACAAATACTAATAATTTTTAAAGATTTAAAGTAACTTTTTAGAAAAAAAAAAAAAAAATCTTATCACGCAACACTAAAAAAATTGAATTAACCTGAACCTAATAATAAAACATTTTCAAATACCAACACCTTGATCACGATTATCAAATTAAACATTCTACTTTAATCGTATTACCAGCAAAATATATATATAAAAAAAACCTTTATTCCATAGATAATATTAATTTCATTAGTGGATCCAACAAACTTTATACTATGTTTTTATGTTTAGAAAGATAATTTTTCGGATATCCCTCCTAAAAGTTTGCTTTCCTCCATTTATACCATACTACTGACTCCTGGTAAATTATGCGACTCATCCAATGACTGGCGCACTCGATAAGGTTTAATGCTTTTACGAGAAAATACATATATGCCGTGTTTTATGCTTCGGAATAAATCGTATTTTTTTTTTATTTCCTCTTTTACTTTTAATGGGAGTTCACGTGGCAACTGCAATGACAAACGGTACATGCGGTTTTTTTTTTAATCTTTGTTCTCAAACTTATCGGTATACTACCGCTACTAAAATGTGGTAGGGTATAAATCGTGCCATCTTATGCGGAAATCCTATGAATAGCTTTTCCTTTCTTGTTTTGTACCAATGAATACTACGAGATAAGTAATTAGAATATGTTTTATAATGGAATGGAAGTAAATGAATAAAATATTACAGTACAAAAAAAAAAAGGGAGGGGAAAATAATAATAATGAAAAAAAAAAAAAATTGTGATACCTTGTAAAGTGCTTTTGTTACTGCTAATGATAAAGTAGATTTTCATCATGTTTTCCTTTAAAACTGATTATTCAAGACGAATTTTGGAGGCTTATATTTTCAAAATAAAATGGTATTCTCACTATGGTAGTCGAAGCTAAATTAAGTAATTGGTTGGGGATGTTTATGCTTTTTTAAGTTTGAATTGCGTCAACTGCTGCAAACAGCATTTTTATACAAAATAATGAGAATTTATAATAATTAATGGAATTTTACACACATTTGTAAATATAGGGAGAATTCATAAAATAATAATTAATGTAAACTTTGCATAGATCTATTTAAAGTAAATGAAAGGGTTGATATATATTTTTTAAAAACTTTATTTGAAATTAGGTTTTGTGCAAGTTAAATATAAAAGATAAATGATTCATTGTACAATCAGGAATTTGATCAAACTAAAAAAAATAAAAAAATTCTTAAACAATTTTGATACTTACTATAAAGGGAGTTATAATTCAGAGTAATATTACTATTATGGAGGTTGAGATGAAAAATAAGATTTATTTTATTATTTTTTATTAATATTATAAAAAGTAGTGTCCACGGATGTGACATGAGTTAGTTATAAAACCATGATGCGAATTATTTAATGAAGTTAAATTTAAAATAAAAAGTTATAAAATTTAAATATCATTACTTTTACAAGTAGATAAAAGGTTACACAGCTTAAAAAGTGACAAAATATAATAATTTTAGTGAATATTTTAGATTTTCCGAAAAAAATATTTTGACTATTCTTGTTTTTTGAAAAATAACCTAATGAAAAGAGAATATAACTGTGTGGGTTGTCACCTGATTCAAAACAAATTATTTTTAATTTTTTTCAGTTTTAATATTACAAATAATTAATTTTAGATTTCGAATCCTCAAAAGATGCACGAAAAAAAAAAAAGATATTTTGAAGGAGAAAGTGGCCTTATTTCCCCCTCTTAATTGACTTCAATAAAAATCAGTAATAACCATGAAAGTTTGTTGAATACCAGCCATTTTTTAAAAAAAATGAAAACATTTTGGGACAAAATTCAGGTTTGAAACATTTGAAAAGAATCATATTTATTTAAGAAATCAAATTTCCTAAATTCCAACTTCAAAGCATTTTAAATCAAATATATAAAGTAAACATAAAAAGTGCCTTTAATTTATAATGTTTATTGTTTTAAGATGCTTTTGCAATATATTAGGCTGTTTATTATGTATAGGAATATGCATATCAACGAAATTAATATAACATTCTCTTTCATCCACGGATGTGAAAAAACGATAGGTTTTTTACACGTGGTGAATTCTCCATTAGATTTTATTTCATGATTTTTCTAAAACAAAGCTATTTTATCTTATATTACAGATTCTAAAAATTATTTTATGAATTTAATTAATAATTTAAATTATTTTGAGTTCCACGGATGTGATATCTCATCTCAACCTATTTTCTTTCCAATCCAATAACTCGATAAAATTATTCAAAAATAATATAATCTGTAGCTTGTTCTTTGCATCTAAAACAAAACATTTGCTTAAAAACTGATTTCTGTTTCAAAAACACTTTTGAAAAGTAGAAAATGTCGCCAACCTCAAAAACACAGAAAAGTTTCTAAAAAAACCCATAAACATGAAGAAAAGTTGTAGCTACAAAGACAGTGATATCAGAAAAGTTCAGCCTCTGATTAAAGCTATCGGCTGGTGTCTCGCTTAAGAAAGTACGCTAACTTAGCTTACTTTATCCACTACAAAGGAAATCCTCGATTCCATGCCATGGACTAACCTCCCCTTCTCTGCGGTTAAAAACCCGTCCAGCTCAATATTCCAAACTTCAACGAAAATTACCCAGCATTTTAATTTTTTTTTTCTACAGTTAGAAATGTGTTCTACAACACTTTCTTAATCTAAAATGTAGTCTAAGGAATTTTAAGTTTGTTTAATTTATAAAATATTACTCTGAAAAATTTCAAAGTAGTAGGTAGTGACGTTCCACGCATAGAACATTTCACTATTTGGGGGTAAAATTTGAGTAATAATTAAAATACTGTATTGCAATTAAATATATCTCTCATACTAAGGTTGTTTATACCTAAAAAAATTTTTTTTACACTTTTTGTAATAAACAACATTTACACAAATTCCCAATTTTACGTAGAATGACCCATATAATAAATTCAACACCAAAAGTAAAGGTACAAATTCATAAAACAAATAAACAGTAATGGATCTCGTAAATATAGAATATAAAAAAGTAAAATATGTTTATCATAAAACGGATCGCGTTTCGAAGGAGAGCACAGTTCTTGGATCTCGATCGTAAAAATGTAAATTTTTCTTGTTACTGAAGAACAGGAACTTGAATGATTAATGCTGCCTGTAATGGTTCGCTGAATACACCGGGGGATTAAAAAACTTGAGTTCCAAGTTTGAAGCAGACTTTGAATAACTTCAGGATTATTAAATAAGTTTTTATGGGTTCCTAAGAAAAAAACTTAATACGTTAAACTGAGGTTGGGTGATTCATCCAATTTTATGCCTAAATCTAGGCATATTTGCATAAGCTTTTTGAAGAATTTGTTTTGCGGAATTTTATTTGTAAAATGAGACCTAAAAATAAGTTATTGCTCTCATCTTGAGTAAGTTGATGAATTTTAAACTTTTAACAAATAGGATATTGGTTCTCTCAGGAAGTATAACAGAAATTATGAAAAAAGGTATAAAAAACAATGATTGGGAATTTAAAATTTATGCATCGATTTAAAAATATGCCTTTTAATCTTATTATTAAACTATGTACATTAAAAAAGTAGTTTATTACATAAAAATTCATCCAAAATTAAAACCACTTCTATATTTTAATATTATTTATACTACAACTAATATATACCTGAAATAACTATTAGAAGAGAGGAACATTGAAAGTGTAAACAGGAAATGTGTTTAAGGTAGTACCAACTTCATAAAAATAATATTATATTCTAATATATTGCTTTCAAATGTAGTTTGATTTTTGAATAGATTGGATACTTTACAGAAATGTTGTTTGGAGAAATCTTTATCTGTTACAAGTATAACTTTTGTTATTTTGTTACAATTCGACTTTAATATAAGTGGTAAAAATACTATAAATATAGCTGAAATCGATAACTGTGGTTTTGATTAGAGTGTTACTCTGGATAAAAACATGTTTAAAGTAACGGAATTTAAAAAACAATGTCAAGTACAAAGTTTGACAAACAAAGTATCATAATTTTAATTTCGGAGAAAAAAGTTGGGAATTAATTTAAATTCAAATCCCAATGGCTTTACCATTGTGTAGAATTTCATTTTATAGTTTATTTTCCGTAATTAAGCTCATAGAATTTCACTTTGGCGAAGTGTGCATCAAATGATGGTAAATTTGTTAAGTTTTTACCTTAATAACATACAGCGACTCTTAAGTATTAAGAAAATTCTTTTAAAACGAAACAATTGCTAATAAATGAAATTCAGTGAAAATTTACTTTTCCATCATAAAAAGGAATAGTTTAAGTTTGTACTTTAACTATTTACATATCCAATTTTCTTTAACTATTTTATTCCAATTTCATAGAGACTAACTATAAGTTTAAACGAATCACATGTACAAATGCGATGCACCTGTCCCAGTTTTCTAATACAATACTAACATTTATCTCAAGGGAATTTTAGGAAGACAAACTGAAATTCCATCCAATTTATTGATTCTCACACAATAATTGAGTCGTATAGGGATTGAACATCTAGGGAGTTGGGGGACAGAATCATACGCCTCATGTTTACTTTTACGAGCTGCATGAACTTACGTTATTCACTCATTCTAATAGGAGGTGTGATGATAACAATTAATTATTACTGGTTTATTTTTAACTTATATGATCTTCTAGGTATGAGTTATGTGTTATATTATTTAAATAATTTTTAAACATTCTGACTAAAGTGTAGTACAGAAATTATACGCCATGCACGTGTGAGTTTCAAAACATGTGAATAACAAGCCATAACTATGCCCTATAAACAGTTTATAAATTAAAAACTTTAACTAATCTACACTACACAAAATGCGATATCTTACGAAGCTTTGAAAATTAACTCATTCTTCTTAAAACAGTTTTTTCCTTTTAAAATACAGATCTGTTGATAAAACGTTCCCTTAGTACAAATAATGCAGGTTTAAAGTTTCTGGATTGCCTCTATGACCGAAAAATTAAAACTTATAAAATCAAATTTTTAAATGCTCTTTTTTCAACTTGTCCCTGTTTCAAACAGTCCCGGTCTCTCTTATAGAGTTATTTACTGATGCTAATAAGTGGGTATTTATTGGATCATTTAAATCATATTCATACACTATTTATTAATGACTTTTATTCATTAATGACTTTTATTTATTAATGACTTCTATTTATTAATGACTTTTATTTATTAGTGACTTTTATTTATTAATGACTTTTATTATTTGAATTAAATTATAGACAATTAAATACATTTTTAAAGCACATATGTACTCCATCCATATTACTAAAATTGTTAGTTTCTTATGGTTAAATAATTTTGTTACAACTATAACAAAGCAAAATTATAAAAATAGGTTATCAATTTAAAAACAGATTCAAATATGACATAATTTTTATAGCACATGTTGTTTATGGAATTTAAAGGAAAAATTTAAATAAAATGAAGTTAAGAAAAAGTCAATTTCCCACTAAAAGGAAATTGGTAAATTTTGACGTATGTTCAGGAGGTTAAAATTCAAATTCAGATTTCATTATTTGAATTTTAAAGTAATAAACAAGATCTAAATATACATGCATAAAACGTTGTGAGAAACAAGTAGAAAGAAATTAAATTCTTTTTAGTTTCTTTGGGTACATGGTTACTTTAAGTGCTTTTGAAATTAACTGCTTCTTAGTATTTTACAGAATTCAATTCAATATAGTGTGGGTTGTGGTTAAGTCCACGAAATCTTCAGTAGAGAGGAGAAAAGGGGCAACTATTATAATTAAGAATTTTGAAAATAAAATTTTGAAATCGGGGTTAAAAAAAGGCATTATTTTTTCTAAAAATCAAACATTTCAGTTTTTCTATCTTTGTACAACTTTAGATTAAAATGTGCACCTGATCTTACCCACTAGTTGGTTAAGACAAGACGATTTTATTTTTCAAAAAAAAAAAAAAAAAAAAATAGTACTATTTTTATTTCTGGGAATTATACATTATCTTCACAATGAATATTAATAATGAATATAACATTAGGTTGAATAGTTAAGTTATAGACACCCATTGTAAGATATCCAGTCTCAAGCCACTTTAGTCTCAAGCCAAAGTATCTTTTTGTATATAAAATTAGTTCATGTTCAGATAATGAAAGTATTTTTTATTAAGGAATAAATATATTTCTTTGAATTTAACAGTTTAAAAATTACTGTTAATCAATTGAGTATTTTTTGAAAAGCTTTATATCGCTATGGTCCATTCAATCTGAAATGAATCGTTTAAAAAAATTATTTTTTCGTATCAAGTATTTTCTATTTAAAAAAAAAAAAAATGTAACTAAAAGTTTGAAAGTAACATTTTATCTAAGTTCTGAAAATTTATAACTTTCTTTTAGAAAAAATAAATATTATGTTATAACATTATTCGGTTACCTTCAACAAACTTTGTGATTATCTAATATTTAGTATATACGTTTTCTACTTCAATGAAATAAAAGGGAGCATGTGAGGTTTTGGAAATGTGAAAAGCTTTAAACTTTTATAAAAGCAATGATCGTGTTAAATGTACCGAATATTTCAATCAAAATTCGCTTTAGGATTTCTTTTGCTTAGTACCGGAAAAGATTGCTATGATTATTTTTAGAATCTTCTCTATTTTTTCAAATTGATTGCTTCCAAGGTAGAAAACTTTTCACCAAATATCCAAAGTTATCTGCTACTATATAAAAATGTGGATACATTGCGTTTGGAGGTATCAAAATACTTTGTATGCTACATTTTGTTTGTTAATAGAGAAAAATCTTTAAAAAATAACAATGGGGTAAATTTATTTTTTCTTTATGTTTATTAGTATTTTTCACAATTTTTTATAAAGTAAACTGAACTTTTTGTTTCTACTACTGCAGTAATAAATATAAATATGGAAAATTTACGCACTTTATGATATTAAAAAATTAATATATATTAATTTTTTTTTAATATACTACAGGAATGTGGTAATATAGGGTGTCTATAAATTAGTTGGGCAATAGAATTCAAATAGATATGTTTATTTTTGAAAATAATAATATTAATAATAATAATATCTTCCGATCACGAATTCACCTCAAAGTTTGAAAAAAATACAAAAAATAACTATTTTTTCCTAAATTTTTAAAAATTTCTAAACATTATATGTTTGAAAGACAATAGTTTGCAATGTGTAGTGAAAGGTTGGAATAACACAGGAAACACTGCTCTATGCATTTTTAAAACATATATTAATAATTAAAAGTATTCAAAAATACATTTTTTTTTGTTAAAAAATGATTTTTCTATAAAATGGATACTAATGTTATTACTTGTATATTTTTATTAAAATTGTTTTATTTACTTCAAGAATTCATTTCAAAGTTTTGAATAAATACAAAAAATACCTTATTTTTTAATGAATTTGTAGAATACACCAATCACTAAATTATTGAGGTACCACAGTCGTATTATGTGGAATGAAATAGATAGAACTTGGGGAAAAAAATCAAATTAGTAATTATTCAATTATAACCATTTGCGCATAACCTTTAAAACATTGATAAAAACTGTGTGTTTTGGCTGGTTTCAATCTGGGTGGCCTTTCTCATGGTGCCTTTTCTTCCTTTGAAGCTCATAAACTTATTTGCTTGATCATTGGATCATAGCGCATACGACAGTGATTGGGACTGTCATTAATACTGGCTGGAAATAATCTGGCATATCAAACTTCACGTTAGAAGACCACTACAGTGGGATGTGTGCCTCCTATACTTCAAAGAATTACCATTCAGACGCCTATTTAGACATGTAGATAGCACTACAAAAGGATCAACATCTTTCAGTGGGAACATAGATGAAAAATTGAAGAACTGTGAAATTTTTTCCTCTGACTGATATTTACGTGTTGAATGTTTAATTCCTCAAGTTGAGATGAAAGTACTGAGCCCAGATCAGTTATATCTTCTTGATATTTTTGCAGCGATTAGATCAGGCCAATGACTTGGCAGCTTGTAAACCCAATCCCTTTTTACACACCAGATGTCTAACAAAAGAAAACAGAGTACTTAGACTATATGTGGGTGAATGTAAACCATCGGATGAACTTAAGCAAGTGGTGTATTCTTTATTTTAAATTGTTACAGGCCACATTGATTTCAAATTTAAAAAAAAGTTAATTTTCTGAAGGACCTAAGATCATCTATGAGGTAATTAGATTGTCTCGATATCTCCCTGAATATTTACTGGAAGTTTAAACTCGGTTACTGAACGAAATGCTTCCTTTCCTCACCAAAAAATTTAATTTCGGCAATTATTTTGTACGAAAGGAGAGATGTAAGAGAACTGGATCGTCGGGTTATGAAATCTCGAGAACTTTTCTAGAGAAAGACAATCAGTCATTTCAAGGCAACCAAATTTAACTTTATTGCCACTTATTACTTGAACATAATTAATTGGAATGCTTGTAATAGGACTGGAAAGTAACAAACGAACATTTGTTAGTAAAGACTGGCGCATCCGAGGTAGCACAGCTGCAGTGGTGGAAACAGGGGAAGACAGGAAGATTGACTTATTCTGACCGAGCAGAGTTCCAAAATACACGATTTATTAACAAACAAATAAGTCAAAACCGTCACATAGTTTTATTTCTCATAAATACAATATCCAAATCTTAAAATTGTGCATCGACATTTCAAAACCTCCTCTATATTTTATCCAGAATCGGGCGAGATTGGCTAATATTGTTTCCAACGACCGATTCATAACGTTCCACATCGAGATTGGCCTATGTCCGGAGAAATTGCCCAGCGTTTCTGTGCCACTGGGGACCACTTCAACTCGTTTATTTGTCCCTCACAAGCTATGGAGCGCTTGTGTAGAGTGACAAGACAAAAAGTGAATGGCGCTGACGCCAAGGACGTCACGAGAACACCTATTTTTTTTTCGTATTTTTTTATACAAAAATTTCCTTCAAAGTTCATCAGTGGGATAGAAAGCCCGAGAAAAAGGTGAACTAAATGAATAAAAGCATGTTTTCTCTTTTAAAAAAATTTAAGAAACAACGTTAGTACCCATTTTAAGAAAAATCAATATTTCTTTACAAATAATTTTAATTTTGAGTATTTTTAATTATTAAAATATGTTTTAAAAATGCATAGAAAAGTGTTCTCCTGTGTTATACCAACCTTTCACTACACATTGTAAACTATTGCCTTTCAAATATATAACGTTTTGAAATTTAAAAAAAAAAAAAAAATAAGTAAAATAGTTATATAGTTATTTATTGTATTTTTTCCAAGCTTTGAGGTTTACTGTTTTTCTTGTCAAAATATGTAACAACTTTTTTCACCTCATGCGTTTCAAAAATAAAAATATATATTTTTCGAACCACCTTACTACGCATTATTAACCATTTCCCCCCCCCCCCCCCAACTAATTTATTTTCACCATGACATTCTTAATGAAATATTTTTTTATTATATCTAGTTATTATGAGTTATACATTTCTATTTGAGCTTCATTGCCAAGCTAATTTATCGAACCCTTTATATCATAGGTGGAAAAGTGTCATGGAATAGTCATTTTGTTCGTAAACGTGCTTCCTTAATGTGCATTAACTAAATTACACTAAACATATACATATGTGTCAATGAAAGCAAAACAAAATATATACCTGTCTGCAAGTCTGCAGTAAAAATAAATTACATTAGAATTGAAAATCACAAATTTTATCATGTTGAAGATTTCAGTTGCCTTGACTCAAATGTAAACTGTCTGAGTAAACTAGATATTGAGATAAAGCAATGCATTGTCGCTGCTAATCGTTGTCTTAATGGATTGAGAAATTTTCTACATTAAAAATTAGTAAAATGGAAAAACAAAGATTATGTTATTTAAAACAGTTTTAAGATCTGTGTTCATTTATGGTTCAGAAACCTGGGCTATGTCAAAATTACATGAAAACCGACTCGCTATCCTTGAAAAAAAAAAAAGTGTTAGGAAAGATTATGGGTCAAATGAACATCAATGGCACTTAGAGGCACATATACAATTATGAGTAAACTGTTTATAAGTATAAGCTGTTTATAGAGGTAGATATTATTAACTACATTAAAGTTAACCGCATGAAATTTGCCGGACATTTGTGTCACTTCCTCGGATACATCAAGAGTTTTTCATTTTAAGCCAATCAGGACGCGAAGTAGAGGAAGGCTCAAACTAGAGGCAGGCCCAAACTTGGATGGATGGACTGCGTCAGTGAAGATTAAATAAAAAAAAAAAAAAAAAAAAAAAAAAAGAGTTACCAGCTGGAATACCCTTGCTAAAAAGAGGTCAGTGTGTAAGAAAATTCTGAAGAAAGCCTTGGCCCACCAAGGGTCAGTAAAGAAGAATAACTAAATTGTAAAATTGTAAAAAAAAAAAAAAAATTATTGAAAAATAACATTTATAATTGAAAAATTGAAAGTATTTATAAATTGCAAAAATACTTACAGTATAATGATCCTTTTAAACATAAAAAATGAGACTATATTTTTATAACGTTTATAAAAACAGATATGAATAAGGTTCAGATAAATTATATCGATCTGGGCGGTAAAAAACATGATATTGTATTACAGATAGTGAAATGATTAGTTTTAAAATACGGACAACTTTAACTCATTAATAGTAAGTGCTAGTATGTTTAATTTAAAATTTTGTTCAAGTCAAAATTAATATGTTATACATAAAAACTACTCTTATTTAATAATGTCTAAGTTACATTCCCCATAGCAAAAAATTAAATCATTTTTGTATTTGTACAATGTATAATAACAAGAAAATATGTTTTCTTTCAATCATTCACTGTTTTATCAATCACATAGTTTTTTTTTTTTTTTTTTATTGCATCCTTTATCAAACATCATCACGAAATGCTTTCTGATATTAAAAACTTCGGATGAATAATGGATCGATTAATCGTAATTCTTCAAGTTATATTTGAAAATCCTAATACCATAAAATAAATCGCCAAAAAGAACAACTTGCTACGCCTGGTTCTATCAACATTTCTCTGCCTAACTACAGAATCCTTATATTTCCTACAACTTTTGTGTATCGATACCCAAAAGAAAAAGACCTAACTCGAGAAGAAAAGACTATATGGGAACTCTTTTGTTGCTTCGAACTCACGGCATTCTCGTTAGTGTGACTATTCAATAGGGCGTAAAGAGGTTCGATAAATATATATAAGAGCTTGATCTTTTAGGCAGGTACTGTTTGTAGTTTTTTTCGTTTTCATTTACGATCTGGAAGGAGTTTACAGTTTTATCAGTGTTTACTAACTGCAACACTGAAGTAGATGAAATTTCCGGAATTGTTGCCGACTCTGAAAAGTACGATAAAAATAAATTCTTTATCTTTTCTCTGGTGCCATTATTGCTAGTCCTGTTTATTTCCGACTCTAGAAGCGCTGCAGAGTTGTCTAAAAATTATTTTCTGCGTTTTAAACAGTTGATTGAATATGATAACTACTAATTATTTATGTTATTAATTTAATATATAATTACCGAAAATATATAACTTTTGTCTCATCACAGTTAGATTGCAGTTGATTGTTTAAGAGGAATTTTTCTGGAATAGATTTACGGAGAGAGTTATATACATTCTAATAAATTAAATAGTATATTATACATAATTAAATAATGCATTTCTGTGTTATTGATTGAAAATAAGATTGCAAGTCTTATATTTCTAGTTTTATATAATGAGTGAAAATAATGTTTCGGTATCGCTATAATATGATTTATATAAATTTGTAGTTAAAGTAAGAATTCAGCGTGGACTTCAAGTTTTCAGTGCCTTTAAATGTAAAAAATTACTTTAGAGCCCATTTTTTTCGATGTATACTATCACCATGGATATGGTTGGAGATAGAAAAGCTTATGGTCTGGAGTATAAGCAAGAATCAAGAAGATAGATTTTCAAGGAATTTTTGGATGCACACCCTCCCAGACCTATTGCCAAACTCGGGAGATAAATAATTGTTGGTTTCCCCACTGGAATTTGCATAGCAACGCAATTCCATTAATGTATGGAATTTCGCCCGAAACAATTTAATACTTTTACCATTTCAGTTGAAAATGGATAAGAGATCAAATCCCTTGCTTCTGAGCATATCCTCCTTTTCAATTAAAAATAATTCTTCAAATATTTTCCAAAGTTGTAGTCTTTTCTCCATTTATGGCTGGGCTATCTTTAACTTTAACATAAATGTTAAAATTAATCTACTAACGGATTAGTTATAAATTTAACAAAATATTTTCAAATAATTCTCGATTTTTTACATAACTCAACTTTGACTCTAAACTTTGACAAAATACTTTATTTAGGCTTCGAATTTGAATCAAATTCTTTCGACATGTCCCAAATATATTTTTCTTTTTCACCAATATATGGCTGCACGAGTTCTGTTGATGAATGAAATGAGGCTTGTTTATGTTTACTCAATTCCGAAAAAGATGCCGAAATTATTTTCATTTTTTAAGGAATTTAAATTAAATAACTGTTTCAAATATGTTCATATTAATTTCTTTAATATTTAAAAATTGTATATTAACCATTTTGAACGAATACATATTTTAAAATTTTAACATTTGTAATGATTGAAAAGTGACGATTCCATTTGGCTTCAGTGGGAGTTGAGTACAACTCAATACCTTTTCCCGGCTATATTGCTTATTTTAGATTCGTACTTTTATTACCATGCTATTGCTATTTTTTTAACAGTATTTACTATTACTTTAAGATATATTTATGACTAAATAGAAGATTTAACATTTTATTTGATATAATTAGAAATGCCGAAGCGAAATCGCTTAGACTTGTTCGATACCTAATGCCCAATCATGCTATTTGGAATAATTTTGAATTTTAATTAAAAAAAATTTAAAAAAAATTGTTCTTTCAACCCTATTATTTTGGATACCAAATGAGTATATTTAATAAATTTCAGATTTTTAAAATGAAAAATAAATAATTGGGACTGAAAGGGTTAACCGTTTGCTTACTAAGAAGAAAACATATTTCTTAACTACTTATAAAAAATGTTAACTTGTTATACTATTCCAGGACAAACACTTAACCGTCGTTACAAAGGACGATGCCACCATTTTTATTCATAATTTATGAGATAGGTTGGTTCAGGTTGTTTGTTCTCTCGACCGAGATGTGAGGGTGGGGCTTTTTACATGATTAGAATTGAAGTGATTGGTGCAGGTGAAAGGACCTCATTGGACCAGCGGATAAGGGCGTTCAAGGTCATACAGAAGCTCGGAATGTATTGATAGTTTTCCCGCTTTTTTCTTCTTTTTATCCATGGAAAAGTTATAACAAGTTAGGCGTACAGACTGTTGCCACTGGCTGAATATAAAAGTTGGGGAATTGTTGCTGCGTTGAGGGTTAGGAGCACTTTGAAAAATTAAAATACATTCGACGAAATTTGTTGCAGACAATTGTATTTATGCTTTCTCTTTTCATACTGATTGATTTAATGGGTTAGCTTTTATCGTTGTGCAAACCTTCCTAAACATGTGGTTAAACTTTTCTGAAGCCAACATTTAAAAAAATTGTCTTCGTTATTTCGTTTTATAAATGATTTTACTTTCTTTGTGTTACAGAATTTGAGACAGAAATCGAGAAAAATAATGATTTTGACTGACTGAAGTTTAACGACGTAATGATTTTTCTGTGAATGAGGTTATTCTTAGAAGTAACACATGCATATATGTAATAACAATCTCTTTTAGTATAGACGTTAATTTAATTCCTCCTTTCAAAGCATGAATTCTATTATTTTTAATATTTCACAAATTAATTCAATAATTTTATGCGCAAACTAATTGTGTGAAAACTGTTTAGGCCAGCGCTTTTCTTACAGTGTGTTTCATATTTATTATTTAGTTTTGCTTTACATTGCGTCAGCTTGTTAGTTTCTCACGCCCTATATTTTTTTAATTTTTGCTGTGCTAATCACATACACCCACCCATTAGCTAGCTTCCAGTGGTTCTCACTAGACTAAAATTCATTCGATTTCCATTTTCTGTACGGTTAACATGTTCGTCTCTCTCTCTCTCTCTCTCTCTCGCTCTATCTTCAAACTTAACTTAATAAATGTGTTGAAGGTATCTTAAAAGACTGTTTACTTCCCACCATTAAGAATTCTAAAAAAATTCAAATATTATATACATTTAATTGAGCATATTGCAACAATTATCACACCATTTGATTACAATATTATATAAAATACGTTGTTCTTGCTATATAAGACCGTTTAAATCATCCATAGATGTAAAATATTAGTGAGATTTTTTAAAATTGATTATATCCTAGTTTGAAAATTGGAAAGTTGCGTTTCAGAAATAATTTACGCAAAAATGTCTGGTCATCAGGTACAGTTAGATTGAATTTTTTTTTTACCGAGGATTAGTCATGTTTCTATTGTATAGATAAAATGTTTCCCATTTTGTGCCACAATATCTATCTAAGTATGGCGAATTTTGTATACTTGTTATAAAGCTAGTAATACAGTAATAAAAGATCACTTACAAAATTGTAAGGGAAAATGACTTGGCATGTTTTTTTTTTTTTTTTTTTTTTTTACACATTTAAAAACTTTTTCTTTGTTAGCTTATAAAATCGTTAAAAAATCAATAAAAATAGAACCGCCAGCAGGGCTGGCGTAAGCAATTTCGCCGCCCCGGGCAAAAAGATAAATTGCCGCCCCTTCATAACAATAATTAAAAGAGATAACCTAAACCCTTCCCGCGCTTAGTATTAAAATAAAACGTGAGTAAAAAAATTGGTATTAAAAATGTTGAAGTTTTGATTTGTCAAAATACAAATTTCTTGTTTTATGTTTTTGGCACTAAATTGAAATTGTAAATTTTTTTATAGCACTTTGTATGTGTATCCATTTATTTAATTAATAATAAAAAGGGTCATTTTTTTATTTTATACATTTTTAAGCGGGAGTTTATTATGCTTGTGAGCGGTTTCCTTGAAATATTTTAATATTTTATCTATATTTCTCTGTATTTTTGGTTCGGTTTTGGATTTGGTCTTTAATACACGAAAACTCTATTCATCTTTCAAAACGTGTTTTTATTTAAAAATTATATGTCTCAATCTTCTTGTGTCATTCTCATGCTTGAGGATTTTTGAAGTGAGTGGATACCTATACTTAATAGTTCGTAAAACATGTTCCCCCTATTAATTTTTCATAAGTATTCAAATTAATTTTGGTTTAATCATTCTCTTCATAAACTTGTTAATTTTACTGCCCATTTGCCGCCTCCAAGCGCCAGCCCTGCAACCAGTTATTTTACATCTAAATTTTGGTAATAGATTGTTATTATTGGATTTTTTCACTGAAGAACCAGAGTAACTGGTACATCGGTCTAATATCATGTAGGATCCCTACGATCACACAGAAGTGCAGCAACACGTTGTGGCATATGCTCTATTAATGTCTGAAAATATCCTGAAGGAAATTCCCGCCATGAATCCTGCATGGCTGTCCATAAATCCATAGGTGTGAGAGGTTGTGGATTTACCTTCTCAACAGAACGTTTTCAAAGCATCTCAGATATGCTCATTTAAGCTCATGTCTGGGGATTTAAATGGATAATGGAAGTGTATAATGTCAGAAGAGTGTTCCTGGAACCAATCGGTAGCAAATCTATACCGGTGGAATGTCTCCTTCTCCTGCTGTAATTGACCAAATCAATCGAAATGCACAATGGACATGAATGGGTAAAGTTGATCGGACAGGATTACTTACGTACCTGTCACTTATCAGAGTCGTATTGATATTCATTACAGGTCCCATATCAAGTCAGCTGCATAAGCCCCATACCATCACTGAAGTTCCACTAGCCTGAACAGTCCCCTGTAGATATGAAGAGTTCATGGATTCGTGAGGTTGCCTAAAGACCCGCACCCATCCATTCATTCGATTCAATTGAAAATGAGACTCGTTAGACCAGGCAACGTATTTCCAGTCATCAACAGTCCAATGTCAATATTGTTGGACTCTGGTGAAGCGTAAATATTTGTACAATGCAATCAACAACAGTACACATATGTGTCTTCAACTCCGAAAGCCCATATCAGTGATGGTCCTTTGAACAGTTCGGACGCTGACACTTGTTGATGACCCAGCATTTTTCAAGTTTTTTTTTTTTCATCTTCACTGATGTTGGAGATTAGTTTTACCAGGTGCGGGATATTCACAGTACCCTCGTGAAGTGGTCGTAGGCGAAGATCCAAATTTCACAGTTACCTCAGAGATGGTATGCTGGCCATAATGCAACGTTCAAAGTTTCTTAAACCTTGATAACCCGCTATTGTAGTAGCAGGAACCGATCTTTACAGCTTTACTAGACACTTATCTTGGCTCTGTCTAGCGTATCGCGTTGTGCTGCTTAGTTGCATACCTCCGTTATTTTACTATACCATTTAACAACACATGACTATAACATTTTTTTTTTTTTTTCTTCTTTTTTTTTTCTTTGCTCTTCAGTGTAATTGTTTAAATATTTCGTATGTTTCAAAGCAATAATTCAGTAGATATTGCGGACAAAAAATGAAGCTTTGGATCAATGGAGCAGGGAAAGTATTGCGATCCCTCTTAAGTCTATCTCCTAAATGTTAGAAGAGTTAATTCAAGAAAAAAAAAATACCACTATTTCAAGAGCCCATACATTGAAATTATATAAACAAGTAATAAGTCAGTAATATTGGATATTTTGGTGAAAGATATGTGAATCATATGAAGTAAATGAAAATATTTAGAAACTTTTCTTCTCTCTCTATTCTCATTTTACTAATAGTTGTTAGATTAAAATAACCCAAATTTATTTTTAATTGGTAAATTTATAGTGCTAATTAATTGATAAAATCTTTCCTTATTGTCAGTTTAAAATTGAAGATTATTCATGCCATCGATCCAAAATATAGTGACATCGATATTAAAGCTGTTACAAGATAACAATTTACATTTAGGCCGGATGAGATATATATAGAAGCTTTTAATCCGCCAATTTATTTACAAATATATTTCCCGATAAAAAATTAACGCATACATAGCTAAATAATTGCTAAAAAGCTTTCAAACAAAGTCAATCAATAAACATAGTATGGTAAAGTTTAAACTCCTGTAACAGCCATAAGAAATTTTAATTGTGATTGTGACAAGAGGGATTTTTTTTCAAACTAGCATAACTTTGAACTTCCACATTCATCATTTCAAAGATTATTTTTTATTCTCATTTCATTTCAAAACCAATAAAAGAAATCTACGTTTCAGAAGAATAAAAGAAAACGCATGGCAAGTACATGCATCATAAATAATCTAAGAAATAAATTTTAGACTTCGAATGACAGAAATAACAATAATAAAAGTCTCAATCGTTTCTTGAAAACCCATTTTAAGGTGAAGTACGTGGCTTCTCTTTCTAATCCCCAATGACTTATTTCGTGCTTTTAAATAGCGGAAAATAACCCTCTAACATAAAAGATTGTCTTTTATCTGAAAGCGTAAAGCACAGGAAAAAGTAACGAAGCAAGCAGAGGCATTTATTACTCTCATTGTTGATATAAGTTTTTTTCACGCTTTTGTGTGCGACATTTTAACAATAGAAAGTATTTATTTTAAACGTGTTTGATATTTATTATCATATGTGCTGTTTGTGAACGAATGAATTCATTAAGATTCTCTATAATGATAAAAATATTAACTTTGAAAAATCGTATTCGTATAAAGGACACGATATTTACGTTGAGTTAAACAATAGTTCATTTTAATTTCCGAGTAAATGGAATATTAGAGCATAACACTTTAAACATCGAATTAACAATGGAAAGTTAGAATAAAAAAGAATACATTGAATGTGAAAGAATGAATTGTTTAAAGAATGTTGTTAACAAAAGCATTCAATTATGCCAACTGTCCAAAAAGGAACTCCATATCATTTTAAATCAATATCTCGAAAAACATTGCTCAAAGCGAATTGAAACAATTTTCATTGTTATTGGATAATGAATAAAATAAGGAAATTTTAAAAAGATTTTGGTGATCCAATAAACGTACAGGTTGATCAACTGTGAATATCTGTTTTCAAGACAATCATTTAAAAAACTAGGGGTGTGGGACATTGCACAACTTTCAATTATTCTATATAATATTGGTCATTGAAGTAAAATTTGACATCTTGTCACCATTCTTTTTATTTATTTTTTTATTTTCTCTCATTTCAATAAAAATTAACAGTCCAGTTTGGAGATATTTTTGGCGGTAATTTTTACCTAAGCAAAAAAAAATGTGGGGTTTATTTGATAGGCTTTAGATTATCCTTGCTTGTGCGTACGGCGCAACCTCTCCACCTCGGTTTCACATATAAGAAAGGATAATACAAGAATTATTTAAAAATATATCGCCAAAATCATCTATTTCGCGAAGTTTTTTTTTTTTTTTTTTCCCAGACCCATACAAGAATTATTGCAAAAAATATCTCCAAACTGGAAATTTTTTCTAAATGAATGATGAAAACTCATCAATTTTATAAAAACGGTAAATGACACAAATCCACGTCAGTTTTATAGTGTAATTGAAAATTGTGCGATGTTTCACACCCCTTTTATATATACCCGTTTTTATATTTTCATCATTAATTGAGAAAAAATGGTCAGTTTGGTGTTATTTTATGCAATAATTCTTATATGCGCCTTTTTTTAAAAGAAAAAAAAAAAAAAAAAATCTTTACCAAATTGGAGATTTTGGCGATATTTTTTTTTTTTTTTATAATTCTTATATTATCCTTCATTATAAGTGAAACTGAGATGAGGAGAAAAAACGATCGTTCATAAGATATGTTCAAGCAAAGAGAACTCTGTGTTAAAGGTATTCGTTTTTCCACTTTTTACGCCATTAAAGCCCTTTTACGGAAATTTCAGATGTGGGGATGTTTAGAACATCTTAAGAGGCATTAGCACAGCAATTTTTATCAAAATCGTTAGAGCCGTATTTTAGCAATCATTGAAAAACATGATTTTTTCAATGGTAGCTACCATATGCGCATGCGCGATTTTGACGAAAACCTTAATGGTAGTTCCCTGTGCCATCACCAACCCTCACACAAAATTTTAACATCGTAGGTCAATTTGTTCGGGAGTTATGCTGACCACGTACACTCATACACATAGAGAGAAATTTTTTCTAGATCACTTTTTTGAGATCAGGATGTTCCAAAAAGTGGAGAAATGCAAAAAAAAAAAAAAAAAAAAAAAAAAAATTGTGTTCCCTTTTTTTTGACCGACCACTATACTTTCATTACCCTATGTGTTAAAAATGGGTAATTGAAAGTAAAAAAATGGGGGCCATTTTTAGAACACTTTGTTTAAGTTTTACGTATGGTGTTTCGCAATTAATATTTTGGTTTAAACATTTCTTAGTAAAATATTGATTTCATAATTAAGTTAACAAAATAAAAATCACATAATGAGTAAGTATAAATAATTTAAGAATATATTAGTTCAGTTTTTAGATCTACCTCATATTTAATAAATATTAGAAAAGTTAAGTGTATTAATAAAAAAAAAAAAAAAAAATGTCTATTATTTTTTTAAAAGTAATGTTATACAATTGCAAAAATTGAATTCTGAAATTTAGAAACAATTTCCTTTAAAAAATATATTGCTTCATTGGAGGAAACGTTAATCAGTCGGGGTGCTTTTAATTTGCATTGGACTGTTGAAAGCTAAGTGTAAAATAAAGTTGCAAGTAAAATAACTTGTTTCAATCAAATAGCACAAACTACTTGGAATTTAATGAAAAGTTATAATTTTCATAATTCAATAAATAATTCAGATGAAACAGAAGACTAATGTCGAAAGTTCGCAAACTGCTTGATTTAGCGCTCAAATAATAAAATTTAAACATAAACGCATTCAAGGCAAACCCCTCGTAACTTAAGAGGAGAAAATGCATAATAGGAGAAAATCATCTAACTCGTAAACTACTCAAATTTTTGAAATACTTTAACGGCTTATCCATTTACAATTTGATCTGATTAAGTGATTTGATATAAATATGATTGAATTAAGGTTGATATCAACTAATCTAATTGTAATTTTTATGAATTTTTTGTACCCTTGGAATACCGTGTGGAATAAGAACCACTAATGTCAGATTATAAGAAGAGTTGAAAAATACGACTTTTTATAATTGGAAGGAGTGATTTATAATCTATTTTCACTCCACTTTAGTATTTTATATATATATATATATATATATATATATATATATATATATATATATATATATATATATATATATATATTTATATATATATATTTTTTTTTTAATTTTTAGAGAAAAATCAGTAGCAATATTTTAGGTTTTTCAAATTCTTTTGTATTTATTAGTTTTTGTTTAAATTTCTTTGAAATTTGCTTCATGTGTTTGATTTTATTCATCTTAATTACTAATAATCAAGTACAGTTAGATTTGATGTAATTCCAATTTAACGTTTATAAATTATAAAATTCTTTAAGGGACAATTATGATTCGGAAAAAAAATCGTGAAATCAAAAGTTGGAAGAATATGAATTTTGGGTATGTAAGTGATATTATAATTGCGCTATAAGTTTGAATTCAGAAATGATTTTAATTTGTAATTGTACCTCTTTGGTAAAAAAAGTACTTTAAATACAGAAATATACAAAGAAACGAAATATACTTTATACACTGTAATTTTATAGAAAGATTTAAGAGTTTAAAATTAAAACTAACAGTTCGAAATACTCCAATTACTGGCCTTATCAAAAAGCCTACTCCTTCCAATAATTTCTAACTCTTGTCTACAAGATCGTTTTTCTGATGCTAAAACTATTTCATATCTTGCTCACGCTTCGAAGTTTAATAACGAAATCCGATCATCGGCCCCTTTTCGACGGTAAATTTGACTCGCAAAATTGCACAGAACTTTCTTAATAACCTCTTTATTTATGGCCCTTCATCTGCTATAAACACGACGAACCACTGGGCATAAAAGCCAAACGTGGAGCTGCATCACTCCGTATAAATATTTTTATTTTCATTTCTTTTTCAGAGTGCTTTCGGCGCCATCGTGGGCATTCACTTTTTGTAATCAAATCAATAAATTCAAGAACCATTTGATGCCTGACGTACTATTGGTAATAGTAATGTTCTATCCTTTCTTATTTTGACTTAGGACAGAATAATAAGATATTTTAGAAAGTTCTATCATGGTTTTTTTTTTTTTTTTTTTATTTTTTTTTTTTTTTATTTTTTTTTTTATTGTGATTACCCTTTTCCGATATATAATTAGAAGTGATATCACTAGGGGTATTTTTTGTGTGAATTGTCTGACCTTTAAACTTTTATAATTTCCCCTTAAAACTTAAATAAGATTGCCCTTGTATTAATATTTATTGTTATTGTAGTGCTTCTTTTTTATCATGTTTGTGCTACTGGCCAAGAGTAAATATTTTGAATCTTGTAAAAAGTGTTTGAAAATTCAAATTGATAAGTAATGATATTACTTATCAATTTGAATTTTTTTAGAGTAATGCTTCTTATTTCAGTTTGTGTGTCAGTTGCCTAGATCGCGAACAGACATATCTTTTTTACAATCACTATCTCGTATGGCGAGCGATCTGTAGAGAAGATGCTACACGTCTTTACTGAGGGTTTTTCTGTCAATTTCTGATATTTCTCATTCAATTCCAATTCTCTTGAAATCGACCACGAGTAGCTTCTCAAAAGATATGTCGGTTCGTGATCCTGACCAGCAAATGAATGTTTCAAAATAATTGGCTGGTGCTCGGTTAACATTTCATCTCCTATTGAAAAACCTGGGTGGGGTCTTAGACTTTCCCGTGCTACACTCAAGCAATTGAAACATGCGTTAATTGGTGCAGAGACAGCAGCCAGTGCCGAATCAAGAGATGACAAAATAAGATCTACTCTCAAATTGAGAAATATCGCAAAAAAATTTCTCAAAAATCTCAGTACAGATTAGTTTTTGAGTAATCCTTATAATTTCTAATGTGATCTCAATATATATATTTTTAATTCTATTGAAATGAAGCTAGATGTCTTTTACGATTTGAATATTATGATATGACCCCTACACCAAAAATATATTAATACTATAGATCAAAATTTAGTCAAACAATTTGTAATTCTGATTTCCTACAAATTTCATTAGCTTAGCGTTTTTTCTTGAAAAATGGTATTTTATGATTACATTACACCTGTTAGCACAAATATTTTGACAATATTTTTACAGATTTGAACATGTGATGTTCTAATGAGCAATTTTCATCACTTATAGCGAATTCAAACTGAGATGCGCGAGTGGAAGACGTGATCGAAAAAAATATATAAAAATTGTTTCGTTCATTTGGAACCAAATCGCAACTTTTCCGTACTATTCGATTTTGAAAAAAAAATGAAGAACACAAATTTAGACCATCCTAATATCTATAGAAAAATACGAAATGTAAAGTATACCTGCTCCTTCCGAACATCAAAAATCGGAATTGTTTTTAATTAGTTTACAATTTGATGGTTTTAACAGTGTTTCTCTTTTTCATAGCTTACAAAATCCGAGAGCAATATTTTTGACGCACTTATTTTATATTATCAAATTACTTTGAACGGATAAGGCAAATATTTTAAAGACTGATAATACACAAGAAGAGTCAGGGAAAGATATATTATTCCTAGAGATATTTGTGTTGTATTCCTTCTATTATTAGATTAAATCCTAATTGGAAATAATTCATACAAATTTCCGTTTCCTATAAATCTAATGAGACAGAATCAGATATTTAGGAACTTTTCATTCCCTATTGTAAATGAAATTACCTAAGAGAACTTAAAATTTGCATTGTCAATGTTTGCTCAAGAATAAACGAATTTAGTATTCAGAGCATAATCTTAATCATTTAGTAGTCTATAATTTATTTCTGTAAATATGATTATTTTATTGTTGGTATTTAAATCCCAACTGTTTGGTTTGCTGGAAACATCTTCTGTTCATTATCAATTAATGTAAATGCATTTTTTTCATTAATTTCAAAATTAATTAAACATGAGAAATTCTTAGCTTATTTCCAGAAATAAATGAATACATGACCAAGCATTGTGATCGATATTGATATGTCAGGGGACTATGCGTATGACTCGTCTGGGTCCAGACTGCAAAATGTGTCTATAAGTATAAATCTTTTCGGGAGGATATGTTTTTGAAGTCGGGCAACGTATGCCACCCAAATAACATGGTCGGTATGGTAAGAGGCTCACAGTCGTTGGGTCTAGACCCCAATCACAGATAAAATATTAATATTTTCTCTGTAACTTTATGTTCTGTCTGGCAGACATGTCCCTCTTGACGGCCAATAAGTCATAATGTAAAATAATTATTTCATTAATATTTTCACAGAATTCTACTCTTTTTATTTAACAAATTCTTTTTGCAAGGGCCTTCGCACCTTATTATCTGATGGGTGTATTACAACATGTGTTTTTTATTCTAAAAAGCATTTAGTGTACTGTTACTCCTAGATAGAAGACGAACATTTATAAACAGTAAAACTTATATTTATGTAAGAATTAGATAATTGTAGTAACATTTGGTTCTCAAATTATTTTACTTATTAATTTACTTTCTAATTACGGACTAGCAATTTTACGTAATAATAAATTATATACAAAAAATATTTGTGCAAATTAGTAAAGGACATATCATTGATAATTACAAAAAGGCATAATCCATTTAAAGGAAATTAATGTTGTTTTAAAACACATTGAATATTTAAAAGGCATTATATTTATCAATTAAATGCAAATGAAAGCATTATTAACAAAAATGTCTGCTCAATTCTTCTACTGATGAACTGGAAAGGATATTTACAAAGTATTAAGACTCTATGAAATTTTAGATACTGTTTAATTTCAAAATTATTTAAGAAATTTAATATCGAGAAGACTGAACTATCTAATACTTATTATTAATATTTGTATTGCAAGTATTATAGTTTCTTAGGATTCTTTTTAGGTTGACGTATTTTTTTTATTTTGCAACACAGATTATAATGAAACTAGTGTTGATAAAATGAAAATCAAATTGAAAATATAGGCTTATTGTTATATATTTATGAGTCTTCAATCGAATAAATTCTAGGAATCATTTAAGCTGTGCATATTAAAAAACAGGTGGACAATTTTAAAAATCAATCAATCCAAGAACTAAAAATATTAGCTCCAGAAATTTGGTTTCAAAAAAAAATTTACATTTGTTAAATGCATATTTGTATAAACCTTGAATGTTAATCATGTCATTGTACATATTAAATACAACTTACGAATACATTACTCATTATTTAAAAGAATGCAATGAAAAGAAAATGTTGACAAATGAGCGTATATAATCAAAAATAAGCATACACTAACTGACCTTTTTGATATTTAATTTGAAACATAAATTATCAAATGTAATTTTTTAAAAATAATTTCATAGCTATGCTAATAATGGGGTTTTAAAAATAACTTCAGTGCTTGATTACCTAACCAAAACCTCAACATCTCAAACTAACGACCTAAATTTAGTGGTAAATTAACTCAAGTTCTCGAGTTCAAACGTTTGCAACGAGACTTTAATGAATACTAATCACTCTCGTTCCAATATCCTCCCCAAATCTTTGAGAATTACTCACTTCGAAACATATAATATTAAAACCTAATACCGCGCAAATTCGAAGCCAGTCTTTCCAGTGAATTAATTCCAATTAACACGTTACTTCCTCCTCCAAGATTACGCCAGCACCGGACTTTCACTCACTGGCGCCTATTTGGTGACTCGACTATCACTCAAGCGAGAAAACTCACTCAATAAGCTGAAAATCTTGAGCGAGATCTGGCAAAAGTCCTCTGCAGATCGAAGCCTGTGGCGCCTCTACTCTGGAGGTTTCAATTGAAAAGGTAGCTTCTAAATATAGCCAAAATATTCAAAAGAGTAGTCCGTGAAAATGAGGGTTATTTCTCGGGTTAAATTCGCGGAAAGAAATTCTTTTGAATTAGGTAAACTAACTGCGGTAACTTGTATTTGAGGACGTATGTGGGTAAGCTCGGATTCTTTCGAAAAATAGTTTCGGTTATTTGCGTTTGTAATGAATGGTTATGAGAGTGTTGGGATGTTTTTGTGGTGTTATAGGGATTTAAAAGAATGGTATTAGCTATGATGAAATTTGAGTTGGGTAATCGGTAAGGATTTCGAAAGATAAATAAGCAATTAAAAAGCATTTATAAAAAGATAAATATGATAAAGCTTTATTTAAAAAGTGGATTAGAAATGTAAGAGAAACACACATTTCATGTTCATGCTGTTTGCTCACAATCATTCATTTGAGAAGTACTCATATAGACAGAAAGAATCCTTTGATGTGCTTAAATAGTTCTTTTTAATTTTATTGTTATGGGGTTAGAAGTTAATTACTCAATTAAATTAATCAAAAACTGCTTACTCAATTTGAAGAAAATAATTATTTTCGGATTATAAAGTAATTGTTCATTACATTTTCGATTATAAATATCCATTCTAAAACAAATTAATAATATTTTTTTTATACTTTTACGAGCTGATACTTTTTGCTGCTTAATTAAATGTTTTTCTGAAAATTAATCCCTAATGTAGCTATTTTATATTCTAATAAACAAAAGTTCTTTTTGCATTTTTTGCATTTGTTTCCGTCAAATTCTAGAATTTATCATATTAAAAAAAAGTATGTTTCTCGGAGATCAATAATGTTCAATATTCTTATTATATGATAAAATATTTAGGTTAGTTAAATAATTAAATCACCTTTCAAGAATGTTTGTACATATATATCAACAACTAAACGTCGTAACAGAAAGACGAAAAGCAGTAAAGGTTTTTACATTGCACATTTATAGAATTAACTTCGTATTATTTAAAAGGGTAATATAATCTTTTTTATAAAATAAAAAAAAGGAAAAAAAAATAAAAAATACCCGTTTAGACTTATTTTGCATACCACATAATTATACTGCATACTAAAAAAACTTTCAAATAAATATTTAAAAAAATTAAAAAAAAAAAAAAAAGTTCAAAATCTTTTATAGTTCATAATTGTATTTTGCTTAAAGGAAAAATACAAGATAGATTAAATTAATAGAAAAATTATCGGAATTAAGAGCGAATTTCAGTGCAGATATGGTTATTATAATTACTAAATATCTGTTACAAATATTTTACATTGGTTTTAAAATATTCAAACAAGAGAACAATCTTATTTTAAAACTTTTTTTTAATGAAAATCATTTAAAAGAGAATATTGATATTAATAACAAACAGTAAGTATATAAAAAAAGAGAAACTAATTTTGTCTTTTAATCATATTCCAAAGAAGTTCATGCAAGCAAAACTTCAATTAATAAACAATTTTAATTAACGCTCAATCTTCAAGTTTCTATTTTTTGTAACATTATTTTACCTTCTATTTTAAACCTATCTAAATTTTTAATGTACTACTATTTTGAAGATTTAATTATCTAACATTTCATTATGAGAAATATTGATATAATGGTTTATTAAAATTAGAACAAGTATTTAATGAGGCACTTTGATGTACTTTGCATTTTAATCAATGACAATTTACTTGAAAAAACTTATATACGGCTCTTTAGTAATTGTGCGGTTAAGAAATGAACCACATTATTTGGAGTCTATCTTACATCCAAATCGAATTTCTCTAAATATCCCATCAAAATGGGCTGACTCCATTTCCCACACATACACTAATTTCTACTTCGATAGCTAAAAATACCCCTGTGTGCCATTGCAAATGGAAAATCAATTCCTTCTTCGGTGTGGCTTTTAAATGAAATGGAAAAGGCTTTTCGATTTATTTTTATTTCTGTCGATCTTCTCGACCATCCTGTATTAATGACCCATATTTATATAATGTATCTTAATGCGGAACCTTGTGGTAAAGAAAACATTTTAAGTTAACTCAAGACACCTAAGTGTCGGTAGGGATAGTTAGCATTAAGAATTAAGTATTAATGTACTTATGCATTTATATAACTAACGCATTTAATGTGGCAATTACAAGTGTAGTAGTATAAGAAATATTTTAATTTGCACGGAGGTAAGTAATAAAAATGTTAATCCCGTGATTCATTAGTTTTATGGATTTTTAAATTGAAGTTTATGCGAACATTTTTTCTTATTCGAAACCGGCATATTTCTTCTTGATATTACAGTTTCTCTGAATAAATTATCTCCCTCTTTTTTTTTCTTCTTTCTTTTTTTCTTCTTTTTTTTTTGGAAGAAATATTTTTAAAGGCTTTAGTAAAATAATAAGTTACTTTTCGAGTATTTCATAACAAAATAAATACTTCTTCTTTATAGTATAAAAAATATAATTTTAAGAGATTAATTTTTGCAAGTATTGAAAGAATGTCATAGTTTGTTATCATTGAAAATTTTAGAAAATATCAATTTTAGGTTGCTATTACTTAACAGGAAAAGGGAAAAAGGTGCAGCAGTGTGATAAGCTTTGTTATCTTAAAGTAATTAGTGCTAATGGTTCTCAATACTGTCTATTATATTGCATTTTAAAATCCCAAAAAGTCGTAACAGATACATAATTTTTTTACAACTCATAAGAAATATAATTTATCAAAATATAATTGTGTTTCGTTATTATTAGGTTCTTTATAAACTTTATCAAAATATCTTATTAATAAAAGTCGACAAACCAAATTATATTTTTCTTATGTACAATGATTGTTATATTCGAGTTACATAAATATATCAATACTAGCTGAATACCCGTGCTGCGCTACGAAATTTCCCATTAGCATTTTAGCGATCAAAAGACATTCATGTATTCTACACTTCAGACGTTTGCTTCCATTTCGATCCCGACAAATTGATTTATCAAAATAGGAACTTTCCTTTGTTGACATTTTAAACGAAATTTATAATTGTGAATAGTAAATTGGAATAGTTTATTGTGTTTCTGTTTGCTCTTAGTTCTAAAGTTCAAAGTAGTAGCTATTGGAATTGAGACAATCAGTTAATCCTCGTATAGTTTCTATGTTGCCTCGACTTTTCCTCCCTTAAAAATTCGTTAATCGATATTGGAATGACTTATTTTTTTAACATTTGCCTTTTTAACATTTGCACCAAATATCAGAAATATGACTACATTGGAAGAGGAACATTCGGATATCCCTCATTTGGAACATTTAACCCCTTTTCGACCCCTTAAAGTTGGTTAATCGAGAACGGCATAGCTTACTTTTTCTATGTTTAATTTTTTTTGACATTTGTACCAATTTTCCGAGTTGTGACCAAATGGGAAGTGGGACATTCGAATATCTCTTGTTTGGAACGTTTAACGCCTTTTGCAAACCTTAAGTGGGTTAATCGAGATCGGAATGGCTTACTTTTTCTACGTTTATCTTTATTGACATTCCTACCAATTTTCAGAGTTGTGACTATATGGGAAGTGGGATTTTCGAGTTTGGAACGTTTAACCCCTTTTCCACCCCTTGATCCACCCGAGATCGGAATAGCTTACTTTTTCTGCGTTTGTCTTTATTGATATTCACACCAGTTTTCAGAGTTGTGACAGTATGAGAAGTAGGACATTCAAATATATCGCTCGTTTGGATCGTTTAACCCCTTTTTGACCTCTTAAAGTGGGTTAATCGAGATCGGAATAGCTTACTTTTTCTATGTTTACTATTGTTGACATTTGTACCGATTTTTAGAGTTGTGACCATATGGGAAGTGGTACATTCGAATATTCCTCAGTTGGAACGTTTAACCTCTTTTCCATCCTTTAAAATCGGTTAATCGAGATCAGAATAGCTTACTTTTTTTACGTTTGTTTTTGTTGATACTTGCACCAGTTTTCAGAGTTGTGACGAAATGGGAAGTAGGACATTCGAATATCCCTCGTTTGGAACGTTTAACCCCTTTTAGACCTCTTAAAGGGGATTAATCGAGATCGGAATAGCTTAATTTTTCTATGTTTGCCTATGTCGACATTTGCACCAATTTTCAGAGTTGTGAGAAGTGGTACATTAGAATATCCCTCGTTTGGAACGTTTAACCCCTTTTAGACCTCTTAAAGGGGATTAATCGAGATCGGAATAGCTTAATTTTTCTATGTTTGCCTATGTCGACATTTGCACCAATTTTCAGAGTTGTGAGAAGTGGGACATTCGAATATTCCTCATTTGGAACGTTTAACCCCTTTTCAACCCCTTAAAGTGGGTTAATCGAGATCGGAATAGCTTACTTTTTATTCGTTTGTCTTTATTGATATTCGCACCAATTTTTATAGTTGTGACGAAATGAGAAGTAGGGCATTCGATTATTCCTCGTTTGGAACGTTTTACCCCTTTTCGACCCCTTAAAGTCGGTTAATCGAGATCGGAATAGCTTAATTTTTCTATGTTTGCCTATGTCGACATTTGCACCAATTTTCAGAGTTGTGGACATGTAGGAAGTGGTACATTGGAATATCCCTCGTTTGGAACGTTTAACCCCTTTTCGACCCCTTAAAGTGGGTTAATCGAGATCGGAATAGCTTACTTTTTCTAATTTTACCATTGTTGATATTTGTGCCGATTTTCAGAGTTGTGACTATGTGGGAAGTGGGAGAATTAGTGATGAGTGAGTGAGTGAGTCAGTGAGTGAATGAGTGAGTGAGTGAGGGCTTTGCCTTATATATAAAGAGATAATGATGCCACTTCCATTGTAGTTTAACCACTCTTAGATTCCATACTAAATAAAACTTTAAAATTAATACCTAGAGTAGTACTTAACGTCACAACTCGTTAAAGGCTATTGCATTTGCAAGGGAAATTTTTCAAATTCTTCATGCGTGAATCAAGTGTAGGCATTGAGGATTCCGTTCCTACACAAATATTTTTAACTGTAGCTTTGATTAAAGAACTGTATGTTAATGTATTTAAAGCTCTGGTATTTTTTGGATGCAGGGTATCGTATAAGAACTCATTTCATTACAGCTTCATAAGTGTTAGGGCAATCTTCCTTCTCATTTTATAATTATTCGCGTCTTTAGATGGAACTTCTTTTTTTATTAAATATCTTTGAAGACGTATTTTTATCTTTATTATAAAGAGTTGAAGTCACAACCTCCAAACTTGCCTGTTTATTTTTTATATATATATATATATATATATATATATATATATATATATATATATATATATATATATATATATATATATATATATATATATATATATATATATATATATATATATATATATATATATATATATATATATATATATATATATATATATATATATATATATATATATATATATATATATATATATATATATATATATATATATATATATATATATATATATATATATATATATATATATATATATATATATATATATATATATATATATATATATATATATATATATATATATATATATATATATATATTTTTTTTTTATTTTTTTTTTTATTTGATCATCTACAACTAAACAAAATTAGTATATCGATATTCGAATTCAATGTTTAAAGTTGTTGGAACTACTAATGTATTGATGTTAGCTTCTCATTGACAAGAGACATTTTTATTTCCCTGATTTTTTTTCAACAGAAGACTCTTCTATTGTTGCTATTAGTAAGAGATTTCTGTTGCTCTGTTTTTAAAGCACATCTATAATACTTTCATTACCTACATTATCAAAAATAGTTTTAATTATATTTTACATTATCAATAATACTTTCATCTGAAGCATTTTGTTTGCTATCAACTGATTCTTTCAATCAATCTAGTGCAGTCCTCATTATAAATATCTAATAACACATTAAATTTTATGCAATCTTTCTTATCTTACATTATTAAAAACTGTCCCTGACATTTCTTATAATTGCCAATTACAACATTCCTCTATTAATTACATAAATGAGTATGTAACTATCATTAACATCCATTATTAATTCCAAAAATAAAGTTCCGACTTCTATGTCTTTCGTATTTTTCCATCTTCAAAGAGAGGAACCAGGAAAGGAGTTAATTCAAATAAATTATTCTTTATCATATATTTATACGATGAAAATTAATATGACTAGATTAAAAATAAAATGAAAATTAATGAAGATATCTACAATAATATTAGTGATTTTTATTGTGTTTACAATTAACAAAGGAACACATTTCTATTTTTTTAATTTATGTTAATTGCTTAACAATTTCTGCATTGGTTTTTTTTTCTATAGTCTCTATATCTTTGTTGAAAGTATTATGAAAATTTACTGTTGTGTCCCCAGTTACTCCAGTTGCAGTTTATATTATAGTACCTGTATCTGGGAATAAATTGTTTTGTAACAAATTGTTTGTTTACTTTTTTATTTTATCACTGTTTCTCTTTATTGGAGTGCATGTAAAATTAACTTGCAGATAATCTTTCTGATATGTATGTTACAAAATGTTTCAAACCTTTTATTATATTCATAAAAAATAAAACAGCTAGGCCAACACTGCGAAACTTCAGGCAACCAGCAGCAGTAGATACTAAACCGAAGGAGCCATCCGTAATCATAAAGTTAAAAAAGTGGTACTACCGTTTACAGCTAGACCAGTAGTGTTGCATCCATCGCTCAAACACCCAGCAGTCGCTACTGCTCCTCAATGATCTGTACTTTCCAGCCACACAATGCGGGTTTCCAGCGGGAACCTTACATAGACCCAGCTATATCTGATTTTATACTGTAGTCTGCCGGCGGCGATAATACGGTAGGGCATTCGGGATCATTATTTTATGAAGGTCTAATAAATGCTTATAAAGCTTTAAAAAAAACGTGAATAAGTTTAGCGTAAATTTATCAATTACTGAATTGCTTTTTTCAATATTTCTTTTTTGTTGCAAAACTTCTACTAGTTTATCCAAGACAATCAATTTCATGTTTCCTTAAAGTTCATGATGCATGTCAACTTTTGCATAATTACACCCTCATCCTAATTTTTGATATTGCAATCATTACGAATTTGCTATAAAATAGGCTGGACATATCCATATAGTTCAACTAAAAGGAAGTTAATAGGGAAGAAAGGACAGAACGTGTAACCCACGAAAATAACTCTGTTGAAGTACTGCACCTTAAAAGATAAGTATTTTTACTTAGCGTTTTATAATTTTACATTTAAAAATTGATCTGAAATTTAAAAAAAAAATACATGTTGCAATTATTTAACATAACCTATTGCTTATAGATAAGTTCAAATTTTTTTAATGTAAGTTGGTATTCTTCCAAATATTCCGTTACTTTAGACTCCTAAACTTGTAAGTCGATTCCTTCCAATTGGTTATTTATTTTTACTATAGTCTTCCCTCAATCTTCCTGAAATTTCCTGATAGCAACAAATGAAAAAACATGAATAAAAAAACATAACGAAGTGTATACAGTTCCCGTTCAATATATATATATATATATATATATATATATATATATATATATATATATATATATATATATATATATATTTGTTTCTAATCAAAGGGAACAAAATTTATAAGAAGGTTTCAATAAATTATTTCAATGCATGCTACTAAAGTTTTATTTTTATGAAATAGATGGGATAGGAAGTTATATTTCACAAGGTAATATCTCGAGAAAGATCTTGATGCCACAGAAAACATTTCGTGAACAGAAAAGTGCTACTTTTTGTTCAATGTGGATGACAAAGAGAGAGTGTCTTAAATACTGAATATTTATTCTTAAATAAATATTTTCTGTATATGAAATGAGGAAAGGGAAACTTGAAAGTCTGGAAATAAGTTTCCTTTTGGCCTGCGCATCACTATTAGATCTCCAATATAACTCTTTCACAGTAAATATTTATACTTTTGTTGATATTCTAAAGATATTTGGTAATATTTTCCGAGTCTCTTCTGTTTTTAAACTTCAGAGAATTCTTATTAGCTACTTTGAGGTACGTTCACTATTTTTTAGCAATCATATCAGATTTGAAGGAGATGCATAATGATCATTCTTTGTTCATATTCGTTTATTTGTTATGCAAATTGTGCGAATATTTCTTTAAATATATAGTGTTTTTTTTAAACTTGAGTTAATGTTATTTGAAGATTTTGGGCAATTTGTTTATAAGGTAAACATGATAATATGTTAAAAAGCCTTAAGGAGAAACACTGTGTAATTTTTTTTCACCTTCTATTAGACTGGAAATTAATTGATATTTTATATTACTGTAAAATATATATTATTATAAAATGGATTATTATAAAATATTATCCCAATTTATAAAATATATGTTCTGGAAGTTAATAAATAAAATTAACTGTCACACTTTTCTGAAATTATAAAAACCATAATGTTAAAAGTAGTAATTAAATATATAACCCGTCAAAGGAACAACGCAATTAAAACATAAACTTAAAGCTGCAGAAAACATAGCAATACAATATCAGTTAACATTAATTATGATAAACGGGATACTTATGACTCATTTTTAATTTTAAAACAACAGTTAAAATTCAACAAGCATAAATTTGAACAGAAACTGTAAAATGCCAATTGTAAATTCTAAGTAAAATTGATTAATGACATTTATCTTTTCTTTTTACTACATTTAAGAAATAATCTTTAATATATATATTCAGACGTTTTTGCTTTATTATTCGTTCATGAAAAAACTGCAATTTGTGTAGAGTACTAAACTTTTACTACATATTTTTGACAAAAACTTGTGAAAGTGAAGAAAGTTTGATTTTCAAGCAGTAGAAAATTGCCACTGAATTTAGCTTTTATTTATTCTAAAAAAATTGTAAATGGAATCGAAATCAATTGTGCTTCTTTTTCCCATTTTCGACAAAGTTTTTTTGAGATGCAGTTAAAAAGTTTTTACTTGAAAAAAAAAAAAAAAAAAAGGTTCCAACTAACTTACATATTCCCTTGCTGAAAGCTTGCGTTCGAGCTTTCCAACGTATTTCTTGACAATCCATTGAAATTTCCGAAAGTCAAATTACCATATTTCAGGTCGCTTTCCTTACGGCACTTAGATGGATGCCTCCGGTAACTATTTCAGATTCAAGTGAATCTCAATGGATTTAATGGTAAAATCAGGGTTTTGCCAGATTAGTTATATATGTTTCAAGATATGGATAAAGCTGTAGAAATCGACATTATTAGAGTGTATCATTTTTTGTGAAATAATTGGGAAATAAGTATAAAAAAAGGTTTTAAATTTAGATATTATTTTAATTTTAGTTTTATAGCTGTAGCTACCTCAAACTCTTCGAATTTATGCAATGGAACTGTGGACGGAAAAATGATAAAAAGAAAGTTGTTGGTAATAAATTACTTTTAATGAATCCCTTTTGGGAGACAACTTTAACATAATTATATCTTAGTATATTTACTAATAATGCTACCTTCAAATATATTGCATTGATAAATTTAACATAAAAAGCTAGCAAAATAAATTTAGGGAAAATCTAAAAAGAAAATCCGATACCTAATTTTACATAGTATCTGCATGTATGTATGTGTGAACAGGAAATTCAAGAACAAAAGTTGTGAATTTGTATAAAGAATACGACAATTTCGTAATTAGTAATTTCAGAATAACCTAATTTAAAAAACAAAACAAAAAAAAACGTCATATTAAGAGGCCTCAATGAATATTGTTTTAAGGAATATTTCATTTTTCTAATTTTTGTGTCGCATTTATCGAAAATAAATAATTTTATGCTAGTAAAACTGAAATTTTAGTGCTATGACATATTGTTATGAATTTTTCCACTGAGGCAATGATGGCACAGTTTCGGCGGTTTAAAAATTATTTATTCTCTCTTCAGAAAACTCACAAAATTTATTCACAGGCAACAGTTTAATTACTCTCAAGCTTCAACACAAGCTTCAACAAAAATAACTTCGAATTCAGCGATTATACAAGCTCACTCCAATAGGTAAACAAAGCGATCAGCTTTCAACGAAGTCCGAAGTCCATCTGAAAACTTTCCCGTTCTCCAGTCTTTTATATACAAGCGCGTGAGACATTCTCGAAATTTCCAGCCAATTCATCGGAAAAGAAATATCTCGAAACTTCTCGATTGCTTTAGGTGTTGCCACCTTTTTCTAACTTGTATAATCGCTATTAATTAATAAATAAAATAAGATAAAAATAAATTACAATAGAATTTTGAAATAATACGTCACTATTTACAATATATACAGACAATTTGTGCAACAATATATAATCTGACATTACATAAGGATTAAAGAGAAATTCAAAACATTATCAAGATTCAAATCATTAGATTGAATAACGTCTATAAATTTGTGATTAAAAGAGCGAATTGCCATTATGAGGGTAGGAGTGGTAACCAATTTTACAAGCTTTGCATTATAGGGACCACATATACGAAGAATCAATAGTGCAAAGGTTTTGTTCCTCTCCAAAAGAATTCATATATGAAGATATTAAAGAAGTCGGTTGCTGTATAGTTCGATTGATCAAGCTTGTATTTCCTATATTACAAAAGCTTACGTTACTTTTCAATTTCGCATTGATGGTGCAACAACTAAAAAAACGTTATTTCAGTTTCCATCATTTATTCATTTTAGCATAATACAGTACGATAAAAAAAATAAATAATAATAATAATAATAATAAAATCTGAACGATGGCTATATCGTTTATTCTAATTAATGAAATTATAAAAGTCGAGTACCGTTGTGAATCGTGGAAGGTCTTTATTAATTGTATATAATTTTTTTTTATCATGAGGGGTCGTCTACATATTAAATCTAAACCACACTTAAAATAGTTCAATAGCAAGCCAATAATATTATATTATATTTAGATTTAGAATCCAAAATAATGTTTAAATACTATATTTCATAATTTTCCAATGAGTGGTTAGTAATTTAAATGATGTATAAAAATGAAAAATTAATGTTAAAAAGAAAATTTGTTTTCTGTAGCCATAAATTCTTAAATAGTTCATATATTTTAGCAATTTTTGTTTTAAATGATAGATTATAAAACGCCAAACATAAATAACATGCAACTTTTGTATTAAACAGTTTTTTAATAATTAATTATTAATTAATAAAACAATATTTAATTTTTTTTTTAAATACAAACAGGTGCTTTTTTTAGCTTCCATTAGAATTATCATGGTTGAAAATCCCTTCAGAATTTTTTTCATTCGATTTTGAATTTTGGTTCTTAATACTTTAGCAAAAATATAAAAAAGCTCACTAAGGACGCAAACGTTCGGATTCTTCACCACTCTAAAGAAATTTGTCCTCGAGATCTGCTAAAACATTTTCGTTCATAAGTGCCGTGTTTCTCAACATAATGAACTAAAATTCGGTATTTTGGGTAAACGAAGTATTAATGAAAACATAAAAAATAGGGTTTTGTATTGAAATTTTTAAAGATAGAGTTAAATTTACTTAGTATACAGCCCCCTAAGAATTTTTTTTTTTGCACCAGATAAATAGAAAATCGTAACAAAACATTTGGGAGCAAACCGCAAGATTGTACGATAATTAGAACCGATGATATAGCCATCGTTCGAATTTGATTTTTTTTTACGTACTATACAGTAATAATAATAATAATAAAAAAAAAAAAACTACAGTTGCTTTACTTTTGAATATAAGACTTAGATTACAGCGATTGGTACCTTTTTTTTTTTTTTTTTTTTTTGGTCATATATATGATTTTCCAAAGTTAGAAATAAGTTAGAAATAAGTTTTATAAATTTAAAGTTTGATCTTAAAGAGCCGTCTGCTAGTTTATTTTGCAAAAAAGTTACAAAAAATTCCACATAACCCCCCGTTTTTACCATTTCATTGATATAGAATACATCATGTACCTGAAACCTAAAGTCACATATCATAATGTCGGACACAAGATTAAATAACAAAAATGTGTTTTCAGATTGTACCAATAACGTATTAAAATTTCCCAGATAGCCACAGTGACGTTTATAGAATGTGTCAGGGGTATTGCAACGTCATAGGGACATCGTATGTGATTTGAAAGTCTCAGAGATGTTCCTGAGATGTGGAAATGTACATGTTCAGTGGCGTAATGCGATGTGCTTGCTTCACAAACGTGACACATCGCAGACATTGTATTGTAGGATATATTTTAAGGAACGTTTTTATTGCAGTTGAATTTTTTTGCTTCTACAATACACTTATGTAGTGAGAAGTTTTTACAAAGGCTCTGTTCATCCATTCCACTTGACGTCAAGATTTACAAGTAAACCTACAACTGTCGCAGAAACGTACGATATGTTTCACCGCTAAGAGCTTTCGTACCAAGAACTTACCCGAAATTACCAGAAAGGGAGACACGATGACAATATTCGATTTGGTAAGCCTAAATTGCAAATGTTTTTGGCATCTGTTACACACAAATCAAACACAAGATATTTTCTAAAGTTGCTTGTCTGAATGCCTTGTGGTGTCAGATTACCTTCCACATTCAACGTTGAAAATGCAGGGTAGTTGCTATAGAAATTAAAATACCTCTCTTTTTAAATTTTGGTTGAGTGTGTTTTAGCTCAATAACACCTTCCCAAAAACCAATGCAATTATCTATCTTCAGTTAATTCAAAACAAGGCCCAACTGCATCCAGTCAATTCGCTTACAAAATACAGAACCTTGACAAACATCCATGTCTGATTGTCCTATGTTCAAATCAATAGCTACCGCCATTACAAAACGACAGATGTATTTTTAACCACGAAAAATATTTCATCGTTTTTCCTTTTTTGATGAATCGCGTCTCGAAACATAAAACGCAAGGAAATAAATAAAACCGTTGGTGGAGATGCTATTTCGGTTCACCTGTTTTCTCCCCTCTTTAACTTCTGGTACTGTGTGCTGCGTAGACGTAATGATGCCGGATCAATGCTGTAGCATCGATTGAAGAAAGCCGTTACTCGCTTTGTCTTCTCATCACGAAATTTGATACCCTTCACCCCCTACATGAACACCGTCTCATGCCGCCTTTACGCCCACTTTAACGTGCTTTAAATTGTCTGGGACGTCTGACCTTGGAAACAAAGAAATTTGAGAAATTTGGGTCTTGTAGTTTGGTCCAAATGGTCGTTTGATGTTTTCTGATAAAGCAACACAGTTGTTTACTGAAAAATTATGATTTTACTTTGGAATAGCCAAAATGCAACGTAGGAAAAATAAATGCATTGCATTGATGTTTAAAAAAAATAAGAATTTTTATTTGATGAAGCTATCATTTTGGAAAAACTGGAATCCATAAAATTGTTTTGGGAAAAAGGGTTTGCTTTTCCACAACTTATCAAGCTACAATATCCAAATATTTTGAATAAAAATCCCAGGTATTCATGAGACATGACCAAGGATTGTGTTTACATCTCAAAAGCAGAGAAGAATCTCATTTAAAAAAAAAAAAAAAAAAAAAAAAAAACACATTTAATTTTTTTTAATAATTTTTTAAAAATAAATCCTACAAATTTTGATCAAAATCACTTTTTTAGAATGTCTTCTTAAGTGATTGCTAATATCTACAAATGAAAACCGCTTAAACATTCACTTACAGAGTAAAAAAACAAAATTTGCTGTTAAGGGGAGACTTAGACCTGGACAACTAAATCAGTCGTATTTTCATTCAACTTCAAAATGCTCTAAATTGGTAAAAATAGAATATTTTTAATTTGTTGTTTGACATAGTCAGTAACAATATATTTGTTATGATAATTACTCTTATAGATAATTTTTTATTACCTTATATATAGTTTATGTTATAAGACTATATTTGAGACTTAGAATTTTAAAATTATTTTATGGCAACCTTGGGTTTGGTACAGTTTTCAGAATAAATATACAATAAGTTTACATAAAAATTTTGCGAAATGCAAATAAACTCTCTATTTCAAACAGTTAATCTTTCTTTAACCTAAAATATTTTTTAAATTATTTAAAAAAATATATATATATTTTGCTTGTACAAAATTTTTCATTTTTTGCATCATCAATAATCACACAAAATATTTATTTTTCTCAATTTAAGAAATATTTTAGCCTCACTAGATAGATCTTGTGTGTTTTGTATATCATGGAAAAAATTAGATTAAAATATTCAATTGAGAGATCAAATAATCAAAAGTTGCCATATAATAATTTTTAAATTCTAAGTATAAAAATCCCATATATATATATAAAACAATTATGAGGCAATATGTCTCAAAAACTCATTATCATCACCACTTATTTAGTTTAAACTGCAAAGGAAACAAGGTTGGAATATTGTTTTGAACAATTTAAATTCAAATATTGTTTCGGGATAGGTGTTCTGTTTCTTCTGAAGCTTATAAACCAATTTAGTGTTATTTAAAATGTGAGGAATCGCATTATTGCCCCTTTTACGGGTTTTTATCGATATCAATGTTTTAAAGTCATTTCAGAAAAGTTCTTTTTTAAAATTGTTTAAAGTTGATTTTAAAGATAGATGTTTCTTATTCAAAATTTTCTTCTGTTACTCAATACAATAATCATTTTTGAGAATAAATTATCCTGAATCATACAAAATCTAATTACTAAAAATAATTATGTATAAAAGGATAAAATAATTATACCTGACTATTAAACAATATATAATTATAAATTATAATTATGGAATAAATATAAAACTATATATGTTCTTTCATGAATTTTAGAACTCCTTTTCATCTTATTGATTTAGAATGAACAGTAATGTTGAACATTGTTTCAATAAAAATAATTATTTAAGGTTAAGTGCATATTTTATACATGAGTACTAAATGTTTTATTTGTTCCTCACATTTAGTTAGTGTTTTGAATTATGAATTTTTTTATGACATACTTAGAAAGACCATCAACAATTGCAACCAACTACTATAACATAGTGTCCTAAATGTTAGTGATGCGTACCTAAAGTCAAAAAACGGAATATTTAAATTTTCTCTTTTATGTCCATCTGTCTATATGAACACACATTAAGAGTTAAATAACACTAGAAAGAACATATAAATATATACATGACATTGGAAAACAGCTAGATCATAATGAGCAAATATTAAAAAGTTCAAAAATGTTAAATTTTTGTAAACTTTTAAATTTTTTTTTTTAGTTAAATTTTTTTCAGTAACATTTTATTTTGTATCAAATGACCTGCAGTTTATAACATTTTAAAAATAAAAAACGTGTGTGGCTTATGGCAACAATACTTCAACAAAATAGCTAAATGAATGTCAGAAAATATATGTCATTTTTTCCCTCTTATTCTGAAACATATCGACATATAAATATTCAAAGGAAAAAAAATCTGTTTCAAGGATAACAGCTTTAGATCTTATACAGTTCCAATTAAAAGAAAGAAAAAAATAACGCTAATATAAATATGGCTATGGGTTATTTGTTTATTAATTTTCTGTACATTTACATGCTGGCTTGGATGATAACTATCGGACTAGTGGATTGACAACTCATTCTACTCATATTTAATTTACTTGATATGTTTCGTTCAACTTTTCATTACTTTTAAGAATCCAAGTAGTTTTATTGACCAGGAGCAGTTGATGAATAATAATGAAAGATTTTTTAAAAGTTATTATTTATTATTTTTTTATAAATATAATCATTGTATGACTACAGCAAATTTTCATATCAGCTATTTTGGGTTCACTATTGAGCATTTCAGAATTTTTAGGATATAATATTAAAATATTATAAAATAATTAATTTTAAAATGATTTTTTTTATTTCGCAAATAATGAAAAAAAAAAATGTATATATTTCACAGTTACTACATTTTACTAATAAAAATCAGTATAAAAATTAGTTGTATCTAAAAAGTTGCGAGAATAATCATGATCAAACACCATCTGCTAAATATTACAACAAAAGAATTCCTGAATTAATAGAATAACGACAACGGAAAAAAAAAATTCTTTACACATGTTTTACCTTGAAGCCTAAACACATATTAAATTTTTTGCTATCTTATAAATATTAAATTCCTTTATCCTCAACGACAACAAAGATAATTTTTTTTTTTTTTTTAATCTAAAGAAACTCCTTTTCAGAACGATCTTTTAAGATTTATTCTATAAGTGTTTATAGATTTTTTATAAGTTTACTTAACGGAAAAAATAGTACAATTATTGATTTTAATATCGAAGTTTTTAACAAAATACTCATATTTTCAAGCAATTTAACAAAACTTCCTCTTCGATACTAAATTGAATAAAAATAAACTGATTAATATTAAGTAAAAATATTTATTAGAATATTTCTATTTAATTACTGAACATCGATCTCAATAAACTTTTACTCAATAAAGCCCGAAGATCCAAGGAAAAAATTAAGAGAGAGCATAATTTTCTCTATGACATAGTTATTATAATCAAACCCACTTGCAAAGATAAACCGAAGAAGAAAAATCAATTATCGCTAATTAAATAAAAAACTAATTAAATTCAGGATACTCTTGAGATAGCCACGTTGTTTTCATTTTTTATATATTGGCGATCAGATATGTTTGGAAAGGAAATACAGAACAAAAAAGAAAAATACCTGTTTATTTAAAATATTAAAAAGTGTTTTATTAGTTTGAGCAAACTAAATCTTAACTTAAAAGAGAAGGTCTTTTAACGCCCATTGAAACTATGAATTAGTGAAACTAAATTTTTTATGTGTTTGCATATGAGTTTGATTAATATATAGTACTTAATTTTGAACTTTTTTAGAAATATTTACTTATTTTAGTATTTTGTTTATCTATCAAAATCATAATTTAGTTAGAATATATTTAAAGGTCTTTTTCATTATAAATATAATAAAGTTTTTGATAATTTTAAAATTAAAAATTGTGAGTTTCTAAAACATTCATTTTAATATTATAATTGTTATAAGTTTGTAAATACATTACTCTACTGCTTTTATTAATTGAGAAATTTTTTCAATAGAAAGTTGGAAGAAGGTATGACCTAATATGTCCTCTTATTTTTGTAAAAAGATAAGAAAAAGGGCAAACTAACTGACAGTAAAATCAAAGTTAAAATAGAATATGACAGGTCTCTTTCAGATCTAATTTTGACATGATTAAATTTTGAAGAAACAAAGAAAAGTCCAACTTTAAATGAATAAGATTTACTTAACCCCGAATAACTTATTTTCCCTGAAAATCCCTCTCCAATATATTTAAATAATATTTATTGAGATTAAAAACCAAAGCAAATGACTCTTTTCTATAACTTTAATAATCAAATCAAATCTTCAAATATTCAAGCAGAACCTCTTTTTACATTCATAAAAAAAAAAAGGCTTATTAATGTCTCTGTGTATTAGATAAGAATATATAACATGCATAGCTTTTAGTGAGTGTAATTTGACCTAAAGTTAAGAAACCACTTTTGTCTAGCAATAGAGGAAGATAACTATAAAAACAATATTAATTGCTTACTTTACACACAAGAAATAAAACAAGTTTCTAAGGTTTGTATTAGTACTTATTGAAAAATATCATCTGAAAGTTTGTAAAAGTATTTACGAACTGTATAGTGAATAGTTATGAACCATAACTTCAGAAAAACGCCATAGCGCATTATAAATCTTGTTAATACAGACAATAGAAAAATGGTTCGATCATCCAGTCTTAAAGTTGAAATTTACGGCAGTGCTATTAATGTCAATCTACTCACAAATTATGTTCTTAGAAAATGGACAAGAAATTTGATTTTTTAGTTTTTATGTAGAACACTTAACTAAAGTATTTATTATAGGAGGGAAAATAAGATTTTAACCTTTTATAGTTGCAATTTGATTACGAAGCATCTATAAAGATGCTACTGTAAATTCACTTGACGCCAGTAAATCGGGTGTATTTTTCGACCCATATAATGTCCTGATAAGCAAAGTTTTTGCCATAGAAGTAAAAACATGGACAGAGTTTCGAGTATCAATATCTATGACTTTAAAAACTGTCTACTATACAGTAGTTGTATCTGAATGTTGGCGGTGATTGTGTGTTAACATGTCAAAAAGTGCAAAAGGTGGAAGTTTTCAATTTAAAAATGGTAGTAGAGCAGAGAGAAACTGCTACTTTTTTATTCTTCTAATTTTCTTCCGTTGCCTTCTACACATGTCTTTGGTAATTATGGCGTGGTTTTTAAATTGAAAATCTTTATATTTTGATATCAGAATTATAAAACGCTATGTTAAAGTGGGCATTATTGATTAATGCTTAGACTAGACGCTTGAAAGAAGAAAATTTTCTCTTGAAATAAATCAAAATATTTTTTTTGTGCACTTCCCTGCGTATGTAAGTTTATATAAGTGTTTTTTTCTTTAAGTTTTTTTTTTTTTTTCTTCTTTTTTTTTTCTAAAGTGGATTATACAGTCAAACCCCTTTAACACGAAATCGCTTAACAGGAAATCCCGTTTAACGCGAAATAAAAGCAGTTCACCGTACTTAAAACTTTACGTCAATTTATTCGTTTAACACGAAATTCGGGTAACGCGTACAATTTCAGCGGCCCCATCGACTTCGCGTTAACGGGGGTTTGACTGTAGCAATGTTGTTGAATGGAAGGTAAAAGGAATGTTCTTCAAATTTATGGAACAAAATAAGTCTACTAAAGAATTCCATCCATATACGCATACACGTGAAGGTAATTGAAGTGCTTTTTAATGTGACGAATTAGACTCATTTTATGGTGTATGCCCGTGAAATTCATTTTGAATTATATTTAATAACCAAACATTTATTAGAAGCTGAAAAATATAATAGACTGAAAAATACAAAGACGCTTGAAAAATATTAAGATTTTCAATTAAAAAATTAGTTTGGTTTAATTATACTTCAGATATAAATTAAAAGTGTTCAAAATCTATGATGAAATCATACATCATTTTCCGAAACGGAGAAAACTTGACAACATAAAAGGTTATCCTAAAAAAGTAAGTCAGCTTTAAATTAACTCAAATAGATTTAGGCACCCAATCCAATCATCTTCATAAATGCAATTTTAACAAATTATATTCAGAAGGGAAATCACGTCTCTCCATTCTCCATAATTTTGCGAAAATAAGCGATAAAAAAAGGATATCCAGATGTAAGTCAATCGCCTCCGCGAAATGAAGTTAATTTCGATCTGTCAAAAGCGACGACGAAATGGAAAGATACAAGCCAAAAGCCGGAAATTATTGGGGGACCACTAATGACCCCAGAAAAGACGACTCCAATCCAATTCTGATTAATTTTGAAGAGACATCGAGGAAAATAGGAAAGTAAGCGGATTTCGCCGGAAGCTCAAGACTTTCTTTTTCTGCCCATTAAGAATTGAAACCTGAGTCTCGGATGAATTCGTGAGGGATTTTAATAATGCAAACATCTTTCGGCGTCTTTGTGAAATTGAAATTGTAATTTGTAGCAGACTCATTTTTGGTAATGGTACAAATATCTAACGGTAAAGGTGGAGTTATAAAGTCAGCAAAAGCCTAGATTGAACAAAATATGCATAAATATGTACATGGGGAACTTATGAATATTAAGAAATTTATAAAAATGTCTATAAAATGTTTATGTAATGCGTAATCTGGGAAATTAATGTTGATTTTTGAAGAATAAATAAAACAATCTATTATTTTTACAATATTATTCCATTTTGTCTCAAAATTACTTCCCAGTTCTTGACTAGTTAAGTATGATAATTGATAAATATAATAGGAAATAAATGCAAATTGAATGCAATATTTGAATAGAATTTTTGTTCAGAGATCCTAAAAATGTTCATTGTTAGTAAATATGAATGACGTGCACGTCAGTAAAGTTAAAAACATTTCAGCAATTTTATGGTCATTATTTTCCAACTGTCATCAATAATTAAGCTTTGTATAGAGCTTAATTACAGATAAATACAAATTTTAACGAATTTAATTTTATAAACGTTATGACCGGAATTTTGTCTTAATTAAATTAGACAGTTCTAACCACCCATATAATCGACTTCATAAACTCATTTTAAAACCATTGAGTTCCTACATAATTATAGTGTACATGTGCACATTACAAAGCAGCAATGAACTTCGGGAATTAACAAGATCACTTTAAATCAAGTGATAAATAATAAAAATTTTACAAATACTTTTTCTTATGAATTTTATCTCCTTATTTTGATCTCTTACAATAATATCTTGATTATGAAAGTTCAAAATTAAATTTAAATAAAAAATTTCTCAACTGGAATTTTATTTTTTTCCTACCATTATTAAAAATATGAATTATTTAAAAGAAGCACATATACTTTTAAAATTTGAAATGTATTTTTAATTTGCAATAACTATTAAAAAACCTAAATCTTCTGTAAAATATGAGACACTATTGTAAAAAAACAACAATATTAATCTATAATTAAATGATATTTTGAAAATACTCAACTGTAGTGGTTACCTTCAAGTAAAATATATAAAAATTCCGTCGAAATGTGCCGATAAACACACATTTCAATCTTAATCTTAAGGTTAATTAGCGTGGATGTCTATTTAATTGTTTACTTTTTATGGCTACCTAACAAATACACCTTTCATTTATATATAATATAGGGCGTTCGCAAATACAGTTAACTTGTTAAGAATCGTAAGGTCTTGCTGAAGAAGGATTTGCTCCCTACTCTTCCGTATAACACTTCAATTAACTAAAATTCAATAAGTCTTATTACCTTATTCTGGTCATTCGTATAGTGCAACCCTAATTAACAACAACAACACAAGAAGTCAACACTGATTTGTAACTAACATATTAATTTATTACATTCCATAAGAACTCCATACCAATTAATTAAAACTACGATCAATAAATATAATGGATTAAATAATTATACTGTTATATCGTTATATTATAATTATCTATGATTAACCTACACACTTTGTAAAATAATGTTACAAAATCACGATTCTCTATTATCCTCAATACCTCTAGATTAAATAATAATAACAATATTTCAATTATCTACCATCACCTAAGAAAACCCCTTAACTATCTACGACTCGTATCAGAACCAATGGCCCAAATCAATACGCTCAATTAATAATACTCGCTTATAGTAAGAATTGTTGCGTTATTTGTGAATACAGAGGGGTAATCGGAAACCATGAAACATCACTTACGATTACTGATGCGTCAGCTGGAGAACTGCCCGCTCGCCTTCGTTTTGCCGTCAATGCTGCCGCCCCTGTTCGTCACTACCCTTAGGCCTCTTGTACTAACTCAGTCAAGACTCTCTATTAGTTAAAAATCTACAGAATCCTTCTTTCCATCTAAGTATCCGGTTATTTTACAGTTTTTCGAAACCCGGGGCATCCCAATCTCTAGCAAATCTCACAGGCAGCCAAGGTATTTCCATATCTCTTCGCTGGACCTATAGAGTTCAGAACTCCACCTAAGTTTTAAATTTTAACTCCACCTATTTTTTTATCATTGGGTGCAAGCCCCCCCCCCCCCCCGGCTATTAAATATCGCGCAATCATCCAAACATTTGGCCCGGCGTTACTCTAAAACTGCAAACCATTGTTATCAATTGTCATTTTGAGATTCCAAACTTATTTTATAAGGCGCCAGTCCGTAAGAAACTGTCCGGCCTCTTCCAAGTTCAAAAGAGTTGACTCGATTTATCCGTCTGACCCATTTGTGGTAAACATAATACGTATTCTCTCGAGCCTTCACATTTTGGTGGGATCGAACCACTCCTTTTGTCCCTTTGTGACCCCCCTTCGCTGTTCATCGGCCAGATCTGATCCTCATGCCTTATATGTGTATGTTGAAATCAAGCTACAAGGCTTCGTCAACAGCCTCTGTAATAAATAATAATAGATGTTTGTCAAATTTAGTGTACATCCTTCTGAGACCAAAGAGAAATATTAAAAGAAAAAAAAATCAGTTGAAATTTTCGTCCCAAGATGGAAATATGGCAATTTCAGGACTTAAACAGAAATTAACATTACAGGTTTTACGAAAAAGTTATAACTGAAGTTTTGACTAAAATATACCTAATCCAATAAAGATTTTAATATCAGTCCTATGATTAGTATCTTAGAAACGTCATTTGCACAAATTTAAACTCTTTTAGGAGTTTGGCTGTTTAGTTTTAAAGTTTTTTTTTATTTCTATAGATTATTTTCCCATCATCTCAGATGCACCTAAACCCAATTATATAAAGATCTGCAGATATTTACAGCCTCCAGCAGACTCTAAGCAACAAAACTTTAAAATTTAACACTTTTGTATTTAAAAATTAGAATTTTTAATTATGATACTTTCCATATTTAGTATTTAACACGAAACATTAAAAGTATATTAGAAAGGTAATTAAGTAAAAAGTAAGGGTATTGTTCAGTAAGTATGAAAGCACCTAAAGACAATTTATAGTGACTCGAGGTACAACAAAAACGAACTTCAAAGCTAAATAAATAAAAAAATTCCTCTTTCACAATCCTAGTTTAAAATGAAGATGATTTAGAGTTGAAGATACTGACGTAATATAAGGTTTAGACTTCTAAAAAGGTTATAATTTTTGAATTTATAGTAAACTCATAACTTAAGTTTTGCTTTGACTTATGAACACAATTTATTCTCGCAAAATGAACATAAAATTCTCTCATTTTAGATGCATTTTATTGTTCTTGTTCCTTTTTTTTTTACTTGTTCTTTGTAAAAAGAAACGAGCACGAACTGTGCCTGGATAATCAAATTAGTGGTGAAAAACGTTCCCGTATTTTTCCAAAATACTTCTACTGTGTAAGCTTATTTTTAGCCTAGAAAAACTTTATTAAAGTTGTATAAAGAAATCGATATTGTTGACAAATTTTACTGACTGGTATTTCGAGTGGGAGTTATATCATTGGAAGTTCCATGAAAGAGAAAGGTGAGTATTTTGATTTTGAATGAATGAGATGGGCGTTCTAATTGAAACGTGTAATTATTTTTCAAAATGGTTAAATAAGTCATTTTAAAAATAAAATATTTTAAAAAAAGTTATAAAAGCATATACAATACAATTATTTAATGAAAATACTTTGATTCTAACAGCAAAATTATCACTATTCAAATGACTTAATTTCTATTTGTTTTATAAATAAAAAATGTTCTTGTCCCATGACTAAATAAATCACAATAATCACACTTCTTTTCTTAATCCTTTTTATAAGCACAAGCAGATGACATGGTGCTTTACATTTATTAACGAATAAAAATATTTTTTTTTCGAAGAGGTATGATGTATCATGGAAGAAACTAAATCAAAATAAAGTTTTAAAATGTATAAATCTCGTGTAAGATTTCACCACACTGTGATTTAGTTGATGAGTATATGAATTGTGTTATAAAAGAAAATAAAAAACAGTTGCATGGTAACATCCAAAAATAGCTACTGTATTAAGGGCTAAAAGCAACATTATCATAATAAGGCGCATTAAGTTTCATGGAACTTTTAAGTGCTTGAAAAGAGATTTTAATGAAAAATTATGTAACTTTGCTTTCAAGTGATGATTTTTTACTTAAACATTTCCAACGTTATATTTATCCTTTCTTTTTCTCAAGAATGACTTTAGTTTCTTTTTCGACTCTTTCACAATGAGTGCGTAGTATAGTAATTTTATTTTAAATTAAAAATTTAAAACTTCTATATAATCCAAAATTATAGTTGTCGAATTTCCACAAAATTGAAAAAGTATTTAAAAATTAAATGTCAACTTCTTTGTCTTACTTTTTAATGCATATTTGTTAAAATTTATTTGGTTTTATTTGTATGTATTAATTATCTACATTGCAATATTTCTCAAGATTTGTGTCTGTTTGTAGATTTTTAATGCTAAGAAAGTGCATTTATATGCTGAATACTAAAGTTACAAATTAAAAAAAAAAAAAAAAAAGAAGGAAAAAAAAATAAATTATTAAAATTTTAATATAAAAAAATTATCAAAACAACCCTTGTCTTACAAAGATTTGAGGTTTTAAAAAATAATTGTGATTATAAAAGGAAATTTTTTAGCCACAGTTTAATCTGTAGGTTATGTACTAAAACTAAATAAATAAATTAATGGTATATCTCTACTGATTAGTTAACAAAGGTACATTGACGTTTTAAAAATACGTTTAAAGGAAATCGTAGTAAAGGCCAAGTTTTATATAGTAAATAATTCCTTGTTTGCTTTTTTAGAATGAAATATACCATTCTGATTTAATTTTTGAGTAGTAACTAAAGTAATACACTTATGGAACGGCAAAAAAAACAAAAAAAAAAACAGAACGTTATAAAATGTCAATTACCCACATTTGTTAGTCAGAAACTTTTATATTGACCCAACTGTATACCACACCTTATTATGCGTTTGAGAATTGGATACAATACACAGAAAAACAGTCATTACTAAATAATTCGTAAGTCCTTATGGAAAATCATACGAAAGAAACAATGATTCGTCAACGAAAACTTTTCCGAATATTAAAACAAAATCTTCCCTTCAGATTGACAATCCTATTACGAATCCCGGAAGATTTACTTCCCAAGTAGGGAATTGTTAATTGAATCGTTCCCCATGTTGCTTTTGAGCTCCATGCGTGCTCGTCCGTAGAAGATAATAATTCCCATGGGTTGCTCCAATTGTCCGATAATGAAGCAGCGTGTAATAACAGCTTCAGGGATTCTTTTGCAGTCTAATGTTGCCGAGAATGTATCGATTCTTTGCTGCGAACGCTAATTGCTAGAATGCTAAGTGAGGTGATCTCTGGTAGGACAGCATGACTCTAATTAGGGGGAGTAGTTGCTGAGGAGAATAGAATTATGGCATTCTAATTTGAGGGTTTTATTCGAAAAGCTGTTGTCTTCCGGAAGAGGTAGGAAAGCGGGGGGGGGGGGGGTATTTCATTCTTTTCTCGGTGTAAGTTTTGTCGAGCTTTTTCAAATAGTCAGGTCCATCTCCAGAAACGGTGGAGAATTAAAATAAATGAGATCGTATTATTGTTTAAGAAAAACTCTTCTGGTGTATGAAAAAAAGCATATTTTAAAATTCAATAAATATAGCTGTTCTTGTACTTTTAGAATTGTGAATCTACTCTGTTATACTGAAAAAGACTAAACTGTATTGAAATGTTTATTTTTAATACTAATTACTTATAAAATCTTACGTTCTTTTCAAATGGATTTCAATACTGCCATTAATGCTATAGTTAAACTCAGACTTTCACACAAAATGTCATGTATTTCTGTTATGACGTTACAGATCTTTAGAATAAGTAGAAATTTTTTTAAAAATAACTACCATATTATTTAAAAAAAATTTTAGCCTTAAATATCCCACATTCCTCAAAGTAATTCTAAATGTAGATTAAAAGCTTAATGCTGTTAAGTTCGCATATTCATCTACTTAATGGATTTGAGACAAAGTTTTGATCATAACCAAACCTCACGCATCATTTATTGATAACATGCCAAAATCAGACAAGTTTGCTTTTATAATTTGATACCAGTTTTTCTCAACACCAATAAACAAGATAAATCTCATTTCCGCTGCTCACACTTTACACTTTAACTGATTATATGAGTCGAAAAGCGTAAAGATTCTAAAGTGCCAAAACACCTAATCGTGTAATTTTAGAAAAGTACATACATGTAAAAGAAGCTGACGCCGTCGAATTTCTAAGAAGTATAAATCCACATTTTAATACCTATAACTAATATTTTTCTTTTTTAAATAGGTCTTCTCTTAGATTCATTTCCAGTGATCTTAGAATCTCCCTACTACTATATAGTCTATAAAGCCTTTTTCATTTCACTGTCGTGCTAAGCACAGAGGTGGTATCGAAATTTTTGACAAAATTGAGCTATTATTACCAGGTGGTTCTCTGTAGTTTGTCCTACATACTGGTGAATTTTAATGGTTGTATTTACCCAGGAAATGTTGAAAAAGTAAATAAGTTAGTCAATAAATTAACATCAACTACATCAAGTTGTTGAGTATTAAACACTCATTTCCCATTTTAAACACAGTTGTAGTTACAACTTATATGCTTAGCACGACAGTTCATCTCTTTTCCAAAGCACCGATTCACTTACCTGAATTTACTGCACGGATGTATAATCCAGTGCCCAGCAGCTTTCTGTCGAATCCTTTCCTTCATCAGAGCCTTTTTGCTGCCAAACAGCTTCATGGCCAGCTTATTATCCGAGGGCTGAAACAAGGCCTCCAGTTGATTTCTCATGAAGCCCGGCTTGGCCCCCTCGGCGATCCCGGGGCCGATCTCCTCTTTCGGGGTCCCATACAGACTCACATCGTCCTTCTCTCCGTCCCCTTTCGGTTGGGGCCCACCGCCTTTGTCTTTGAAGTTCATCTCTGGGGATATGTAATCGTTGACAAGGTCTTCGTCTTCGTTTGCAGTGACCAGTGAGTCCGTTCCCGTGTGCGTGTGGTCCACCGATATCTTGATGGAATCCTGTCTATGTATGGGGCCCCCTTGGTGGTTGTTGGGCGGGGGCCCCTCTGGAGGGGGCGCCTCGTCGTCCGGCGGGGTGCCGTAACGGATGCGGCCGTTGGCCAGGCGGAGGCTGGGCAGGCGGTGAGAACGCTTACCGGAGTCGCCGCCGTCCCCTTCGGAGCCCCTGTCGGACAAAACAAATCACAAAGTTAGAATACAATGAGGAATGTTTGGGTTGTTTAACAAAAGGAAGATATACAAATTGGTTATAGAATGCTTGAGATGTATAGATTTAGAATGCATACATAGATAGTAATTGATAAAGATTAAAGGAAGAATACAATTTAGTAACTTTTACAAATGCAAAATCTTTCTGATTAATCAGGCTTTTTCTTTTCTACAAGCATCACTCTACAAAACTAAATCCTATTTTAAAACTGAAATAGTATGTTCTATTTGTAAAGAGCTTTAGAAATTATTTGTTGAATATAAAGATATTTTGATAATTTAAAATAATTTTCTTGATAACTTTTAATAATCTTTTATTTCCTCGATTTTTCTCCCCAAACTGTCCCCCCTATAAATTTCGTAATTAAAGAAAGATGACAGGGAAAGTCGTAGGAAAACTTATTAATAATGTCTCGGTAATGAAAACACATCAGGGATTGAAAAATAATTGAAGAAGTTAATGAATTTGTTACGTAATAATTTAGTCTTAGGCGTAAATTTTTCAAAATCATTATGAGAGGTGTGTGAGGGACGGAAGGGGGAGGGTCAGATAATTATTGAGGAGGAATATGTGACACTTTTGTTCACGTAGAAACTAATAGTATTTGAGTACATGTAAAAACTTTAACATTAAACATGTCGACATATTCAGTAAGAAGGGGTACTTGAGTACATTATTCGATTTTCCCGTTATATTCCTGCTCCTCTGCTATTTTAATGGGGGCTCTTCTAACCACGCTTTCATAAACTTCTTAGTTTCTTCTTTTGAATTTGACCTTCACTGAGTCCTAAAATTGTTGAGATGATGTAAATTTTAATTAAATCTAGTATCAGAAAAGTTTTGCTCTGTAGAAAAAGACGGTTGTTTTGGTTTCGTGTTGTATTCTTTTTCTCTCCCAAGTCTTGAGTCGACTCTGTAGTTGGTAACTTAACTTGTTATTTTGGATGATGTTTCTACTTTGCAGTTTTTAAAAAAATTGATTTTGCGTTTCAAGAGAGACAAATATTTTTCTTAGCGTCACCACTTAAATAAACTCATGAGCTTTATATAAAAGGCGTATCTTTCAAAATTTTATCGGAACTAGAATATTTATAAATGCCTATCAAAAGAACTACATTTTACAAAACTGCGCATCATGTCATGCTGCTTTCAAAGATACTCCAAATTAAAGTTTCTTTGAAAGCAACATGACTTGATGTGAATGTAAAATATAGTTCCTTGATAGATATTCATGAACAGTTCTAGTTCCTATAAAAAATTAAAAAGCATGACTTTTTTAGAGTTCATTGAAGACTGCGGCTTGAAAGTTGCAGCAGCTCCTGCTTCCCGACCCATCCCCATCTTCCATGTTAACAACTGGGTCATCGATGGAAAAAAAAAAAAAAGAGTTCAACACTTAATCATTACTTTATTACAAATAATTTCCCCCTCTTTTCGTATGAGAATATCAATTTAATTTGTACATTTTTCATGCAATGTTTTGTAGCTTGAGTCCTTTTATGTCAAGGTATGAAAAAATATTTCGCTGCACATTAACTAAATTTAAGTAACACATCTTTCAAAGGGAAGTTCAATTATTTTCGTTTGATTAGGTCTTTGGAATGAAAAGTATTATTTTAAACTGTAAATATTTTTTTAATCTTGAGTATGTGGGGGACACCGAATTTTTATTTAGAGACTGGTTATCGCTTTTGTCGAAGAGAAGTTTCTGGGTTTTGAGGTGACCACTACAAATAAAAGTGAAGTTAGTGATATACGTTAGTATTACTTTGTATCGCTTTCCTGCGTTAACTTTGAATGTTATTTTAAACACATGTTATTTTAAATAAATTCTGATATATTTTATTCACATGTTATTTTAAATAAATTCTGATATATTTTATTCACTGCTTGATTTTATATATTAAATACATTTAGGCATTAAGAAAAAAGAATACAAATACACTCCCAAAACTTAGCAGAAACATAACTATAAAGTAAATATGATTGAAAGTTCTTGTTTAATTTTTTTTACGATACAAATAACCTGTGATTTAAGATTCTTCAAATAACAATACTTAAATCTACGTAATATCTTCAAAGGAAAAATGAAAAAAAAAGGGTGGGGGGGGGGGAAAGCAACAGTGCTTACAAAGTAATGGACAACAAATTTTGTTTTGAGAAGAACTACACAAAAGTGCTTTTTTTTCTCTCAAGAATCATATTAAATTAAACAATTGAGATAATTTTAATCTGAAATTATTTTAATGTTGGAGTAAAAAACCATTTTACTTTTTAAAACTTCCATGCATGAGATCAGCCGTAAATGTTAATACTACATTTCGAAATATTGTTTTAAAACCTATGAAATGAATATGAAACTCACTGCCTTCAGAAGAATACTTCTTCACTTTCAATTGAGTAAACCGTAAATTCAAATTTAAAATGTCTTCTAAATGAACTGTGGGCTGTTTGTAACTTAATTGCGAGTGTTTATGAAATTTATTCATTTTTTATTTATTTTAAAAAGAATTATGTTAGATTTTTTGTTTAATTTAAAACAAATTAAATTAAAAATTTTATTTATATTAAAGTGAAGGAAATTAAAAAATTTACATCGTGGTGGATTACTTTTTTTCATAAACTATACATTCTAATTTTTATTTCTTAAAAGACAAAATCAAATCGTTGGTACTAAGTGCTGGTACAATTAGTTTTGCGCTATATTATTTCCCAGTTAGATGCCTATTGCAGACGTTATTGCCTATTTTTGCTCAATTATGTTCAATTATGTACAAAACCTAATTTGCAAGACAGATATTCCCTGTATAATAGTATAATGTTTAAGTTCTTTTCTAAATCTGTTGCACTTAAGTATTCCCAATTCTGAAGCCGAATGATGTTCAATAGTTCATTTGTTTGCAAAATCTATTTTGTATGAAGATGATTTATTTTATACTTTGTGTAATACTAAATATTTTTAAAGACATTTTTGACTTATATTAAATTACCATAATATGGAATATCTGTACACTTGCTCGGTGTATAAGTTTAAAAATATTATTAATATACTTATTTAATATCCAATATGAAACAACAACTATTGGTGTGGAACATCGCACAACTTTTAATTGCACTATATTACTGATGTGGATTCGTGCCATTTACAGTTTTTATATTTCCATCGTTCGTTTACAAAAAATTGCCAGTTTGCGATATTTTTTGCAATAATTGTTATAGGGGTCTTTAGAAAAAAAAAACTTAGCCAAAATGGTGATTTTGGCAATATACTTTTCGATAATTCTTATATTATCCATCCTTTCTTATAAGTGAAACTGAGGAGAGGAGGGGAGAAAAAAAAGGGAAAAAAAAAAGTTTTTGTAAATGAGCTATATTAACAAAGAGAACTCTGTCTTGAAAGTATTCGTTTTTCAACTTTTTACGCCATTTAAGTATTTTTACGGAATTTACAAGATTTTTTCAATGCTAGCTACCTTATGTGCATGCGTGATTTTGACGAAAACCTTAATGGTAGGTCCCATGGTTACCACCTATCCGCACACCAAATTTGAACATCCTAGGTCAATTTGTTTGGGGGTTACGCTGACAACAGACACACAGGCATACATTTTTTCTAGATCACTTTTTTGAAAACAGGATGTTCCAAAACGTGGAGAAATAAAGAAGAAAAAAAAAAAAAAAGAAGGAAAAAAAAGGAAAAAAAAAAAAAAAAAAGAAGAAAAAAAAAAAAAAGAAGAAGAAAAAAAAACCACAATTTTTGTTACCCAATCCTATACTTTCATTACCCTATGAATTCATATGGGTATTTGAAAGTAAAAAATTAGCTCTTTATGTGAATAATTTTATGTAACCAAGTTTTCGGGTATTTTAGTAGAAGCATTCTAATGTTTAGACACAAGGGACAAAGAAAACTGAGGGATTTTAGTTAACAAAAATCATCACAGCATGATTTTGTCGATTAAAAAAACTTAAATCTTGTTTAATTATATTTTACTAAATATTCTACTTGCAAACAAGAGCGCAGAAGAATTAGTAGCAAAAGGGAGAGGAGTGCAGATTGCAAATAATGGGGTTCAAAACAAGTAATGTTATGTCCATCTCGCCTTGGTTTAGAAGGAAATGTACTTTATATATAAAAAAAAAAAATATATATGGAATTGGAGCATGATATTTTAAAACTAAAGTCTAAAAATTGCAATCTAATGGAACTTTAGTACCCTGACCTACTTTCTTTTCACCATTAAGTGTTATTGATATTCCTTCGCCACAAAAAATCAATGATTTTATCAAAAATATTTATCTTTGAATGTGCCATAAATCGATTTAAACTAACGAAACGAAGATTGAAGACTAGATGGATTGTACCTATACCACAATCAAATGTCTAATTACGAGAATATTTTGTTATTGTAAATAAAATACTGCGTGTGGGGCTAAAAGTATTCAAAAGTTAGGGCTTGTTTTTACGGAACTACCCATTAAAATAAAAATAAAATATTTAACTAGAAAGAACATCTCACCAAGTTTTAATAACAATAGATTTTGATGGGTTCACCTTTTGTAACACGGCAAACGTCTTTTGGTAATTTAGTTCTCTCCGAGTGTTTCGTACCATATCAAGAGCTATTAGATGAAATTGCATAAATGACACGTTTCTTCAACTCATTCCCAATTTCATTGTTTTTCGTTATACACAACGGATTTAATGAATATCAAAAAACAATGATACCATTTATGTGCATTCCTTCCTAACAACACATTGTCTTAAGGTGTATCCATTTTTTGCTCAAAAAATCTCGGAGAGGTTTCCAATGCGGAGAAGCAATCTATTACAGTGTAATGGGTAATTACGTAATAATAAGCCATAACCTTAGCTAACCTTAGCATACACTTACTGTAGGTAATTAGAATAGGATTCGTAGGTTATTGAAGAAGAGAACATTAAAAATAAAAGTGTCAAAATCTCAAGTTAGGTTTTATACAAACGCCACTTATGTGAGAAGTTCTATTTTACTTAAAATTAGTCTTATAAGTGGAAGTGGAAATGTCAATCTATACAAATATATGATTCTTTGTGTGTTTTTTTCAAATTGAATTCATTAAAAAAACTTTCACCGTATGCATGTTTTAAAAATTTTAATACTTGATTTTACAGTTTAGTGATGTTCGATTCTTTTTTATACCTTTTTAGAGATAAAAAATATTTACGTCGATATATTTCAACTTTTTTATGGTGTTTGAAATTAAATGCTAATTTTATACAAAAAGATGTTTCAAAATTTGTTTTGACATTTATTTCCAATTTATTTCATTGGTTTACACATAAATAACTATTTTTAAATGAAATTTTCAACAGTATATACATATATTCATATTTTAACTTTTGAAAAAATAAGCGATATTTGAATACGGAAATATAGAAAAGAAATTCAATTTAAAATTTAGAAAATACAAGCATTATTTTTAAGTTTTAGTAGTTCCATAGTAAATAAATCAAAACACTTTTAAAAATATTGAAATTATTTTAATCATGGCATTTCAAAAAGTAATAATAGTTTCAAATATAAGTAGAGAATTTTCTTCAGTACAAATGTGCTTTTGTAGTTTTATAAAAAAATTAGTTACTGGTAATGCAATTTGAATATAAATATCGTATAATTTGAGAAACCATTATACTCGATATTTTTCTTTTTCTGAGAAACTTACTGCGATGGAAATAAACTTCTTAAAGTTAAGCTACTTCTGAACAAAATTAATAAGTTGGAAAATAAATAATCAAGCACTTGAAACAACAAAAAATATTTTTCCTTGGGCGGGCTTTGGCGTTAATTGATTGTCACATTATGTAAATGAATTTAGAAATCTTTCTTAACAACTTGGTCTTTTCGTCACTTAAGGGACATTAAGTATGCACGAAAAATGCTTTTTCTGTTTCTTTGGAAAACAATTCAAAAGGCACAATCGGCATTTATTTAAATTACAAGTTACAATATTAACGTAAACAGCCATATAATTAAATAATGTCATGAAAGCATAACATTGCATTCTTCGTTGTACATCGTTGACGGAGAAACTCTTGCAGATAAAAAGGAGCCTGTCTGATTATTCTTTTGATATATGTCTATTCAATGCTTGTCAGTTTTTTTTAAAAAAGATATAGTTGTTTATTTCACAAGTAATAACTGTCCATTCTGTGATTCTGATTTGTTACTTCTTTGTGTTAAAGTTTAGCTATGTTTGCAAAGTTGAGACTTGTTTTACACCATTAGGATTTCACAAATGAACTTTTTTAAATTTAGGATTATATAATTCGAATGATTTATTTGTGGACGGTCGTGAATATGTTCAAATAAAACCATTTTATTTCAATATTTGGTTTTGCTTTTTTACATCCAAATTGAAAATATTATCAATTTGTTTAATTTTTTTTAAACATGCCTTTTAGAAGCGAAAATACAACGATGCTAATAAATTGATTATCTTTTCATTTATAATTAATTTAAAGTGGCCTGTGTTGTCATAGTCATGTTGAAAAATGGAACACATATACTATAAACAATTATAAAAACCTATATTTCAATATGAAAACGATATAATCTGTTTCTTAAAAACTTTTTTAGAAATCACCAGCAATTTTATCTAAGAAATACTTTTATTGAATTTTGTTAGAAAAACATTTACGCGTCAACATGGAATAAGAGTAGAAGAGTTGAATTTTATGTTCTTAGTCTTGAACATTTACACGTCAATCTCGGTGTTTGTTTCTTGATTATTCTGATGAAAAGTTTTATGGACTTTGCTCACCTTTCAATTTCCAGTCAGCTACACAATTTTGTAATTTATGACAAGGTAAAGAATTTTTAAAGATTTAGTAATCTTTGCTTTTGTGTTTCTTAGGGGGCCGATGCAATATGGAATTTCTGGTCCAGGTTGTACTTGTAATGACCCTTGGGCTTAGTGCATCCACGCAACATGGTGATGAAATGAAGTTCATAACAAACACGAAGCGACTTTTGAAAAAATAAATTTCCGTACTAGTAAACCCATTAAACAATGATAAAGCGTGTCAAATTCGTCTTTGTGATTGCAATAACTGTTTTGCGCAAATCAATTTTTCAAAATCATGGCTGATTTAGCTCCATTTGTCCCTACTATATTTATTTGTATTTCAATACACATTCAGAATATACATTCATAAATGTGATATTTTTATATAAAAAAAAATTCATTTAAAAACAATATTTCAACTAAGCAGTTTAGTTTAATGTGACTAAATTTCTTTAAAATCAAAATTCATACTTGAATCTAATCTCTTTGATGATGCTATCCAAAGTATTTACTTAGAATGTATTGCTTCACAGTTTCATGAAGGGTTTCTACTAAACGTTTAACAATTAATATATTTTCTATGTAGCAATTTTTATTAGTTTTTAAAACTCCGCTCTTAAAAGAGAATGCTCTTTTAAACTGTTTATTTCTCAGTCTATTATTTTATAAAGATGGTAGAGTAAGTATCTTTCAATTCAAATTTAAAAACTTAATTTTGTTCTTTATTTTTGAGAAAGCCGTCCCTCGAAGCAATTAGTTGGAAACCTGGTTTTTTTTTTTTTTTAATTTTGTCATATTGATGATTGGTAACAGTTAAAATGTCTTAGCTTTACAGTTATTTTTTTGTATCCATTAATAACGTACATCTGAATTTCAAAAATATATTTCATACAAATAAACTCAACATTCATTCGTAAATTAGTGTAGAAATAGAATATAAATGTTCAAATTGAATAAAAAGAAGAAAATGAGTAATAGTTCAATAGAAGGGGAACCTTGCTAAATCACAAATTTCGTAAAGTTTCCACTCTATTGAACATTTGTTGAGCTTATATTATGATTCTAGGATTCACATGTTCAAAAAGTGTGTTTTCTACTACAAAATACCCTTACACTTTAATATTCATTCTAGTAAAGATTCATTAATTGCATATTATTATTTAAGATGTTTCGATGTCCAACTGCTAACTTTTGATTATTATTTTTTAAAAAAAAGATGATTATTTCTGATTGCATGCGACAGTGTTTCATTTTGGTAAACAGACATAACATAATAAGATAAATTTGAATAAGTTAATTGAATAGCGTTTTTTTTTTTTTTTTTTTAATTCTTACTTGAACGTAGGGATTACCATTAGACTTAAAAATCATGGCATGTAATTTTGAGGCATACCAATAAAAATATAACAATAATTTTTATAATTTAAATAATTCATGTGAAATGTCAGTAGCTAGAAGTATTATTTGGTAGTTTGAGATTAAAAAATATATCTATAGTGAAAAATTACTTAATCTCGGAATGTCTAACCATTTAAAAACTAATTTTTTAAAACTAAAATTCCTATGACTATAATATATAAAAACACAAAGAATTACTTCTAAATACAGATTAACTATTTAAAATTATAATTTAAACTATAGGACTTTGATTTATTTAGAAACAGATACTTTATGCATTTCTAATAATAGAAATGACATCAAGAATTTTTTAGTAGCTCTGCCCCTTTAATTAATCATCTCGTTATGCAAATGAATTTGAAAAGTCTTCTAAGGATTGTTTGAAAGCACAAACATAAGATTAAATATTCGCAAAACTTTGCTTCAACGTTACTCATGGAAACAATTCGGAACAAAAGCTGACATTTTCCGGTGTGTATGTTGAGATAACAAAATACTAATCTTTTAAAGTGTAAGCATAAAAATATGAGTGACAGTAAAGTTATAAAAATAAAGAAGCGTACTTGGCTATGTATAAGGCTGTTCAAAAGTTCTGGATAATTAACGGAGTAAAGATTTGTCAGTTTGTTAAGCCGATATTACTATACTTTCCGCTTGTCAGATGTTGATTGTGCGTTTTTTTCTTTTTAAAGAAGAAATAAGATGTCAGTCTGTCATATCTTTTATAAATATATTCATTTATTTGTGTTTGAAAGTATGGAACTTGAAATTGCAATTAGAATCATGCTTGTTAAGCTATAGAAATGCATTCTAATCAATATATATTTTCAATTTAAAAATTATGAATTTGTGAGTTTTTATTAACAACAAAAATTTTGTTTTAATTATTTATTCGCTTTCTTTTAATATTGGTATTAAAGAAAAAAGATAAAGTATAAAATCTTTTGAACATTATCAAAGCAGCAAAAGTTGTATCATTAGGATTAGTTTGTTAAATAATTAACGTAAAAAAATATGTCCAATCCCCCAATTAAACGTGCTGATAATACAAATATAAATTATTTTACAAAGATTATTGTGTTTATTAAAGATTAAAGAAGAGTTTTAAGAAAGGAATCACAACACTTAACACATTTAACAAGAACAAGTGCTTTATAGAAAATCAGCGTGAGAAAGTACAATATGCTACTGATTCTTTAATGCTCTCTGAGCTAGTATCAACAAAGCCCTTACAAGAAAAATCAGAAATAATTAGATTTAGTGACGTCAATCTTTCTCTATGAACTTCCTCTATGTTTAATATATTTATTATTTAAACGAAAGACTTCGGTACCACTGGTTATGTTTCAATTTCACCTACCTAGTAGCTGTCAGTAATATTTATCAGTCTCGTAGGATTTAAGGAATTCTATTTCTCTATGTACAAGGTGAGACCGAAAAGTAAGGTGACTGATGTCATAATAATCACTGTATTATATATTTGCAGATAAATACATCATTGTCCTTCAAAGTAGTTCCCGCCGTCTACAATACACTTCTGACAACGTTCATACAATTTCTTGAAACTTCTGAAAAAGTCCTCCTTTGAGACTGTCTTAAGCTCCTTGGTAACAGCAGCTTGAATGTCTGAGATGCTTGAAAATCTGTTTCCCTTCAGGGCCAATTTCAGTCATGGAAAGAGGAAAAATTCTGCTGGCGCTAGAAATACTAGTATTACACCCTCCTTATTTCCTTAATCAAGGGCCATCAGATTTTTTCCTCTTTCCACCACGACTGAAATGGGCACTGAAGAGAAACCGATTTTCAAGCATCTCAGACATTCAAGCTGCTGTTACCAAGGAACTTAAGACAGTCTCAAAGGAGGACTTTTTCAGAAGTTTCAAGAACTTCTATGAACCTTGTCAGAAGTGTTTTGTAGATGGCGGGAACTACTTTGAAGGACAGTGATGTATTTATCTGCAAATATATAATACAGTAATTATTATAACATCAGTCACCTTACTTTTTGGTCTCATCTTGTATAAAGTTGAGATAATACAACAATTACAATGAATTTTTTATTTTCCAGTAGTAGTAGTAGGTATGCGTTTTAAAATTGAAACTTTCGATGTTAAAAATTCAATAATCCCTTCAGTAACGCTTCATATACGAGAGAAAAATCCCAAAATAACTTTAAAATTATTCGAATTTAAAAACTAAAGTTATAGATAATACAATAATAGCAATTCATGTATGGATTGTATAAATAGAATTTTTTATTTTTTATTTTTATTATTGTAAACATGCGAAGGAAATTTAAATGAATGACGAATTTGAGCGTATTTAAAAAAATTATGAATGAATTTAGTTAGTATTTGAGAAATCATACCAGATAATGTTTTTTAAAGAAAATGTTTTAAATTCATAATAAAGTTATTTGTCTCAATTAAATTAAGAGAAATATTAGTATTAGTGTTAGTTGGATTAAATATTAGTATTAAAACTAATATTAATTTATTTTTGACTAAAACTACCTACAACATTTTCTTCACATTTTATCAATATATATCGAAGAAATGTTTAAAATCGAATATATTATTCTTGGTAGAGTAAAATCGAAGTTACTATTCAATTAGAAGGCGTTTATCTTTTTAAATAACACGATTACTTTTCCAAACACTTTATTTACTTTCATAGTAGTTCCACTTATATCTTAACACAGAGTAAACTAACAACAATTGAATCATTTCATACATTTTTAAATTGAGCACAAATACACAAACACACCAAGCAAGTTAGAAATGTTTTTTACATAAAGCAGCACACAGAAATGCAAAGCCAGGAACAGCATACACATAAAATTTATTTTAAAACAAAGTAATGATATTAACATGAGAAAAATATGTCGGTTAAATTTATTAATCACGTAGTAAGTATTTTTTCCAATATTTCACAAATTTGTACATTCCAAATGTAAAAGTAATAGTTTTTTTTATTTTAAGGATTTTTTTCTCAAAGATATTAAAAACAAAAAGTAATTCAAATCAAGAATTTTTTTTTCCATAAATAAAATTTTATTCAAAATTATTAATGAGCTAATATAATTATAAACTAGTAAAGTTATACTCAAGGATGTTTTCCCTACATGTTTAAAGTAAAATTATATTCGAAAAATGTAATTATATCCGAATTCATAATTTAATATGAAACATTAAAATATAGGGATTATACTGAACATTAGCAAAATCTTTTTTCATATGAGATAAAGTGGATTTCTCAAAAAACTATCCACTCAAATGTATATATTTTTGAAATTTTAAAATCATTATAAATATTTTAATGAATAAAATGTAATGGAATATATCTTACTTATAACGATACATTTTGCATTATTTACTTTGCATAAATTTACCTATTTTTTGGTTTTTACAATACTTAATTATATTTTAAAAGAATTTATTTTGAGAAATAATTTATTTCTTAAATGTGTACGAACTTGTATAAATACTTTGAATACAGAACAAAATAAAATTTGTAATAACTGTGTTAAATATTTATTGAAAAACATTATCTCTACTTTCTTATTAAGTTTATGACACAATTTTTATTTTTTTTTATTTTTTTTTAAATTTTTTTTTTAATTATCTTATTTGTTTGAGTATTATAAAATATTATTTTATGTTTAAAATTTTAAATTATCTTATTTGTCTGAGTATTATAAAATATTATTTTATGTTTAAAATTTTAATAAAATAATTAGAATGGTATTGTATCTGATATCTAATAATAAGGGCATTTAAATGAAAATATATAGCAAATTCGAAATTAATTCAAAATTTATCAATTTTTCCTACTTTCATGCGTTATTTAAATAATTTGAGCTTTGTAATTCTAAATGAATTGATTAATTGAAATGAAAAAAGTTATACGAAAGGCACAGATACTTGAAAGTTATTTTAGAAATTTCGACCTATGGGGCTTAAAAATTTTGTTTTGCATGAGCAGAAGAATCATTTCAAATACTTTCGTTATTAGCATTACAGTTTCTGTTAAATTATGGTACTAAAACATATCCGGGGGAAAAAATACTGTCGACATTTCAGATTGATATAAACTACTTAAAGATTTAAATCGATTCTTATAAAACACCGACTCATTTCATTTCAAATTAAAACTAGTATCTAATACAATTAGCAACGACAACTGATACAATCCTTACGATATTAGGTAAATAATTAGTCCGACAAACTGTCAAACGATAACGATTGATTCCGTAGAACAAATTAATTTGTCAAAATTCGATTTTTTTCACAGGGTTAAATAGAGGGGAAGTGGGAGTGAAGGAAAAGCAGTGCGAACACCAAGTGAGGACAAGACAGCAAAGCAACCGGTGCAGGTACACACAAGACGAACAAAATCTGAAATACCGGATGAGTGGTGAAAAAAAGTGTCTTTACTAGAGGATGAGGAGAAGCCCCGATGAACTCAACTCCTCTCACATGCCTAAGGGGCTGGCAGACGTCCGACTGTCACTTCGGTGGAAGGGTGCGATCTGTTATAGGTAAAATCGTTTGGTAGGGGCGCTGCTAGACAGTTGGTCGATTGACCGCCCCCTGCTTTTCGGCGGAGATGCGCCGTTGATGGGAAATGGGCGTGATTGGACGGAATGGTTAAACACAACCACGTGACTCGTTACAACATCAGAAGAATTCGTTTTTTTCGATTCTTTTGCTTGATTTAGTGTAAATAATATTGATTGTAAACCACTGAAAATTGATTTTTACATTTATGAGTGATTTTTATTGATTTATTTTTAGGTGATGTGAATAGCACTAATCGAGTGTCAAACTTCAATCTGCAGAAGTAACTGTCAAGAATTGAAACCTGTCAGTAAAAATGTTTAGCAGTCTCCCAAAACAGTCAGCTATCATACTCATATAGCACTATATACCATTTTAAATTTTTTAAAGCTTTTATATTTTTTAAACAAAGTTTTATTAAAGTTTTTGTTTTATTATTTTATACTATAAGCAAATTTGAAAAAGGAAAAAAAAAATCTGATTTTTTTTTTTTTTTTTTTTGCATTAAATAAATTTTTATTCACTTTATAAGCATAGGAAATATTTAAATATTGATACTTCTCAAATATAAATATTTATATACTGATTTTCGTATATTCTACGGTGGTGTCAACAGCATTGAAATATTTATGTAGGAAGTGTTGTCTTTTAATTGTCATACACACTTGAACTTTTTTTTTACTTTCAACTACGCATATGTGTACATAGGGAAATCGGTAGTTCGAAAGTAGAGCATTCGATGAAAAAAATTGTTTTGATTTTTATTTTCCATTTCTTCTCATTTTGGAACATCCAGATTTCAAAAAAGTAATCTAGACAAAATGTCCATGTGTCTGTATGTCTGTGTATACGTGGTCAGCATAACTCCCCAACAAATTGACCTACGATGTTCAAATTTGGTGTGAGAGTTGGTAGGGGCACAAGGATCTACCATTAAGGTTGTCGTCAAAATCGCGTATACGCATTAGGTAGCTGTCATTGAGAAAATCACGTTTTTCAGTAATCGCTAAAAGACGGCTCTAACGATTTTACTCAAAATCGCTGTGGTAATGATTCTTAAGGGGTTGTAAACCGACTTCCCGTAAAAAACTTTCGAAATTCCCGTAAAAATGCTGTAGTGCGTAAAAAGTTGAAAAACAAATGCCTTTAACACAGAGCTTTCAGCTTCCCCCCCCCCCCTCATTTAAAAATTATTGCCAAAAATATAGCAAAACTAGCCATTTTTATTTAAATGAGAGAAAATATGAAAATGGTAAGAACGACCATGTCAAATTTTTCTGCAACAACCAATATTATATAGTGAAACTGAAAGTTCTGCGATATTCCACACCCCTAGTTTTATTATCATTTTAAAAATCTTAAAATATATATAATTAGTAACTATTACTCAAAATAATCATCATAGCATATTTTTGAGACAGAGATTACTCAAATTTCATTCGGTCAGGAAAAAAAAAATATGGTTAGAAATTTTATCAATCTTAAAGTTTTCACTCTTCATTAAGAATATATAAATTTTTAAATAGATTTTTTTTAACTTTGAAAGTAGAACAAATTCCGATTTTTCTAAAAATATTTGCCACTAAAAATCTGGCAAAATTTGTTTTCTTTTACAATTTATTTGACTGAGAGTCTAAGCATCTAATTGTTAATGGAGGTTAAAAATTTAAAAAGGTTATATCAAACTTCAGTTATCGCTGTTTAAATGAAATTACACTGGTCTAAAACACGTTTTTACAGATAATGAGTTTAAAATGTTCACATTTATTTTCAGGATAAAATAGTACATCAAACTAATTAAAAAACTCACTAGCTTTTACAATATGTACTAATGGCTCTCAAAAGTATTCGTACAGTTTAAAAATTTATAGAAAAAGTGCTGTAGATTGGAAATGAATTCGAATATTAACTTTAATATTTTTTATAGAATCTTTTTTGAATTCGAAATAAAACCTAATATTTTGAGAATAAGTATTGAATCGTATTTTTTTTATAAAAAATATAAATTAATAGACCTAGAGAAAAAACCATAAAAGTATTCGTACACTATAAAATTTTCGGATAAATTCATTAACAGAAATAGTTTTTGAGGCTTTTTTTAAAAAAATTTGCATTGTGGTGACTTTTAAAAAATCGATTTTCTGTAATATTTGCTATCTCAACTCGTCATAATCTATTTATTATTTAGAATGTCAAGTAGTCGTAATGAAACAACAAACCGAAGTCTGAAATTTTCTATATTTTTATCGTAATAGTAGTAAATCCATTCGATGTATCACTAATATATTAAATTGATTCCATTCAACTGCATAGTAGGTAATAAAATGTTTTAAACAAGGAAATATAATCTAAAAATTAGCCAAGAAAAGGTTGCTCGACAGTGTTATCTGCACGTGATAAGAGATTTATTGCAAGAAAATTTGAAAAAAAGCCACATTTGGGTGCCATAAAAATTTCTCCAGAATATCGGAAAACTTTTTTGACTTCAATTTCATCTGAAATTGTTCGAAAAGTAGTCAGATCAGCTGGGCTATATGGGTGTTCTGCTTAAGGAAAAATTTTCGTAAATGCTAAAAATAGAAAGCTTCGCTATTTCTATGCAAAGGTAATAATAAATAAGCCAAAAAACATATTGGAATCATCTCTTATTTGAATACGAAAACAAATGTAATATTTTGGCTTTCGAGGTATCGAGAAAAAAATATGAACTTAATCCCAAGAATATTGTTGGAACAGTAAAGAATGGTGGTGAAAGTGCATTTGTGTATGGGTGTTTGTCATCATCAGGACGAGGCAATTTGGCGTTTATTAATAAAATAATGAATTATGAACTCACTATTTTAATATTTTGAACGATAAATTAAATTTGTTAGCCCAAAATTTGGGTATTAAAAATAATTTCATTTTTTATCAAGCTAATGATTTGAGCACACGACATTTAATGTTCGTCTCTATTGCCAATATTATTGCCAACAAAGTCTTAAAAAAAAAAAAAAAAAAAAAAAAAAACTTCCAGATGATAGATTTGAGCCCAATAGAACATATTTAGACAGAATTGGAGGTCAAAGTAAGAAGAGTCGACCTTAAAACGAAGAGCCAACTAAGAATAGAATGATCGAAGAAATGGACGAACATTGATGCCAAAATTATAAATAAAGTTAAAGAACTCGATCTTCTGACACTGGAAAAATGTTATGAATGCTAAAATATGTAATATTAAGTACTAATTTATCAAAATATTACGATAAATAATAATATGTAAAATAAAAATTTAAGTGTACGAAGACTTTTGAGAGATATTTTATGTGTTACATTTAAGTTAATGATTTTTCTAAGAAAAAAAAGTTTTACTAGGCATTAAAAATATTTTATACAGTTTTATTAAGAAAAACTTAGAGATATTATTAAAAAATATCCTATTTTGTATTGTTAATTTTTAAGATGGATAATATACTATTTGTTTAAAATTTGAAGCTTACTAATATCTTTTGAGAGCCACAGCATATACTATTATAACCTGGTACAACTCAGATTAGGAAGTTTAAATTTCCCAAAAAATATAAAGAGTAATATGCTTTACGGGAAGACTTTTAAGAGGATTTTCTAGTATCGTAGAGAAGAAAATATTTTAGCAAACACAACAATTTAGATATCATTCTTAAAATTGAAACTGCACCTACTCGCTCCTAAACTCAAAATTTCTTAAAATACTGCTGATAAGTATAAAATCCATGGTAACTGCATGTAAAATGGATGTCTTGATCCTGAACATTAAATTGGACTTTTCGGAGTTTAGTTTATGTATTAAGTAATATTATTAAAAACAATAGCATAACTCAGGAAATGGTACTTACCGACTCTTCAGTTAGCTTATTTTTTTTTTATTTTATTATTACGCATTACAGTTGAAAAGCATTTCCCTTAGTTACAAAAATCGTTTCATACGAACAATTAACAATGTTTTACCTTCAATGTTAGAAATAACGGATTTTCTATTGAGAAAATCTCTTACTTCTAACATTGTGGAATGCATTAATAAAGAAAAAATAAATTAACGTGCATAAAAACAGTTCTCTTTGGTCATTATTTATTTAATCTAGCATTTATCAATGAATAGCTCATTAACTTACTCGGAAAAAAAGATTCCACTATGAATGGAAGAATTAGTGAAATACCAAAAAGAGTTTAATTTACGTATGTAGTATTAATTGTACATTTCAAAAGAATTAACTCGCATGTCTTTAAACTAAAAAATCGGAGACTCGAAATAATCTTCATCGTAGTATTATAAATTGCATTGTCAGTTCTATTTATGTGTTTTTAAGAGAGAATATATTGATGTGTTGTTTTATGAGTATAATTTTGTTTAAAACTTGAACAAATCATAAAATGCATTACAGAAAAGTTAAAGTTATTGCACCAAAAATAACTTTTTTCGTTTGATAGATTTGTTTACAGATATAATATTGACTTTTAAAAATTGTTTGTTAATGCAATTAAAATTCCTTGATCGTTCATTATATTTGAAAATGAATGTATAGTTTAAAACTCATAGCCTATAATTTGATTTTAAGACATGGAATGTGTGTATTTAAATATATGTTTTTTTTCCAACGAAAGTATCATGTATTATAAATGTTTCTATTATTACAGTCATATTTTAACTGTTATTTTGGTTTTTCTAGTTGAAATAAATTAAATTACTATTGCAGGTGTATCTATAAAATTTAACAAGTTTGAAATTTGGGTGTACAATAATAATAATAATAATAATTAGTTGGAAAAGTTGGACAAAATGGTCATGGTGAGAAAACAGAGTGTTTATGAAGTTCGTGGGGTTTCGTCACCATCCAGGGATGTCCATTCCTATTAACGTGTTGCCTTTCGAAGTTAAAGAATTTTATGTGCTTTAGTTTCTTTTTTAGTATAATGATGTAAGATTTGGTCTCAGAATGAGCATGCACTGCTATAAAACACAGGGACCTAACGTTTCTGTCTCTGATTGTTTTGATAAGTGTTATATTGGATTTCAAAGTTCAGTTGTGGTGATGATTGCATAGTGAAAGCGTGTGCCCAGGTCACTTTGTAAGCTAAGCACCAAACTTATATATATATATATATATATATATATATATATATATATATATATATATATATATATATATATATATATATATATATATATATATATATATATATATATATATATATATATATATATATATATATATATATATATATATATATATATATATATATATTGTTACGAATTTTTGTATATTTGTAAATATTTCGTAGTGTTAATTTTGTAAATAGATAAATTTCTGTACATTTCGCATAAGGCAATGCAATAGTTTGTTTCCCGGCAATATGAGTGTTATCGCTTGATAACGAGTTTTACAGAGGTAACTCTGGGAAGCGAGTTTCAAGGGGCAGGGCATTTAACATTATGGTAACGGGAATCTCGCCAAATTGGCGAGATAGAGCCAAGTTGGCGACGGTTTTGGCGACTAATTGTTGTCCAAATTTGGCGAGAAATCACCAAATGTCGCCAAACTTGGCGACCATTTGGCGACATTTTCGGTACATGTATGGGTACATGTATCCCATGTTCATGTATAAGGACTTTTCGACTACAATCTGGAAAGTTCTCCAAATGTCTATCTCTGGAATATTTACGAAAGTTCCCCACTCCTATATAAGGACGGCCGTGAGTAGGGTTAGTTAGTTGTCTCTCAACGTTCATTGTGAGAGCTGTATTCCTGACTTGAGTCCGTTAGTTGACTGAAGTAGTTCTTGAATTTTGAGTCACTGAGTTAGTTGACTGGAGATACTGAGCATTCTAAAGCGAACTGTTTTGCATTGTCTTTTGCGGCGATTTAGCAGTTGTTTGTCAAGTTTTTAACTGCTGTTTTGTGCTCTATTGAGGTGAAAAGAGTTGTATTGTGTCTACTAGAACGAGAAGTTCTGGAGCTGTAAGAGAACTGTGAAGAGTTATTTTGGAATAAATTTCTGCAAGTTTTGATCTGACTTTGGCGTCAAATCTTTCGAACCTATACAACGCAACAATATATATATATTAAGAACTAAAGGGTACTCGTTGTACAACAGCAGAAAAAAAAAAGATAAATCTTTTGGCCGTTGCTGATGAATTTGTGGAGCTGTTGACAGAATGTCCATATAAAAAAGTAACTTGAAGCTACAAAAGCTGTAAAATTAAAAAAAAAGAAAAAAAAAAGGGAATTATAGAAGAAATCCAAAGGCAGAATAGCTAACTTAAGAATTTTGACGTTATTTATTTGTTGAGGATTAAAAAGACTCAGACAGCTGCAATGATTTTTTTTTTTTTTGGCTATCAGGAGAACTAAGGGGTCAAATATGTTTACTTACTGGTCCAAGAACCATGTGCTGGAATTAAAGAAAAAGTTATTCTATCTTTATTCAAAAATTGCAATTAACTAAAATTTTTACGTTTTTAATTGATTTTTTTTTTAAGTTCTGTAATATTTCCCATAAATAAAATAATTATTTTGCAAGTTTATATAATTTTGTATGTCTTATTTTTAATAGGATAGTAAGCGACCACCCTACCCGAAATAATAGAGAAAACTTGTAATTTAAATGAAAAATCAACAAGTGTAGGTGCTCAACTTGATCCTAAGGTCATTTAAATGTGTTATTATGTGAAACATATAATCACTGCATTTTATATCTTTAATTCGATTGAAAGTCAGCTTAAGAAACCAGAAACCTTTAATTTGGTAATTTTCCTTTCCTCACATCATAAACAATTCGATAGGCAATAAAATGTCATAATTAAAAATTTACACAGATATTTTTTTTTTTCTTTTGCCAATCAAAATCTACAAAAAATTTAAAACCAATCAATCAAATCGTTCAGATGTATTATGCATTCATTTGGTATTACAATGTATAAAACTGTATCTTAAGTTTAAAAACAAGATGTGTCCCCAGTTTACGTAGCCAAAAATCCATTGAAAGATGAATTAGAATCTGAAGGCTCCATTTTTGACTTTATATTTGATCATATTTATCAAATATCTTTATGTAGAAAGCAAATATGTTTATAAAAAGGATACTCAAAAGAAAGGAACCGTGTTCAAGTACAAATATTTATGAGCACACACGCGGAAACTGTCATTTTTATGCGAGCACTTACATAAAGTGGACTCGGGGAAAAACAGTCTAAAATACCTTGGAAGATAAAGTCGAAAATCGCGTGGTACTCTTGAAAGCACAAGAAAATAAAACGAGAATTCGGGTAAAAAAAAGGAAAATGCAAAGAATATGTTTACTTGGCAGTGCTCCAAAGTACCACGAGAAAATAATGTTGCGGAAACTGATAATGCATTCACATAAAAGATGATTTTCTCAAAAACCGCTCTCTAACTTCAGAGATTGTCCTTGTTACTGTTTGCATTTTGCTGATACCTTTTCCGTCACATAGCATAGAAATGTATTGTGTTTCACGTTTCGTTCTTGAGGTAGATAGGTACATTTTCTCTGAGGCCGTTTGATTTACGGCCTTTGGTTTTTTCCGATTTTGAATGAATGCCAGTTATATGAACGTTTAAATGGTCCGTTTAAGAATGATAACAACTTATTTTAAATGAGCTATGTATGTACGGGAACGGTAAAACGAAAATAAAAAATTTACTAAATGTAATACAAGGTATGATAAATAAAGCCCCAGAAATTTTGTTTTATTTTTAAAATTGATTGGTGCACTAAGTAACGATAACTTTGATGAAAAAGAATGACTTATTATACAAGCGTGGAAAATGTTTCGTAAAGTTTAGTTCATTCAGAGAAGCACAGTATGTTGTTAAAATAAACCTAGGGTTGAATATGTTGGTTTAACGCTTACATTTTAGAAAAGTGAAAATATTAAGTTTTTTTGCAACCTTGAAAAATATGGAAATGAATTTCTAAAACCGAAATAATAAGTCCATGCATTTCCTCAGCACAATATGTTTAACGTCAATGGTTTGCCTTATAACCAAACTTTGGACACATACTAGTGACTAGCACATTGGAAAGAAAAAAAAAAAGGAAGACAAAAAAAAATTACTAGTTAACAAAAATTAAAATGATAAATATTCTAAATGTTTCATATCAATAGATTGGCCAATACTACTTTTATTTTGAATATTTAATAAAAAAATCTGCTTTTTCTTAAAAATTTTAATATTTTGGGTGGAAAATAAATATTTCTTTGATAAAAATGTAAACTTTCAAAAAAAAAAAAAAAATTCAGAATATTATTCAACTCTTTAAAATATTAAAATTTTGTTTCCTACGGATTGTTAATTTTATATAAATATTATAGTAGAATTAGAATATCGGAAAAGTTCAGAGGAAAATGTAAGTACTTTTTCAGTAATGGTGTTATAAGATTTTTGTAAAATATCTATAGTTGTTGAAATCGATTAGATTATCTCATATAGTTTCAATCGTTAAACAAAGTTAAAGCAGGTAAAGGGATTTTCTAAGAATAACGATAGGATTTTATTATTGATTACCCGCTTACATCGACTTACAAAAATTAAACAAAAAGTATTTAACTTCATTGTCAGTTCAGGTATAACAGGTATAAAAGTTTAATTTCCAAATACATGCACGCACTTAGGTCTATTATATTTAATGAAAACTTCAGATAATTTAAAAATTTATGTAATAATAATTATGATTAATTGTTATTGTGTAACATTTCTATCGCATTTTAAATATCATACGATAGCAAGGTATAAGTACATTGTACACTAATACATTAAAGATAAAACTTTTTGAAAACTGATTCATAGTAGTGCAGTTACAAAATTAAATTTAGAGTAATTTAAGATGTTGCTAGTCAAGCAAAACCAAAATGGATTGAAAAATATAAAGGTGTATATTTCATATCCCAAGAGCTGATTTGCACTGCGAGGAAAAGCCCTAGAGCTTAGTCACGCTTCTGTGAATCGGTGCTGCTGGAGTTATTGGAAGAAAATAAGTTTTCTTCTTCTGGAAGAGGAAGAAAATAAACAGTGGGTGCTTCTTCAGAATACACTTGATATAATCGAACGACTTTCCAATACATAGGTACTTAGAAAATGCGTAACTTTTTCGAGCATACATTGACCTATCTTCAAGTTGTTAGAAATAAAGAAGAAAATAGCCAGTTGTTGCTCCTTCAGAATACACTTGAGGAAACTATATTTTTTAATCTAAATTTACTAAGGAAACGAGTAACATATGTAATATTGGAGTGGGATACTGATTGTAAAAATATAATTTACAGATACTTTAAGATATTTTCTGAATGATATTGATTGTGTTCTTTGAATAACCTCATAAGACATATAAATAATCTTTTTAATATTTTATGCAAACAAAGAAATATATTTCTAATGGAAGTTGTAAAGAGATTAAATATCTTTTTTTTAATGCATCACTTCTTTATTATAGTAAACAGGTACTGATACTCTTCGAAATAAATGAAGTAATTGTTTTCTAGGTATACTCAGTAGCTTATACATTCCAAATTTCTACAAAATTCATTTCTAAAATTTCTTGACTTCTGACAAACATTTGAGTTTTCGTTTTCAATCAACATAAAAACGGATAAGATGAACAAAACGCAAAATCAACCAAGAACAAAGATAGTATTTTGCTGATCATGCCACAAAAGTATGGATTTTTTTCTTAATTTTATCATTTGGAAGACATTTTTCCTTTTAGAATATTAAATTATATTTAATTTATCTTTACAACTTATTTAACACTTGCAACATAAAATTATATGATACAACTAACTAGCTAATAAGAAAATATCCAAAAATATATTTGAAGAATCATCATTTCCTTAAACATACACTTGCAACATAAAATAATATAATACAGCTGATAAACCAATTAGAAAACATCCCTAAAAATGTTTGAAGAATCATCATTTTCATAAACATACACTTGTAACATAAAATAATATGATACAACTAATAAGCCAATTAGAAAATATGTGAAAAATCATCCTTTCCTTAAACGTACCACAACTCAATGCTTTGTTATGGCTTGTATCTTTAACGAGTTTAAAGAAAACATAACTTACACTTTCGAGGAAGATATAAACTCTACCCCTCGAGTTTCCTTGACGAAATAAACACACAATAAATCCCGCCACCAACTCCCATTACTAGCAAAGCCAAGTTGTTGCCAACTGTAGTTCGATAAAGTTTCTGGAAATTCAGGAATGGCTTGGCCAATAGTTCAAAACTTAGAGGATGCCAGGTGGGGACAATGCCGATAAAGGATAATTGCGTCAATCGTTATTGTACCAAAAAGCAATAAATTTCTCGGTAATAGTATCGCAAACGAAACGCCGGGACTTTAGTTGGCTATTTGAACTAAACAGATTTAGAAAGAGTATGCACGCTTTTTACATTAAATATCGAAAACTAATAATCGAATTTCAAAATTAAATAATGTCACGATGAGGTTGTGTACATTTCTTTTTGTATTTTGAGGATTTATATTTTTATAAGATTATTTTTTAAGAAGTTAAAATATTGGCTGGTAAGAAGCTCTCCCTATAAACTTCACAAATTTAAAATACTACATGGTAAAATTATGCCTTGAAAATTATTTAATAAGTGATTAAGATTAAAAATTTTTTTTTCTAAAATTCTCTTTTAGAATTTCTTAGAATTGTTAATTAATAATTTTTTGGTGGAAAATGAAGATTATAACTAAGCATAGTTACTTTGAATATTTCATAGAGAACATAACAATGTATTGAAAACACATGCGAATATCAAACAAATATTAAGTCGGAAGAATGAGACGTAGAAGGAGACCCAAAATGAATCTTCATGATGAAGAAATTTTTCAAGAGAATTTCTTCCCCAATCAAGTACATAATTCAAAATTTATTTCGATACAGAATCTAAAATAAGTACAAAAAAAAAAAAAAAAAAAAAAAAAAAAAAAATACATGAAAATGTTTTGAAAATATGTAAGCTCTTATGATAAAAGCTGGGTCATATCCACGTTTAAATTCTTACAAAACTTCTTTAGTTTGTCACTGTCTACATTTGTGTCTAGACAATAAAAGTATCAACAAGAAATTTAAAATATTTCTTAATTAAAGTTATAAAGCAATATTCCATACTTTCCCTTCTAATAACCTTTATTAAATAATCACAGCTACTTTTTAAGTATTCAAAGACGTATTAATTAAGAAACAGACATTGGAGGTATTATTTTACAATACAATTAAAAATGATTTTTGGAATCTTTCAAGAGATGTTCTTTTCGCAAATTTTGTTATCACGAAGAAGGTTCCCATTATTCTTTTTAATTTCATAAATAATTTCCTTTCACAATTAATGAACTTTAAATAAGAGTATTTATATTTTCAATGACTATTCAAAAGTATGAACTATATTTATATCCATTTTAATCAGCATAAATTATTACCAAAGCTATCATGAAAATATTAGGGGTATCTTGTAAAATGCGCCGCGTTATTAGAATAAGTTATTATTCTAATGAAGAATAAATTGCAGTTCTTATTATGATAGAGTTCAGTGTATGCTAAATTTTCGTTTAAAAAACTTATTTCTATTATCTTCTTAATAAAGAAGATTAAAACTTTATAAAAATTATTAAAAATTACTTCACACAAAACTTATTATATTTGTAGCATTCTAAAAAACTATTCTGAATTACCTTAGATGAAATATTAAAAATGCCAGAAGAAATATTCAAAATTATCTAAAAAATATTTTGTATAATATATTCGGAGTAGAGAGAAGTATTCAGATTTGCGTAAGAAGAAGTATTTATATTTAGTATACAATTTTAAGTATGTATCATGATATTAAAAGATAAAAATCTTTATAAATTCTGACAACAAGAAAGGAAATAATAAAAATAAGTACACTGAAACATAAATTATTTCTAAAGTCTTTTGTGAAAAGTTTAGAAGTCTTTCTATTGTTGATTAAATATTTTTCTTTTATGGTATCCATTTTGTATTCTTCAAGCTTTTATCCCATGGTTAAAAGTAACGTTCAAAGATGAATCCAACTTTAAGGGTTTTAGAAGAATGCTCAAAATTTTCGGAAGCATAATAATTAAGCTCATGTAAGACAATACGTTAAGCTTTCATCCATTAAGTCAGAGTTAATGTCATCCGGAAGCATTAATTATGCTACTTGATTACAAAATGAAGGCACAAATTCAATTATTTCCTAGCAAAGGAATTCTTGCGTGGAAAAGTGAGTTCTTTTCAAAAAGCAAATTTTCATAGTTTTCTTAAAAAATTCCATTCATTGTTTTCTTAGAAGCACATAGTTTTCATTTCTTTTTATGTGTTATGTTTAAGCCCAAAAATCACTCATTAAGCGAATTTAAGGTAACTATAGCATGTTATGGACTTCTGCAACGTTCCAGAAAGATAATAGTTAATTGGTTGCCTCAATAACTTTTGAACTTCACATATAAAACTGACAAAATGCCAATTTTTTTTTTTTTTTATGAACTTGATGTAGTTGTGAAAAGGGATAAAACTATAAAACCTTCAAGTTTACCTTAATTGTTTTGACAATTGCGCATAATGCTTTTTTGAAACTAATTCATTTGTTCTATCGCCATAATAAGAATGTTAAAAAAATTGTTTCCCAACCGAGGTTTTTGAAGGATACATGTTTGTCATGAAGCTTTGTATTTAGTGAAGGCGTATATAAAACGCTGCGATTAAAAAAGGTCTAGATACCAATCTAGACTTGCCAACGCAGAATTTAGCAAACGTTGACCAAGAATTCACTATTGTATTTCCAATTGTTATTATTAATCTCAATTCTATTTCTGGGAATATCAAACAATCTAAAAAACACTGTAGTTTACAAAAACTACTTGTACTTGGAAGTCTAAAATTGTGTGTGTGTGTGTGTATTCTTGCTATAATCCAAATAATTAATCCTTGAGCAAAGTAAAATAATAGCAGTAAAAGTGTAATATTCGCAATGGAAATACATTTGTTTGGAGGATGATATGTGATATTTCAAAACATTATTGTAACTAAGGAATATTTTTGCTTGTTAGGCTTCTTTATAACAGTTAGTTGTTTAGAGATATTAACTACGTTTTCAAAATTTGACAATGTTCATAAGACCAGTATCAAAATGAAGAGCGCCTCAATTGCTGACTTCAAAATTTGTTAGTCATATTGACCTCTTAATTTTTACTTTCAAAGCAACTTTAGACTTTACAGTTTTATGGGTGCATGAAGCTTTATATTGAAATCAAAATTCCCATATATAATCCATTATTGCTACTCAACATTCTAAGCATAAAAAGAGATTGAGTGAAAATAAGCGGGATTAAATCAAAATTGAATAAATATTACGCGGCTGATTACGTAAAGTTTATTGCCGAATTGTTTTACTTTTAAAAGATATAAATATTTGGCGCCATTAAAGACACATCATCTGCAACACTCTCAAATGAAAGTTTATGTGATAGGTTACTAGGCGAAAATAGGAGTTCGTTTTTTGGCAAGTTATGGCATATTTGGCAACCAGATTTGGTTCAACTCATTCAAAGACAATTTTTGGACTGTTTCGGCCATATTTTCCCCAGCATACCAGTGCATTCATAATCTAATAAAATTTCTCAACATTCTATACTAAATTCAATATGATATTCGATGGGGTACTTAAACTTGCAGTCTCCTCACGGACCATAACAGGTGATGTTTAAAACGATGCCATTGTTACTTAGTGTCATGCTCTCTATTTACTTAAAGAGACAGGTTTTAACTTAGAAAGCTCTTAATGCAAAAGATACTTTTCTTTTTATAATATCAATTTATAAGAGACATTGCTTTATACTTGAAAGTTATTCTTGATGCTGAACACTTTTAAATATCTCATCGTTGAAATAATTTTTTAATATTTTACTTTATTTTAAAGATTTGTGAAAATTTAGAATAAAAGATTGATTTACCATGCTCTCTTTTTACTCAAAGAGACATGTTTTAACTTAGAAAGCTCTGAATACAAAACATCAGTTTCTTTTTATAGTATCACATTTATAAGAGAATATATTTCTATTCCGTACCACCCACACAGCTAAGTAATAGAGTCCTTGCTTGACATGGAGCTGTCCGCGACCAAAAGACAGAAGCTGAGCCATAGGCGTAGTCCTACGTTACCATGGAGACGTCAAATGGACAATGGATGAGCGAATGTTATTAGGTCCCGTTAAAAATAGATATCCGTTGACTTATTGAACTTGTGACAAGTGAACAATGAAGGAAAGCTACTTTGCCAAAAAAAATAAAAAAATAAAAAAAATTTATCTTTAGTGTTTTCGTTACTTTTGATAGGCCTACGTTGCCAAAATTTCAAGTAGTTAAGAAATGTTATAAAAATGTACTGCATGGTTCATTGAATAGTTTAATTTCATTTTAAATTTTATTCTTCACTTCGTGCATTCAACCAAAAATTGTAAAAAACCGTTATGTGATTGATTTTTTTTTAAACTAAATTATCTGACCTTAAATTAAATTTGTTATAAATGTAAGTTTTCTGAAACATTCGGTGATAAAAAGAAGAAAAAAAAAAGTCAGTCATTTTGACTAAGCCTTTCAGGAAGAATTCTAAATTTCCGATTTATGGCTTCAATTCAAAATATAAATTAAGTAACCCAATGTCATGTAAAAGAACAACGTTAGTCATCTCCTACTTTATAGCATATAAACTTACCTAACTTACCTGTAATTTCAACTTACATGCAAAATTGAAATGTGATGAAGAAAATTACTTGCATGTAATTATTTATGTTTACTGTGTATACTTTCTCCTTATGTGTGCATTATTTCATTTTGTTTGTATAACAGTTTCTAAAATATCGTTATAGGTTTTTGATTAAAAAGTAAGACGTCAATCAGCATAGGGCTTGAAATCTGCGTCTTATTATTATTTCTGAAATGAAGACAACTTTATTTAATTTTCTACAATTGAGTCAGTCATATTTATACTTTTTTTTTTTTACATAATTTAATAAATTCAAACTTTTTTGAGATAAGCTCAAAATTATTTTATAGGATTTAAAACTAAACGATTATTAGTTTCATAAAGGAAATGGGGTAAATGTTCGGACATTTTAGGTAATGTAGGAATATTGGGTTACTGCTATAATAAGACCTGTAAACAACCAAAGAAGGTTATAAAACTAATTTCTTTAATTCTACTAAATGATTTTTGACGGATCAGTAAATCAGTTCAGTAGTTTATGCGTAGTATATATCATTAATTTATTAGCAGTTTCGGCAATTTAAAGGTGAGTTTTAATTGTAGAAAATTACTTATATAAAAATTTTGGTTTTAGTTCTACATTACAGTTTCAGTCTAGAATGAACAATAATTCTAAGCAGCCATTTGCTATCATAAGTTAAAAATTTATAAGATGAAAAGGTGGAAATGCTTCTTTTCCCTTATACACAAGTAGATTCTAAAATAAAAAGGATGTCACACAAGTAAATACTAAAGGAAAATGCATATTCTTAATAACTAAGATCATACTTAAATTTTAAAAGGTATTATACAAGTGAAAGTAAAAAAACGTGACTGTGAGTTGTGACGTTACACCGAATGTGCTTTTTGTGATCACCGAAATTGTGTACCCAATTTCTGAAAATAATCCATCCGTATTTAAAAAAAAAGTAAGGATTAAAAATAGTAGTTTCTGTTTACGAAACTGTAAGTTATGCGCTCTTCTTTGTCTCACAGCAAATAAACTAATGAATTTAAAAGTATGAATTTTTTAACATTTGTAGAAAAATGTTTCAGAAATCTTTGATATGAAAAATGTAGATATATAAACTTTGGTTTTTGAGTAATTGTGTGATTATTTTATACCGGCACATAAGTGTATATTTTATAAAAATATTAACGTTGTTCTTTTTTGAAATTTAGATACAGTATTGGATTTCATAAAAATCTAAATTTTTATAAACTTCATTTTAAACTCGCATGGTTGATGGTTTATTTTTATAAACATTAGAAAAGCATAAGAAAAACAATTTTTTAGTTAACTATTACATGAAACAGACCATTTTGTCAGGATTCGATTAAAAAAAAAAATGAGAACTCAGATTGTTAAAATTGTGATGAGGATACTCTTAATTTAAATTTGTTAGCACTTTTTCTTTTACATTTAACCTTTTTTTTTTTTTCAAGTGAAGAATAATCAATCTACACGACATCTGGCTTTCTTTTACGAATGCACGATAACCTCAAACTATAAGAAATGCTTTGTTAATACGTAAGCGTAGATAGTTCGGGGTTTGGCGAGAGTTAACGAGCAGGTGACTTATAGATTACGAAGTGATCTTCTTGGTTTGCGAAGTAATATAAAGGGACTGCGTCAGCAGTCGGTGAGTGAGGCGAGCTCCTGGCGAGAATCAGCGAGTAGGGAACGGTGCCCTCTAGTTTATTTAAAACAATTATTTATAAATTTTTATGAAAATAAAATAAAGTGGTCCACACATTTCTCTTTTATTTGAAACCACTTATAAGAACATACTTATACCTTTTCACATTGCCCACACATTTTTAAATAATCCAAATTAAGAGTAACACAAATACAAAAAATATGTCCCTAATTTATTTAAATTTTGTACTTCATAACAAACAAAACCATGTACATAGAGTTTACATGCTTGCGATCCTTCCTCTAATAAAGAAATCATCAAACTTTTTTTTCTCCATGATGCTCTTATAGTGGGTAAATTATAAATATAATTGTGCGTCTTATTGCTGATGACAGTAAATTAACGCCTACGATAGTCTGATTTTCAGAAACATGAGTAGGAAAATTTATATCACTTTCTATCGAGAGTAACTTAATTCTTTTGTTAATAAATCATGAAATGAATTATAAACCGGTGCAAACTCCCAAAATATAATTAGATATTGCCACTCTAATTCCAATGACCGCGGAAACTTAATTTCTAATAATTTACCTTTTATTTGGTAAATTTGTGTATATTTTATACAAGTTAATTTTGTTAAATAAATTATTTTATTTTGTCATTTTTAGTGTACATATTCCTACCCTAAAAACTTATCTTTTGAGCAAGTATGACATGACTATGAATTAGATTTAAAAGTGTGAACACTACATTAAATCAAATTTATTCTATTCGAGATAATCAACTGCTCTGTACGTTGCCAAATATGTTACACTCCGAATATTTCCGGAAAAAAATATTTAACCTTTTGCAGTATTTTAGGGGAATTAATAATGTTGCTATTTCTTGTATTCAGTTTTTCCACCTGGCTATTATTATGATCAAATGTTTAATCTTTTAATTGATCTACTGAATAGTTTGGTAAACTTTGTAAATGGTATTTTATTACTTAGGACGGATTTTTAAATATTCAAAGCTCCAAATGAAAAAATATATATATATAAATCGACAACTTTTGGTTATATCTCTCGATGAAAATATAATGTATTCTTCTAAACAAATAATTCTTCATTATAGTAAATTATTTTTGAAAGATTTTCAAAATACTAATTTACCAGATTTTCCGTATGTTTTATGAAAATATATTTCATAAATATTTGATCACCGCAAATCACCAGTTAGTTTGTTTAAATGCGGGCTGTGTGCATATTTCGTTCTGCTATTATCTTTTAATACATATTTATAATAATAATAATAATAAAAAAAAAAAAAGCTCAGTTGAAGCTTTATTAATATGTTAAACTAATTGCATATTTCACAGCTGACCTGGCCGACCAAACGGTATAGTGGTTAGCGTGCTAGCTTCTGGACCGCGAGGTTGCGGGTTCGAGTCCCGTGTTGGCATGGGTGTTTGTAAATGTATGTTGGCTTGTCTAATGACGAAATGTTTCGGCGCATTATAGCCCTCGTGTTGCTGACGGCGCCAGATAATCTGAATACAACCAACCAACCACAGCTGACCTGATTTCATGGACGTTTCACAAAATCATATTTTCCAAGAATTTATATTCTTAGACAATTTTGGGTTCAAACAAAACTTTCATTCAAACCTCTGCATTGTATTTCGAAATAATTTACCGGACTCTTTAGATGTAAAATGTAATAATGGTTCTTACCATAAATGACTCCTATCTCCTTTTCATAAAGTTTCAATCAAATAGAGCCCAATTCTTCAGAAATGTATACGCATTTAAGTATTTTGTCCAATTGATAACCTTTTTATGAGGGTAAGTAAAAATTTAATGCCTTACTGATTTTTTCCAGGACTAAGCCCCATATGGTTGTTACTCAAAAAAATTTAGAAGTAACATAATTTAGTGGATAATATAAACAATTATCTCTAATTACTACTTCTGGAAATCTTATGTGGTTTCTGCTCTACAAGCAGATGAAGATAATTGAATATTTCCTACAATAATGATAGCTCATAGGTCGCCCATGGTTACAAACACATTCTCCCTAGGTTGAGGGAAAATTAGTAATATATATTTCTATGATTATTGTTAAGCCTTTTACGGCTTCAAGTCAATAACCAAAATACACTATCCAAATGATGTTGTTAAGAGATCAGTGAATAGATATAATACATACTGCATTTACTTATGCGACGTACATTGGAAACTTTATTTAAATGCAACATTACATATTGTTAAACGGTTTTTAAATCGAATTGTATGTGTTTTTTACAAAAAAAAAGGGGGGGGGGACCTCTCTTGCGACTCACCTTCTTTCGCAATGCTACAAAACTTTTCCATCCTGTTATCTTGATCAAACGTCTTAGTAACATAAATGAATCCACAGGCTAATACTTCTCTTACTTAGGAAGCTAATAAATATGTATGAAACAAATGACACCAATGTCAAGTTTTTGTTGTGAATAACAAAATCTTGAAATTTGTTATTATTTTCCTAAATCCTTTATATGTAAAAAAAGGGTGTTAAAAAGGGGCAGGCTCACTACATGAAATTATCGTACAAGAGCTAACTATGAATTTGTTGTAGTTGACAACATTGCACTTAAATGTCAAAACCGCAGACATATACTATATACCGCAGACTATATATATTGTATCGTATTTGATACGGTACTTTAATCAAAATTGTAAAATTATCATACATTATATACTGGAAAACTATCCAAGTACATAAATTATTTTCAATTCCAGTACGTACATGCGTAACGTTTTTAAAGCTTAAAAAAAAACAAAAAAAAAAAAAACGTGATTTATTGGTATCATATAAAAATCTATATTTCCCCATTGATATTATTCATGTATTTTTACTAAACCTATCTATATTGTATTGTATTTGATATGGTATTTTAATCAAAATTGTAAAATTAGGATACATTATATACTAGTAAACTATCCCTTAACGTTTTTAAAGCTTAAAAAAAAAAAAAAAAAAAAAAAAAAAAAAAAAAAAAAAACCGTGATTTATTGGTATCATATTATTAACCATATTTCCCAATTGATATCATTCACGTATTTTTATTTTATTAAATTTACTTAAAACAGCGTTATCAAAATTTTAAATCACACTGTTTTATTTCCCTAGGGATTAAGTGCACATACGAATTCAAAATTACTGGGTCATGAATAAGGGTTCATTCATAGTAAAGCGCGAATACCATTTAGGAGTTGCAAACATAAACCCTACACAAACTCCGTTCTAAGATTTGACGATCTTTAATGAAACAACATATGGCATGAATAATTTATATTTCAAAATTTGCATATTCATGGTCCACAAACTTGGAATTTATATTCCTTCAGGGTTCACTCCATAATTCAAATTTTATCTTATAGTTAGGATCTTATTAATAAAACTTCATCAGTAGTTATCAAACTTTTGACTAACTGTGTTTAAGAATGGATTATTGAAAAATTATTTACTTTTGGATTTAGTGATATGAAAAGTTTTTTATTTTAAAAGAAAGCATTACAAAAATATATCGATAATATATTATGTGTAATAAAATTTATTATTATTGATATGTTGTTTAAATGAATATAATATAAATAAAAGTATATTCCCTTTTTTTTTCTTTATTATAAAGCATTGATTTGACAATTTTATAAAGTAAAAAGCTGTTTAAAGAGTAAAAAAAATATTTTGGTAAAATAAAAAAAATTTAAGCTCCAAACTATTGACAACTACATTTCAAACACACAACTTTATCGATATTATAAATAACAGTTCGAAAAAAAAATCCTTTTCTGCTTGATTTACTTTTAGACATAACAATGAGCTTCAAACAATATCTTATAACTGCAAGAACAAATGTTTTCGAGTTAGGAGTCAAGCATTACGAAATACTGACGTTTTTGACGTCAGATAAAGCATGTTCATTTCTCAAACTCCTAAATATAAGTATTTATTGTATTAATAATCTCAGAATTTGAAGAAAATCTCTGTCCATCAAATCCTTTTTTCATATTTGATAAGAGAAAAAAATTTGATAAGAGGGGCTAAGTCGGAAGAGTAGTGAAAATAAGGAAGAGATTTATAGAGTGATTCAGTAACGCGACCAATTGAGCTGTTGCGATTGAGGACAAGTGAGCCAATGCGTTGCCATGATGAAACAACACTTTTTTTCTTGGACAAACGAGGCCACTTTTCATTCAATTTTGCGTTAAAAAGTTGTTCTAAACCTGCATAATACTATTTGGTTGTCGTTTTCCCCTTTTTCAAATAGTAAATGAGCATGCCTTTGAGTCCCAGAAAACCGTTGCCACAACCATTAAGGGCAATAAAATTGTTTTGCCTTCTTTGCAGTACGTTCATCATGAGAAATCCACTGTCTAGACTGTTTTTTTTTTTTTTTTTTTTTTTTTTTTTTTTTTTTAAATTTATTATTATTATTGTTTTTTTAATTTCTGGTGTAGAGTAATGCATTTGTCTCGTGCATAGAATTGCATTTATCTCATCAACTATAATGTAAAACTATGTGTGATCAAAAAGTCTCTTGAATTTGTCTAAACATTTATTTAAAATGGTAACACGAATACGATTTTGATCAAGTCATAAATGGCGACAGACATCTTGCTGATAACTTTTCATACTTAAATATTCATGCAGGATATTGAATACACGCTCTTTTGAGATGCTTACATTATTATATATCTCACGTACCTTCACACGGAAGTCTTTCAACACGATACCGTTGATTTTGTGACAATTTCTTCTGTCGTTACCTCAATTGGACGTCTGTTATCTGTGGTACCTTAATTAGACGTCACTCTGCGTCTGAAGTGCTCGTACAGGCACAAAGAAATTTCATAAACCACTTGTGAACCATGTCACATGATGGATAAGAGTCCACACAACATTTATTAAGTTTTTTGTCGTTTTTTTTTATTTTTATTTATTGTTCTTTCATGCAAAAAGTATATTTCATTAACACCCTCAAATCTCTTTTTTCCATAATCGAAACAAACAAGTTACCTTCTGTTTTGAGCTCGATAAAACACAAATTACGTGAAATATTCTCTGCAAATTTGCTACTGAAAATAATACATTAAATTCATAATCACAAGAGTGCGACCAGAGATATTCATTTTTTTTTAAGTCATGAACTCATCAAACTATCCTCGAATATTATATATGGTGTCTCAAAAACTTTTTACGTGTTTTGCTTTTTTAATTATTAAAGATACTTAATTAGTAAACATTGCGAACAAAATCTTAAAAAGTAGTCATAGATACTTATGGTTTTTATTGGGGATTTTTTTTAAATTAGAGAATTTTAATGTTGATTCAGCATTTAAGCTACAATAAATCTCCAAAGTGATTCCTTCGTGATATTTCCCGAAAAAGATTATAATTTGATCTAATTTTCATATGGTGCCATATTTTTGGAATCATCCCTAGTGAACTTATTTAGAAATTGAATGTTGAATATCCATAATTTCTAATGTGAAATTGAATCAAGGAATATTTAACTCTACCAAATGGTCTTGCTAAATCAGACTCTTTTTATGGAAATCTCCTGAATTTATTTATGGAATTTAGAGAAATTTTTTTGAGGAGCTTTTATGGTTTACCCCTGATAGTTTAAAAATCAACTAAAAATAATATTTTAAGTTCTTTGTGACAGATTTGAATCAAATTTATTTGAAAGGATTAGTTTTAGTTTTTTTTTATAAACAACTTTTTTTAAAGACTCATAACCCTATTTAAAAAAAAATATCAATATAACTATCTTGACACGATTTTTACTAAAACGTTTAGATAAAACTTAATATTTTAGCAATAAAATCACACAGTATTGAAAATAAGATATAGATTTAACAACATAAAATATATTATTGTGTTACAAAGAAATATGGAGTTAAAAGTCCACTTAGCCATACGATAGAGCATGTTTTAAAAATTAAAAACCATCAATTTAAATATATGAAATTTAAACCCTCAATATTCTTGAAATTCTATATTTAATATAACTCCCTCTCTATGATTTCCAGTGATCTACAGACAGCCACAACAAACCATTCTTGCGAAACATTTCAGAACACAAGAACAAACCCTATCAATAGTCAACTACAGGAAACAGCTGTTCAAACCGGAATGCCAAACCAAGTCTGAACAGAATAGCACTACTCGATTACCCTCTGCGAAAATTGTTACACTATCCTCTCTTCGTTCATAAACGTAAACATTGACAAAGAACGTGGATGCGAAGTTCTACACAAAACTCATAAAACTTTTTCTGAACGAGGAAACTCCATTTAGGAAGATTACAAAAACACGTGACCGACGACGACGCACATGATAGGTGATCTCATCTGTTTCCTCTCACGAAGTCATCTTTTTTTGTAAGGCAGTGCTTTGATTCTTCTTCTCGAGCGAGGAAACATTCAAATCGTCGTCTAAATTGCCGTATAACATACTTTTTTCCATTCTGTATGGTAATTATTGGATGGATGTGATTTAGGATGTATTGGGGAGGAGTTTTCTTCTTTCGAGTGATTAAGTGGAGTGGTATGTTGTGTTATGATTGATTCCAATTGGTCATAATTATAATTTTTATGTTAAATTTATGGAATTTAAATTGGAATTCAACGTTTTGGGATAAAATTTTTCTTAAAAACTGTTAAAATAAGCAGCAATATTTTTAAAAACGCTGTAAATTCATTAATTTAATTTTTAATGTATCTACACAATCACTAGCAAAAGAATCAGTTCACTGACTATACAGACAAAATAAGCTCTAAAGTAATAATAATACCCATAAAAACAAAGTTTTTAATATAATTTTTTTATATGCATAGCCAATTTTTATATTCATTAACACAGCGCCAATTCTGCAAACAGTGTGTGCTTGGTGTTTGTATCTAATTTTAAATATTAAAAACATTACTATCAACAAAATATGTGGCAAACTACGTTTGAAAAGTTTATTTAACAAAAATTCACACTCACATCCCCATCCAAATATCTTTAATTCATTCGAATTAAAAAAATAAATTATTATTTATTTATTAAAAAAAAATTGGCAACAAGAAAGAGTTGCTTCAATGGTCGGTTCAATGCTATTCTAACCACGATTGGATGATAGCAAGTTCATTTATTAGTATTTCGTAAGTGACCTTTTAGTGACAGTTACAGCCTAAAAATTTGATAGAATGTGTTGTCATCGACATCGAATCTATCTGACAAGTTTCAGCCTGATTAGATGGCAGTAAGTTGGTTGATTAGGCTTCCACAGATTTGCCCCCGATCGACAAACATACCCATAAACAAAATTGTAGTTAATACAAAGGATTTAAAAATACGAAACTTTTGTGAAGAGGTATGTAGAAATGTTCTATTTATCAATAATAACGTACTATTTAGAAATATTACATATTACATTAATTACCTAGCAATTTGGATAAGTAATATCCGCCACCTCTCCCAGAGATATCTAGAAGTTCATTGATAAATCAGATACAGTTATTGAAAAATAAATAATAATCTATAAAATCAAATTAAAGATATTTAAGTAAAATGTATAAAAACATTTATTATTATGAATTGTGTTCCTTTTTTAAAGTTGATCTGCTTTGAGTTGTTTATAGCCTGTAGTAATCCATTTCATAAATTGTTTACATCATTAGAGATCATGGAGAAAAGTTTCTAAAACGACGCTTCAAAAACAGTAATTCTAAGTCTAATTTTTAAAAATTTATTAGAACGCTTTTTGATTTGGTCAAAAATTTCATTTTTCACTTTCTCGATAAGTTTTAGCTTATAAATTAAATTTCCAATTAAGTCTTAAATTTTCCGTACTTCCATTTGATAGCTAAAATTTGAATTCTGTTGATTTTTTCTTAGATATCATATCCTCACTACATTAGTTTATAAAATTCATGAAGATCTCTTTTGTTTACTAAAGGCATCTCTAAACGAGAAAATTCTTATTCCGAACCCTAAATAAACACAACGAAAACAGATATCAATAAAAATTTATATCAATTTAGCAAATTATCAAGTAACGGTTATAGAAATATATACGAATACTTAACAAACTTTGAAAATTACTTAAATTTAAGTTTTTGTAGTACGAATTTTAAAAGTAAGTTTATAATATGAATTTTAAAAGTAAGTTTATAATATGAATTTGAAAAGTAAGTTTATAATATGAATTTGAAAAGTAAGTTTGAAAATAATGATTTTCAGTCGTTTGATTGAACATTTTTGATTTGCCATCATCTTAATAAAGTTCAAATCTTTACAATACATTGTGGAGAAATTTTTTTTCTTCATCCTAGAGATTCTAGAGTCTGTTAACGTGATATACAGGCTCTTTGGATTGATTGCAAAAATAGATATCCGATTTGAAGGAAACCTGTTCTGATATTTGTGAAAAAGCACCAGGGCGTGCGATTATTTTATTGGAGAAAAAGTTCCCTTCAACTTTCCCTACTTTTTAAGAAGTATTCCTTTTTATAAAGCAATCAAGTAAAATGTGGTTATTTTTTTACCTGAGTAACCAACGATAGATTAGATATAATTTCTTTTGAAACATAATTTTCAAGTAACTGTGCTGTATATATTCAAAATATTGCATTGATTTTAAATCTATTTAAAAAAAAATCATTCAACTTAGCCTCAAAAAGTTTTAAATCGATAAAACCTACTAAACAATATACTGGAAGGGCTGAAGTCAATACATGTATGTAAAAACTAATATTCAACCACTCTACTAAAGATTTAAGAGCTTTTAGAAACTTATCTTAATAAGTAATAATAAACTTAAATAAGCTTTTTTTCTTTCAAATCAGTTTACAAAAAGTTGAATTAGTTTTATTTTTTGGTAACAGTAGAAAAATATAATTTACAAAAACTACGGCAAACCAAAAAAAATTACTTTTTGAAACTGATTTGTTGTTTGATGGAAATAAACATCCGAAAGAAATGAAAACTCCAAACTCACAATGTCAGGTGCCATGAAAGTTGAACTGATAGCAATTTCATATATTTAGGTCACGTTTTCTAACGGTTTCTTTTTGATTTCGAATCTTCAGTTTGCCTGCCTCTCTCAATAATAAAGTTATTCGGAATACTTTTTTCAGAAGGAAAAGCAATTTTTGGTAATATACTTTTCGGATCAGAACATTTTATGAACAGAACTTTTAGAAAACCTGTTTTCATGCACTTTAGTACAAATAAGAATTTGAAGAATGGAAATTGGAAAGAATTCTTCTCCGGAAAGATGGGGATAGTTTTTGTTTCTGTAAGATAAGATGGGCCTTTCTGCTCACGTTAGAATGAAATGATTTTGAACATGTACAGAAACTTTCCTCACGAAAACGATAGCCTTTCGAGTCAATGTTAATTAGTTAAAGAAAGCTATTTAAATACACGGCTATTATATTCTTTTAAAAGTCATTTAGTTTTAATTTGCAATTGTAAAACTTTTGAAAAAACAAAACTATGCGTTATGTAATTTATAACTTTATCATTATTATAATTATTAAATGCATTATATTGAATCTAAAAGTATTAAATAGTTCACACGTAATGCAATTTTAATAGAATGTCCAATATTAAATTTATTTGCGAAAAGTATATTGCGTTGACTTCTACTAAAAGCTTCATTTAGGAATTGCAGTGTCAATATACAGTACATTATAAATGGGTTAACCTGACACGGTCACCTGTACTTTCCACTAAAAATATGCAATAAATTACAATTAGATTATAAATTACAAGTTTATATATATATATATATATATATATATATATATATATATATATATATATATATATATATATATATATATATATATATATATATATATATATATATATATATATATATATATATATATATATATATATATATATATATATATATATATATATGAACTTATACGCAGTACATTAATTTTCTCAACCAGAGTTATCAATACTGCAAAACTGAAACACTTAAGTCTTCTTAGAAAACAGAGTTTACTAACACATTAATTATCTTTTTATTTATATTACATGTAAGAAACATTAAAAATATTTACTAGCTTTCTTATTGTTTCACAAGTTCCAATATTACAGAGGCAATAATAATAATCTTATAATAGTTCTAAATATCAGGCATGAATATCGAATATATGATACTTATTACTACACTGATGTCCATGTAGTTTGCAGGCGAAGTAACTAAGTCCATAGTAATCTTACTGTAAACAGTTCTCAGTTAATTGGAAAGTATATGAATTCCAAAACCAATGTCTTAAGATATCATTTATTCATTATATTTTTTATACAAAGACTGGAACAATTGCGTTAAATATCTTCAATAGAACAATAGTAATCACGAATCAATAGCTTTCATTTAATATTATGAAAATCGAAATAAAATTGTATCTAATCGTTGAACTTATAGTACTGGCATAATTTACTAAGAACAGAAAGAAAGTTCTGAAAGTTCTTGTTTTTCGGAGATTATAAAGTTAATGTTTTTTACAATTCCGTTTTAGCTACTTTCTTATGATCTGACACTCAGATGACACATTGTCATAGATTGTGGTAAGCAAAAGGCTTCAAAATCTCCTTGAAATAGGGTACAACATATCTTCTCAAAAATGTACACTTAAGAGCTAGAAAAAAGTCTTATTTTAATTTTGTTTCGACAGAAATCTGATCTCTTGTACAAAATACCTACTGAGACCTTGGTATACTCTTAATACAATAGTACAAACGGAAAGGAAACTTTCAAAAATCCCCTCCATAATTAAACACTCTAATTTCGAATATAAAATACCTGTAATTTGGAAGCCATATATTTTATGTATGCAAAATACTTTGGAATGTAAAACACCTAACAAATTAAAGTGTGTTGACGAATTTCAGGGATGAATAAAGACAGTATATAATTTTTTATACCTATTTTAAAGATGCGAGAGTTACAGAATGCTGTATTTTAGAATCTTGCGGCCTTCAATACAAATAGATAATTAAATAATTTTGAAAAGTGAATTATTTGATGAAAGTTTGTCTGACAGTTATTTTGAAACGATTTAGATATTGAATGCTAAAATGTACTTGTTTGAGGTATTTATATATGTTTTTGAATTGAATAGCAATTATATTTGAAGGACCGGGAAGCAAAGGGGCTCAAGTGACTCTTCTTAACTTTTGAGAAAATGCAATTTAAAGTTTTTTATTTATATAAATTTGTATGAAAATTACTTCCTGCTCAAATACTAATATCTGGGATGAAGATATCACTAGTTTTCAACAAATTTAATGTAAATTAGAAACTTTAAAGTGTATTTTCTCAAAAGTTACGAAAAGTCACTTAGACCCCTTTACTTCTCAGTCCATTATTTCTTGCAGAATCCATGCAACCCATATAATATTAATAATTATTTCCTTATTGTATAGTACGCAAAAAAAATCGAACAATGGCTATATCTTGTTTTACAATTGATGAAAGAAAAATTCTATTGTAATTCGCAGAAGGTTTTGAATAATTATGTATAGTTTTTTTGTTTTTTTTGTCAAAAGGATCATCTATATATTAAAACTAAACCCAACTTTATAAAGTTCAGTAGCAACCCATAACATTATGCCATATTTAGTTGGTTGTATTCAGATTACCTGGCGCCGTCAGCAACACGAGGGCTAGAATGCGCCGAACATTCGTCATTAGACAAGCCAACATACATTTATAAACACCCATGCCTAACACGGGACTCGAACCCGCAACCTCGTGGTCTAGAAGCTAGCACGCTAACCACTATACCGTTTGGTCGGCTATGCCATATTTAGATTCAGCATTAAAAAAAGAAAGAAAAAAGATAAAATGCCAAATTTCATAAATTTCCATAAAAAGGGGTTAGTAATATAACTGATGACAAGGAAAGGACAAATTACTGTTAAAAAATAAAGGTGTTTTCAGCTATAAATTGTTAAGTAATTAATGTACTACAGGGTGGTCATATAGAAACTTTGCCGATATGTATGGACCTCTACATGCCGTTCCGTTCAACATATCAAGATGAGATTTTCAAGTATAGTTATTCAGAGGCATGAACTTGAGATGAATGCCAATAAAATAGCTCTGACTGTTACGATTATACAGACAGAAACTCGAAATTTTCGAATGGCAACACATACTTTTTCCAATTGTAAAATTCTCAACGCTTGCGAAAACCCTAAAGAGCTTTGGAATGGTACGTGTATTGCAGAAAATTGACGCGTTCTGCATGCATAAAAAACAGCTCTGCGAACGGCCAAGTGAAACACGGTCGGGGCACACAAAGGCCGTTCGCCAGATATTCAGAGTAGAAACCGATAAAATTGCCAGTAATTGCACCCATTTGAACTTTGGCCTCTGTCATATGCAAATTTCCACTGTGCTCCCTTGTTAAGCACCTTGTGCTCGTTTGTTGGCCGTTCACAGAGTTGTTTTTTGTGCGTGCATAACGTGTTCTTTTTTGTGATACACGTACGGTTCCAACACTCTTTAGGGTTTTCGTATGCACTGAGCATTTAACGATTGGAAAAGTAAGTGCCTTTCGGAAATTTCTAGTTTTTGTAATAATAACCGTAACCGTTGCCATTCACAGAATTCCGACTGCTCGGGTTCAATTCCCAGCTTCAGTATTACATAATTTCTGATTTCAATATAAGTAGACACAACAAGAGTTGGGCTTTCTAAATAGCTATTTTCAAAAGTCGAAGCTTCTTCCGTTAGATACTTGAAATGCAAAGAAGTTCCCTTTAAGATACCATTTTCTAAGGCATTCTCCTTTGAAATAATTGATATATTTTAGTAGTCTAATAATTTAGACTTGTTTAATTGTTTATAGGTAACGAAATTTTGGTACAGTTTAGACTACATTTAGATCTTTTTGTAACATGGGGGGGGGGGGGGAAGAAGAAAAAAGGGAAAAAAAACACTTTACAATTTTATATTTGTCAATTTTACTAACCACACTAACGTCTGTAATTTTTATTTCTGGCCTTAATTAAATTGCGCATACAGATGACCCATCTTCAATCTAGTTAATTTATTATATTAAATTAGAATTCCTTTCTGAATTATTTACATAATAAATTTTGTATTAGCCTCTTGTTAAATTTGACACTATAAATAGTTTCCGAGCAATTTTAGAGAAATGCTTCTAAAGTCATATAATACGAACTCGTTTACTTACTTTAATGCGAATGCTTTCCGCTCGATTTTCTCGAACTTTAATATTGAAATTTTCTCGTAACATATAAGTGGAGCGTTTTTCAGCATAATAAACTAGTTTAATGTTTAGAGTATATGAAGAATCCTAAATCGAATGGAAAGGTGAAAAATAAGGGTTCGTGTAGAAATTTTTAAAGTTAGCGTTTAATTTACTTAGTAAACAGCTTACAAGAAAACACTTGGGTATCAAAGGATCGCAAAAAGATATTTTGAGGCAATACCTAATATTGGACGACAAAATAGCTTTGCAACGAAAATATCGCCATCGTTTGGAATTTTTTACGTATTGTATCATTAAGATTTCTTTTGTATTGGTATCAAAAAATATCCTTAACAATTGCATATTTGTTTTGTATGGAATTGATATTAGAAATAGTTATGTAATACTAAACCTAATAATAATTAAAAAAATCTGAATTCATGATTTTTTTAATTAAAATAGTTTTTAAAAATAAATAAAATATCATTGCATAATATATCAATACAGTGGGTAAAGTTAGCTATTCATAGTTTTTGTCTAAAGACAAAATCAATTTGTACTAAGACAAAAGTCTCCAAAGTCCACCAGGAGTCGATGTGACGTCACATGCTGACGTCATCTTTCGGGGGTCACCGGACAATGTCAAGCGACGGCAAGGCGCCGGATAGTGAAGTAGTAAGACCACGAAACACGGCGCGCAGGGCAAATCTCTCTCCTGTATACCCGGGAATCGATACTAAGATCATACCGACCGGATAGATTTGTCTTCCATACTTTTTATTTCTTTTTTGTTAAGTCACCCTCAAAGTACGCTTCATCATTTTTTGACACTTCAAAGTCGCCTACCCGTTTTCCCCTTTTACGACTTTTTGGCAGGTAGTTTTTATGGCGTGTTTGGGATTTTGTAAAAAGTTACTTGGAATATAGATTTCTGAATAAGTTTGATATTTGAGTTATTCCTTTATTTTTAGAGGGTTATATGTGCTACGTTAAAAATTAAGAAGTTGTATAAACCTTATTGACTTTTGTACGTGTTCATGTTATTGTTATGTACATGTTATTATGTTCTTTGCAATAAGCTTCAATCGCTCTGAATTTCTACAATCGAGTAGGAGAAATAATAATCATTTAAAATATTTGGCTTGAAAATAGTCAATTATTTTCTACTGTATTTATTATTAGATCATGACATCAAGGGCGGATTCAGAGTTTTATTACGGAGAGAGCGGTGGCTGTTGAATAGCTTAGGACAAATTTTTGTTGTTCTTAGTTATATAATTATACAATTTGTTAACTTAACTTTGATTATACTGAATATGTTCTAAAGAGATAAAAAATCTCAATAACATAAAGGTGACACTATGGTTGGCTAAGAGAAAATTTCGACAGTAAATTGAGGACTAGAAATGGAAAACGACCTAAGTACCAAAAAAAAAAAAAAATCAATCGAAAACCGTTATTTTCGGAAAAATGTCCGCAAGACCAAGCTAAACAAAGTAGAGAATGCCCAGCGTGCGAACTCCAGTAGCAAAAGCTCAAATTCAATATAGTTCTTAGACATAGCCTTAAGTACCAATGCGAGTAGTTTTCATTTTTCGGCTCTCCTGAAAATTTTTCTCTTTTGGACTTTCTATTTCTAGTCCTTGAGTCTTTTGTATTCCATTTCTAGTCCTCAATTAGAGTTGTCTACAACTATATGATTCAGGATAAATTATTGTTAAATATGATACAGAACAATCTAGCAACTAATACATACATACATTGAAAAATTTTAAATAAAATTTGCTTTGTTGTCTTGCTTCATCCTCGGCTTTATCACCTCTATTTTTTGAGATGGGAACATTTGTATTAAAAATGTTCAGTACGGATTCGTCAAATCTTAATCGACTTCATCCAAAGACCGAGAGCAGGGCACGTTTAAATATGAGAGATAAAATCAATATAGTACATTTTGGTTTAATTTTTAATTTCAATCTTTCACATGTTCATAATATTCCTATTTAACCCTGAATAACGGAGAGGGTGATCGCCCCCTTCGCTGGATCCGCTCATGCATGACATTGTGTCTGATTGGATATTTCTTTAAACTCTTGTATTGAGTAAACTGTTAATCCTCCAAAAGTTTTATAAAATTTAAATGGAGTTAAAAGGAAATATTTATAATGGGTGTGTGGAGTGTAGAAGGGTAAAATACCTAAATCCGGTTTTAAGATTAAAATGACTTTTTTAGAATAATAGGAATCTAAGCTGCAATTTAAAAAATTCCTTAAAAAGCACCTGATATATGCTTCTTCTGAACAAATTCAGGAATTGTTTTATTTTATCCGAACACTTAATACTGTTTTTCATCAGAGTGTTTACTTACCGATTAGATGAAGAATGAATAGTGATTAAGTTTTTTCCATAAATAACTATGAATTAATTTTGTTTCTAAGTCAGGAATGGAGTCACTACTTTATTTTAATTGTTGAAAGTAAGTTAAGTTAACTCTCAATAAAAGCAAGGGAGCAACATAAATAAAAGAAAATTTTCAATTACTGATTATTTAGTATATATATGGCATTACTAACCTTCCGGCGAACCTGTCAGGATTTTAGAATTTAAAACTTAAATAAAGCATCTCTTAACTTTAACTGAAATACCATACATCCAAAACACCATTTTACCATATCAGACATTTAATTTGCGACATATTAACTTAAACATTAAAAAATATATAACTTATACCCAGGTGGCACGTCAATATTTGGGTAAAAAAGGTTTTAGAAGATTGGCCAACATCTGACCTAAGTTCGAGCATCCTTCAAAAACTACAAAAATTTTTATTTGAAAATAAACAAAAAAAAAATCCCAAAACATATGTTTTTCCTCCATCTTCCTTATATAAATAACATATTTTTATTTACAAACTGTGCACCAACATTTCAAAGATTTCAATATATTTTATCTACCATTGGTCGAGATTGGCCAATATCTGTAACAACGGTAAGTTTATAATGTTCCTCATCGGGATTAGCCAGCGTTCTTGGGCTTCTGAGGTAGCAATATAAATATATCAACAGTAGTTCATATTGATTTAAAAAATTTAAAGTAAAGTATTTTATTATTTAGCGAAATTTTACTTTTTTAAGTATATGTTGGATAATGTAGCAAGCATTCTTTATTAATAGCATTTAGTCTTCCACCATCTTTAAAAAAATCATAAATTGTTTTAGAAGTTTTCCTTATTCCAAGTTCAAATGCCATTTTCTTAAAATTTTAGTCATTAAATTAAATAGAAACTTGATTTATGCTTTTGCCAGAATTCCTATTTTTATAAGATTCAAAGAAACTTGTGTAGATGTACTGTATACAAAACAAGGGGAACACTTGGACACTTACATTTATAACTCTCTTCCGTTTCCAAATTTACAGTTACAGGCATTGTAAATAGTAAATTTTGAATATTATCTTTTGAACAAACATTTAAATGCAATATATTAAGATACTAGATACTGAATGTAAATAAAACTTGATGACTAAACTGTACTCTTGAAAGCATTTCAGTTCATTTTTTTTTCAGTGCATAATCAAAATTAGCATACACTACAAAGTAAAATCTCTTAGATTTCTGAGAATTAAAATAATGTGTTGATCGTTTTTTCTAAAAAATTGAGCATATGTGCCAAAATTTTATTGATAACTGAGAAACTAGCCATGCCACATTTTTTGTTACTTTGATGTGGAATGGCTTTCTTACGTGTTGTTGTTGATTATGTTGCTGTGAGTGATTTTTCTAAATTAAAATCTAAATCTATCCCTATTGGAGTTGAAATTACACTTAGAGTAATAATATTTATAAATAATGTCAAGAAAATAATATTATTTTATGAGAACATTTCTTAAAATATGCTACAATGTCAACAAGAAGAAGAATTTTCGATCATAAATAGTTTTTCTACTTTATAAACGGTATAAATATAATTTTTTTAAACACCGTGAAAAGTAAAAGGGCATCTAAACAAAACTACAAAATAAAATGTAAGTTTCTAAATAAAATCGAATAAATATTTTGTAAGAAGCGTAGCAATAAATAAGCCTTATAACTAAAAATCCCCCCTACTAAAACTGCTGTGGATATTGAATCTTCATCTAAAGACAATCCTTTATTTTATCATCATGCTATATTGCTCTTACCTTACTTTTCACGACTCTTTTTTATTTAAAAAAGAAAAAGTATAACATTTATCTTATTTCTTATATTATATTTGACCTATGCTTGTCTTTCACTTGGCCTGTTGACCATAGGATTAAATACATTTATTTCTGGTACACCCTCTTTTTGAAATGTCATCCAGCATGTTGGCATTACTCCAAGAAGACTATTACAAATATTAAGAGAGTATAGTAATTTAATCTAGATAGAATTAATTTGTTTGATGGAGCGCGTCACCCATTATGGCTTGTAACTTTTCCTTCAAAAGATGTGATAATTTCAAAAGTGATTCATTGACCAAGGACTAGCCCCCCTTTCTCCCAAATCAAATATGGCGCCCAGGAGAGAAGTTTTTATAAGATCCTATCTCGATCATTTTCGAAGCAGAAGGTAACCTTGCTTTTAATATCTGCTTAGGGATTAAAGTCAAATAATATAAATAAATACGCCATTAGTTTTGGATATCGCATCTCTTGATAGCGATTTACTTTAGTGGATCAAACAGTAAAAAAATTATGTGATAAAATGTATCTTTTCTAGGAGGTAAAGTGATTGAAAATTATTTATCTCTTTTGACCTTTAATAAAAAAAAAAAATTAAAAAAAAAGGTATGCTTCAAAAGTATAATCCATTGTAGTGTATTTGTGTGTAGGAATAATTTAATGTTTTTAATATTGGCATTTTATTTTAATTTATTTTAACAACAAAAATATAAAACTGGTGTTTAGTGTATATGATTAGTGCTAAAATGTGTTTGTATTCAGTATAGTTAAAAGATTATGCTTCAAAAGATAATAATTATTGACACTTTAACAAATTTTAAATAATATAATATCTACCATGCAAAAAAATAAGTTTGTTTAAAGTTAATCTCAATTACATTTTTTTTATGTTTTAGTAGCAGTATATTTAAAATAATCTGAAAGAAGAAAAAAATCATATCTTGTCCTATATTTATTAAACATTGAAACGAAAACAATTTTGAATTAAAATAAAAGCTCTTTTAGAATATTAATATTATTCAAAGTCGCTAAAAAATAAAACATATCTCCCAAAAAATAACTAGGCGTTGTATAAAAAAAAGCCCACCAAGTAAAATAATCAGTCAGAAAAAGTTGTGATATCTAACCTTTACTACCAAGCGACCGGGTTTAGTTTCTTTAGGGTACTTGTACACAATGAAGTAAATTGCGATTATTTGAGGGGATACTCATACTCAATCAGAACTTGGCAGGCTACAGTTATTTCGGATTAATCTCATTTCATTTGCTTTAGCTACTTTGCGTCCATTGCACTAAATTGAGATTAATACTATAAAAACTCTAGCCCGCCGAATACTGATTGCCTATGGGGATTCTCCTAATAATCCCAATTTAGTTCATTGTGTACTAGTACCCCAAAGAAACTAAACGCGGCCGCTTGGCGTCAAACATTAGATTTCGCAACTTTTTCTGACTGATTATTTTACTTGGCGAGCTTTTTTTTACAACGTCTAGTTTTTGGGAGGTATCAGTTCTTTTTGTTGTGTTTGTTATGTTCTAAATGAGTAAGATACGATCAATGAATATTTTAGGGTTATTAATCATATCGTCGCTCTAAGGAAAAAAAGGCGTAAACGACCATTAGATTCACATACTACTCTTTGTATTGAGAGTGACAATAAATATCATGATTAAATATCGTAGAGAGATTTAGGATTGAAATCCAAATCCTTTTCGTTTCTTTTAAAAGAAATCTTCCTTACCACAACAAGAAAAAATTTTCATAATAAAAAAATATGTACCTATTATAACTTGAGTACAAAAGCACGCAATTATATACTAAACAATAAGTAATTATACAAAGTAAGTAAAACATACAAACAAAATACTTGCCTTTTATGCGAAATTGAGGATTACCAACTTTTAGATACGAATAAATATCTATATAGAAAAAAAAAACGCGTCTCAAAACAAGTTTCGCTTTAAGTTTGAAATATAAGACTTGTTATTATAAGAGAAAATCATCTAGCTTTAATGGTGGAGTACTTAAGATATAGGTTAGTGATCATAAGGTGCGTGGTTCGAATCCAACCAGACACCTCGAATACTTTATTTTAAACAGAAGGTGGTTTTCTAAGTAAAAAGTTGAAACGCGTGTCTTCAGAGCATTGATAAGCATGCAATTTAATTGAAGAATAAGCATTTTTTTTTTTTTTTTTTTTTCGAATCACACCGTTTTAATAGTTTAACTTAAAGTATCAAAGTCACTTCCTGAAATTGAACAAAAAATAAATATCCGACATCCATTGAACCGTTTTACTCATTCTTTTCCCGGAATAAAATACCGAACTTCTGGAATTATTTCTGGGGAGTACAGACCCGCCTTACCCATTAATTCATACAAAAGGCACTTCCTCTAGTCAACCTGAGATGAATAAAAAAAGAATGGTCTGAATATATTAAAGCGTTTAAGCTGTAGGACCAGGCTAAAATTCCCAAACATTGGGATCATTCCCCGAGGGTACAGACCCTCCTATCCATCAAATCATACAAAGGCACTTACTCTAATCCAGCTGAGAAGAATGAAAAATGTGCGGTAAAGAATCATCAAATAGTTTTGGCTGTAGCTCTGGCTAAAGTTTTGGTCACAAACTTATCAGAAACATAATCAGAAGAAGAACAAATTCCGGTGTCTGTGGCGATTTTCAAAGGATTTTTTTACCATGTTCCTTTGTTCAATGTTCAAAATTATGTTGTTATTTTACGTCTGCTCACCCGGGGCAATTTGTTGAAAAATAATCAGGGTTCTAGCTATAATAAAAGCTGAGCTGTGAGGGGCTGGCCTAAGCTATGTCAACATAATATACTTTCTTGCAGGTCTGCAGCTTTGATATCAGACTTGGATGGCGGAACACTGCCTCGTTCCCAGATATATTAAATTATTAAGTTCATTTGGAAGAGCATACACATAAATAAAAATAAATAAAATGTGTGTTAATTTAAGTTTGTCTTTCGTCACTAGGTGCCTCCTGTGTCGTCTTTTCCTCACGCTCACTGGCGCAACTGATGCCTGTGTGATTAACCGCTCTGGTCTCACATGTCAAAGATTCAAATCCCGGGTTCGTCATGGATGTTCGTTGTGGTTCGGAATCCACTTTAAGCTGTAGGTTCCGGCCTGATTAGCCGTTATTGTTGCATAAAAATAGGTAGTTAAGCGTTCAAACCAACTACGGATATCTAACTGCAACTTCTGGATAGTGCATTCTTGGTTATTGACTTGAATCCGAAGAAGGCTGAACAACCACCATAGTGATCTATACTAGCAACTTCCCTCAAAACTAGTTACAATGTGAATGTAACCATGGCAACCTATTTCATAGCATTATAGTGGGAAGTATTCAATTGGCTTCATCTGCTTTCAGAGCAGAAACCGTTTATAAGCTATCCAGAAGTTATAGTTGGAAATCAGTGAAACCAACCAACCATCCACCCTAACTCCCCACAGTCATTTTATTAGTTTGATTAATTACACACATGCCCTCCATATATAAAAAAAAGCTTCCAAAAAAAAAAATTATATCACATATGCATTTTTAAAAGCTTTCTAAAAATTTCAACCGGCATCTTTATTTGCATTCCGCATACCATAACCGAAACCCATCTCAGCCTCAGCAAGAGTTTATTTTCTTTCAGGACATTGCAGTGACACTCCCAAACCACTTCATAAAATCTCCCTAATATCCTATAATATAGATGATGATGGTCGAAAATCTCGACTAAATGTCTTCCACTTTGGTCTGCAAGAATGAGCAATGGAGCAGGAAATTCCTAGCCTAATCCTCTCCTCGACATAGTGGAACTCTTTATTGCAGCAGGAAGTAGCAGAGCAGTGAAAAGGGCGATATTTAGACGTCAGCTCGTGGATGATTGTGGAGCAGACATCCCGCTGAGAATAGCAACCAAGGGTAAATATTTACTGTTGCACTTTACTTGAGGGGCAGAGGATGGAAAAGTCACTACATCATATGTTTTTGTCAGTTTTGTGAAAAAACAGAGGCTTAACGACGGAAGGGTTTTATTTTATGGGTTCACTCTGAAAGGTTTGTGGTAATTAATGTTGACACGATTGGGTGAAAAGTGTTATGAACTAAAAAAATAGATGTTTTTGAAATTTGGTGATGTTTATTAAAGCAAAATGCAATAGATTGAATATTTTCCTAAAACAGTAAATTTGCTTCTGAATCATCTTTAAACTAGGAGTGTGAAACGTCGCACAACTTTCAATTACACTATAATACTGACGAGGAATTGTGCTATTTTCCGTTATTATTTCCGTTATTATTATTATATTTTCATCATTCATTTAGAAAAAATCACCAATTTGGCGATATTTTTTGCCATAGTTCTTGTATATTTTCATACTTTGTATGTAAAAAAAAAAAAAAACTCCGCCAAAATGGTGATTTTGGAGATATACTTCACGATAACCCTTATATTATCCTTTATTATAAGTGAAACTGGCTAGATAAGAAAAAACTATCAATAATGAGGTATGCTCAAGGAAAGAAGACTTTGTGTTGAAAACATTCGTTTTTCAACTTTTTACGCCGTTAAAGCATTTTTACAGAAATCTTGGAGGTGGGAATGTTTAGAACACCTTAAGAGTCATTACCACAGCAAGTTTGAACAAAATCGTTTGAGCCGTTTTTTAACAATTACTGAAAAACATGATTTTTTCAATGGCCTTTCCTTATGCGCATGCGCGATTTTGAAGAAACCCTTAATGGTAGGTCCCATGACCGCCACTAACCCTCATACCAAATTTAAACATCGTAGGTCAATTTGTTCGGGAGTTATGCTGACCACAGACACACACACACACACACACAGACAGGCATTTTTTATAGATCACATTTTTGAAATCAGGATGTTCCAAAACCTGGCGAAATGCAAAAACATCGAATTTATTATTATTATTATTATTTTTTTTTGACCGATTGCTATACTTTCATTACCCTATGTATATATATGGGTAATTGAAAGTAAAAAATATTTACAAACTTATGATAAAAAACTTGAATTACCTGCAATTATAATGTTTATGCAGTAAGTCAAGAAATAAAATAAAAAATAAAAAAAATAAAAAAAAGCAAGGGATTTCAAACCAAAAATGAAAAAAATTAGCCATGGATCCTTAAGATTCGATCCTGCAGAGTCTATCACCAATGGCTGGCTGGAAATTTCAAATAAAAAGTAAAACGTAAAAAGTCCGATCATACGTTTCTAACCATAACCATTCCATATAAGTGCTCGCTTCTTGGTATTAAACAATGTTTTAAATTATTATACTGTGCAAACCGAAAGCGCCTTTTGTTCCATGATAACCCAGTCCTTAGAAGAAGAGGACAGGTAAATATTAACATATTTATAGTAAAATTAGCATTTAGATCAAAGTCAACGTACGCAGTAGGACGCAAAGAGATAACGTGCATTCATATTATATTATCACGTCATTGCCCATTCATCACGTCATTGCAGTTATAGCACCATTTGGACAGAAGAGGTAGAAGCCTTTACATACAGACGTGAATAGTTTCTTTTAAATTGTAATCAACCAATAACTGTCCAAATTTAGAGACACAAATTGAATTTTACATTAAAAAAAATCGTTTTAAATGTTTACTAAACATCGCTAAATTGGATTTCTGTTAGTGGTTTAAGTACATTTGCAAATATAATTTAAGTAACGCGACTTTTTCTAAAAGAAGCCCGAGGTGAAACCACCTTCATAACGACCACACATATCTCAGAGCTACAAAGTCGAGATGGGCGAGTTATGTTGCACACAATAGCAGAGACCTCACTTAAGTGGTACGCTTGAGAAAGGAACATGCTCTAAAAATAGCCGACATCAATAAATATTTACTTGAGAAGAGTCTCCCGGGAGACTTCAAATGCGTGGCGCTGGGCATTCATGCATGAAATAATCCTAGTTCTGAGACACGAGGGAAATGGAGTTAAAGAGTAGTTTGTTGCAGCCACAAGAAAGATTCACGGACTCTTATTAATAAAGTTTTTGAAGGGAGTAATTCACTGCACCCAGGATCGCATATTTTTAACTTTTGACGAATAGTGATGACGTGGCTGAGATGAAAGATTAAGTTGGGTGAAAGGAAACAGGGAGTTGTTAGTTTGCATAAGGCAATTTTTCTTAGAAAGTACATTCTTCCCAGAGGCTGAACATGAAACGGATTTGTGTGTGATTATCTATTCAGCTATTTTTGAGGAAAATAAGTTGCCGGGGTAAAAGAATGGTTTTGTAATTCAGTACTTAGGTCTAGATTTAGCGGAATGTTGGTGTTTGTTCTTTAAATGGAAGTAATTTTTTTTTAAATTTCTGATAGCGATTAAGTATAATTAGAGAATTAATAATTTTTCTGAAGCAATTAGTTAACCCAATAGGATGGCGAAATTTGTAACCTTTAAAGAGAAGCATTGCTGTCACTAAGAAGAGGATTAATTTTGGGGAAACTATTGTTTGTTGGTATCATAGAGATATATTTATAAGAAAGAGAATTCCTCAACACAGCAAAAAAATATTCAATAATTCTTTTGACAAAATTTTTTTTTTTTTTTTTTTTTTTTTTTTGGATTATTAATGCGAATGAAATTACAGAAACAAAGCAGAAATTTCGCTCAAGAATTGGCCAAATAATAGTGTTATATTGATGAATATGCAAATGCTGTGCGACAGTGTTATCGTGTATCAACCCCCCTTCTCCCCATTTTCAGATATATGATTCCCTTGTCGGTTTTGAGTACGCACTATCTAGTACATAAAAAGTTTTTTATTCGATAGACATTTAAACAATCTTACTTCAACACCGTGTCTATGATGGTCACTTAAACCTCAAATGTTAAATTCGACTTTTGATGCATGCGTAATTTTTATGAAGTTTGGAAGATACTGCAAAGGTCGTCTGAATCAGAAGCTAATAAATTTGTTTATGGGCAAAATTAAACTTTTTTTTTTTTAATTACTATATTATTGAAGAAGTTGCATAGTCAAATAATAGTATTATTGATGCATATACAAATGCTGTGAGACAGTGTTATTGTGTATCCCCCCCCCCCCCATTTTTAGATATACGATTCACTTGTTGGGTTTTGAGTATGGACTATCGAGTACATAAAAAGTTTTTATGCACTAGACATTTAAACAATCTTACTTCAACACCGTGTCTATGATGGTCACTTAAACCTAAAATGTTAAATTCGAGTTTTTGTGTGTGCGTAATTTTAATGAAGTTTGGAAGATACTGCAAAGATCGTCTGAATCAGCAACTAATAAATTTGTTTATGGGCAAAATGAAAGTTTTTTTTTTTTTTTAATTACTATATTATTGAAAAATTTGCATAGCAATTTGTATTTTCATATGTTATTTATTAAATAATATATAAAGTAAACAATAAAAAATGTATGCTTTGAGAGATTATTTAATTCCCCTGTTGTTTCTGGTAGTTTTGCATTAATTTCTCAGATTAAGAAAAAATGTATTTACTTCTATTTTATATGTGTGTGTTCTTTGTTTCAGATGTTTAATAACGTGGTATCTTCTACAACTATATTGATGAAACCCTGTCAAAAGCTTCTGGGCCGGATGTGCTGCAGATTACAATTTGTGTTCAAACTTTTATTTTGAAAAAGTATTAATTGATTTAAATAATGGAATTTAAATTAATACGTATTCATTAATTTTCAGTTAAACTGAATACTTTACACAGCCCCAACTTTTTTTCCTTCTTACTTTTAATGTATTTTTTCAATTGGAACAGTGGAAGAGGAGTGCAAGTGCAAGTATATGAAGTTTTCTTTACATCTATAGTAGCTTCCTGATGATTCCAAGGAAAAAGCTCTTGATTTTAGAAATAACAAACTATCTCTATGGAAAGCTATGGGTCTACTATGGAGCTAATTTTTGAAGCAAACTATTTGTTTACAGCTTTTGACTAATGATACGCATAGAATACAATACCAAGGAGTAACAATTTTTGGTGATGAAATTTCGATGACTTCTAAATAAAACTGGAGTGGCTTTTTATATCACCATTCTATTAGATGACTTACTACCACTAACAAAAAATCCCCTATTCCTTTTTAGAACAACCACACTTTTAAAGTACGAACTGAAAGTGGAGATTTATATCTACTTTGTATTGTGTATTCAATCAAATCCAACAAAAATTAAGAAACTATTACTAAAATATCTTGAATGTGACACAAAGTCTTCTTGTATGACTGACTTACTTAAAAAATATCTACTACAAAAGGATAACATTATTAAGAAAGTTGCATTTTATTTTCCTAATAATGAGAAATATTGTATAATAGTTTTTCTTTTAATGATGCATGCCATTTAAAGTAAGTTATTAACGTAAATATTTTTGTTTTGAAAATTTATTTTTAAAAACATAAAAGCTTTGTAGAAAGGTTTTCATAAGAATATATTTCTCTCTAACTACTTGACAGACAAATCTTCACCGTAATTTGTTTCTACAATGTTTTTTTCATGATATTAAAAAAAAAAAAAAATTAATCTACCTCACGTTATTGCGAAAAGAAAAGAAAAAAGACAAGATGAAATTATTTTAAGTCAGTGTTACTTTCGAGCTGCATTATAAATTATTTACCTAAAAATCTTTATATTGTGAATTTCAAAACTTATAACATTTTCACTTTCAATTACACATATGTATTATACCGGGGCCGCCGCGAGATGGCGCTTTCTTTCCCTAAGCAGGCCAGGAACAAACTAAAATCTTTACGTCCAGACGTTTGCTAAGCGATGGGATTTCATTTTCGTAGATGCATGTAAACGTTGTGAATTCTATTAATTTTGGAGTATTTTTTTTTATTTCAAAGCTGTGAAATTTGAAGATATTAGATGAGAAACTACTGGTGTGTCATTGAACAACTCTTTTTAAATTAAGGTAAGTTTCTTTTATTATTTATTTTAGTAATTTTATTGAACAATTAAGCCTACTAATGCGAAGCTGATGTTCTTATAGTGCTTTGATATTTGACGGATAATTGCTGATCATTGACTGTTTTCAACATTAGGTTACTTAATTTCAATGGACTATTTGTCGTTGAAAAAAAAAAGATATTGCTAAAATTTGCTGAACATCTTTTACGTTTCGTTAAATAGCGTTACTGGCAGTGCTACAGAAGTACACGCAACTGTGTTTGCAACTTCCAACTTAGAAGTCATTTTATTGAAATATTATATTTGACAACTTTGAAGACATGTTCAGTATAAAATGTTGTGATTAGGAGTTTTTGCATAATTTGAACATCAAGTTCTCATTATTTTATGATATAGTTACAGTAACATTCTATAAATATTTTGACCAAACATAGCTTCATAGCTTTGTTTACAATTTCCAACATTATATATTTCATTGAAACATTTTAGTGAGTAAGTTAAACATGTACAATTTAGCTCATTTTAATTTTTACACTAGTGTAAAGGCAGAGCAAGTTTCAAATATTTTATGATATATAGTAACATTTGCTGAGTAATATGCCAGTTAAATTTTTGATAAAGCATTATTTTTTGGCTAACTTTTTAAAATATTCTGTCGCCTATTTGGCCAATTTCCTGTTTTATGTTTATCTGGATCACAAATCTGTGTACACAAATGTCATTACCCAAAAAATTTCCTGCTAGTCTGAGCGTTAAATTATGAATTATAATTAAGAATAAAAGTCAGTCTATCCCTGTCCGTAGACTAATGGTTTTTTTTTTTTTTTTTTTTTTTTTCCAGCCATAATTTTTTTTGGAATATTGCTTTGAAATATTAAAATTTTATATCAGACAAAACATCAGTTATAAAAGTTCTGTTAAAATTTACTGCATGGTCCCCTTTGGTGACTTTATGAAAAATGGTGATTCGGCACCGAATGTGTAACCCGTCGCCAAAGTTTCCTATAACTTTAGTGACAGTTTGGATTTGGCGACACAGCGTGTTTTGACACTATTTTCGATTTGGTGACACAGCCTTTTAACTTCATTTTCAATTTGGTGATTTTTTTTGAAAAATCGCCAAGGAGGACCATACAGTAAATCTTAACCAAAATTTCTTTACATATATACCAGTGTTATTTTTATTTTTACAAAAAAGGTCGCTATTTCAGTTTTATTTCCTGCGTACGTTATATGTGTGTTCATAGATTTTATTGGACCCAGACTTTCATAATTATTCATCAATAATATATTGCAGTAAGAATCCTAATTTCCACTCCTGCTTTAAAAGCCAAATAGCTTGAACCGTATAGTATTACTGCTTAGTTTGAAATAATTATTCATTTTAATAATTATTCATTTTCCTTAGAATTTTTTTTTTTTTTTTTCAGGAAATACCATCTTTTTGCAGTGTTTCTTAATGTAAATCCAACTGCAAAGCTCCTGACTCGTTGAGAGTTTTTAAATTTCCAAACGGTAGGAACAGGACTGTACGACAAATGGATGAGAAAAATTCCTCAACAAGATTGGAAGCCAGGTCTTCGAACTGTTGTTTGCATCCTTCATTTTCAGGAAGATGTTATTAAAAACATCTACAGACAAGCAAATGGAATTGAAGTTACTGTGCCTCAAAAGCATTTCAAACTACATGAAAAAACAGAACCTGCTATTAATCCATCGTTACTGAAATATCTTTCTGAAGAAAATAAATTTACTAGAGCTCGTCGTAATAAACGACATGAAATGTGTATACAAAAAGGAAAGGATTAATTGTTTTCTAGATAAAGATAAGTCTTTTGAAGATTTAAAAGACATCTCGAAATAAAAAAAGTTACTGGAGGTGTTTAGAGGAGAAATCCTTATATTTGTATGTCGATGTATAACAAAATCCTAAGATATTCTATTTGCGAAGATTTGTCTTTAAATGTATTCGTTAAAGATACTGAGATAATGCTAAAAGACTTGAAGTGGATATTTAACATACAAAATAACAGACTTTTTCTGTAAAGGTATTCCGATATGTTTGTTTTTTCTTTTTTTTCAATAAGATGAAAAATTTGTTTTGAATAAATTTCTCTCCTATGGCGTACGAATTTTGGCGAAAACTTCCTTTTATTTTTAAGTCTTGTTAGTGTGCAAGTGGAACATATCTATAGAAGTAAATTAACTTGTACTATAGTGAATTAAAGAGTTCGTAATAAACTTATAAGTATCTTAACATTATAGATTTACTTTTGTATATTTATTAAATATGCTTTATAACTTTCTTGCTTAGTAATTCTAAAAATATATCGAATTTCAATAAAATTACCGATGAAAATTGGTTTGCTTCATTTTGCTAATAGAATTGCTTATTTTGTTTTAAGGAAAAAATTCTTAGAAAACCTATGTATTTTACTAAGTGATACAAATCTCAAAATACTAATTTATAAATCTAATGAATTTTAGAAACTGTAAAAAAAAAAAAAAAATTCTCAAACTCAAATTTGCTCAAGTATAAAACTTTGAAAAACAAAGTAATCATTTAAGCAAGTCTGGCGGTTACGTAGTCGAAATCCCATCGCTTAGCAAAATCTTGTTTAAGTTTGTTCCTGGCCCGCTTAGGGAAAGAAAGCGCCATCTCGCGGCGGCCCCGATTATACATAGGGTAATGAAAGTAAAGCATTCGGTCAAAAGGAAAAAAAATTCTTGCATTCTTCGAAATGCAATCATTTCTCCCCATTTTAGAACACCATGATTTCAAAAAAGTAATGTAGAAAAAATGTATGTCTGTATGTGTGTCTGTGATCAGCATAACTCCTGAACAAACTGACCTACGATTTGAAAAAAAATCGCTGTGTTAATGCCTCTTACGGAGTTCAAAACATCCCCACCTCCGAAATTCCCATAAAAAGGCTTTAATGGAGTAAAATGTTGCAAAACGAATGCTTTCAACACAGAGTTCTCTATCCTTGAGCACATCTCATCAACGATCGTTTTTCCTTCTCCCCTCAGTCTCGCTTATAATAAAGGATTATCGAAAAGTACATCGCCAAAATCCCTATTTTGACGATTTTTTTTTTTTTTTTTAAAGATCCATACTAGAATTATTGCAAAAAATAATATTGTCATACTGGCGTGTAAATGAAAGTAGTTGTGCGATGTTCCACACCCCTAGTTTAGTTATAATCTTTGAATTCTTTGCTTATATCTTAAATTAACTTAAAAATCTTTTTAACTGTCATAATAGTTTAATGACATCGTTTAAATCATACTTCTTCAAAAATAAATTAGCCGACCAAACGGTATAGTGGTTAGCGTGCTGGCTTCTAGACCGCGAGGTTGCGGGTTCGAGTCCCGTGTAGGCATGGGTGTTTGTAAATGTATGTTGGTTTGTTAAATGACGAAATGTTTCGGCGCATTATAGCCCTCGTGTTGCTGACGGCGCCAGATAATCTGAATACAACCAATCAAAAATAAATTGTAAAGATTTTTATTTATTTGAGTCATTTTAAATAAACAATGTAAAAGTAATTTTTGACATTATTAAATGTATGTTTGTTGTATAGTACTATTTACTAACACCGGCTTTTAAAAGTGCATGTTATTCATATAAATGACAGTATTGTGTATTCAAATACATTTTTATATAGATTTTATAGTATCGCCAACTTTATTTATCTTGTTGTCTAATTTAATATTTTGTAAAAGATATCGTATTTGTTGCCTTATATTTGTAGTATTCATAAACCATTTCAAATATTTCAAACAATATTATTCATTACAGCTTGAAATCTCTGAAAATGGTAACTTAAACGGTCTTTAAATGAAACCACCGAAAATAGTTTCCGAGTTAAATTGAAAAATTTTCCGCGAAATATCCTTTGGCTATTTACTTTGCGTTCCCAATATATACAGCACAAAACGTGGTGAAAAGTTCAAGGTGGAAATAATTTATACTTAGTTTTCGAGTAAAATTGCCGATGGCCAAATCAGATACAAAGCAGATGTTTGTACTATTCAATTTGTTCAACGGTTGCTCCTCCAATAAAGTGTTCCACTTCTGGAAATTCTTTATTGCTTTCATAGAAAACTTGTAAATTTTAACTAACAGTTGCTAAGGATCTGATTATGAAAATGTCAAATTAAATCTTTTATATGGAAGAATTGCTTATGTTTGCTATAAGCAATTATTGTAAATGATCGTAGATGTATCAAATACTGTATCAATCCAAAATACTTTTAAATAGTAATACAAGTTATGCATACTAATAATTTTGTAATATTTCACTATTTCTTAAGAAAAATGGGAAGGAAGTAAAAATATAAGCATTTTTTGAGATTAGAAGTTTTTAACTCGTGTAAATTTAAGCCGAAGACTAGACTTAGCATAAAGTAAAGCAAAGCTGTTATCAAAGCATGTTTTTGAATGTGAAAGTTATAAATGCAATTTTAAAAATATAAAACCTGCATTAATAAAATATATTAGTAAACATACCTGGTTCTTCGTAAGTAAGTTGTCGAATAATCGTACTTAAGTTGATTAAAAGGACAATTCGTTTCTGTCAGGCTTTTAAAATTTTAGATAAGTGTGATAAACAATTTCAATGCTTTGGAGTTGTTGATGAAAAACTGATGAGTTCTTTCTGGAAAACTGATAAGTTCTTTCTGGAAAACTGATCCATTCCAGTCAGTTTATATCTCGTTTTAAAGTCGTATGACAATACCAAAAAATCCTTTTCATATAAAATAAATAAAAAAAAACTTTCTTGGGAAATCGTTAAAAAATTTCAGACGTCAGATTTGACGCGCAAGCCTACCGTAATACACGGACCAAAGATTTTATTCCATTTCCGGTCATATAAAACGTAAATTACCTCTTTTCTTCTCAACAAAACGATTCATATAAAACCACATGGCATTTTCATGATTTTTTTTTTAAAATTGAAAAACGTATTCACGTAATAAAGTATAGAAAACAGATATTTCATTTTTTAAAGCTTTTCGATTGTGTCAAAAACCTTCAATCGAAAGGATGTAAAATGTGCAACCTTCTACAAATGATATACTAGATTTTCAATTCCCAACAGGATTTCACCACAAAATTTTTGTATTTCATTTGAATACTTCTTAGATAAGCCGATGTATGTGACATTGTCGTATTTCCAGAAGAAAACTTGATTCGTATTTTTATAAATGTAAGGTATGGGACATCGATGTTTACTCTCAGAAGTAGAGAAAGGAAATTTTGGAAATGCGGCTTGAGCTACAATTGAAATTTCACTGCGTTGGTACTATGGAGACTTACAACAACACAATATCCTGGGGAAAATGGGATATTTGCCTTTGAAATGGAGTAAATAAGATTGGAAGCATATTTTTCCCAACTAAAGTAAATTTGAGAAATACTGTAACTTTCGATGAGGTTGCATATGGGAATATACGTTATTTATATATTTTATTTTTCTGCTTAAGAAATACAAAAAGATAGTGCTTAATATTTCACGTGCACTCAAGCGCAATTCCTAATGGTATCAAAATTTAGAAAAAAGTTTATAAGTTAAATAGCTTTTATGCCTTGAAAGAGAATTGTTGAATGCACTTAATTTTGAGATCAAAATATATTTCTAAACAGCTAGAAAACACTTCTTAATTAATGTAGTATTAATTATTGCGATAAATTGGAATTTTGTTCTTCAAAATATTTTTTTATCTAACTGTTTAAAAATATTTAATTTTAAATATTAATTAAACATTAAAAATATTTAGTACATTTATTAGTATTTATAAGTAATTTAGAAAATGTGTAAATTAAAAACTTGTTTGAAAAAAATTTAAATTCTTTAACTCTCTAGTTTAATATGTATTTTTACTTTCATATTTTTTTATTTCTCATTATTAACTGAACTGAAACATTTTTTTACGAAAAATTCTTTTTATCAAAGAAATTATTTCAAGACAAAGCCTTTTTTTTATTATCCAAAACAAAGTGAGCTATATTTTGACCAAACACTCACTAAAAGAACGGTATACACAACTTTCTATAAGGTTGCATCAAGTTCAGATAACAAGCATGCAAAATTTGAAGACATTACATGATTAAATTATCCCTCTGTTAAGTTTTAGGTAGACGTCTAAAATAATATTAGGACGACGTATAAGATAATATTGCCCATTCAATTTTTTAAATATTGCAAAATCGGTTCTTTGACCAAAAACTTGGCGAGAAATTTTTTCACTGAATATCCACACTCAAAAAAACACACATACGCATGCGTTCTAATACATCTCTATTACAACCAATATGTGAACTTTTAAGGGTTGAATTTTTTGAATTCTTACTGAATTGTACTTTATTATATTTGCATGTTACACAATACATTCTTGTACATGTTCTTTACACTTCATTATTAAGTCCAAACTGATTCTTGGAATTGATTATAAATAGAGCAAAGCACATTGTAAGATCAGTTTGTAAAATTCAATCTAAAGATGCGTAGTTAATTCTGCGTAAAGATGAGAGAATTGTTTAGTTTACAGATATATGGTGCATATCACTACAATTGTGTATTATTTCAATGTGGGTAACTATTTGTATTTTCATTTTAAAAGTCTGTTCTGGGAAATGAATACAAATGATATAAAACAACTCCCAAATTTTAAGGATACAGCAGAGTTAGGAAATCGTCCCCCAAAGTAGAAATTTCCTAATTGGAAAAATTATCTTCGAAGTATAAGAGTAAAGAAAACTTTTTTACTGGGAACATGTTGGCTGTTATAAGCCATAAAGCAAAAGAAAATGAAAGCAGGAAAATTAAACAGTGAAGAAAGAGCGGAAAAATAAAGGAATGGTATAATTAATAATTTCACACCTCTTAGCAGATAAACTATGAGTAACTAAAGCTTTTTAACGTAAAAAATTGTGTGCATAAAAGCTCAAATACGTTGTTTGATTAAACATGCTAACTTTTCCTAATTAATTATGTATACTTTGTCTATTATGTCAATGCAATTTTGGTATTTTCTACTATATCTTCTGCAAGTTTTGTATTTTATATTATGTTATTCTGCAAATTAGCTATTAAATGTTACGAATGCAATTTTTTTTTTTTTTTTTTTTTTTTTTTTTTACTAACCCCGTTGGACCTTGAGCCTATTGTTAGTCTCCAAATTTCTATTTGTTTTTTTGCTATATTTGTATGAATGCGCGATTTCTTTTAATTATTTTTACCATCAAGTCAGACTGTAAGATGTATCAAATTTAAAAACTGAACTTGATTTTAACAATCAACATTAACATTAGAATCAGACTAAAATAAAAAGCAAATATAATAATTAAATCTAGAGTGAAAATAAAAAAGAATGTATTACAAAACATTAGGAAAGTTTTATTCTCCATTACACTTGAAAATTTTCAGGGTTTAGTTTAAAAATGTGATACTTTCGAAATTTGAAAGATGACATTTTTAGGAGCGCTGGACCACCACGTAATATAAAGCTTAAAGTAGTATTACGCATATTTTAGTTTTAACTACTATTGCAAATGAATATCACAAAAATTATATTTTGATATTTTGTTTCACATATTTCTTCACAAAATGTGCAATTTAGAGAATTTTAGTGGTTTTCGGATAGCGAAAGTTTAATTGGTTGTATGTTTTATATGAGCTAATGAACCAAAAATGGAATTTTTGTAGCCTCTGGCGGATTTCTTCACTTCACCTTATTTGATATTTTGTATAACTTTGAAGATTGCGGATGCGATAGCTACTTTAATGCCATGTTTAGATTTTTCCATACTTTGAAAATTATGAATTCAATTCTTTTACATTTAATTCGCAAAGAAAATTAACACATACTAAGAAATGCCACATTTAAAAATTTTTTTTTTTTAGAAACCAACAAATCTATATTTAGCTATGCCAAAGAATTGAGTTTCACAATTGGAAAACATACGTAATCCATTATATTGACTTAGCTGAGGTTATGAGCGAGTGAAGTTTACATTGTCTTTTTTTAATTATAAATTGTCCTACTTTGAATAAAACTAAATACTTTGGATAAAACTTTGTACCAAAAAAAAAATAGTTTTAATACTGTTCTCTAAACAGTAAGATACTTCAAATCAATTTAACAATCTTCCTAGTGAACTACACCTAGACAATTATATTTTATATATAATTTAAAATGTTAGAGATAAGCCTTTTAAAGGAGAAAGTATCTCTAAGAATTATATAAATATAAAAAATACATTACATCCCAAAGAAATTATTTCATTTTTTACAACGTCTTTTTTCTCTTTAAAAAAAAACAACTACGGGTAATTTTGTGCAGGTTTGTCTGCTTTTACTCTTCATTGTCAGCGGAAATACTTTTAAAGGATTATGGTGCTTTCTATTGAAATAAAAGGATTGATTTTTAACACATTAATCTTTATTTTTTCTTTTAAGAATTGTCTGTGTACAGTTGGAACTTAAAAATTCAGATTGAAAATTTAAAAGTAAGTGCTGTCAATGTGATACACGATATTTACCAGGTTATTTAATCGTACTTGTTACAGATTATGTAAAAGTAATGGGTTATTAAATATTATATTTATTTTTTGAAAGTTTATCTAATAAAATTACAGTTTTGAATTAAAAGTGAACAAAAGTAAATAAAACGTGCAAAACATGATTTTCGAATGCTTTTTAGAAATCACGCACAATAGTTTTTGTACTTTATTTTTTCATTTAGTATTATATCAAAATGTCAACTATTTGTCAGTATTTAACAAAAATTGCTTATAAAACATAATGTTAGCCCCATTATAATTATATTGTTTAATGCCTTAATAACATTAAAATAAAACTGTTTATGTTTTTATAAACTTATCTAAGTTGAATCTAAAAACGTGTTTTCAACTGTTGCTAGTCAGTTTACTTGTTTTAATCAATGAAGTTTTTAATCTATTAATTAGACAGATTTTGGGAATAAAGACACCAGTGAGATATATTTAATCGTAGTATTCAGAATGTCTTTGTAATGAATGCCTTATAATTCGAACATGTTTGAGTAACATATATTGCTGAAGTAATTCAAATCTAATTAACTTTAATAACAAAATTAATAACTATTTTATATCTACTTTGATAAATATACTACCCAAACTATAATAAATTAAAAAGCTAAACCTATGTAATCATAATATTCAGATAGCACGTAACTAAAAAAGTAGGTGCAAAAATATCTTATTTCGGGATTACTTTGAGAATCCATTTTTCATTCAACAATAACTTATATTTTTATTACTTAGCAACTTAGCAGCAAATACATTTATATTAAAATAGAATATATGATAAATGTATTTGAAATAGTAGTTTGAAAGTTGTCTTAGTTAAATATAGCAACTCTCTAACATTTTGCATCTCAAAATTCTAATTAATAGGGAGAAAGTTTTAGTGTGACATTATTGTCGACATATTAACAAGAGAATAGAACAACCTTAATTCAATGAGGACACTCCACCCACACTAAAGGTGACTTTGTTAAAAGTGACTCATGATCATATAATCGATAGTTTCAATGTCGCAATAACCTTTCTTGTTCTTGTCTATTATTTATACAGAAATAAAGTAAAGATAATATTCATGTATTTTTACATATTGTATGTCTTTGAAGTTTTTGAGAGAATATAAGTAGGGTCCAAAGTAAAACTTAGAAATATATATATATAAAAGTTGTTTGAATATTACCAGGTAAAGAATAATGTTCTTGTAAATTTACTGACACTTTTAAAACTTTTTTAGAATTAATCATGTTTATCATTACGTTCCCGTCACGAAATGTGCTTTTATATATTTATTGAATCTAAACATTTTTAATAAGGATTGTAGGGTGAGATGAAACGTGGTATCAGCAAAAGCTTTACATGGGATCATTTTTTAAACTTAAAATGTGGAGCTAACTAATAATAAATACCTAACTTCAATTTGATTATAATTGTAATCTCCATTTTCAAAAGTATCTAAATATTACTTTTGATGAGCATTTTTCCTTTACATTTTTTGTAAATAATTTATTTTTTTTATTTTAAAATTTAGTAACTAAATGTTTTTATTAAAAAATTTAATAATTATAAATTTTAATTTAATATTTTTTAATTCAATATTCGTAATTCAAATTAGTGATTTAAAATTTTAGTTTCTTTACAGAAGCAAAATTCTTTTTACACAAGCAAGAGGTAGAAAATATTAAGGTTAAAGTATTATCAACTTTTATGTTAGTATTTCGTAATTAGTAATTAAAGTTCATTTAAATTTTTTTCCGGCAAAGTGAAAAAAAAAGCATCTTATAATTTAAACGTGTGTACTGCATACATTTTTCTGCTTTTTAATTGTTAAAAAAATGTAGATTGTGCGTTTTAATAGGATATCATGACAGAAACACTCCTTTAAAAATTGGTACATGACATTTGAAACGATTCAATTTTTAAAATTTATGTCACATGATCAATTTTACAAATAAAAAACCTTTTATTAAGAAGACCGACAAAATAAGTTAAATACTGTGATTTATAATAGAAAGAATTAAAAAAATATTTTATTTTTTTAATTTAAATATAGCGAAATAAATAAATTTTAATTTTTCATTGGTAATTTATTTATTTCAATATAATTAGAATTTTTTTTAGAATTATTCTTAACATTCTCATTATAGACCCTGGCGCTATATCTCGTGGTCATTTTAATTGCGCAATATAGATCTTTTTCAAATAGGTAGTAATATAATTTCGCCTTTACTTCTTTCTATAGAACATTAAACTAGTTAAATAAAAACGGATTCAAAAATGTCCTCTGAAGTTAGAAAATAAATTCCAATTATATTTAACTGAAAATATGCATTATTCATTCTTTTCAATTTTTCAATTGCTTAAATTAATTAATCACTTTAGCAATCTTTACAATGACCACTGTCCATCTTCCCATCCACTGAACAGAAACCAGAAAAAGATACAAAACTCACCCCGACTTTCGTCTGTTGGGCATCTCAAAAGTTGACGTTTAGTATCCACTGAGCCACGTGCACCAGAAGCGGTACCATAAACAAACAACGGACAAACAAAAGGAGGAAGACAATCACAAACCACAAACACACAAACAAACAGTCAAAGAAGACACTTCAGTTTCGCATGGTGTGGTCCCACGTGACAGGGACCAATAGGACGGGTTTGTAGATTGGATGTTTGTAGGCACATGTGTACCCCCCCTTCGCGGGCGGTCTTCATAGTAAAGGATCAAAGTCACCATCCAAAGGGACTGCCTTTGGCGCTGCGATCGCCTCTTTCTGCTACCTCCTCAGTCTCCACATGGGCAATCGAAGATAGTCTAGAACGTTGGGAGAGTACCTGGTACGTGTGTGGATGGTGTTGTGGATGTGTGGAAAGGGTCTTTGGGAAGAACGAAGGATTCTTTGGTGTTATTCGTTAAAATATAAAAACAATTTTGTTTCTTTAGCTTGGTAATTTTAATACAAAGTTCAAATAAAATAGCTTGTATGGGTTTCGCTACAAAAACATGTGTACTTTAAAATAATTTAAAAGTCTGTTTCATTTGTAACTTACGTTTTTCATCAAGTCTGGTAAACATATTTATTTAAAGCGGGAACTATTGAAGAAGAAGAGAACAATATATTCAACATTTCAGAAAAATGTATTTCGTTCAAAAACTGACTTAGTTAAAAATATACTTTGAAAATTACCAACTATCGTTTTCTTAAAAATAAAAGACTGATTCAAACATTTCATTTGAACAGTTATTCATGTCAAACTGAAATGCAAAATCATTACCAAGTGCATTTCATAATTTCAATCTTTAACTTTCATTAAGTAACGTTTTTAACATTTATGTTATACGTGTTTCAACAAATGGATTAAACTCGTATAAATGGTAGTTTAACCCCATTGGATTGTGGCATTTACTCTTACTATAAAACAACCTCTACGCACATTTAACTTGCGTTACCCCATACTCAAATACAAAGCGTGCACAATTTGGTGACAATTAATGGCTAAAATCTTTTCTTGCTCAGATTAACAGCATTTGAATACAAAACCTATTCAATTTAGAGTACTGTTTAGTAAAAAAAAAAAAAAAAAAAAAAAAACATCATTAAGCTAGTGAGTTTGGTGTGAAAAAGGTATTGAATTCGTGAACAAACTTGGTAAGAAAACATCACTCTACCTTCTAATCCGTTATCTCTGTTTGCATCTAAGATTCGTACTTTCCAAAAAGTTACTAAGAAAAGACTCGGCTGGCTGAACTTTAAAGAACTTCTGATTTATTTGTATATACTTTTAGTTACTTTATCGACACCTTCAAGCTTATATATCACACACGTCCGTAGCAATTATAATCTATGCTTTAAAAATCAAAAATTGACATCCGGTATCCTACTGGTCAATCTTTGCAATGAATTTGAATTTCGAACATTGAATTTTGATAAGGAGTAACTTTTGAAACTTTTTTAACTTTTTGAAACTTTTCTAGATAAAATCTTTTATTTCACATATCGTACATGTATTTTGCATTAATAATTTTGTCTGGACACGTTAACTTCTGAAGACAGATGAACTTAGCCTTGTTATAAGCTTCTTTTACTACATTGGTATATTATAAGATTTAAAATCATTCTTGGAGTTTATAAATTTATTTTGAATTATCAAAAAACAGACGATTATAATTGTTTTATTTGTTTCTCTCTCATTGGTAATTTTATTTTATTCAAACATTATTTTAGTAGAAATTACTTTCAACTGCACTCAAAAATATAACTGAAGTATATTAACGGGGGAGATTAAATAATTCATCCTCGCACATCATTTGTCTCACTAGCTAAGCTAAATCTGGAATTCCTAGCGATCATAAAATTTCGTCTCCTTTATTTGTAAATAATAAAAATCAGTTAGACTAAATCATTGACCTATTTTTCTTTTTCATTAACGTGACTAACATGCTTTGCAGAACCCTAGTGATGATCTTACTGAAATGATGGTTTTTCCTGATCGAAGATTTGGCGACCGTTTGGCTGTCATTAAGGTGTCCTTGCGCCAAGTCACGTGACTCAATAAAGGATTCCGAAAAGTTTCTGGGCGCTCATGCAAATTGTTCCTTTCATGAAACAGTTTTCTAAAAGAGGGAAATTGACTGCAAAATCGGGGTTTTGCATTTTTGTTATTGAAAATATTTATTTCTCCATATTATTGATTCTGCTGCATTTTAAGTATTCAATCTTCGTTCATTTAATTCAGCCATATATCCTTATTTTTTATTAAATGCAGATCGATATTAAAATAAGAGAGAATAATAAGAGTTTTTTTTTCTTTTTTTTTTCTCTTAATAATGCCTTTAAAGATATTAATGCATGATCTTAAAATGAATATTAAAAATGTTCAACTACAACACTTGTACTGTGTGCATAGACTTTTATTATCGTGATATACCACGATATTTAAGATACTGTTTTTTCCTAATAAAACCATACAGATGTTTTCAGTATCAATAAAAAAAAAGGAAAATACGTTTAATTTTAGTTTTAATTGTATATTTAATAATAAAGAAGGTTTAGTTGCTTTTAAAATTGCCTTAAAATGCTTCAGACTGATTTAGGTGTAAACGGATTCTTTTCGCAAGGGTGTATTTTTTTAGACCGTTGAGAGAAAATTTAATTTTTACTTTTAATTACACATATGGGCGATTCTGAAATTAAAGGAAATTTGAGGAGATAAAAAAACATAAAAATAAAAAATAGTAACAAAACTGAAAAACTTTACTCTTAGAATTTTATTAACAAAACTAATACAAATACCACTTCACAAAAAAAGGTCAAGAAAAAATATCTTTTCTAAAAAAACAGTTTTCTAATTTTGCTTGTAACCTCCGTGTTTAACACAAATATACAAATATAACAGCCATTATAAACTTTATTATATTTTTTTTTTTTTTTATCAATTTCATTCCTAACATTCCCGATAAGGTATCGCCATCAAAATTTAACTTCCATACAAATTTTTAAAGTGCCACATTTCCCCATGGTGATGACATTTTTTTGATAGTATAAATAATTTCTATATTCAATTTTCTTTCATTTCAATTAGAGACGAAAATATTAATTTTATCTTACGATACAAATTCCTACAATAATTGCAAGAATTGTTAGACTAGAGCTAATAGTATTAAATGAGGGATTAAATATTATTCTTTCTTTATACCAATTCTCTATGGAAATTATAAATAAGTAGATTGCCATGCTTAAAAGCTAACCTAAAAGACTGATGATACACTGGCTTCGCTTTTAGAGAAAATATTGGCTATTTGATAAAAGTTAACGTAACGTGATAAAAGTTTGATAAAGTATGCTTAACACTATAAGGAATAACATTAATGAACATAGAGGTTACTAAAATAAAAAGAACTTCCCCGATTTTTGAGGATTGGACAGTTTTTTCACAAACAATATAAAACTATGCACTTCCAACAACATCACCAGACAAAATGTTCGACTTAAGCTTCACTTCATCTCTGGTAAAGAAGATTGTACTGCTATCTAGTAGAATTTTAATCAAGTAAAAAATATTCCTTGTAGGTTACCTCAGCACCCCAGGGATAACTTGTGGTAAAATAAATTAAAACTTATAACTCTTTGTGATTAGCTAATTATTTTTAAAACAAATAAATGTTTAACCCATATTTTTCAAAAAATATATTATTAATCTGGTTTATTTCTTCAGTTAACACTAAAAAAAACAGAGGTGGGGACATGTACCATACTTTGGATTTATTAAAAAATATAATAAATAAATATATAAAATACTGAAGACATTTAATGTAAACTTTTTTCTACTTAAAACCAATTTCCTCACTTAATGGAATAAATATTAAGCCTGTAAAAGCACAGGGTGGGAAATTTCACCTTAATTTCAGAATAGCCCATTTGTTAACATACTGCAATGAAACTATTAAATTGGTTTAAAAAAAAATATTTATTTATTTATTTTTATTTATTTATTTATTTATTTATTTGCATTTTTACACGTTTTGGAAAGTGCTGAGTTCAAAAAAGTGGTGTAGAAAAAATTCATGTGTGTCTGTCTATGGTCAGTATAACTCCCGAACGGATTTACCTACGATGTTCAAAATCTGTGTATGTATTTGTAGTGGACATGGGACCTGTTAAAATTGCTTTCGACAAAATTGCGCATGCGCATAAGGTAGCTATCCTTGAAAATTTTATGCAATTTGTTAGTAATTCAACTACAACTTTATCAACATCACTGTGGTAATACCTTTTAAGATGCTCTAAATATACTGACCACCGAAATTCCCGTAGAAAAATGATAAAGGCTTAAAAGTTTGAAAAACGAATTTTTGCACAGAGTTCTCTTCCCTTGAACATCATACCCATCAATAAGTATTTCTCCTCTTATTCACTTACAAGAAATAAAAATGTAATATTTTTTTAAACACATATAGCCAATATCGAAGTTTTAGCAATTTTTTAAGACAATCTAATAATTATCACAAAATATATTGCCAAACTGTTTTCTTAAAAAAGAAAAAAAAGTATGAAAACCAAAACGTTAAATTACACCATTCCATGACACATATAAATACAATGACCAGTATTGAGTGCAATTGAAAGCTGTGTGATACTTCATACCCCTAGGTTGTTTTTTTCTTAATAACTGTCTTTTAATCTAACACACGCGATTACCGATATAAGTTAATAACATTATATGTTACTATACACTACTGTTGAAGTATACATTAAGATTTATTAATGTAATCGAACAACCAATTTTAAAAATTTATTTTATTGCAAAAACATATAAGAAAGTGTTTAGATAAAGTTATAAACTATTATCGTGATCTCCTCGTAAGTTGTACAGATATATACTGTTGTTGTAAAGATACATAATGTAGTTGTACAGATACATAAGAAACAGATAGGAAGGTCTTCGTTTATGGTTTAAGAATAGGAAACACTCATTTCATTTTAGCATTCCTATGATGTTACATGAAAAGGAAAACCACACTGACTACTACTATTTCTATTCGATAGATGTAAAAAGTTTCAATATAAAAAATATGAATAAATATCTTATCCAAATCTTTATTCAGCTATTTGTCTAGTTCCTCATAGTTCTGAAATAAAAATTCCATACACACATTCCAGTTTGGATGATACCTTGAGTAATTCTGATGACGAAAACATTACTTAGTTCAGCTTTCTTTGTAGATTTTTTTCCAAAGAGAGAAATCTTTGTAAGTGAGAATTTTGTAGTGATGTTAAAGGTCTAATGAAGTGTTTTGAAATAGAATATTTTGCATATGAGTGACTTCTATTTATTGATTCGTTAAAAAAAAAAAAGCTTCACAGCAGTCTTACTGTATAATTTAAGTAAATTTGTATCACTTCCCGTTGGACATTCGGTGAATTTGAAGAAAACTACAACAATTTTAAAATAAATCAAGACAAGATGAAGTAGCAAGAACATTGTTGGATGATTTCCGTTGACTTCAAAATACTAACCTTGACGTTGGGCCAGTAGGCAAGTTATGTAAACTATCCTTGCTTTCTTTGCTTGTGGGACAGTCGAGCTGAAGATTTCTATTGGACAAAGACTGACTGGCTACTTTGAGACGCCTAAACCCAAGGCAAAAAGAATGTCATTAATACGACTTTGGTTGCTCCTGAAAAGGGTTTATCGCCAACACTTCAAATTAAATTGGGGCTTATGAAACAGTTCGTTAAATCACTGGTAAAAGATGGGAAATGTTTCAGACATCTGTGTTCCAATTTCTCAAACCTCTCTGAAGCCAAGTTGAAAAAGGAATTTTTTTCTGGCCCCGACATAAGCAAACTATTATCCGATCCCGTCTTTTCAGAAACAATAGAAGAAGTGTGAGACTCTTTCAAAGACTTATAGCACAAGGTTGGGGTAATACTAAAGACGCCCATTACAAAACCACTGTACAACGGACGTTGGCTACATATAAGGCTCAAAGATGCAAAATGAGCTTGAAAGTTAATTTTTTGCACTCCCATGACGACTATTTTCTGAAAAGTTGGGAGCCTTCAGTGAAGAGCAGGGTGAAAAATTTTACTAAGATGTTCTCCATATCGAAAAACAGTAAAAAAAAAAAAAAAAGGTGCGCGTCGGTGTGCTAGCTGACTACTGTTAAATGTTCGAAACACATGAAATTTAAAGCAATCTTGTTCGGAGAGAAGAAAGAATGCTATCACTGGCAAAGAGAAGGAACACGGAATGCTAAATACATTTTGAGAAGAAATTCTTTGTTTAATTATTAGAAATATTATTTAATTCAACATCGCAAAATTGTTTCTATTTTTATTAGTGTTATGTTTTTTCATGCAAACCCCTTTTAATTTACAAAAAAAACCCCAAAAAAACAAAAAAAAAATGTACGTGATAAGGGAAAAGGAGACCATTTTTGGATTCAGTCGACATTGTGAACTTTTTCAATCGAACCTCAAAAGTACCATATAAGATCCATTTAGAACATGCTCTACATAATCAATTTATAAACTTCGGTATGCAAATTATTCATAATGATATTTTTTTGAAAATCATATCTTTTAAAAATAAAAAAAAATAACATTAAACTTTCCCCTCTAGATAGAAAAATGATCTTTAAAGTTTTTATTTAGAAGTTAACTTTATAGGTTGAGTTGGAAAGTTGATGGAATTTTGGCCAAATTGGAAACAATCTATTAAAAATTTGGAAATTAAAGAAGATTTAGGAAATTTCAACCATTTTAATTTTAATTTAATGTATTTTATTTTTCAGATATCATTTTCCTTTGATCTCGGAAGTATCTTTTTAAAGCTTTATGAAGATCAAATTATTTTTGTACGATGCTTTCTGTTTAATTAAAAAAGATCAGATTTGAAGTTTTTATTTATTTGGGAAGAAACGTTTGGGGCAACTAAAATTGCAAATGTTTAAAATCTTTACAAACGATTTCTTAATCATTTTTATGCAATAGCCAACCCTAATATCTTTTTAGACTTATCCCCTATCAGAGGTTCTCCAAATGGCTGTCGACTAAAATCAGACTGTTGTTTTTTATAGAGGTAATTTACACATTAACTAATGCAGCATGTGTGTGATGCAAGTAAACTAGAATTTTCTACTGTTTAATTTGAATTCATGTGAAACATACTATTAAAAATATATCGAGTATATTTTTATAAGCAACGTTGAGTAAAACATGCGATATTAACTCTTTAAATTTTCAGTTTCTGATTCTATGTGGATTATAATAAATTATAGTGGTCTAGAAACAAATAAATATTAATGTAACTAACAAATGTAATCATTATTTTCAGCTTTAAACTCATAAATCAAATATTAATTACGAATGAGAGTTATCAAGCAGGAAATACTTCTTAAAATTTTTTTTAATGAAAAAGTCTTTACATTCTACAGTCAGTTTCACCATTAATCCTAGATAGTACTTTTTTACTTGCTGTAGAAGTGAAGAAATGTGATAAATTAACTTTCATTTTCATGTTCACAATCCAGGATCTAGTATGCATTACATTTACAAGATTATTAACGTAAAAAACATACTTCTTTTATTCATATTAATAATTTTGAATCATAAAGAAAATTTTGAAAATAAATTGATTTCCATTCAATGTCTTAACTTTTGTAACCTTAGCGTAATACGTATTTTTTCTGACTATTTATTGGCTTTATTTTAGATCTTCTAGGTAGTACATTTTAAAATACTTTCGGTTTAAAATTTGTCTGTTTTGTAACATTATATCCTACACATTTATGATTATTTAATACTATACTTGATAAACTTAATATACAAATGCTACAAATGCTAAATTCATATTATTTGAAATTTTTTAAATTTACAATACTTTAAAAGTATAAAATTGATATAATAATCATTTTAATGATTCTTGATGAGCATTAACTATATTTAATAAGTATTACTGATATTATTGTTTATGAATATTAATTACATGTTATAAAATGTAACTTGTTGTAGTGTATAATAAAAAAATACATTATTTTTTCATCATGTTTCTTTTCAAACATAAAAAACATCTACAACTAACGAAAGTTGTTCACAAAAATCATGATTATTGAATCATTCTATCATTGGGGTTAATTATATTTATGAAGTTCAATAGTTTTACACTCTAAATTCAACTCCATTAAGTTTTAAGGTTTCAGAAGTGGTGATGAAAAATTTCCGGTATTTGTTTGAATTTTAAAAAGATACAGGTCATTTTATGTTTATAAAACATACCATTAATAAATCAATACCATGATGTATAAATTCATACCTGCCTGAACTATTTATAGAACATGGGTTGATTTCAATAGATTTCAAAATTATTAAGCTTTTTAAAAAAAATTCCATCGCTAGAGGAGTACTTTTTTATAAACTTGGAGGAGTACTTTTTTAATATACAACCCTATTTTCATAAGCGTGTTGTATAAATTTAAAGCTTTCAGAAACCCGATGCCGAAATATTAGATTTATTTCAAATTTTAAAAAAAAAATCCTACTTTATGAACATTTCTTGAAGAGGTCAACATTCCTTTTACTTGTTATTCGCGCTATCGGTACCTGGCGATAAACTTTTGCATTTCTGTTTAGGCGGAATCAGTACCTGAGGACCAACAGCTAATTGCTAGTATGCAGGCAATATTCAGCTATTTTAAGTGTCGAAAATATTTTTAATGAAGTTTATAAAGACCCATTCTAAACAAAGATACGGTTTAAATTCACACACATTACTGAAAGTAACGACCTATGCGTTAACTTTTCTGTCAGTACTGCTTCCAAATGTTTTCACATTTCTGTAATGGCGTTTAGAACAATATTTGTATCTATCGTACGATTTGTATTGTGAGGGGAATATCGCTGACTGAACAGAGAGAAGAGTAAAATTTTCTCCAACCTTACATTAGTAAGAATATGGATGAGATCATTTTAATCAAAAATTATTTAGAGATAAGCGAAGTGATGTAATTAATTCTTGAGAAACCGTTATAAATTTTGAATCATTTAATATTTTAATACGTGGAAAACTCATTCATAAGAATCCACCTCATAATTTTGGAGATAGGATCTTCCAACTTCTAATCCTTAAATAATATACAAGTAGCTTTAACTTTTCAAGATTCATTTAAGTTTGTTAGGTTTTTTTTTAAAGTCCATCATTCTTAACCTTTGAAAACAAAATAAAATAATATTAATAATAATAATAATAATAATAATAATAATAATAATAATAATAATAATAATAATAATAATAATAATAATAATAATAATAATAATAATAATAATAATAATAATAATAATAATAATAATAATAATAATAATAATAATAATAATAATAATAATAATAATAATAATAATAATAATAATAATAATAATAATAATAATAATAATAATAATAATAATAATAATAATAATAATAATAATAATAATAATAATAATAATAATAATAATAATAATAATAAAGTTGCTTGATTGGTTACCTTTTCTATAGAACTGGTTGCAAAATGGTCAGAAAAAGAGAACCTCCCTTCTTTTGTTTGCCAAGTATTTTAGGGGCTCACTTTAAAAACATCCTCATTGAGCTTAATATTTGCAGATTGTCTATTTGATGTCCCGAACAGTGAAATCATTTAAATTACTTAAAAAATTACCAGAGATTGATCCAAATCAAATATCTACAGCATTGATTGAGTATGTAAAAATAATCTAACTGTACATGTAAAAATAATTTAGTTAGAAGTCTTGAAATTTTCACGTGAATTCGAAGAAAATACAATGTGAAATGAGAAACGAGTAAAAAGATGATCTATCTCTAGAGCAGCAAAGGCGTATTGCTGCCATTGGTGTATTAACATCAAGCATACTTCCTTTGATTTCATTCATGTATCTTTCTGTTCATTTTTTGATTAAAATTTTTTATGAATGACAATTAAATGACTCGTATATTGTTGTTAGTAAGTGGGCATTGCAATGCATAATGTGACTCACAATGTTATACTTTTGCCTTACAATTAAAGAAATATTTAGCCTGAGGAATCAACTATCTATTTACATTACAAGGCTTCTTGATAAGTGTGTTTTAAATGTACGAAATGATAGCATGATAAATTGAGGTTACTCTACACTTTTATTATATAATTTTTTTTCTGACACGTTTCATAGTTTTGTAGATAGTTCCGTAACATTCAGTAGGAGTAATGCAGTCACTCATATCATGTGATAACACATCTTCGTTTTACTGTAAGTAGGCACTTGTTTTACACTCTAACTTTATTCCGTTAAAAGTTAATTGAGTGTTTCCAGATTGGTTTGTTTATATATATGATCGCCTCTAATTTCTTATATACATTTTTCATTTTTATTCTTAACTAACATCGCCTGTAAATAGGTCAAAAATTATCTTACCACAATGAGACTAATTACGCTGAAAAATATTTACATCTCTTATTTCGATTTAAAATTGAATGCTATTTTAACTCTCTCTCTTTCAATTTTTTTAACTTTCATCCAAGATCAAAGTTGACACAAATATTTCTCTTCAACAGAAATGCATTTTAATCATTAAACAGTAAGTGTTACAATAAAAATGTCCTAAATGTTATAATAACTCTGCATTTTTTTTTATTTTTTTTTTAAATTTTTTTTTTTTTATTTAAACTTTTTCATTTCTGTTATTTTCTTCTTACACTTAACGGTTTTCTGTTCGTATTACACATTAATATACTGATATGGTCTTAACAAGATTTATATAACTGTTACACTCTATGAAAAACGTTATTACTGAGCATAATGTAGTAGACCTCCTATTGTAAACATAAAGTTGTTAGTAAGTAAAATGTTATGAAGAATGTTTTAGAGTTGGGATACATCTAGTTAAGGCTACATTAGGCTTTATTTAGAAAAGAAGGATATACAAGAATATAAAAATAAACCACTAAGCCAACAGGAATAAATATAAAAAGCTAAACACAAATCGCCCAAAATATAACCAAAAATTAACACAAAAATTTAACAAAAAGTTAATCACTAAATGTTATTTCTCGGTAAAATTACATTTAAGCAATGTTGATATTTTCTCTCTGAAATATGATGAAACTTCCCCCACTTTGCTTTATTAATAAAGTTCTACAACTTGTTATAAAAATGGTAGCATATTTTATTGGTATATTTATAAGCAGAATTTATAATTAATACGATAAATAAATCCCATATTACTCTATAAATATCAATATTGAACAATTTAGTGTTGGAGAAAAATTCGTCGCATAACAAAGCTCTTGTGAGGACAAATGTAGGGAAACCAATTGATTGTTTTTGATAAGTTATGAAACTTGATTTCTCACTACTTCACCAACCAATTAAAATTATTAACGTAGAGGAAATCAAATTGTTCAAATATGATCCTTGTTGAAATATTTTCCTCTCTCACCTATACATAATAGTTTCGCAAAATTAATTTGAATTATTTTAAATCAGTTTGTTATATTAAAATTGTCTTGTTTAAAGTTGAAGTTAATCTTGAATTCATTTTAAGTACTTTTTACTCTAAATTTTACTTCCCAATCAATTTCTTTATGAAAAGGTTATTTGAAATCCTACTCAATTCAAACTCCTACTATTCTCCCATCCCCCTTTTCTCCAAAAACTGATTCCCATATCGATGTTGTTCTTTTTAGAAATTTCTTTCGTGTACTCTATCGATTAGAAGGAATGAAACACATGCACTCGCTTCGATTAATCGATTGAAGTCTTGTAATCGACCCGGACTGAGGTCGTCCAAAGGGATTGATGCGGAAAGCAGGAGGGGGGGGGGAGGGGGAGGGGGAGAGGACTTATGACACAAGGGGTAAAATTCGACAGACCCGACGTCTGCTTTTTCGAAAGAGACGGCGATATATTTTTCTGTGTATACTGAACACTCGTTTTCATATAAATTTTCCGTTTCCGCTGAATGATTCATGTCTCTTCCTACAAAGCTCTTAGCAAAAAACACTATATCCATAGGATATATTTTAGGGGATACGTAAGACGTTTGTGCCTTCAAAAGACTTTTGAGTTTATATTTTTCTAAGCCAATAAGACAATCTTAAAATCAGTTAAATTATAGTCTTTGGATTTAAAATATTATGCAAAAATATATCATGTTATATTATTATGTATTTTCTATTTATTTTTTAATTTGTTGATAAAAATAGCTCATTAGTTTATAAATTTAATATCACTATTAAATTCCACGAGAAAAAATAAATAAAAAATGTATGATAATATTATAGCAACATATTACTTATAGTTAACGGATCGTGTAAATAAGTACACGTGTAAATTTAACAATTGTACAGTAGGCAAAATAAAATTTGAGCGATGGCTATATCTTCAGTTGTTTTAAAAGTCGCAAATTGCTAATTGCAGACAGTTTAGGATTCTTTATATGCAGAGTACAATATTTTTCTAGGGGGGTCGTTTACTAAGTAAATTGAACTTTAACTTTGAAAATTTTCATCTATTTTTTACTTTTTCATACGATGTAGAATACTTCGCTTATCTTAAATACAATATTTCACTTTATTACGTTGAAATACACGCCACTTACGAACAAAGGGTAAATTTCAATATTGAGAAGCGTAATTTTAAGGTCCACAGTATTAGGAAATCGAAAGCGAACCGACGCGTATTTCAGGTATTACTCTAAAATTACTCGGGAACTACTTAGACATAATTAACAAAGTTGAAGAGAGGCCCTTTTTCTATGCAGTTCAATTAAGGTCGGAAATAAAATTGCAGAAAATTAATGCATATTAATTTTAATAGTAACACTGACAATTATAAAATTATTCCTATGTAACTTACTTTTTAACTTACTTACTTGCTTACTTCTTACATGTTTCACAAATTTAAAAAAAAGGGAAATTTTTGTTTATAAAACTTATTTTTGAAACTTAATGTATATTTTTCAACGTAATTAAATATAATATTGCATATAAATACTTACTTGCTAAATCTTTATGTATTCTAACATTGATGAAACGTCTTATGTAAATTTAATTATATTGTTATGGAGATTTTCTATATTTTGTACTTAAAGATGTAATCTATTAAGTAATTGCCTAACATTTGTATTTTTGCTTCTTTTTGAAATGTCCTAACATTTCCCAGCAACCCATAAGAAATAAAAAATTAAATAAAAATTAACCCATATTTTTAACTTAAAAGCTAAACTTCAGACAATATGTGTTTTGAAAGGGCAATCGTGCACTCTAGTTATTTAACGAGTTAACAAGTGAGAAAGAATAAAGCAAAAACCTAATGCAGAACATTTAATTAGCTACATTATATTCTCAAGGGATTTATGATAGCCAAAAGGTTTTAAACTTGTGTTCTTTGTAATTTACAGCAGTCAACATACCCATAAAAATCTGGTTTTGTAAATCTCAATTTAAAAGCTTTCATATACCCAAATATACATTGAATTTATATGGTAGTATACATTTGACAATACACTGCTGAGAGCGATATATAGAGAGTGCAAAGAAAATATTGATTAATATGTATGCGTTCTTTTTAATAATATATCTAATCGCTGCCAGTAGCTTAGTATAGCCAGTATTCCGGATATCAATGCTTTGCAAAATCTATGAGATTTGAGAAGGGAGTGGTGAAAATCATCGGTAGTTGACCTTTATACTTCATTGATCAAAGCTGCTTTTTTAGCCAATGATTTTTTTCATTACGTCATGATAGGATATTTATAAACGTAGTGTTTTAGAGAAGCAGGATTTCGTAGTTAAGGTAACAAAGGTAACATATAAATATCTTTCGGATTCTTCTTTTGCGTATCAATTTGATTAGGGTATGGATGTTTAAGAAAAAAGATACATACTTTTATTTGTACATAATTGTAAGCACAAAACTTTTACTAATGTTATTTTATAAACATAGAACAAATTTTGAAAATAAATTTATGTTGCGACAATTTATAAATGAGTTGGTTTCAAAAAATGTATTTATTTCAAGAGACATGCACTTGATTGCTTCATTTAATTGTTATTAAAATTGTTGACTGCGTATAACTTGCACCTAAGTCGATTGATTCTAAATTACTTTGCAATTAAATTTGATTTCAGTATAAACTAGCAAATTTTTTAAATAATATTTCAATACAATTGAACTAAATTTAAAGCAAGTCTAAAAAAGACAAATCAAAACGAAAAGTAATTAACTATAAGCATTTATGACAGTAATTTAAAATGGAACATTTTTTTGACAAAACATGATCTGTCAAACAAATCTGCTTAGAGATTGAATGAAATGAATTGATGAAATGTAATCAAACACTCCTTTAGAATCATTTTTTATTACCGATTCCAAGTTTAACACTTTAAATGCTAATTTTATAAATATGTTTCTGTAAATTTTAACATTTAGAAGAAAAAGAAGCCATGTTTAAATTATAAATTTGCTATCAATTCAATAATATCAATAGTACTGTTACGAAAATAATGTAATAATATGTGTGTCTTCACATTTAATGGTAAAGTAAAAAATCCAATTTTGTTTTAATTTATATTGAAAATTAGTTTTCAGCTTTAAGATTATAAATATTTGTCTTTTATATACATTACAGTCTTTGCTTAAATATTCCCGTTGATAATTGCTTTTTTATTTTATTATAAAGGATACCATGGGATACTAATATGATAGGTTTTCAAGAACAATTATTGATATAGCCAATATAAATAACACAAACAGTCATACACTGCCTGGTACATGGTCGAAAGCACACACACGTTGTAAAAATCCAATCATAGCACTAACACACTTATATGAAATAGTCATAAATACATAAACTTGAATACTTTATAATTATCTTCAAGAGCATTGAAAAGAAGCCATTTATCATTTTCTATAAAGAAAGTTTGCAACACTAAAAAAAACTTATCCTTAATGACAAAAATCATCAGAAATAAAGCTAGAATGGTGAATGTTTAAAACCATTTATTCTTAAAACAATCCTTAGACATATATCTATTTATCATGTTCTAAAGGAAGATATATATATATATATATAATAAATATATAAGTTTATATATATTTTAAATAAAATATAAATATAAAAATATAAATATTCTGCTAATATATTTTACTTCTAAAAATATAAATAAATATATTTAATTGTGCATTTGACATCCCTAGATTCTACAAAAACATGAGTTATTTACAATAGGATCGCAATTTACTGACTGATATATATTAGGGTGCGTCTTATTTTCGAAGGTGTAAATTTTTTACGGGACACCCTCTCATATTGTTCCGTTTGATAAGAAAAAAATTTACAATTCTTTTTTATGAAAATCAAATGATATTTAGAGGTTACTACCAGCTCTGTAAAATCTGACAAATTTAGCATAACGCAAGGATTGCAATTAATGTGTTTCATGTATTTATTAGAATATTTAATTGTTCAATCAGTAATTAATGAATATTGAATCATTACATATATTATACTTCAAGTAGCTTATATATTGATTTTAGTCCAAGTAGTTCATATCAGTTTTGTAGTAACATATCAATTTTAACTAAGGAACTAAAATTTGAAAAGTACGCAAGTTTTTTTTATTTTCTTTTAAATATTTGTGTAATTGATTGGCTTTAACAATCATTATCTTTTCTTCTCTTTATTTATAATTGTAATTTAAAAAAAATGCACCATACTCTGTAAAAGTGCATTAACGTAACCATTTAACTGTTTCTTAACTGTCAACGCAACCATTTCATTGTTTATATTTACTTTCTTCTAATGCAACTACATATGGTATTTCTTTGCTTACTTATGATTTGAATCAGCTGCTGTTCATTGAAACTGGTGCCACACTGATTTCTTTAAATCTTCCTCACTATTTGTGAGATTTGTTTAAATTATCTACAAGTTTACTAAATCATCAATTTCATCAGGGCAACACTTCACTGTCTTCAATGAAAACCTTCTACAAGTAAACAAACCATGATATGGCTCATAGCCCAAACATCATCCTCACTGAAGCATAGAAAACCTCCATCCAAAAGAGAAACCCTGCCTATTTTTTCATTTCAAGCAGATTTCGAATCAAAACATTAAGATGCTTGTTATTCAACAGCTATGCATGTCATTAGGGTGTGGTTAAAGCCCGAATAGCAACGAAATTAAAACAATATAATAATTGCTCATATAATGGTTGCTCAAATAAAATAATTGCTTCGTGATAGAGCAAACTTGAAAAAGTTAAGTAATTAATGTGTACAGGTACATCAGGGTTCGTATTCTATGGGCGAAAAAAAAAAATTCCATGACTCTTCAATTATCACAATTTCCTTTGAAAACAAATATTTACGACCTCACAATTTTTTTTCATTATTAACAATTCATAATCTATATATATAAAACTGAGCTATCTGTACTTCTGAACCTTATACAAATCCACAGTTTTGCACCTAGAGGTACGAAATTTGGTACATAGAAGATTTAGTACATGGAGATTGTAGAGAACAACTTTTAAATTCGATTAAAAGTTGCTTTCATTGGAATTTAATGGCATGAAAAAAAATTGTTGGAATGGAAACGATATTTTTTATTACATCAGAAAAAAACCAAAAGGTATGTTAATGTGTCCCCCTTATTTTTCTGATTATTTTTATGTATCACAATCGTCTGTACAATAAACGATTCGAATAATATTGTAATACTTCCATATATTTACTGTCAGTCGATACCGTAGACAACTTCGGTGCATGTGCAGTTTTAAAGCAATATTTTTTAATGCTTCGTTTTGTTTCTCTACGTTTTAAATTCATCCTGTTTTTGTTTATATTTTGTGTTCTCATCAAAGATGTATTGTGCTCAGCGGGTATTGACATTTTGATTTTATTCAATGAGTATTAATAACATTTAAACAAAATGAATTCGTTAAATTCCTTTATATTTTATTAGCAAATATCTTATGTACCTTACAGTTATCATATATCTAACATCTAAAAGTTCGTTTACCAATATAATTAATTTAGCGCTATACGTTCAGACCGTTATGGGAGGTTTTCAGTCGGATTTTGGTCAACTTAATTGATCTCTAATATATTTTTTTCCAGGATGTGTCCATTGCAAGATCAAGTGTAAGACGGTCGTCTAATGTGAAACACCTACGTATATCATTAGGTGTGTTGTGTGGCACCACTTTGACCAATATTGGTACTATTACGTTATATCCATGACACTTGGTGATAACTTTTCGGTTGTCGAACACTTTGATAGATAACTCTAGCGTTCAATGCCTGTTAATTTTTCTCTTAGTTAAAGATTTTGTTTTATTTTAAAACAAAAACTAAGAACTTGTTATAACATATTTTCATGATTATTTTTTAAATAGATGCTAGAGCTGCATTACAGACACCAGGCATATTATGTTGAGTATGCTTATAGGTGATTTGAATAAATTAAAAAAATATACAAAATTCTTTTAAGCATAAAAACTAATAGCTGTAACATTATTTCGAAGTTTACAAAATTTGAATAGATGAAATTTTTCTGGCTAAATTACTTTAAATTATAAATCTAACTTCATTGATGAAAGTGAGTCAAAACATACATAGAATTTAGCATAGCAACGGATAATTTAGACTCAAGTTGTCTTCCTCACTTGCAGCCTTAATCGTAGATTCGGCGAAGATTATTGAAATTTACTGAAAATTTTCAAATCATTTCGACATTTGTTAACATGCCGCCAATATGTCTAAATTCAAAATATAGAGTATCTGCCACCAAGAGAGCTAGGGAATCACCACTGCAAAGGCATCATTGACAGGAGAATGACCGAACGCGCTATTACAATTAACGAGACCGTGCATCTGTTATAATAGATTGGCAGCTCATTCTGGAGAAATTCCTCTTATATGTAACACGTAACTGATAGCTATCCTTCAACGGGTCCCGTGTCCTTCCACGGAACCACGCATCTAGTAAAATATATATACACAGTGCACATTGTACACACTACATATGTTTGTAATAAGTTTATATTATGATTATATGTAATAAAAAAAGCTACAAATAGAGATTTTTCTTTTTCTCACATTTATATTTTAAAGTGAAAACGACTTGATTTTTTCCATGATAGTGGTAATTTCAGTTGCCGGTAGCAACCCCTAAATTTTATTTAAATTACCCAAAATTTTTACACATGTGTTTTCTCACCAAAAGAAATCCTTTGAAAAGGTGTCCCATTAAAAATTAAAAAATTAATTTTTTAGTGGCATATAAGACGCACCTTATTAATATATATTTATAGAAGTATTTTAAGTAAACTACGCACATACACAGTCAGATATTATTTCGGTAAATATTGTTTTATCAATGATTCCAATGAAATAATGTTTTTTACTTGCGATACCACAATGATGTCAAGATTTAAAAGTTTCATTAATTAACACCTTTAGATAATTAATAACCTCAATCTCTTTGTTATTGTAAGAAATAGTTCGCATTTATATTTTTATAACCAAAATATATAACTTGACTTTGAAAAAAAAAATAAGAAACAATAAGTAATAATAATAATAATAATATAGAGTTTTATTACATTATTCTCTATATTATTATATATAATAATAAATCATGTGTATGTAATAGTAAGAATAATAATATAGAAACAACAAGTAAGAATAATAAATAATAATGGCATTAAAAAGTAAGAAACAGAAGAGTCTGTAATACTGAATTATGGTGTACACTAGTTACAACGTCAGCTCATTATGAATAATCAAATTTTTAATACGAACTCTTTTTTTCTTTCTTTTTTTTTTCAGTTAACCAATTCTTAAACCCCATAAACCTTACTATCAATCCCAATGTTCTCTAACTTATGAATAAATGCACCTTATGGAAACTTATCAGAAGCCGTCTGGAAATCAATATCAATAACATTTACACTGTTTCTATGATCAGATTCAACTACATAGCTCTAGTTGTGCATGATTTTCCCTTTCTGAATCCAAATTGTACATCAGAAAGCACACCCACTTTTTCAAGAAATTTAACAACTTAATTGAGGTTTTAAAATTTTTACAAACGTCAGATATTAGACAAACTGTAAATAATTCGTGTAACATTTGTCACTTTCCAATCCATTCGTACCATCCTGGAACTATAAGAAGTCTCAAAGATAATTAATAACACATCTTCACACTTCTCAGCAAATTCAACGAGAATTTTGGGATAAATGTTATCCTTCCGAGGAACCTTCAAAGGTTCAAAACTCTTTAAACAATCCCACTACATGCTCCATGGTAAAACTAAGTTCCTGAATGTCATCAAAATTATATTCAGTAGAGTCACTGAAATTCAAAGAAATACTATTCTTGAAAACACGAGAAAAGTCATTCAAAAGCCATTCTTTCAGCATCTTGAGTAATATTCTCCTGGAATATATATTCTAATGATCCCAGAGCATGATTTCATCCCCTTCCACTAGCATATGCAAAAAATCCCTTAGAGTTAGTTTTAAAATTCCTCGTAAATTTTTTGTCTTAACTCTTATTTCTGCTATTTAATAAGAATTTTAAAATCCATAATTCGAGTCTTTTCTGATTGAAAACTTTTCCTTTATAACGTATCGCATTTATATTGTTCGCTGGTTACACCAGCCCTCATTGATTTTATATATATATACATATTTGTATATATATATATATATATATAATTATTTATTAATTTAAGTGTATGTTAATGATATCCCTAAACTGACGGAAAAGAAGAGCATAAGGGTTTCGCTGTGACACATGGACTTTAACTTTTATAAATTCATCTAGTCATTGCATATTTTTATTCAAGTGATTTTTTTTATATAAAACAAAACCTAGGCAACATTTGAAAATTTTTTTATTGAATCTTACGTTATAAAATACCACATTAAATGATTTTTATAAAGTTAGTGACATTAAATGCCGAAATGGAGAAGATGTATGCGTATGAAATATAAAAAAAGAAATGGGGAAAATGTACAAGTTGAGCCAAACTGCAAAAATAAATGATTACCTAAGATCTACAGGAAAGTTATTACTACAGCAACACTCTTGCATAAGAAATGTATTATTAGTCACAGCTTTTAAAAGAAAAATTTTGGTGCTGCCATCTATTAGAAATTTAATGAACTGAATTTGATTTTAATTTCCTATAAGAATAGAAAGATGGAAATATAAAGTATCATTATATGCAAGGTTATATAAAATACTATTTTATCCCATAAATCCGGAACTAAAGATTTTTCTTTTAATTGAATCCTACTGTTTTTAAAATTGTTGGTTCCTTTTTTGATTTTGTGTTATTAATAAGAAGCGATTTGTTTTCTCAAATGCTTTTATTCATTTCTTAGATATTAATTTCTAAGATAAAAAAAAAGTTAGGCAGTTTTGAGTTTGAAATTGATTTTAAAAGGTATTTTAAGTTTAACACTTTGTTTTAGAAAATCTTTACATATGATTTTTTTTGTAAAGGTTGTTTTGTAGAATTGATAAAATAAATATATTAAAATTTTTCTAATGATTCAAAAATTGATAAATAAATAATTCTGATACATAAAGTAATATTGTAGGGATGGCGATAAGTTTATAATCATTAAAACTGTATAATCTGCATTCTAAAATCATTACAATGATTTGCGTACGTTAAATTCTTTACAGATGTATCATATTTCCAAATAATTCAAAAGAGATTATTTAATACTGTTAATTGTAAATGACACAATTTACACTACTTAAAATAATATAAACTTTCTATGCAATAGAAACTATTATAGATACTTAACTATCCTCAAATGAATTATGTTGTAGAATTCAAATAAAGCATTCACTTTGTTAAAGGTCAAAACAATAATTTGCTCCAAAATTCAAATTGTTATTAGTTTGAAAGTCTCTTCTCAATTAAGTGCCTAATTTGGTTTATCGGAAAATATTTTCTTCAAAAGTTAGTGTAAATTATGACAAGTTTGTGAGGGTAATCCCTACTTATTGCTTAATCCGCTTCAGCCATTTCGAAATATGACAGCGCTTCAACACCAAGCTTCGACGAATGGAGAGAAAAGGCGAGTAATATTCAAAATTATATGCGATTTTCAAAAATATGCATCATCCATCTAAGTTTTGATGCAACTCATCATTAAAGTTTTGATGAGTTGTAAATATGTGACTTAAAGATTAATTCTGAATATATTAGAAGGAACAGTCAAGTTTATTTTAAAATAACTATTTATACTTCAAAACTACTTTTAATAACGCAATCGAAAAGTTTTAAATTTAGTTTAGTCTAGAAGATTGCTTTTGAAAATAGTAGTTTTAATGATGTTTTATAAATAGAATATTCAAAAAAGTTCCTACTTCTCATTCTTATTCAGAATTCGTAATGTTTAATATATTAATTATTGTTTTAAGGCTGTATAGTACTCAAAATTGTAAAATCTTTACTTTTAGAATTATTCTTCTGAAATTTCTTATGCAGTACTGCATTATACTTTGAAACTGAAATAACAATTTTAAATTTTCAACTTTAAAAAATATTTTTTTTTTAATTTAAAAACTTTAAAATTTTGACATTACCCAGATTTGAAAAATTCAAATTAAAAAAAAAATCACTTCATTTTTGCATTAAATTACCTCTTATAACTCATATAATAAATTATCTTCATAATATTTCAATAAAATATTGAGAAAAAATTAAAAGAAATATTTTGTGCAAAAATTAAATAAAACTCATAGCTCAAAAAAAAAAAAAAAAAATAAAAAAAAAATCCTTAAATTTAAATAGACAGTTCCTGAAAATAAATTTAAGAACTGCATGAAAAATAATAGTGAAAAATTTCATATATTTATAGCAAGTTGTTTTTAAGTCGTATACATTTAAACTCAAAAAAGGAACAAAACCCATCACCGAGAAAAACAGTTTTAAAGTTCCAAGAAAACGCATCCGAGCGAGACACAGTTGCCATGTCTTAAATATTTCAAGTTCTACTAATAACAGAAACAAATTTTTTATTTTTTACAGTAAAAAAAAAATTTGAGTCCCAGGTCCCCTATTACTGCAATAAATGCATAGGAAATCGAAAGTAAATCAGGAAATTGCATGTACTCTACACAACAAAGATAAACATACTAATAATTTCCATGTTATTTTATACCTGCTAACAAATATTTATAGCTTATAACTTAATTTCTAACTAATGACTAAAAAAAGAAAAAAAAAAAAAAAAAAAAAAAACACATTTCTAAAACTTACTTTAACAGAAATTGTCATAGAGAATATGAATTATCATTAATCAAAAATATTTTTTCATAAAAAAAAATGCCTTAGAATTATTTTTATTTTAAAATAAAGTAAAAAATAAAGTTGTATGCTAAGTAAATATTATTTAATAGAAAATTCAAAGATAAAAAATTGAATAGGAATTCGTATAGTAAAGATTTAGTAATTATGTAAATTATCATGCTTTTGAAATTCGGCTCACTTTTTAAACCTCTTGAATATCATCTTTTTTTAAACTTAAGAACATTTGTGTATGCAAAAGTAATCCTTAAATATATGGTATGTAATTTGGATTAGATGAAAAAAATTGTCATACAATTGTAAGAGTGCAGTAGATTTTTCCAAATAGATTCTTAATGCAGTCACTTAATTTCATTTCCAAAGCAAATTTTATTTCTAATTAATGCAACATTATAGTATACTTCAAGACTCATTAAATGCAGAGTTTTATTACTACCAGATGTTTTTATTCTGGGATTTCTCAGTGCATCAAGAATCTTAATTACGCAACTAGTACATTCAAGGATCTTAAAAAACTATAGAACGATCCTTTACCGCTTAAAAAAAAACAAAAACATTTGAATATTTTAATAATTTTTCATAAAAAAGAAATAAGTTTCTTCAAATAAAAAAAGGACGTATTCAATTTCTTTTCAGGGATTAGAACTAAATCTATAGATGTTTTGCTATATATAAAGCTGCATTTGATTTGTTAAGTCATTGTACGTTAACGCATAAACTCTAGATAATTAATAATCCCACATAAAAAGGATAAATAAATTTACTTTCTGAAACATATAAATGAAATTGAATATCCTTTTACTTCCTTAATATTTTTTATAGTTTTTGTTAAACGATTGACAAATGACAACGTACAGGTGTCCCGAATAATTATTAGACAATAGTAATTGAACATGAACATACATGGATTAAAAAAATATCCACTAAAGAAAACATCCTGATTTTTTTTGGACTCGAATTACTTTCTATATATTCATATAATAGAGGTGTTTTTTTTTTTTTTTTTTTTTTTTTTCCCCATTGAGATTATACGTAAAAGGCAGTGTGAAAAATTTTGGGTTAGGATTCAACGTTGCATACCATTCAATAGCAATTGTGTATAAGATTTACATCAAATTTTAACCGAAATCAATTCAGACCTCTATCAAATAATAGTTGTGTAAACCAAATAAATATTTTTATGATATCGAATTTTGATGCTAGTCAACCAAAGGTTTTTTTTTTAGTTATTGTGCTGATTTTTGAGTTTCTCAGCTCTAGTAAATTTTCTAAATTTCACTAAGGGTCATTTAGAAGTAGCATATTTAATAAAAATTTACATCTTGATAGTTCTCGAGCAATAATAATACCTGAAAAAATTAAATTCAATCAGGCTTAAAATTGTTTCAATTCAAATATTGCATATCATATATTTACTTCTAAGTATAAAACAAATCAAATATATGTGTTTTGAAAGAGGAAAAAGCTTCTAGTAATCGGTAAAAGGAAACACTTTATTATCAGAGGATGTTGACCTAACGATAATTAGAAAGTGGTAAAAATACTTCAAAACGTACCTTTCTTGTGTAAACTTACAACATAGTCTCTTAAAATTTTTATTTTGAAATTAAACGGATTAATACATTTTTGAGAAAATCAATAGTTAAATAAAGACACTACAATAAAGAATACTAATCAATAAATCGGGTTTATTATATTTTATGTTAATTTTATTATCTTCGCTAAAGTAATATTAGAAAATTTCAAAATATCAATAAATGTATTTGTAATCACGACTTATGATTAAAACACAGAACAAGAAGGTGCTACTTATTGGTTTCCATACGATTAATGAATAAGTATCCTTCGATGGATTTACGAGTTTCCCAATAAAATTCTTTATCAGAATCTTAATTGTTCAATATTCCGATGCAAAGTATTCAGGCTGATTAGCGAAAATGCGATTAATGATATAGTTATCTACAGTGGATGTACTTCACTGAGGTTAATGAAAGATTATTGAAAGTTATCTGATGTTTAATTACCTGTCAGTCGTCCAATAATTATCTCCTTATATGATTTTAAATTAATATAGGAGCTCAAAATTTTCTTGAGTTTTAATTTTATATTTTAAAGGAAAAGTGTATCTTACAAAAATATAATGCAGTAAATCAAATTTTTCTTGTTAGCAATGTAATAAATTGCTTCCAAAGAGGTTTTCATAGACATTGTTTTATAATAGTTAAAACATGGTAAATAAAAGTGCTTAAAATTAAGTAATTCCTTTGATAACAACCTATTCCAAATGAAATGAACTAAATAAAAATAACTTTTATCACAAATAAACTATGTGTGGTGTACTTAATGCATATAATAGATCAATTTATTTATCTTTATTTAACTGGAAGATTATTGACAGTAAAATTTGTGAATTAACGATGTAGGACATAAAATAGCCTCATCAAAAAATAAACATAATTGAATATCCTAACTTGACAGGGATATTAAAATAAAATAAAGTACAATTTTGTTGTTCTTCGGAAATCAAAAATAAGTTCACGAAGATGGTGAATGTGTTTTGTACAATGTTGAATGACAAAATTAACGGTCCATTTTTTTTTCATGAGAAAAGTGTTCATAGAATTATTTGCATGGATATTCTGGAGATTTGGTTGTTGCCACAGTTAAAATAAGAATCTGGTGATATTGATCTACAGTTTTCTGGAACTACATCAAATATCAGATTATTGTTTCACCGTTACCAACTGACGTTGACCTGCATGTCTTCATTTATTGAAAGCGTCACACCCGATATTCTGAAAGAGTATGGAATAAGTTATCCGCTTCCTCGTTTTTTTTTTTGTTTTTTTTTTGTTTTTTTTTGCTTGTTTTTATTTTTTACCCTGGGTTTTAAGCCCAAGGGTAGTTTTAATTGGTCAAAAGTGTGGTCCGGTGTTCGTCCCCACTTTAAGTTTGGGCATGCGCAGAAAATGTATTGTGTGGGCATACGCTAGATGTGTGCTGATATTGCTGATGTTATGCTCAGTTGTATTGATGTATCGATGTTTCATAAAACTCAAATAAAAAAAATAACTTTGTAAAGGGCTTGGACTTGACTCAAAGGATAAACTGTATATGGACCCTAAGTCGATTATATTTTTTACATGTGTTTTGTATTATTATTATTATTATTAATTTTTTTTTTGAGGAACTAAAATTTTACTGTTATTACTGTGTTAAATTAAACTTTGTGTGTGTGTGTGTGTGTGTGTGTGTGTGTGTGTGTGTGTGTGTGTGTGTGTGTGTGTGTGTGTGTGTGTGTGTGTGTGTGTGTGTGTGTGTGTGTGTGTGGGTGTGGGTGTGTGGGTGTGGGTGTGAATAACATTGCACAGTTATTACTGTGCTGAATTGAAACTTCCAGTTGTTATTTTCGATTTCCAATGAACAACAAAGTTGCACTTTGTTTTGATAGCCATGAAAAGTTTCGATGTATAAACGTACTGTGCATATGATTCATTTTACTATTTTAAGTAACTTATGAATATCACTATTCATAAAGAATTGCATGCAACAACAGCAACGATGCTGGTTAAGGTTTTAAGCATCAGCCTTCAGAAACTTTAAAATGAGTAATTCAAGTAAAATCACGAAATTTTTAAGATCGTTTGTCAAAATCATTTTTTGGCATTTGCTGAAAGTTATGCAGTTTGTGAAAATGTTCAAATGTTTGTGAAAATGAAAATGTTTGTGAATATGTTTGTTAATTTTTATTTGAGAATATGTGTTTATTTAATTTGTTCCAGAAAAAAAGTTGGAGTAAAATACTCATACTTCTTGAGATCCATACCCGATCTATATGAGCATACGAGTTATTTGGTAGGTTGGTTGTTTTCAGATTATCTGGCGCCGTCAGCAACACGAGGGCTATAATGCGCCGAAACATTCGTCATTAGACAAGGCAACATACATTTACAAACACCCATGCCTAACACGGGACTCGAACCCGCAACCTCGCGGACTAGAGGCTAGCACGCTAACCACTATACCGTTTGGTCGGCGTTATTTGGTAGGATTACGTTCTTCGGAAATTATATCAAATACATCCCTAATAGCTATTGCCATCTACATTTTATTTTTTTATAAATATATTTTTCAAAACCTATTTTAAATTTTAAAAATATTAAATAGCAAAAATAAAAAAAAAGCCTTTAGAATTTTGATCGATGACTGTGGTCCAGAAAAAAGGGTAAAAAGGGAACATAGCGCGAATCCAAACCAACCCTTGTGAATATTTTCTCGAAAGTTTGAATTTCTTTTTTTAATCAAACTAATTTTGATAAACCAAAATAATTTTTCCCTGAACTATTCATAGTATTTTTAATCTATATATAATCGTCCACAAAACTTATTTCTTCAACCAATATTTTATATCTGCAAGTTTCGAATAATGGAGAAAGAGAAGGGCATCTATTGAATTCCTTTTTTAAACTCTGAGATATTTTAAAAACAAAAAACAGTTTTCTTACGAATAATTCTCAGTCACTTATCTAAATGTTTTTTAAATTTTTCTATCAGTAGATTTTAGAATTAAAGGAGAAATTTTTTCCCAAGTATTTTATAGAAAATTAATGAGATGTTTTGTTAATAAAACTGGTTCAACCAAATAGTTTCAACTTTATATTTAATTTGGTATAAAACGCAACTTTATTACAGAAAAAAATTGACTTGAAATTCGCTTATTAATTCAAATTTTTTCAAGATTTTTCATTTGTCTATATTTAGCGATATCTTAAATTGTTGTGTCATTTCAATCGACCAACTAGCTCCAGTGTTAAATAAGTGAAAGTGTTTCGAACAGAAATGTGAAAATAAAAGTGACTTCATGATATTGATCTATTAGATCTCCAGGGGCTTTGGGATACGGAGCATTTAATAAAAGCAAATGTTTGGAGCCAAAATATCCAATTATCGTGGCCAATTTCTAAAAAATATTCACTTAAATGTAAATGTACCTAAAAAGTGCATAAGAAGATTATAAATAGACAGTACAAGTATCAAAATAACATGCCCTAGTCGCAAAAACCTATTTTTCTCTTTTGAGAGTTTTTTTTTTAGTAAAATATAAAGAAACTACAAAAGGGGTCTAAACATATGCAAATTTATAAATTTATAAAAAATACAGAATTTAGAATTTACGAAAATCTTTTATGTTACATAAAAGATTTACGCGACACCATTTCAACTCGAAGATTGTCTGAAGTTACGATTCGGTCACCATTAAAGTACGTGAATAAAAGTGAAATTCTATAATCTTACTGAAATTTCAATGTTCAATTCAATTATTTTAGATCTTGTTTAGTGTGATTTATTTTTGACATTGTGGAAAAATATGTTATAAAAGTATTTTATTTGCTTTATCTAACCCCAAAATTCAATTCGTTTGTTACATTTGAGCAATGTGATTTTTCAATTTGTTTCGTTATGTTTAAATCGCCATGAAAAATAATTATGGAAAAACATTAAGAAAATATTAATGTAAGAGGGAATGGAGCTAAGTATAGTATAATAACAACCATCATTTAAATAATATTAACTTAGGAAAAGAAACTAAAGCTAGAAAAAGAAGGAAAAATTAAATACCCTAAATTACATTATTCCTATTGGTATTACTTCATATGATTAAAACAATAATACTAACTAGGGGTGTAAAAAATCACACAATTTTCAATTACACTATATAATATTGGTCATTGTAGGTGAAACTTAAAATTTTCTTATTTTCACTCATATAAAAATGGCCAGTTTGGCGATATTTTTGGCAATAATTTTTACGTGAGCAAAAAACTCCCTCCAAAATAGAAAAATTGGTGGTTTTATTCTATAGACATTATCTTGTCCTTGCTTGTGCGTAAAACGCAAAAAAAAAAAAAAAAAAAAAATCAATCGTTTATGGACGATGCTCAAGGGCAGTGAGCTTTGTGTTAAAGGCATTCGTTTTTCAACTTTTTACGCTTTTATCACATTTTTATGAAAATTTCAGAAGGGGGAATGTTTAGAACACCTTCAGAGGCATTACCACTTCGATTTGGAACAAAATCGTTAGAGCCGTTTTTTAGCAATTACTGAAAAACATGATTTTTTCAATGGCAGCTACCTTATGCGCATGCCCAATTTTGACGAAAACCCTAATGGTAGATCCCTGTGCAACCATCAAGCCGCACACCAAATTTCAGCATCGTAGGTCAATTTGATGGGAAGTTATGCTGACCACATACTCACAGACACATACAAAGGCACACATTTTTTCTAGATCACTTTTTTGGAATCGGGATGTTCCAAAACTTAGAGGAATTAAAAAAAATTATTATTATTATTTTTATTGAATACTATACTTTTATTACCCTCTGTATACATATGGGTAATTGGAAGTTGAAAACTGTGATTACCTAAAGTAAAAATACTGTATTCTCATCTTGAGTAAAGATAATAAAAACCTTTATCATATTTCATTTAAGTTAAGTATTAAATTGCTATGAACATATTTTTTCAATAGTTAAATTACATTTTTCCTTACAAGGCAGTGTTAAACTTCGAAATATTACAATGGTAGTATTAAACTTATTCCAGTTATTTATTTTATATAAAATATGTCATTTAATTTGTGTATTTTTTAAAATAAAGAAATGTAATTCAGTATCGAAGGGAAAATATTATGTGTATTATTCGGTTAAAGGTTAATGTAAAAATTTTGTGCCAACAAATTATTAATACAGTGAATTATTTTCATGTATAAACTGCCTAGAACTAAACGACTGGTACTAAAAACTTGTGTGTGTGTTTCGACTGTTGCAGATACCAAACTTGTACAATTTGACAACATTGAACGACTAAATTTCTACTTGTTAAGGTTGATGATTTATACAATAATAAAACCTTTTAATTTGTTTTAGACACTTATTATTTGTTACAAACAAATATGCTTTCGAGGTGGAAAATTCGCACAAAATTTGGCGGCCAAAAACTTGTCACCGAATGTCGAACTTAAATACTATGTTTCGATTTTCAACTATTTAAAACCCTCCCACAAAGTTACCTTAGAAGCCCTCTTAATTTCAAATTTTAAAGCAATTCCGGTTGAGCTTTTTATAGTTCTACTAATCTTATCGAGACCTTCAAAGTAGAATATAGCACTTGTAGTGTTTTATATTAGTTTTACAAAATATCAAATTTAATTGCTGTCACAAATTTCGGTAATTTCAGTTGTAACTTCCAGTTAAATTTTATTATATCGTCTATGGATGAGACCTTTTCATTTTACTTACTTTAATTACGTATCTCTCGTATTAGTAGATTTGTATGGAAATGTTTCATTCAAATGGATTGACAGAGGCTTTGTAAATAGCTCATTTCATTATATTAGCGTAGAAGCGCACTTAAACATATATATTCAGAATGAAAATATTAAAAATCTACCAAAATAATAAATAATGTTTTCCAAATAAATGTTTTGTCGAAGAGGAAATAGTGAGCTGACTGCAAACTAGAGTAACAATTATTTATATAGTAAAATGCGTAAGAATATAATTACACTTTGTAATAAATTATTGGCCACAACACGTGTTCCGAAAAAGCCATAAAACATCACTTTTAAATCTTTAGAAAAGATAATCAATTCCCTTAACTCCAAATAACCATAAAATTAGCCAAGCCTTACTTACTCCTATGAAACAACCACGGAAATTGTTGATTATAGATAACACTTTTAAATATTAACTCCCCACTAATGAAGATTGATTTAGCCAATAGACACATACAATAGAGAAGTATAGTTCAAATCTTCACAGATTTTGCGCTAAATCGTATGCACTTAAATTAATATAAGAGGTCTTTTATCTTCAAAATTAATGACTGATAAGAGTAATTTAAACCAATCGGGAATATTAATAATTATTATAAGTTTGGATTTATATATTATTATAAAGGGGAAATTGAATATCAATTGTTTGAGCGTAGTACACTTTTACAAGGGGTGATTTAGAAATTTGAAGTTATTTTTATGAAGCAGTCATTTAACAGAATGTGCAATTTAAAAACTTGCATTGAAATGTAAAGTTTATGTAGAAAGATTTAAATAAGAAAATAAATAATGAGACAAAAGGAATGTATAGAGATTTCTTACAATCTAAGTTGTCAAGTCTCCCTTTCATTTTATACAATTATATTTAAAATTAATAAGTTCGATTTAATGAGAAACTTCCACTAAAAGGCCACTTATATACACGTTTTCATTATTAGGTCCAAATACCATGCATGTAAAATTTAGCCACAAATAACGGCAGTAAATTCTCCCTCCTTTCTTATGACAATTAATAAAATTCAGTCAATTTTAAAATTAATAATCGTATAACCCATAAAAACAAAATTTTTAATAGAAATCCTTTATATGCATTGCAATTTTTATATGCACTAACATAGCACTTATTCTGTTCTCAGCGTGTGCTTAGTATTTACATCAAATTTTAAATAATAAAAACATCCTAACAGTAAAATATGCGGAATGTTTCAACATTTTGTTTCATAATTTATTAAAAAATGAATGTTAATTTTTGCATTCAAATCCAAATATATTTTATTTATTCCAAATATATTTTATTATAAAACAATTTCGGCAACAGGAAAGAATTTCAACAACGATCGGTTAAACTGTATTTATTAGTATTTCTAAACGATTTCATAAAAGTTTTTAAAAGCGATCTTTTAGTGACCGTGAAAGCCCCCAAAACTTTTTAGAATGCATTGTCATAGACATCGAATCTATCTGAGAAGTTTCCACCTGATCAGATGACAGCGAATGGGTTAATTAAGCTTTGACAGATTTTCCCAGAAACTACACAAACACAAGTTAATATAAAGGATTTAAAAATGACGATTTTGCAAAAACTTAGCAAGGAAACTTGTCGACCTCAAATATCCAAATTTTATGCAGCGCAAGAATATATATATATATATATATATATATATATATATATATATATATATATATATATATATATATATTGTTGCAAAAATTGTCTGTATATATTGTAAATAGTGACGTATTATTTCAAAATTCTATTGTAATTTATTTTTATCTTATTTTATTTATTAATTAATAGCGATTATACAAGTTAGAAAAAGGTGGCAACACCTAAAGCATTCGAGAAGTTTCGAGATATTTCGTTTCCGATGAATTGGCTGGAAATTTCGAGAATGTCTCACGCGCTTGTATATAAAAAGACTGGAGAACGGGAAAGTTTTCAGATTGACTTCGGATTTCGTTGAAAGCTGATCGCTTTGTTTACCTATTGGAGTGAGCTTGTATAATCGCTGAATTCGAAGTTATTTTTGTTGAAGCTCGTGTTGAAGCTTGAGAGTAATTAAACTGTTGCCTGTGAATAAATTTTGTGAGTTTTCTGAAGAGAGAATAAATAATTTTTAAACCGTGAAAACTGTGCCATCATTGCCTCAGTGGAAAAATTCATAACAATATATATATATATATATATATATATATATATATATATATATATATATATATATATATATATATATATATATATATATATATATATATATATATATATATATATATATATATATATATATATATATATATAGAGAGAGAGAGAGAGAGATAGAGAGAGAGAGATGGTTTCTTAGGGTTTGTGCATAAACTCTCTCATTCCAATAGAATTTAGTCCTAATTATCCATTTGTCTATTGTTTATATCCCTTCACATTAAAATCATTTAAAGTTCTACACATCAAGTTTTAAATTCCATGTATTTAAAGTTTCTCTAGGAACACAAAATTTACTTACAGTAAAAAAAATTTGCCAACAAGCAATTTTTTTAACCGAATATCTACATTCTACTCAGATGTCTCTATTTGAAGCCAAGAAAATAACTTTTCGTAGAGTTACAATAGAATCACTCTTCCGGTCAAATATAAAATTCGATCGAACTGACAGTTGAAATTTGTTATGGGAACCCATCTCAGTGCGATCTTTTATTTGACAAATCGCATGTGTCGTGCCTGTAGTACTCATAGTTTTGTCTGGGAATATTCTCCTCTGGTGAGCAGGCTGATAGACATACAGAACCTTAAAGTGTGCTTATCGCTACCTTAGTGAAATGTAGAAGATAAAAGAAATACACAGTTTGCACTTCTGTGTGTTATTTATGTGAAACCCTGTTGGAAAACACGTTATTTCATAATTCAATTTCGTTCCAATAATTTATTCCTTTAGAAATATTTAACAAATTATAAAAATATTTAACTAATTCTACAGAAACTCCAGCTCACAAATTATCTTTAAAATGGATTCGTATCCCAAGAGGAAATTACTTCATTTGACACGATTTTGCTGTAAGAGCAGACACGGATTTAATAACCAAGATTTTCCTCAATATTCTCCGATTCTAACTGTGGTATCGAAATCATCCAAGAAACTCAAACAAATATCATAACCATTCCAATCTTCACGATACTCAAATATTCCTCAAAACTACACTCATCGCGTTAGGAGAAGTATCCATTCGTAATATCGACACTTCATACGACGGCACGCATTGCTGCAACTGTCGTTAGATGAGATGTGTGCATAATTGCGTAGAAGATTCGAAGGTATCTTCGGGTATATTATGCACTTTGCGTGCTTTAGCGTATTAAACGTGACAAACTTAATTTGTGGTCACGTTCCTGGAATTCGTCATTCTGCCCTAGGTATACTTTCATTTGGGTCTCACAAGGAGTGCCCGGGGATTTATTTGATCCTAACTGATGCCTTCTACTATAGATGCAGACGTATATACACACACGTTATTAGTCTCTCTCAAACATGTTTTCAAAATACCCAAAAGAAGATAAGTAACTGAGGAAAAAACAATTTGATGTATAATATTTTTACTTAATCATTTTTAAAAGATGAATCAAACTTTGATATTTTTAAAAGAAAAACTATAATTTTGGCAGCTCTTTACTTCAATTACCTATTCGTAAACAGAATAAAATTAAAGTATTAGATTCGGTCAAGAAAAAAAAAATGTTTTTTTTTTTTTGTTTTTTTTAACATTTTTACACGTTTTGGAATGTACTGAGTTAAAAAAAAAATGATATAGAAAAGTGATTGTCTGTAGTCAGCATAACACTCGAACAGAATGACTTTTTATATTCAACTTTTGTATACAAGTTAGTGGTGACCATGGGACCTGCCGTTATGGTTTTCGTCAAAATTGCGTTAAGCTAGCATGCACTTAAGCTAGCTGCCAATAAAAAATTTAAGTTTTTCAACAATATCTAAACTAGGGGTGTGAAACAGCGCACAATTTTCAATTACACTATACTACTGACTTGGATTGGTGTCATTTACCATTTTTATATTTTCATCATTCTTTTAGCTGAAATGGCCTTTGGCGATATTTTTTGCGATAGTTCTTGCATGCGCCTTTAAAAAAAAGAACTCCGCAATAATGTTGATTTTGGCAATATACTTTTCGATAATTCTTATATTATATTTTCTTATAAGTGAAATTGAGGAGAGAAGAAAAAACGATCGTTGATGAGGTATGCTCAAGGAAAGAGAACTTTGTGTGAAAGCCATTGGTTTTTCAACTTTTTACACCATTAAAGCATTCTTACGGGAATTTCGCAGATAGGGATGTATAAAACACCTTAAGAGGCATTACTACAGCGATTTTGAACCAAAATCATTTGAGCCTTTTGTTAGCAATTACTGAAAAACATAATATTTTTAAATGGCAGCTACCTTATGCGCATGCGCAATTTTGACGAAAACCTAAATGGTATGTGCCATCACCAACCCGCACACCAAATTTGAACATCGTAGGTCAATTTGTTCGGGAGTTATGGTGACCACGTACACATAGACAGACATTAGTTCTAGATCATTTTTAATACGCTTTTATTAGCTTCAGATGTATGCATGTAACGGAATCTTTGAACATGATTTTGACCCGCTTCAAAACGTCGGATTAACTCGAAATTTGGCATACTTATTAAGGACCGATGACAATTCAATAATTCAATAAGTTTGTCGCTTTATCACAAGGATGAACTCGTGTTGCCCTTGCGCCGTTAAATTCCTACCAACCAACCTTCTCCGGAATCGAACGCTGGTGTGCCGTTTGAAAGATTTGTCGTTTGAACGACAGTTATACAAAGCGTGTTTTTTTTAGTCGCATTATCCTTACCAGGATCTTCAGGATTAGTGATTTTTCATATTCAGAGACACGGTAGTGTTGTGTGCCAAGTAATACGGTGTGTATGAAGGCATACACATGACTTAAATTTGAGACAAGCATGTGACTATTGGCAGAAACAACTGGAGAGTTTTGTACACTAACTAATATAGTTTACAGAAAAAATAATTAATAGTTTAAAAAACTAAAAAAATACGCTTTTATAGAAAAGTGAACTAAAAAGTAGAAAATAATTTTAAATAAGTTTGAAATAAGAATAGAGTGATTAACAAGAAATATTTATTTTATCGTAAAAAAGCGTGGGGTGCTTTTTAAGATATTTTCAACAATTGACATCAAGCACCCCACGCTTTTTTACGATAAAATAAATATTTCTTGTTAATCACTCTATTCTTATTTCAAACTTATTTAAAATTATTTTCTACTTTTTAGTTCACTTTTCTATAAAAGCGTATTTTTTTAGTTTTTTAAACTATTAATTTTTTGAAATCGGGATGTTTCAAAACATGGAGAAATGCAAAAAAAAAAAAAAAAATCGAATATTTTTTTACCTAATACTATACTTTCATTACCCTGTGTATACATATAGTTAATTTAAACTAAAAACGGCTCAAACGATTTTGGATAAAATTCCTGTAACATCTTTAGGTGTTCTAAACATTCCTACCACCAAAATTTCCAAGGAAATGCTATAAAGAAGTAAAAAGTTGAATCCCGAATGGATTTAACACATTCTCTTCAATTTAGCTTCAATTTAGCCTACCAACAAATTTTTCTCCTCTGTTTTTTTGACAAGAAAAGATAATGTAAGAATTATCGATAAGTATATTGCCAAATTCGTTATTTTAGAGGTTTTTTTTCTAAGTTTTGAAACATCCTGATTTCAAAAAAGTGACCCAGAAAAAATGTCTGTCTGTGTGTACGTAGTCAGCATAACTCCCGAACAAAAATAATAAAATATTGCCCAACGGGCCATTTTTTGACTGAATTAAAATATGAAAATGGTAAGTAAGTATGTTATTTTACCCTTTGCACTCCAGTGGCGCCTCTAAGGCGCCACACGATGGATGCCAAACCACGAGAGGGCCATTAGGTGTGATGCGGAAATTCGATGCAAGACCAGTGACTGTGTTTAGTTTCTATGAAGCAAATCCATAAACACCAGCCGAACCTAAAATGTCTCGAGTTGCTGATTCCTCCGCGCATAAAAGGCCTGGAGTGCAAAGGGTTAAATGAAATTTTCTGCAGTAAGAATTGTCATCAGTAATTAAGAAAATAAAGTTCAGTTGACTATAAATACAACTATTTGAAGTACAATATTTATTTTGAGTTTGAATTTTAACCTCTTTTTAGTATTATAACTTCTGCATACAAATATTTTTTAGTATACAATTTCTTTTTTAACAAATTTAAGTTTCAGAATCTATTGCTAACTAGGTAATTTTTTGGCATCTAACTCTTCGCGCAATAGATACTATTTAACTTTGAATCTAAACAACGCTTGCTGTTAAAAATCAGAACCAAAAAAATAGCCAAAGCGCGTGGGCGAGTTTAACAAAGTAATCACTAATGGATAGCATTACTGTCGTAGGTATATTAGGGTGTGGAACACTTTCATTCTTTTGTTACGTAAGTAGTATGTCCAGAAGTCAAATATTAAATACTAGGGGGCTCCACCCCCTGCTCGCTGACGCTCGCCAACCCCCTGGATTGCTATGCAATCCCCTTGGATAGCTTTGCTCGCCTCAAAGTGAAGCATTTAAAATATGCCCTATTAAAAAGCTATTTCAGCTGCATAATGCCATGATATTGAAAACGTTTTGTTATTTATGAAGAGCCAGAATACTTGCCATGTCATTATCCTGCTGCTGTCGAGACGCGTTAATCAGGGACAGTGTGGCAACATAGTTGAAAGTTCTTGGAAAACAACAAAAATAAACAGTATCGTACATATATTTAAAAAATATTGGTTATTTCAATGAACAATTAAAATTTACGGGCTAGTATCGTATGAAATGATAAAATAATTAAAGTTGTTTATCGAAAAATCTTAACGAAAGAATCGTATGTTCGCATAATCTTTTTTGCGATACTTAGAAAATAAAATAAAACAGTGAAAGGTCAATTATCCGGCATTCAATCAACAGGAATTTTTTGAAAATCAAATTTGGATAGAAAATTAGCCCTATTTTGCCAAAAGATTTTTTGTTTTATTTCATAGAAGATTTTGAAGTTGAGTGGGTGGTTTTATTCGTAATTTTGATAGTTTTCAATTCGTAATAGCTGAATTTGCACTGATTAGAAATGAATATAGGTTCAGATTTACTGCACAATGCCTCTTAGCGACTTTTTGATAGTTGGCGAATTAGCACTGAATGCAACCCGGTGACCTCCGGAGCATGTTCCAGCGGATAACTTTTCCGAAAAGTCTGGTTTATCCGAAATTCCAATCCAAAAAAAATATACACATCTTGGATCTATTTATTCTTGCATCATCGTAACTATTAAATCAATACATTTTAAATAGGCAATAATTTCTCTCTGTAGACTGTAACAAGAAAAACAAAATAAAGCGAATCCAAGTTGTTGCTGTTGCCAGATGTATTAGTCAAATTTCAAAAGCTATATTGTGATTGGCTGGATTGCTGAATTCGGAAATTTTTGCATAAAGTACATTTAGAAAATTTGTTTGTAGTCATTGCCATTCTGCTCACAGAAATACAGCCGAATTCGGACGTTACCGCAAAAGAATTATATATACAGATACCTATACATTATCATCAGGCTAGTGATCAGAAAGTGCGTGGTCTAAATTCGACCAAACACCGAGAAAACTTTATTTAAAACTGAAAGTGGTTTTCTTAGTAAAAATTTGAAACATGTGTTTTCAGAGTTTTGATAAGCCAATTTAATTGAAAAATAAGTTGTTTTTACTTTTTCTAATTACACTGTTTTAACTTAAAGTATTAAACTTATCTCTTGAATGTGACCGATAGATAATTATCCGAAATCCATTGACCCATTTCTATCAGTCTTTACCCTGGCTAAATTTTCCAGCTTCCGGGATCATTTCTGGGGGTTATAGAGACTCGTACTCATAAGTTTATACGAAAGGCATTTTCTCTAATCAAATTGAGAGAAATAAATAAAGAATGGTACGAATGCATTAAAGCGTTTAAGCTATAGGCCTGGCTAAAATTCCCAAGTATCGGAATCATTTCCGGGGGGGGGGGGATATAGACCCTCCTAAGTATCAAATCATACTATAAAGGTACTTTCTCTAATCAAGCTAAGAAGAATAAAAAAAGAATGGTGTTAAACCATAAAATAGTTTTGTCTGTGGCCCTGACTGAAATTTTCATCAGAACCAGAAGAAGAATCAGAATCAGAAGACGAAGAAAAACAAAATTCCGGTGACTTCGGCTATGAGCTGTGAGGGGCCGAAATCGGGCCTAAGCTCTGTTAACACAATATACACTTGAATGTCTGCCGCTTTCACATCGGACTTGGAGGTGGAACACTGCTGCGTTCCTGGATAAATGCCGACATCACAGGCAATTGCTTTTCAATAAATAAATAAAACACGAGTTTGAAATAGGTGTAAAATTCAAATTTATTTCTAAAGGTGCTTCTGATTGTTCATAAATGTTGTCAAATCATACACCATTCCAAAAAAAATTTATTCATAAACTCCAATGATATTTTCGATAGCAATTATTGTTCAACCAATCAACTATGTCAACTACGAAGATAATGATGGATCCAAAGAATTACACTCTAATGAAGTTATCAATCCTTTACCAGGAAGCAGTTTAAAGTGTTAGAATCCTACAAATTTAGCCTATATAAAAAGACTTATATACACTCTTAAAAAAAAGATATTTTCGGAGTTTTTTTCTTCAAATATTTACATATTGCTTAGCAATTCTAGCTCAATGGCATTCAAGTTCATTTTTAGAAAGATCAATTTTCTTAATAGCAAATCCAAAATCGATCAATAAAAAAGTGGATATTATGCAGAACTTGGCTTAGGTCCAGGGTTATTTTAGATATGTTTTTACATTAACTGCTCTAGAAATATAACCTCGAACTGCACGTTCACTCCTTTGTGTGTGGGAGTATCTCAACTCTTATTTCTTTTCCATTATCCCCAAAACGTGTTCCGAATGTTTTATGCCCTTGGCCTTCTTCTTGAATTCTAAGGGTGGCCCAGAACAAAATAAATATTTTTATGGTTTGAGCATTCTGTCATTCAGTTTACGACCGATTTGTGATTTTCTAGTCTTAGATGGCGGAATAAGTGTAATAAACAGAATGGCGGAAGGAAGCTCAACGTACAGGTGTAGTGTCTTTTGTTGTAGTTTATCCAAAATGTAGGAGAGTTCTTATCTCTTTGTTTTGAAATGTTGACCTTGCCATTTCCGAGGCAAGTTCCGAGTCGCCATTTCCGAGTAATAATAAAATATGGAATAATCAAAATCGAAAGAATAACAATTTTTCCGAGTTCTGAAGTGCAGCCTTAAAACAAAAGCTATTTTCTGGGGTTTCTCTGTAAACACAATTTTTAAAAGTATTTTTATTTTGATTATGGTAATAGAATTATATAATGATATATGCAAACTATATATAATCTTTCATATATCCCTAGAATTATAAGATATAACTCGCTAGGAGAATTAGTTTTACTAGTGATTTATATCTTATAATTCTCGAGATATATGCAGGATGATCTATAGTTCAAATAATTTTTTTTTAACTTTTTCACACTTGAATATTTTTAAATACTTTATTCAAAACTTTGCAACTGTAGTTTTCTCTTTTCGTTTGGAATGCAAATGTTGAGGTGTAGTTGCCTAAAGAATTGATACAGTTTTATTATTACGGAATTCCAAAATCTTCATCATCTTGTGTGTCTGCAGCCTTAATTTACTAAAAAAGTCGTCACTGTTTCAGAATTTCCCTTCGAAATTCCCCGTTTGCAGCGCAAAAACTATTGGATTAGAAAATAGGAAATTTTACAATTTTGTAGAAAATGTTCGGGAAATAGGCCGAAAGAAAAATGTATAGATATAAACTTTAGTTTTTGATTATTGCAAGTCAAAGTGAAAGAATTTTTGTTCACATACACCGTCCTCTTCAATAAAAACTAACTACTGTAGAAATCTAATTTTGTGTGTGTGTGTGTGTGTGTGTGTGTGTGTGTGTGTGTGTGTGTGTGTGTGTGTGTGTGTGTGTGTGTGTGTGTGTGTGTGTGTGTGTGTGTGTGTGTGTGTGTAGCCGTCACGATGGTATGGATCTTATTAATATACTAGAGTAATCCATTTTAAATTTCGATATAGTACTGAAGTTAACAAATATCTAAACTTTTAAAAATTCAAATTTTAGCTTGCGCTATTTATGTTTTTAGAAGAAAAAAAAGCAGAAAAGTTTTGAAAAAAATATGATTTTTTTAAAGAAATTTTACCACGTTTAAATTAAACCTGATTATCTGGATTATACTTGAAAAAATCAGAATGACCGTTTTTTAAAGGTCAAAACCTTTTTTTTTTTTTTTTTTTTTTTTTTTTTTTTTTTTTTTTTTACCAACTCAAATTAAAGTTAGTTAATAAATATTATTTTATTATACTCATGAGGACTTGTGACCAATCTCAAACTTACAAGATGGATGTTATTAAAGGTGTGCTTTGATAACTCTGATAACTGTGAAAACTCTTCAGGAGTTGCATTAATATAGCCATGCATAACCCTCATTTTCACATAAATTTTTGGGAGCAGTATTTTAAGAAGAAGTTTTCAAAAATATAAATATATTTATTGTATTTTTTACTATTCAAAAGTTTCAGATGAAGATATTTAAGATGAAGATATTTATTAAGAAATAATAATAGCGTTTTCTGTCAGATATTAGTAAAATATCCTATGGCTGAAAACGTGACAACTTTGGATTATTTAAGTGTTCTTGCTTAAGTTATATTCGATGCCAATTTTATTGTTTATAAATATCCACAAAGGTGTAACTGAAGGACTATTTTCCCGGTATTTCCGAGGGTTGTTGAGCGTAAGCAAGCAGTGTCAAGAGTCACCCTTTTTTAATAAAATAATTATATTGAACTCGGATATGTACACAGGTACTATTCCTTTAAATGGGTACAGCTAGCGCAGTTGTCACCAATCTTAAATGTTTACATATTTAAATGATCCGCAAATCCAATGATTTCCAAGCCTAAATATTTACGGTTTGTTATAAAATTGCTATGGCAACCCTATAGTAATTTGTTTTATGAATTATAAAGGATTTGAAGGTTATTAGTTTGAATAGGATATCGTTGCAATTTGCCGATTTTTATCTGGTACCTCTCTAACGGAAGAGTACCTGGACGTATTATAAAAAAGAGAAGCATAATTTTTAAGTTTGGCATTATTTTAACTGAAATACATTTTTTAAATGTACCCTTAAATTCCTGCATATATCATTAAATTTAAAATACTTGCATACAAAACGAATCGTGACCATTATACGATTTGTAGGATGTTCCGAAAGGGAATCGATTGAATATTATATGATCGGTAGCGACTCTAACAAAAAGTTTATATTTTGGCTTCAAATTGTGATTTCACGATACGACGTAGGATATGACATTCAAATCTGGTACAGATTTTATTCCATGAGTTGTATACATTAAATTACGCCCAATTATTGAAAACCATATGCAATTCACTTACTGTTAATGTTCCAGCCGGTTGAACATGTTCGTAAAGAATAATGCAAAACCAACGCCCTCTGTGGGCGACTTGTAAAACACTTGTAGAAACTGAGAGAAGGATGTTTAGCCACGAAAGGAACAAGCCGTTCCGAGTGCAATAAACCTGAACCGAAAGACAATTAGTCTTGCATTCTTCCAACGCACACAAAATAACCATAAAACTTATAGTCCACTCAAGAAGAATAAACATTTGTGGTTAGTCTATACCGGAGAAAAACCATGGCAAAAGTCTACAGTCTAAAGGAATTGAACAGAATGCGTGGGCGAGTAAAAGCAAAGCTCACCGCCATTGTCAAGTTTGACGAACAAGAAAAACAAGCCGACGAAAAAACCAAGATTGAAGGTGAGAAAAAATTGTGCGACATCACTGAACTTAAAAACGAGCTGAGCAGATTCTTTGAATGCTATGGAGAACTGGAGTTAGAAGAAAATACTTCCAATGAATGCGATACAGCTATCCAAGAATTAGAAACGTTATCTGGAGGTAAACATCAGATATTTTCCTTCAAAATTTAATATTAATACTAATGCGTACAAAAACGAAAATAATTCCGCTATTAAATCTGTTAACTTTGATTTAGTTTCTAAATTGCCTGATATTCCGTTGCCTAAATTTAGCGGTAAAATGGAAAAATTTGCTAATTTTAAAACGCAGTTTGAATCCATGATTTGTATCAATGAACACATTTCTGAAAATCAAAAGTTGTTCTATCTTAAAGCCGCATTACAAAGTGAGGCAAAAATGATATAAACTAGTGAAGATAGTTATCAATCATTATTTAATGCTTTAGAAACTAGATACGAAAATAAACGTGCTATTGTAGACCTACACATTCAGGAAATTTTGAAAGTAGAAAAAATTAATTTCGAAAATGCAAAATCATTGCGAAATTTATCCGATGTTGTTAAGAAAAATATAAGAGGCTTAAAAGTTATTAAATTAGAATCTAATGATCTTTCAAATGCTATAATTTCAAACATAGTTCTTCAAAAATTAGATATACAAGAAAAGCTTACGAATTATCTGTGACTACTAAAGAAATCCCGCCTTTAGAAGACGTATTACAATTCATTGATACTAGGTCGAGGGTATTAGAACAACTAACTAAAAATTAATTCAAAAAGAATAAATTTGTTAAGGGTTTCCATAATCCAAATTTAAAACCCAAAAATTTGCTAGTTAATTCTAATAAAGATGTTAAACCCTGTTTGTTATGTAATAAAAAACATAATTTATTTTCTCAATTCAATGATATGGATGTTTCCAAACAAATAGAAACCGTTAAAGAGCTCAAATTATGTCGAAATTGCTTGATACGCCATAAAAATGTATGCAAATCATCTTTTAGCTGTTCTAGATGCCAGCAAAGACACAGCACTTTGCTTCATATTGAAAAAGAAAATTCCGATCAAAGCAATAATTTATCAGCAGATGTAAATAATACGAGTACTTCGTTCGTCCAGGAAATAAATCCTCCCACGCAAGCTTCTCTTACAAATATTCTTCGCAGTCATAAATCGGGCATTCTATGTACTGTTCTGATTCATATAACAAATTCGTGAGGAGAAAAAATAAAAATGAGAGCAATTCTTAACAGCAGTTCGTCTGGCCATTGCATTACAAATGAAGCATCAGAATTTCTGGGGTTAAAAAGAGAAAGATCTAATCTTTCTATTTCTGGAATAAATGGAAAGGAGCACTTTGTTAAAGATACTTTAACGGCTACTATTTCAAACGATAATGGAAGTTATTCTAGAACAACAAAAAAAATTATTTTACCTAAAATCACAGAATTAACACCGGTAACTCGACTGGATATTTCGTATATAACTTTTCCCAGTGGAATACAATTAGCAGATCCTGAATTTTTTGTACCGAACAAAATTGATATTTTAATTGGGTGCGAATTATTTTTTGAATTACTTATGCCTGGAAAATTTAAATCAAACAATAATTCATTAGTCTTGCAAAACACTGTGTTCGGATATTTAGTTTCTGGATCTATGAATAATGTGCAATCAAATTCCTTTTCTGGTCTAATTTCGGAAAGGGAAAATTTAAATCATTCACTTCAGAGTTTTTTTTGAAACAGAGTCTTTTCCCGGTGATAATCAGGATCAACAAAACATTTCCGTCCAGGAATTATATTGCGAAAAACATTTCATTGAAACCACTAAGCGTGATATAACTGGGTGATATATCGTAAGGCTTCCGATTAAGGATAATTGCAGGAGCGATTTAGGGAACTCCAGAGATGTTTCAGAAAAAAGTTTAAATCAATTGTGGAGAAGACTAAACGAAAATCCAGATATGGCATCTCAGTACAAGAACTTTATTGATGAATATCTTTCTCTTAGCCATATGGAGAAAATTATAGACGCTCAGCACGAATCGGACACTTACTATATTCCACACCACGCTGTGTTACGTCCGGACAGTTTATCGTGTCGTGTTCGACGCATCATCAAAGACCAACCAGGGTATCTCTCTCAACTCCATCTTACTCAATGGTGGTACTGTTCAACAGGATTTGTTTTCCATTGCAACAAGATTTAGAAAACATCAGTTTGCCTTCAGTGCTGATGTAAGAAAAATGTATCGTCAGATATTAGTAGCGCCGGAAGACAGAAGTTTACAACGAATCCTGTGGAAGTCGAGTCCATCTGCACCCATTGAAGTATCCCAGTTGAAAACAGTAACCTACGGGACATCGTGTGCGCCCTTTCTTGCTACCCAAACTTTAAGGGCTCTTGCTGATGATGAACAAGGCAATAATCCTGTGGCCGCCGAAGTAGCCCGCAATGATTTCTACATAGATGACGTTCTATCCGGTTCACAAACCTTGGAAAAAGCTGAGAGCAAACAATCTGGCCTCATTCAACTCTTACTCAAGTAGGCATGGAGCTCCACAAGTGGGTGTCAAACCATCCAGAATTGATATAGGGTGACACAAACTCTGAGTACTCACTTTCATCATCGGATCCTGCTGTCAAAACCTTGGGCATGCTTTGGTGCTCAAGTTTAGACTACTTTACCTTCAAAGTGACTGTGAATCTTGAAAAAGGTTACACGAAACGAGAAGTGTTATCTTCAATCGCTCGGCTTTTCCTTCCTTTGGGCCTGATACAACCAATCATTTCCAAGGCCAAGATTTTTCTTCAAAGACTTTGGGTGCTTTCACTCAACTGGTCAGATCTTCTTCCACCAAAGGAGCTCAAGGAGTGGTTAAGTTTTCTGACTCACTTACCTCTCGTAAATCAAGTGCAAATTCCCAGGTGTGTTCTTCTTCCCAGTGCCACTACTATCCAACTCCATGGGTTTGCCGATGCGTCACAACAAGCCTTTGGTGCAGCGATCTACTTAAAATCTACAAATCAACAAGGGAAAGTACAGACCAGACTTCTGTGCAGCAAATCCAAGGTAGCACTCATCAAAACTCTGATGATTCCTCGTTTGGAGTTGTCAGCAGTTCTTTTGTTGACTCGCTTAACATCAAGAGTTGTACCATCCTACAGCTGCCACTAGATCACATTTGTTTGTGGACAGATTCAACAATCACTCTTGCCTGGATCAAAACACCTCCCGAGAAATTGAAGCCATTCGTTTCAAACCGAGTGAAGGTAATTCAATCACTGGACAACAACTACGAATGGAGACATGTGTCTTCAAAGGAAAACCCAGCCGACATCATCTCTAGGGGACAAGACGCAAGGGCTCTAACCACCAATAAGCTCTGGTGGAAAGGGCCAGAGTGTTTGAAACAAGACCACCTAGAGGATTCCTCATTTGATCTAACTAATCTTAATGATAACTTATATTTCAGTGAACTGAAAAGGACCTCTGAAACTGCTTTAATTGCAACAAAAGATGATTTTTTGTTAAATTTCCTGAATGTCAGTAATAACTACCGAAAATTAATTAATGTGTTTAGTTATGTTCTTAGGTTCATTAACAATTGTAAGTGTAAGCCAAAAAAGGCTGGATTTCTTTCTGCAGATGAAATCAATGGCAGCGAGTTGAGGTTGCAATCACTAGTACTACAAGAAAGTCTTGGTGAAGACTTCCATCAGTTAAGTTCAGTAAACCCGGTAACAGCTTCTAGTAAATTAAATATTTTATTACCTTTTCTTGATAAATGTTCAAATGTCATCAGAGTTGGAGGTCGCCTTTCCGATTCAGAATTATCTTTTGATGCAAAGCATCTTATTGCTCTGTCAAAAAATCATAGATTGTCAAGGCTCATCTTACATCTCATCTTACATCTACATAAAAGTAATTGCCATCTCGGTGCTCAAGTACTGTTACATTTGTCTAGACAAAGATATTGGATTATTCATGGAAGAGACCTTGCTAGAAGTATTGTGCATGAATGTGTGGTTTGTACAAAATATAAACCACGATTCTTAGTTTAAAAAAATGGGCGATCTGCCAGCTGAACGTTGTAAACAAACATTCCCCTTCCTTAATTCTGGTACAGACTTTGCAGGTCCATTTTACATAAAAAACAAAAATCAACGTAAAGGGCCATTTCAAAAGGTCTTTATTGTAGTATTTGTATGTCTAGTAACACGTGCTGTTCATTTTGAAATTGTATCAGATATGACATCCGACTCCCTCATTGCATCATTGAAAAGATTTATGTCTCGTGGGGGAAAATGTTCAACGCTCTTTAGTGACAATGCTAAAACTTACATAGGCGCTCACAACGAGTTAAAACGTCTACATAATCTAGTGAGTCGACCAGATGAAACTTTAGCTACATTTCTTACTTCTGAAAGAATTCACTGGAAATTTATACCACCTAAGTCTCCACACTTCGGGGGATCTGGGAAAGTGGAATTAAATCCTTTAAATTTCATTTAAAACAGCAATTGGTGAATTGATTTTGAGGGTATTGAGGGTATATTAAATTCTAGGCCATTGACGCCATTACCCAGTGATGCAGATGAGTTAGATGTCACACCAGCACACTTCCTTATTGGAAGAACAATTTTAAGTATAGTAGAACCTGAAGTAATTGATATTTCCGACAATAGGTTAAAGAGATGGCAGCGAACCACAAAAATAATTCAATTAATATGGAAAAAGTGGTCGAAAGATTACCTGTGCCATCTACAGCAAAGATCAAAGTGGTATTTTGTAAAAGACAATGTTTAAGTTGGAACAGTGGTAATAGTCAAGGAAGACAACATGTCCATAAATTCATCATGGCTTATGGGAAGAATTATAAAAGTGTTTGAGGGAAAGGATAAATGTGTTAGAGTTTGTCTAGTAAAAACAAAGCGTGGTATTTTAAAACGCCCCATTTCAAAGCTAGCTGTTCTACCTGTCCCAACTGACTCAAATGTCTAATTTTTTTTATATGTATAACAATTGGTATTGTAAATGTTAAATTTGCCTAACATTTTTTAATTCAATGTTAATTTAAGTAATATTCTGTTTACTGTTTCTCATTCTAATTCTGTATACCTTTCATTACAATTGTATAATTATTAATTTTGAAATTTATTAATTTCAAAGCCCGGAATATGTTCCAGCCGGCTGAACATGTTCGTAAAGAATAATGCAAAACCAACGCCCTCTGTGGGCGACTTGTAAAACACTTGTAGAAACTGAGAGAAGGATGTTTAGCCACGATAGGAACAAGCCGTTCCGAGTGCAATAAACCTGAACCGAAAGACAATTAGTCTTGCATTCTTCCAACGCACACAAAATAACCATAAAACTTATAGTCCACTCAAGAAGAATAAACAGTTAACAATGGCATTTTTATTTATTGGTAAAATATGCCTTTACTATTTATTGAGAAAACTCGACTTTGCGCAGAATCCTCACAGGGATTGGAAGACCAGCCAGACATTTAGGAAAGCGGCAGTGTTCAGTCAACAAGTTCGATGTCAAAGCGGCAGGCCTACAAGTGTATTATGTTGACCCATCTTAGGCCCATTTTAGACCCCCGCACAGCTCGTCTTGTATATTAGCTAGAAACCTGATTTTCTTTTGTCATCGTGTTCCACAGGGTGAGTAGACGAAAAATAGCAACATAATTGTTAACATTGAACATAGAAACATGGTAAAGAAAAAAATCCTTTTAAAATTGTCGAAGTCACCGGAATTATGTTCTTCTGATTCTTTTTTCTGGTTGTGATCATTTTTTGGTATGATAAGGAGGATTTTTATTTGATCGAAAGCAAAAGGATTTGGATTGCAAACCTAAATCTCTGTAATCATGACTTTCATTGTCGCTCTGAATACAAAGCTTGTTAATTTAGAACAAAGCAAACGGAACAGAAAGAATTGATACCTCTCAAAAAATAACTGAACGTTGTATAAAAAAAAAAAAAAAATACCAAGTAAAATAGTCAGCTAAAAAAGTTATGAAATCTGATGTTTGCCACCAAGCGGCTGTGTATAATTTCTTTGAATTACTTGGAACACAACTAACTAAATTGAGATTATTAGGAGGAATCCCCAGAAGCAATCGGTACTTGGCCGGCTAGAATTTTTATAAAATTAATCTTAATTCATTGAAATGGATACAAAGTTGCACAATCGTAAAAAATGAGATTATTCTGAAATAACTCTAGCCTGCCTATGGAGATTCCTCCTAATAATCCCCATTTAGTTAATTTTATCCAAAGAAATTATACTCTGCCGCCAACATCATATTTCATATCTTTTTCTGACTGACCATTATACTTGGTGGTTTTCCTTACAATGTCTAGTTGGAGAGAGATATTTGGCGAGCAATTTATTTCCCGCATATTTAACCCCACACTTACATGGTGAAATCTTTGTTGATAGAAATGCCAAATGGCTATATTTTTATAATATTTCTGTCCAATTTCATTATCTTTATAGAGAGAAATTTCTGGTCTTTAAATTGTTAACCAATTGTGCATTCAGAGTATTTGCCCTTCCAATAAACAATTTTGACATGCATAAGAAGTATTTCTAAAATTATAATTCATCTAGCATTCCTGGGTCAAAGTATTAACGAGTTATAAACAGGTGGAAACCTGTGTAAAATAAACTTTTAAATGACAGTGAATATCGAAATCCTTCTTTGTCAAATGTATTAAGGGAGAATCGGAAAAGTATGTTCCTACCAAAAATAAAATTCATAAATTGTAAACTTAAATTATAAAATTTATACACGCGACGTCATTGTCTTAGACATTCGGAATATGAAGTCATGTCTTCATACCAAAATGACTTCCTAAGTCATGATCATTTAAAAACTTTAATTTATTGGTTGATAAAATACTGATGTTTTATAATTTTGCTTCAGAACGTGCGATCCCACAAAATCCTTAAAAATAGTTTCAACACAAGTCTCGAATTATATGTGTTTATGTACAATAAATATAAACATTTCTTGCAAAATAAAAGAATTTCCTTATTGTGCTACTTAGGATATTACAATGAGTAAGTTCTTGGTATTTTGTTATTTTTAACAATTTTACCATGAAAATATAGCAAAAAAGTCACAATATATCTTTTTGTTGTTTATTTAATTATTACTGGCATTTGTACTTCAGACTGAAAACTTTAAAGGTAGCTCATAATACATGGTTTTAGTTATTAAAAAACATTTCTTCGCAATGTAATTTTATAAAAATTAATCTCATTTTACTTTTCATGTATAATGAAGTGTGTCCATTTACTCTTATTTTGAGAAATAGCGTTAGATGTGTGCTTTACACTGTCCAATTTTTTTTGGCGATTATGGGCCAAGTATGGTAACCGGGCGCCAATATTGTTCCATTGCAACTTGGCATCCATTTTGGCAAACCTGTAGTTTGGTGTCAATTCAACTTGGTGACATTTTGTAAAGTCACCAATTGGGCAGCATAAAGCACATTATGACCGAAAAATATCATTAAAGCCCCTACAAAGGATGTTCATTGTTAAAAAATCAGTTAAAATTCCAAGTCCAGTACGGTTTCTGCACCAAGAATTGTTTATATAAAACCCCGCCAAATTATGACAACTATAGGCAATTAACTTGTCATTAAAAAAAATGGTGGGATTGCCTTTTGTAGGCAAATGAAGAAATACACTAACTATGCAAGAAAAAGTGTATTTTAGTGTTATTTTTTGACACGTATACGTAATTTTTTGGGATAGACTGCTAATTTCCAAACAATATAATTTTAGTCTGGAAAAAAACCAGGTCTCCTGCATGATGAAACAACATATATTTATCACACAAACCGAAAGCGTTTCTATACTCTTACGTTAGACGGATACAAGTCTGAAAGTTGGCGCAGTTATCGCCCTGTTGAAATATTTAACCACGTGGACTTTTATTTTTAAATCCTTTATATTAACTTCGATTTGTGTGTATGTATGTTAGTGGGTACGTTTGCCGATGGCGGGAAAATCTGTGACGGTCATCCAATCGGGCTGAAACTTGGCAGATAGATGTCGATAACAAGGCATTCTATTAAATTTTTTGGCTATAAATATCACTGGTAGGTCACTTTTGTGGAATACTAGTAAACCAACTTGCCGTCATCCAATCGCATTAAAATAGTATTTAACCCACTATCGAAGAAATTCTTTCCTGTTGCCAAAATATTTTTAATAATTAAATAAAAAATTGTTTTAATCAGAATAAATAAAATATATTTGAATGTGAATTCATAAATTCACGTTAATTTTTAATAAATAAATTTTAAAACGTAGTTTGCCGCACATTTTGCTGATAGAAATTAATTGATTTTTAAAATTAGATTCAAACACCAAGCACGTGCTATTTAAAGAATTGCCGCTGTATTAATGAATATTAAAATTGGCAATTCATACAAAGTATTTATATTAAAAAACTTTGTTTTTAAGGGTTATATTATTATTTATTAGTTTGGGGATTTATATAGCAACCTTATCACGGATCGGAAAGTTATTAAATTCAATGTGTTATCGCTTCAAGTTGGTGATTTTATATGGTACTTTCTAAAGGAAAAGTATATAGAAATTTTATGTTTTACTTTCTAACTATAAGGGACTGGAACACTAAATACTCATCTATATATTTAATAGGCAATACGTTTTTTGGGGTTAGTCCGTCCGCCTAAACTACTCAACCAATTTCAATGATCAAGGTGTCATTTTAAAGGAAATAAGCTGTAGATTTGCTAAAACGTGCCAAAATAATTTATTAACACTTTATTAATTAGTTAAATTTCAATATTTTTCATCATTAAGCTACTACAAAGTCTCAATGATTTTGAATATAAGAATGGCAACATCCTTAAGTAAACAAACCCGCTGCTCGGGGGTTCAACCAACCAACCAACCGTTGCTAATTTTAAAGCTATCCTTACGTATGTAAACAACAAACCCGTTGCTAATTTTAAAGCTCTTTTTAAACTCTTCGTTTCAAAGTAGATTTTTTCTGTTTTTCTGAAGCATTTTTGTATTAGAGTAATTATTATTTTGAAGTATTTCTATCCAGAAAATGCCTCGCGTTGGACGTCGTTCTCTAACGGGGCGACTTATCAGAATAAATAAAAGATATTGGGACTTCAATGTAAGGGCATAACTAATGAAGTTTTAAATCAGAATGTTGGCGGATAGTATATTTAACTTTCTATTATGAAACTTGCAATTTGGGTGTTTTCTCTATTAGGCCTTACATTAAAGTTATAAAAATTTGGTTACATTTTTTATGGCTGGCAAACTTATTCGAGCGCAGCAAGATGTTTTAACCACAAATTCGAGCGGCAAAGCCGCTCAATCCGAGCGCAGCGAGGTGTTTGGGGGTTGGCGAGCGTTAGCGAGCAGGGGGCGAAGCCCCCTAGTAACTCCATATTGTGAATTTTCAACTCACAATTCATTGAAATTATAGGTGAAAAGGAGAACCATGATGATAGTGAAGAAAAGAAGGTGAAAAGGACAATCAGCCAAGAGGAGAGTAAATCAAAATGGGGAAAAATAACCCTCTCATTAGCGATTGCCGCTGCCTACATTTGTATGGTAAGTTAAGAGCAAAAGTATCTTCAAATAAATTTATTAATAAGTATCATTCAAATCAACTGCCATATATATTTGAGCCTTAATTACCATCACTTCCAAACCGTTGCATTAAACTCCAATTCCAAATATTAGAATTACCAAAAACAAACACAGGATGGTCTTATAAAATGTTTGCCATCAGTAAAACTAAATGAAGGGAGCGGACGTATGCCATATTTCCCTCACGTGTCTATAGAACAAATAAAGATTTTACAAAATATTATTGAAAGTTAAAAAAAAAAAAAAAAAAAAATGAAAATATTCACAGTTTCGATTCAAAATATTAGAATATCTGTAAAATTGTGTGATTGGTTAGCGATGATAATAAAATTTGCATAAACGCCGCTACTGCGGAGCTATTACTCATATAAATAATTGTTTGAAAGTCAGCATAGGTCAATGGGCAACTTCCGCATTTTTTAAAAAAGAGTGAAATTAGTTTATATTTATAAATAATTTCTTTCCGATTCCAAACATTTAAACAAAAGTTCTTTAAAAGCTAGGGATGTGGAACATCGCACAACTTTCAATTACATTATATTACTGATGTGGATTTGTGTTATTTACCGTTTTCATATTTTTATCATTCATTTAGAGGAAATGGTCAGTTTGGTGGTATTTTTTGCGATAGTTTTTGATTGGGTCAACAACAACAACAACAAAAACTTCGCCAGAATGGCGATTTTGGCGATATACTTTTAGATAATTCTTGTATTATCCTCTGTTATAAACGAAACGGTGGGGAGAAGAAAATACGATCGTTGATGAGGTATGCTCAAGGAAAAAGAACTCAGTGTTGAAACATTCATTTTTCAACTTTTTACGCCTTTAGAAATTTTTACGGCAATTTCGGAGGTGGGGATGTTTAGAAAACTTTAAGAGGCATTACCACAGCGATTTTTTTTATCAAAATAATTAGAGCCGTTTTTTAGCAATCTGAAAAATATGATTTTTTCAATGGCAGCTATCTTATGCGCATGCGCGATTTTGAAGAAAACCTAAATGGTAGGTCCCATCGTCACCACTAACCCTCACACCAAATTTAAGCATCGTAGGTCAATTTGTTCGGGAGTTATGCTGACCACAGACACACATACACAGACGCACATTTTTTCTAGGTCACTTTTTTGAAATCAGGATGTTCCAAAACGTGGAGAAATGCAATTTTTTTTTTTTTTTTTTTACCGAATGCTATACTTTCATTACCCTATATATGTGGGTCATAGGGTGGTTCAAATATATATGGGGTAATTTTTTTTTTCACCTAGAGACCAGGACACCCCCTCATATTTTTACATCTACTCATAAAAATGTTCTAGCAAAATTTCAGAATCCTACTCCAATTAAAAGATGGCGCTCAATGCAAAGCAAAATTTCGCATTTTGTGCGGTTTTGGGTATTTGTAGTGGATTTGGTAATAAGTATAATTGAAAGCAATTTTCTTAAACAAAGTTTTTATTAATACCATAATTAAAAAATGTTAAATAAGTTAGTAAAAGTTTGTGAAATAATTAAACAGTAGAGGACTTCACCCCTGCTCACAAACGCTCGTTAATCCCCCGTGATACTCCATTATCTTTTGAAATTCTGATAAAATTGCCCCTATAAATTAGGCGGTATAAAATCCTGAAAAGCATTCAAAATAAACTATTATAACACTTAAATAGGAAATGAATAATTAGTGTGGTGTTATGTAGTTCAGTAGTGTGGCTCATTTCATCATTTAACCAAGATTTACAGTAACTACTTGGCTACATTTTTTGTAAGCCGAAAATGGTCGATCGGAAATTATCTAAATACCAAAATATTATTTCAAACATGAAATTCTCAGTCAATAAAGAGTGGACTAGCGAGTATAAATAGTGTCTAAGTTTCAGCTCTATTTAAAGTTTCTAAATGTACAGCTGTACTTAATGAACATTTTCAAACGACACTCAATCTCCTACTAAGAACAACATCTAATTGGTTGTATTCAGATTATCTGGCGCCGTCAGCAACACGAGGGCTATAATGCGCCGAAACATTCGTCATTAGACAAGCCAACATACATTTACAAACACCCATGCCTACGTTGGACTCGAACCCGCAACCTCGCGGTCTAGAAGCCAGCACGCTAACCACTATACCGTTTGGTCGGCTCAACATCTAATTGAAATCAATCGAATGAATAGTTACTAAAAAATATGGGTTAGGTATGGAAATTGCAAACAACATAAATCCTGTAGATGTTTCCATTCAGATTATCGAAACGCGCTGTCATTGTAGAGACATGTTCGGTAACGTAATATTGAAAAATTACCATATCAAGAGTTCTTTTTGTAAGTAAAAATTAAATATCAAGAGTTCTTTTTGTCACAAATTCTCCAAGACTGGCATTATCTTTCAACATTTTTAATAGCTCGCACCCTTTTATGGAATCTTTTGAGTTATTCATATCTGCAATACTTTTTAATTTTTATTTTTTTGCTATAATTCTCTGTGAAAATATGATCGAAGCAACCAATTCATTTGAAAGATACCATATAAACTTTTTCAAGACTTTTCCAGTTTCAATTCCAATTTTAGAATCAATTATCTTTTACTCTTTAACGTTTTTCCACAAGTTCAGGTCACCACCAGAAGCAAGTGGGGCTTCTATCCATGTCTTTACTGTACAAAAAAGCATTGAACTGCACAAATAGCTGGAGCTGCATTTCTTCTCTCTATTAGTTACATGGAAACCCTCTTGCTGGTCTCTGAATAAAAGGATTTAAAAATGTATAGTAGTTTAGCTATCCACTGTGTGTGATGAATTGATGAAACTGCTCTGCAATTGATTTTCTCTGATATATTGTCCAAAACGATTACTGTCAACTTGATTACTTCTTTATAATCATCTCTAACTATCAAAGATTTATCCAAAGAAGAAAGAACGGCTACAATTGAAACTTTAAACTTTTTAACATCTTTTTTCAGTTCTAAATCCTGAAAGTTTATTTGTGCAATTCTTTTTCAAACGGCTTTAATTCTGTTGAAGAGAGAAACCTCTGTGAAACATGAGGGTCCATAGCACAACTTAAATAACTTTGCCAATATTAATTCCATGACATGGTGTCAACAGGCTAGCCACAATAGTTCACGTCCGATTTTTTCTCCAAATTAATGCATGCCTATTATACACAACCAATAGTTATACTCGTAGTATCAAAACTTTGTCCAAACTTAATTCGCAACTTGCTATTGTCTAGCATAAAAACAGTTTTTTGAAATATATTTCGCTGTTCTTCTACCACTCAACTTTGAGACACTAGGAAGTTTTTCGATACCATCTCTCGAAACATATAAAGACAAACGGTCAATCTTTCTTAATCCAAAAGATTTTGGTAGATGTTTGCCGTTCCAATGAAGGTCTATAGGACAGTCAGATTTGAATTTACTCATTGCTTGAGTCAGTGTATTCTTTTCTATAGCTTTTTTTTTTTTTTTTTTTTTTTTTGAGTTTTGACCCCTCTTTAAAGAGGAAACGTTCGAGGAACATGCCCCAAAGCTGCGACTACTGGAACAATCAAACGAAGTGCTTCACGATCACGATCAGACTGTGTTTTTGATAATATGGATGTTGCCAGATATAGTAGATAATTGTTCCAAACTATATTGCAGGTATTAAAAACCCATAAAAACTTAAAAAAAAAAAAAAAAAAATGTAGACATGCGTTCTTATCAGCATAAAACTCGAAAATTGTGCGAAATTACAAAAAAGTACAAAAATGAAAAATGAATGGTCATTGAGCGTCACCTTCTTATAGGAGTAGGAAGCTAAAATTTTAGGAGAATAATACTATGGGTAAATGTAAAAAAATTAGGGGGTGTCTTGGTCTGTAGCTGACATTTTTTTTTTTAACTACCCTAGTAATTGAAAGTAAAAATAGTATTTAAATATTAAGGAAAGGAAATGCCTCAAATTCAGTCCGATTAAAACAGTCAATAAAATCGGTGAGGTAAACAGTCCTGTCATTTCTATGGTTATCGTGAGGTTTCTGTCAAATAGCTGGCGTTTGTAGATCATTGCTATATTCCGAACAGGTCGGCATGATTTGCGAGAAACTTTCAAAACTGTTTTCCGTTTCTGCATTTCAAGCCAAGATGTTTGGGACCTCTTTACATCACATTCAATTCCAGCAAGACTGGTCGTTTTCTTGCCAACGTCTAACAGGGGAATTTTGATTGCAAATTAAAAAAAAAAAGTGAAAAAGCGCATTGAGCAGAAATGTTTTGTTTATGACCTTTTCAAAACATTTAGAATTGAATAATATATATATATATATATATATATATATATAAGGGAATTGTCTATTGGTATTTTAATCGATAACCATTATAACACAAAACAAAATTCTAAAGTATATTACGACTAAAAACCGATTCAGAAGTCTAAAATTCAAATGTAGGAAATGGAGAGAACAAGGAGTGGATGCCATAGTATCTACCACACTCTATGAACTTGATTTTCAATGAAGTATGATAGTACATATTGTAAAAATACTCAAATAAAGTACGTAGATATAAATATCGTGTAATTTTCAATAATAATATTAATAGCTTCACAATTTTAGTTAATATTTTAATTAAAATAATTAACTTGATATTTAAAAACATATGCATAGCCCCTAAAGAAAAACGTCAGTTACAAAAGTTTTCTAGAAGTTAAATATTTCTAAAATATATAACTATATTTTGATTCACTTAAGTAAAGTCATATATCATTTTCAATAATACTATACAAGTTTCCCAAATATGTTTTAACATTTAATTAAAACCTGCTGTGATCTAAAATACGTTTATTTAATGGATTAGTGTATTTTAGAAAATTCATCCATTCGTATTAGTAAAAACTTAATAAATCTAGAAATTATTTCAGTCGCCAAATTGCAGTCAATTTGGCAACTGAATTATCTTCGATTTACCGATATTATAGTTCTTTTATGTAGTACAAAGGTGTATACACACCTTTGTACTACATAAAAGAACTAAAGTATATTTGTAGCGTTTTTGTATGAGCTTATTTTGTCTATTTTAAAGATAGTGTATTTTTTTCTTTTTCCGTTGACATTTGACCTTAGGAACTTTTCTGCAACTGACCTATTAACTTACACTGTTTGTTTCAAAATTATGACGCTGGATGTGGGGTTGAGTTGCTCTGAACCTAAAGCTGAGTAAGCTTGTTTAGGTGCAATTTAGCTGATGTCGTCTTGAGTTGTTCATGTACTTATGCAAGCTTATGTAGATATATTCTCGAACCAAAATTATTAATTAAAATAAAATAATAAATATCCCTCCTATTACGTCATGAGAACGCTCCTTTCAGTGTTATCACTACAGATAATATCATGTTCTTTATTATGACTCGGTGCCATTTAATACACTTTATGATGAAGAAGTGTCAGGACCGATAACTTCATAACCAAATATTTCTTTATATACTAAACTTCAACTTAACTAGACATCACTTAGACGGTAGATCGTTACAGTGCTCATAGGTATTTAATCCATTTTGGCGGCGTGAAAGCATAATGTTCGCCAAACCACAACCCTGTAGAGCAGGGCTTCCCAACCTTTTTGCACCTGCGTACCACTTGACATTTTAAGAAATTTTGGCCTACCACCAGACCTAAATATTTAAATAAACGTATAATATTTACTCTTCTAAAAGTGTTCAAAGGCTTTTTGAATTAAATTCCTGAGAAAACTTCATATTTAATGGTTAGATATTTGTTTATTTATAACATGCTTATAATAAAGGAGAAATAAAAAGATTAAAATGGTATTAATTTACAGTTTTATTTATTACCCATAGGTCTAAAAACATACAAATAAAAAATTCACAAACTCAGCAAAAAATTAATCATCATACAAAATATACTTTTATAGTCTTTAGTGCGAAACTTGTTGTTGTATGTATGCCTGTGATTAAAATATCAACATTAGGAGTAATGGAGCTTATCTTCAATCTTAAGTCCTCTTCAACACTTATTTTGCTTCTATGTTTATTTTTTATGTATAAGAGTTCGGAAAATCCACTCTCACACAAGTAACTCGTAACAAATGGCATAAAAAATAGCAGAGCTTGCCAGAAGATCAAAGGGTACTCGGTTTTACATCCGAAACAGAAGTTAATTAAAGATTTCTCTTTAAAATAATCTTTCATGGAACTATCTTCTGTAAGATCGATAAAACTTTCTTTTAGTTCACCTGAAACCACCGTACCACCTGAAACGTTCCCGCGTACCACCGGTTGGGAACCCCTGCTGTAGAGAACAAAAGGCTATAAGGTTTGGCGAGAATTATGTCTTTACTCCGCCAAAATGGATTAAATACCTATGGGCACTGTCACGATCTACCGTCTAAGTGATGTCTAGTTAAGTTGAAGTTTAGTATAGTCAATGACATTGCAACCACATACCCTTCTAATGATGATCATGCACCCGCACTACTCCTTTTTTCTATCTTATGTACCCCGGAAACAGGGATCCTGGGAAGATTGGCCAATCCTTGCCGAAACTCAAGCATCGTTCCAAAATACTCGTTTTCGTAACAAATAAACATATCAAAACCATCACAAAACATATGTTTTACACCTTCGTCCTATTTTTTAAAAATGTATTTAAATTTTAAAACTCTAAATTTTAAAACATTTCAAAACTTGCGATATAGTTAACCCAGCATTGGGCGAGATTGACCAAGATCCGTAGCAATGGTCTACATCGGAATTGGCTAGTGTTGAGCGATATTGTCCAGCACATTTGTGCTACTGGAGAAGTTTTTGGAGATGCATTGCCTACCTTTTATTTATAGTCTGAATAGACTCTTAAAATAATATTTACTAAACAAGAATTTTTTATGAACTTGCCAGTTATTTTCATACCTCTAAAATTAGGCATAAATCGTTAATGTTATATTTTAAACAAAATCACCATAGATTTCTTATATAAAAAAAATGCTTCTATTTTTTCATTATGCAATTTTATATTCAATTTCAATATTTATTTTCTGTAGGCATGCTATTGGTCGATCGTTGGTCCAACTACGGTCAATTTGGCGAAAATGGTGAATGCAACATTAACCAGCATACCAATAGTATTTCCTGCAAGATCTGTTGGATACATTGTTGGCTTCATTACAGGTTAGTTATCAAACTATGTTTCTTAAATAATGTAGTACTCAATCAATAGGATTTAAGCTTAATAATATGAAATAAGTGTATCTACAAATCAGTCCATAATCCCCCCCCCCCCCCAAAAAAAAAAAAAAAAAAAAAAAGAAGTTAAATACCTAATGGCACTTGAAATTATACAAACTAAATGTGTGATTATTCCTGTAAGTTTATCTCCAGAAGTATTTTTAGATTTAATTGGAGATTTGAGATGATCTTTAAGTTAATGTTTATTTTATGATTCATATCTGTATGTCAATGAAAGAACTTAAAATATGAATAATTCATTAAAAATCATATTTAAAATTTATACTTGAAAAATAATTAATATATTTTTAAATGTAATTGTATCTCATTACGAAATCCGGATTTTATTTAAAGCCATTGCTGATTCTGTATTATTAGGTTCAGGTTGGTTGTATTCAGATTATCTGGCGCCGTCAGCAACACGAGGGCTATAATGCGCCGAAACATTCGTCATTAGACAAGCCAACATACATTTACAAACACCCATGCCTAACACGGGACTCGAACCCGCAACCTCGCGGTCTAGAAGCCAGCAAGCTAACCACTATACCGTTTGGTCTTATTAGGTTCAGGAATAATTTTATATAGGACTTATCTAGATTCAAAAAGATTATCCATATTATGTAAAGTAAAATATGTTACAAGAAATATAGATAGATTGTGTAATTAGATGCATCCAATATTGTTCTACAACAATAATATGTTATCAAAAAAATTTCTAACATTTCTATTTTATTCATGGTAGAGTGTTGTAAATAATGTATCTATTGATAACAATTAACATGATATTCTATTGCATATATAGTAAATGGTAGTGAGTGCACCCCCCCCCCCCCATCCTTCTCAGTTGATTACAGCCAATACAGCTGAACATTTATTTATGTGAAACTGTTCTGGAAGTTTTACTATTCTATACACCAACCTTTTACAAAATTAAAGATATATACAAATTTCATACCCCGCAAAGACCAATACTTTGTATTTCTTCACTGAATTGAATGTTGTATTAATCAGTAATAAATTCCTTTTATGATCGAATAATATAAGATACAAACTTTGACCTTCCTTTTTTTTTTTACTAATAATAATGTTTCTCCTGAAATTTATTTTAACAATGTGTTTTGAGAATACAATTATTAATGCCTAAAAATGAAGTTTTCTAAATAAATTTACTTAATAATATTGAGTAAAATAGCATTATCTGAAAATAATTATTTTTATGGGAATTTCGGCATGATATTTTGTCAGAAATACTTAAAAACAAGGGATATCACCTTTAAAAATCCTCCAAAAAAATTATTCATAGTTGATTATACATTATATATAAATATATACCAAACAATGTTTTGACGTAATACCTTGAACTAACTTTTTAACAATTTCTTCAGACCAAATCTTCTTTAGACTTATAATGGGAAAATCTGTGGAAGATTGCTATTATCTAATTAAAGTGAAATGTAGTAGATAGATTCGATGTTGATGACAATGCTTTCTATCAAGTTTTAGGGGTTGACACTAAAAGGACACTTTTACACACGCTTCTTATGCAACTTTGGAGGACAAATGAACTCACTTGCCATCATCCAATCAATCTAAAACTTAACAGAGAAGCAAAATCGTAGCCAATCGATGCATTCTATCAAATTTTAGGAATTGTAGCTAAAAATTCGCTTTTACACACATTTCTATAGTCGTTTCAGAAGTCTAACCCACTTGACGTCATCCAATTAAACTAAAACTAAACAGATAGATTCGTTATTGATGACAATGTAATCTACAAAATTTTGGTTGTGACAAAAAAAATTAGTTAATGACACATAATCGATTGTTCTCTTCGTAGTGGTTAAACACTATGGAAAGCCAATCTGAGCTCAAACTCCCTTAAATAAGTGACAACTGCTTATAAAACTTAGCAATGCGTATACAGGATTTATATTATATTTTTTTGTTTTTATGAGTAATTTTTTTACATCACTAAAATGTGCAACGTAAGAATGAAAATGCTCATAATATATATATATATATATATATATATATATATATATATATATATATATATATATATATATATATATATATATATATATATATATATATATATATATATATATATATATATATATATACAGGGAACCTACTTTCAAAACTTCATACTTAATTTCTACTCTTAACCATTGATTTTGTACTTTATATTTTGTAGGAGGTATATTCTTAGACCAAGTTGAAAGCGTGTATTACAGACAAATTTTCATAATAGTAGTGTTAGTATATACAGCTGGTACAGCCATGGGAGTTCCTTATTGCCAAAATATTACTCAGCTTTCTGGGATATTTTTTGCATCAGGTATAGGTTTGAGCATTTTAGACATTGGTGAGTAATGTTTTGTTTATTTATAAATTTTAACTTAATTTCAAATCCCATATGCATCCTGATATCTATCTAGGTGCACGGTAGTGCAACCACCAATCCATCTTTTACAGGAAGCCACTCAACAGTATTTTGACCTCTCATACTTGCGTATTACAGTACGCCTAAGATGTGAACTTTTTTTAAGGGTAGCTATTAGCCACTTTAGTAAGACCCTTGGGCTTCAAGTTTCCAATTATATTGGTTCTAGAGATAATCAAATTCGAAAACAGCAGAAAACGATGTAATTGAAATCCACCCAAAACTCACTCATTGATCATCAAATTACTATGGTACTTCTAACAGAGCTAGAACTATGAAATTTAGTATACTTGTGAGGTTTAGCATGTATACAAAGGAAAAAAACTAAAAATCATGATTTTCCCCTAGGAATCCCCTGAAGGGGGCAATATTCGAAATTTTTTAATCTCAATTCTAATACATTTCTATTGGGGCAATAACAGTAAAACTTAAAATACTTGTAGCTCTTTGAATATATAATTAGAGAACAAACTCACTATACGCCGCAAAGCCTCTGAAATCAAGAAATAATAATAATTAAAAAAAAAAGTGTAATTGGCATTATAATATCGACCATTGGCGATATTTATCGCTTACGAAATGATCTCCAATTGTTTATTTTATGCCCTTTGCTAACTTTTTTTGTACATCTGAATAATGAACTATTTATTTCAACTAATTTTAAATTTTCATCATTCATATTGAACTCAAAAGTCCGTCATGGACTGTTGTCAGATAAATTTGACTTTCTTAAAAAAATCTCGTGTAATTTTCCACGAATTGGATGTCGTTGAAACTTTCTTTAAAACTTCCTTAAAACCAAATAATAATCAAAAGAATAAAGGAGTCGGCTATTTATATAATTCTCGTATTTGGCAGTTAACGAAATGTTTGTCAATGGTCGACTGTGTAGTAAGTAAATTAAAAAAAAAAACATGTATGCTTAACCCTTTCAATCCCAGGGAGTTTTCTTGCAAGTTTAATAATTATGAATACTAAACATTTTAAAACTAGTTATTGTTGAACAAATAAGTAATAAATTTAAAATTAGTACCTTAAAAAAGAAGTGAAATCCCAACAAAAACATCTTTGTAAAAAGGAGCCAAGTTCTTCATACAATTATTATGGCAGTGAAAATTTTTGAGATCTAAAGAAGAGCCAAGCCAAGTTTAAAGTTATAAATTACGAGCAATGAAAATTAGTAAAATTTTCTTTTTAAAGTAAAAATTCCCTTGCATTGGCCTAAATATCTAGCTACAAAAATGCTTATGTGACTTGGCCATTAAGCGTCAGTGAACCAGAATAAGTAATGGCAAGTGTCGCAAATATTTTTACAGCTAGATATTTAAGCCTATGCAGGAGAATTTTGGCTTTGAGAAGAAAATTTTACTCATTTTCATAGCCCATTAGCTTACAACGACTTTAAACTTGGCTCTACATTAGATCTCAATACTTTTTACAGCCATAATCCTTGCTTGAAGAACTTGGCGCCTTTTTGTTTTTGTTGGGATAGAATATCACAAAAAGTAGTTATGGTGTTTAAGTATTTAAATATTAAAGATATAGTTTAAGTGTAAAATGCAGAAATGCTCAAAAGAAGGAGAATAATCACCAAAGAAATAGTGGTATATCCATGTTTAAGGCTTATTAAACAAATTTTAAATTTACATACAGCAGCAACAGATAAAAAGCGTACAATTACTGATGTGTTCATGATATTTCATTCCGTGAATCCAAAAATAATACTCTATCAGAATTGACCTAAATAGGGAGCTTTGAAAGACGTAACTTACACTATTTTAGAAGAACTATTTCATGAGGGAAATTTTTTGAAATGAAAACAAATTGCATATTTTAATTTTAAATTCTAAATTATTTAAAAGATTGAGAATTATTTGCATCTAAGAAATCAAGTATAAGCTTATTTAATTCTATTAACTATTTAGTTCTGTAGAATATTGTCATAAGGTTTTTAATTGCACTTTGTCATAAAGTATGTGGACGAAATATGTAATTTTTACTTGATTTTATACCAGTTTGGAAAACTTAATGTACTTCACCTTACAAAAAAAAAAAAAAAAAAAAAAAAAAAAAAAATCAACAGCACTGAGCATAGACTAAAAAATTTCATTGATACGTAAGCACAATCTCGTTTCACTCATTGAAAAGTTCATTGCTACGCAGGCACAAGTTAGCTTCGCTCTCTGAAAATTTCGTTGCTATACAAGAACAGACATGCTTCTCTCGCTGGAAGGGTAATCGCTGCAAGTATAAACTCGCTTCACTCGCTAAAAATTAATTGCTACGTAAACCCTTAATATTACCCCCCCCCCTCGCCGAGAAACAAAAACTTCCCTCCTGTCAATAAAATAATATATACCCCCTCACCCCTCATCTCTCTGAGAAAATTTAGACAAATGTTTGTGGAAAGCAAAATTAGAAGGTCAAAACTACTTATGTTGCAGAATTCAGAGATCCAGGCCTATTAGAAGTCGCTTAGTAGAAAAATTAATTAAAAAATAATTTTTAAAAATTAATTTAAAAAACTCATTAAAATTTTAACTTTCTGTTTTTCAAAAGTCCCATTAGAGGGCCTATCCACTTACGCTGAAAATTTCAGAGCTATAACCCTATTTGAAGTCACTTTGTAAAAAAAATAAATTAAAAACTAATTAAAATTTTAACAATCTGTTTGTCAAATGTAAAATGAGAAGGTCAAAATTTGTTATGTTGAAAATTTCAGAGCTCTAAGACTTTTTAAAATAGCTTTCTACATATCCACAGACACACAGGCAGACTCTTTGTTTTATTATTATAAATGGATTATTTTACTCTTATAGGATGCATTGTGCTCAATACTATAGGCAAAAAATCAACTCCTTCGGGTATTTTTATAATATACAGTTGATTACTACAGTGCAGCAAAAAACGTATTTGACTTCGTGTCCTTGATGCACATTAGACAAAATTTGTAAATAATATAACAATTATCAAATAATAATTTAATCATGAACACAGTTATGATGGATATTCTTTTAAGGAGATTAAAAAGTCAATTTATAATGATGTGAAATGAAAAATATTTAATTTTAAGAAAATGTTGAAATGCATTATGACAATGCCAAATGCCTTAATTAATTCAAACACTTTAATTACTCAAATACACAGCGTTAGTGAATTAATGTTTTTATTGTAATATAGTTTGTTATTTAGATAATTTGTTAAGCATTTGATAATATTTCATGTAGTTATTATTGTTAATATTTCATATAATTTTCAGTTATTGGATTCGGTAAAAAAAATCGCTTTGGAATGTGCTGATTGTCTAGAAAAAATTTATGTAATGCGTTCTTTTGTCTGTGTGTCCCTCTGTTTGTAGTCAGCAAAACTCCCAAAAGTATCGATCTATGATATTCCTCTTTTGTAAGTGGTGGTCGTAGTACAGTACCCCCCCCCCCCAAAAAAAAAAAAAAAACAGAACGATGGCTATATCTTCGGTTATAATTATCGTAGAATCTTACGGTTTGCGCCAAAATGTTTTGCTTACGATTTTCTATATATCTGATGCAATTTTTTTTCTTGAGGGACCGTATACTAAGTAAAAGTAACGCTATCTTCGAAAATTTCAATACGAACCCTTATTTTTTATCATTTCATTCGATTCAGAATACATAATTTACCCAATATACCAAATTTCAATGCATTATGTTGAAAAACACGTCACTTATGAGCGAAAATATTTCGACCATTTTTTGACCGATCTTCAGGGAGAATTTCCATAAAACGAAAGGTATTTTTAAGGTTCTTCACAGCGGGAGAAATCGAACGGTTAATGTGGCGAGTTTCACGAAGATTAAAAAATACAAGTATTAGTCTAAAATTGCATAGAAAGTACTTGGATTTATAGTGTCATGTTTAAGATTAATACAAAAATAGCAAGTAAACGCAAAAGTAACATAATTTATTTACAACATTAAAGATGTGCATTCTTCACACGAAATAAATAAAATATCGAAAACTGTAATTGCAAAAATATAACGAATACTACTGATAATTAGAAAATTAATAAATATTAAATGTAGGCATTAGTAAACAGTATTTAGCAAAGCATGAATATTTTACAGAAATATTTCACTATAAACACAAATGTAACTAGATCGTTGAAATTATTTATAAAATGAAAAAGTCACATGATTCAGTAAAATTTATAAAGGATAACTTATTGAAATTGCTTAAAAAATGTTTTAAATAAATGGAATTTAAGAAAGCAAAGTTAGTATTATAGTGTAATTAAATATAGTGCAATATTCCACACCCCTAGATTTTTTTTATTATCATTGTTTAGTTTTTTTGAGAAAGTTTAATTAAGATGCTTCACCCGACAAAGTGATTGGAAACTGGTTGCAGAAAACTTTCACTCAAATTCATTTATGTAGAACATGTGTAAAAAAACTTTTATTTTTAGATGGAAAGTATATTTTATATGAGTTGTTTTATATGAATAACATTACCTAATATTTTAATATTTCGACTACTCCAATACACAGCAATAGTTACAATAATGGTTTTTGCTTAAAACATAAAGTTTAACCTAAATTCAAGTTGCTTTTATGTCTCGTTATTTTTTTTCTAGTTATAATATTGACCCTAACCCCTCCAAACGAGTAACAAACATCTTGGTCCATGTACACCCTCCTTCTTTATTTATCTATTTAATTTAATCAAAAACTGGTACATAGATATTTGTATTGTAAATAACTACGTTGCTAACAATCTTAGTGTATGTAATCCTAAAGTGTAATTTGTCTAGGTTCATTTTTTTATATTTCAGCTCTCAATATATACGTTTTAAGGATGTGGCAGGGCGAAAGTAACCGATACTTCCAGTTTCTCCACTTATCTTACGGGATCGGCTACATAATCGGTCCAATCCTTGCTCGAATATTTATCATGGATATCAAAGGCGGGAGCAATGTCACCAGCAAAGAAATACAGATGCTGAACTTGAATTCCATGCCGCGACTCTTGTACGCTTACGTTTTCCTCTGTCTCATGTTGTTGACAGTGGCAGCTATATGGATGGTCATGTGTATCCTTCATGTGGGACTTCTGAGAACTGTGAAAAGGAAATCGAGTTTGTTGGAAGTAAATAACTTCCATAGTTTTTAATTATGTTAATTAGCGCAATTAACATATTGTTAAATTTAGTTGGTTTTTATTTATTGTTCAGGGACATTTAGATTGGTTATCAACGTGGGAAAATTAATTATTTTCAACAGAAAATGTCTACCAGTACATATCTAAATCTGTGTTTTACAAATGAGGCAGTTACAATTGGATACTTTCTCATAAAAACATTATTTTCCATATTATTTATACCATTATGTGTTATCTACCCTATATACGTTTTGATTCGATGCCAATTAGAATTTCTAAGAATGAAAATATTTTTGTAATAAACAATTTATATTACTCATCTAACTGTTATAAGAAAAACTTTCAATTTAATATATCTTTAAAATGAAGAGCAAAATAGTACACGTGAATTTAGTACAACTAAATGAGGCTTAAAAATAACTTAAAGAAAAAAATCGTGAGGAATAGTAATTAATTTAAGGAATAATATTTTCTAGTTTATTTCAAATTCAATTTTACAAAAAAAAAACTTGATAAAGCACGAGGATTGTCCACAAAACAGATTTTGTTCCATGGTATGATGCACTGAGGGAATCAGAGGCCGCCATTGGGTATAAAAAGTAAGAGAAGGGGTGACAAATAAAAATTGGAATCCTGTGAGAAATAATTCGTACTCTTTACCAGAAAAATGTACTCCTTCGTCATATGGGATGTACATAAATTACATTACGAACAGAGGGAGGGGAGTTTTCTAACGTAATGGAATATGACATAGAAGGAAAAGAGAAAGGTAATCACTTGCGTGATGTAAAAGTTTTGAGGGGGAAAAAATAAATAATCACCTTTTTTTTCAATATTAAGTTTAAAAAAATTATTTCAAACATTTGAGATAAATCACACTTAAATTTTGACTGCAAATAACATTATAAAAGTTAATCTGTAATAAGTTGAATTTCATTCTATATGAGATAATTTCAAAACTTTAAAAATACACATTTTTTAAATATTTAGAAACGTAAGGGGATTGTAAAATAAATTAAATTAGAGTGGGAGAATTGCAGCTAAGGGGCGTAAATTTGGGACGTGAGGGATTCCTTAAAACGTCACTGAGCGTAGCATTTGAAGTGGGTGTGTTGGGTTAGGGTTCCAAAAGTGTCAAATTTTTTGCGTTACGCAATTTATGTACGTCCCCATATCATACTATATTTGACTTTTCTTTATGGTAAACAATAAAAAAATACTTCACACAGAGTTATGTTCGCTTATTTTCTTATTTAGATGTTAGATAACAATGCAGTGCTGAAAGTGTTAGTCAATTTTGAAACGACACTCCAAAAAGGAATTAAAAACTTCCTCCCTCAAAAGCATGAAATAAAGTGTATTTCTCTTTAAGAGGGGACATGAATGTTGCCACGTAGGGTCAAACATTTATCCCCTCCTCATAGTGTTTGAAAGTTGAAGATAAAAAGATTAAATTCACATGAAAGAAAAAGTTGGTGGGTTTATATTAATTCTATAAGCAGAAACTTAATTCATAACATTTAGTTAACATTTAAGTAAGCAATCCAATTAAAAAAAATTTAAATATCAAGGTTTGAACAAAATTTCTAGCCATCTTGCAATCTTGTATGCAATATGCTCCTCTTTGGAAAATAATCCTGTCTGAGTCCATGGAAGGGGAAGTATAATAATAAACTGAATGTAAAACAAATTAAATATGAAAAATAAATATTTACTATAACCAATTCGTTTCTGAAAGCCCTCACATGTTACTCTAAGAAAAGTATTTTTAAGCTTAAACATATTTTAATTGTCATTTCAGGAGCCCAATAAGAAATTCGTGATATACGCTACTATCACTACGACTATTCTGATGTTCTTGATTGGAACCATTGAACTTGGATATCAGTACATGCTTTCAACTTTTGCCTTCTCTAACTATGGAGTGAGCAGTATACACAGTGCAGATATCACGGTGTTCTTTTGGGGATTTTTTCTAGTTGGTTGCTTCATAACTATACTTTTAGCAGGAATGTGAGTAAAACATATGTAAATCTATTTATATTTTTTATATGTAACGTTCAGATTTACTTATATTATTTCTATAATAAACTGAAATTCCAGTGTCAAGTACTTACTATTAGTGAAAATAGTTTTATCTCCTTCTTCATTCTTTTAATATTTTATCGCAATGTTGTCTCTTTGACTATTACTTAGTAATAAATAAAGAGATGATATTAAGAAATATTTTTCAAAATTGCACAACCTTTAAAACAGAACTTTTCTCTATCTATTACAACGTATTTTCTCTAGCACGTAAGTACAGTTAATTAGCAAATTTTGTTAGAAATTTGTAGAACTTTATTTGGTTGAAATTATTGATTGATTTTATTTAGAAGCCTACCTTATTAAAAAGTTTCGTTAATAAAATTACTATCGTTATTTTAATATAATTATTATTAATACACTGACACGGAATAATAATAGTTAAAAAAATTCATCCACTTGTTTCAATTTGATAACTTGATTAACTTGAACCATCAATTTGGTAAGTATGTTCTGCATTTCAATACGACGCACACATAGTTTATTACTTTAAAATAATTTAAGAGCTTACAATAAATTAAAAGAGAAAATAATTTATTTTTTTAATCTACATTTTAGTGAACGAATATAACAATCTAATGTTTTCAAAGACTAATAATGCTCGAAGACTAATGTTTTCAAAGACATAATATTCTAATATTTTTGTTTTTTATTTCCGAAAGTACTGTATTATTTGTAGATAAATAACACAGATGTAAAGATGCTTTTAATAAATTATTCAACTAAAGAGTTGTATGCAAGAAAGTTCATTGCCAAAATCAAAATTTTAGAAAAACTCTGAAACTAGATATAAAAGAAGAACCTTTAAATGTAAAAGATTGCTATTGTGTCACTGACACTGATGTTTCATAATGATTTACGATTGCTTAAATGAAACTTTAAAAAAATTAATGCAAGAGTACTGTGATATTATAAGAGATATTTCAATATTTATTACTTTTCTTGTATTCAATATTACTTAGAATAAGTTTGCTAAGGACATAAAATTTAAGCGGTGCTCTACAAATAATACAGTACTTTCGGAAATGAAAAACAAAAACATTATATTATATCTTTGAAAACATTAGTCTTTGAACATTATTAGTCTTTGAAAACATTAGATTATTATATTTGTTCACTAAAATGACACTTTTTTAATCTACATTTAGTATCCATTGTGTGCTGAAACTATTGTATATTATATAGTACAAACACATAAATAGTAAATTTATTATTGTTTTGCAATTTTTTTCTGTTTTCGAGTCAAAAAAATACGAAAATGTCCCTTGTGTCTTATTTATAGAATTGCCCCATTGTATTATCAAAGGATTATATTTTTGTTAAATTTAAATTAATTGCTTTTAGATTTCACCCGCATTGCCTGATTATCTGCAACAACGCTATTGAACTACTTGGTGGATTTATTCTTATTTTCCTCATAGAAGACACTAACCAGTACTTAGTTGCAGGCAACTGCCTCGTTGGCCTCGGTGCATCTTCTCTTTTCGCCAACACACTTCTCTGGTTTGATTCTTACGTCACAATCACGCACAAGTTAATGGGCATCTTTCTATTCGCTGAAGCAATAGCCGAACTGGTAAGTTCTAGAATAAACTATCCCTTATTCTAAATCAAGGCGCATTATAAATCGGATCACTTTTATCATACATATGCCATTTTCGGAATTCAAAGGGAGTAATAAGGGTTTTTGAGAAACTTCTATATTGAACTGACCCGTATTTGCATATCGTAGATCTAGGAAGATTCACATCGCAATTATAAAATACTACGTTTGCTTAGAAAAATGTCATCTATTGTATCCCAAGTAAACATCACTACCTGAAATAAGAAATGAATAAAACGAAGTTCAAATATTAAAATTCTTGGAATGGATGAACCATTCAGTGAAACATACAACGGATATGGATACAATACTTAATGTTTGACAACACAGGCAAAAATGCATTCCCTCAACAATTACGAATTACTAAACCTAAATGTCTATAATAAAAAGAATCCTTCCAGAATATACCTGCTTACTAAGTAGGCTAATTACTTGAGAAATTACTCATATTAGAAAAAATAACGAGTGAAATTGCAAAAGATTTGATTTTTTTATAAAGGTGTTCAAAAGAATTCCCACAATACATTGGACGGACACACGTTGTATTTATATGAATTTCTGTATGCAAATAATACATGTTTGAGTAAGATTCGTAAACAATATGATTCGTGCAATTCATTCGGGATTAGAAAACTTTATTATTCATAAAATGAATAAAGATGCCAATGGAAAATAAGAGAACATCCCTCCGCAAAATATGTGATTCTATATAAAACTTTCCATGAAGAAAAGTGCTTCTGATTTAGGAAAAAAATTTCTTATCTATTCTGGGCACGTATTTAGTTGCTTTGGGGGAAAAGTTGCTTGTTTTGTCGTATCCAATGACTTTTTCGAAAAGCCTAAATTTCTTTCCGTCCGATAAACTTTCACTATTGTTATTCGTGAATTGCATAAACCTTTCACTTGAATATACAATGCGTTTTTATCGCATATTTAATGTTTTATTCGAATACCCATGTGAATGAGTAAAATATATTTTTCGACAATTAAGGATGACCTATTAGTTAGGTAATCAGTATCCTTTTCAAAATATTTAAGATAACTAAAATTAGGGATGTGGAACATCGTACAACTTTCAATTACACTATAATACTGATGTGGATTTACGTAATTTAACGGTTTTATATTTTCATCATTCATTTTACAAAAATAGCCAGTATGGCGATATTTTTTGCCATGATTCTTGTACATTTATATATATACCTGCCTATATTATATACATAATATTCGAAAAGTATATATATATATATATATATATATATATATATATATATATATATATATATATATATATATATATATATATATATATATATATATATATATATATATATATATATATATATACTTTTCGAATATTATTCTTTCTTATAAGTGAAATTGGGGAGAGAAGAAAAAACGATCGTTGATGAGGTATGCCCAAGAAAAGAGAACTCTATGTTAAGTGGCAGCTACCTTATGCGCCTGCGCAATTTTGACGAAAACTTTTATGGCAGGTCTCATAGTCACCACTAACCAGCACACCAAATTTGAACATCCTAGGTCAATTTCTTCCGGAGTTATGCTGACCACATACACACATTTTTTCTAGATCACTTATTTGAAATCAGAATGTCCCAAAACCTGAAAAAATGCATTTTTTTTTTTTTTACCGAATACTATACTTCCAATACCCTGTGTATACATATGGATAGTTGAAAGTAAAAATTTAGAGTTACTAACTTTTAAACAAAGATTCTCAGTTTGTTCCTAGTTAAATAGCAAAAATTAGGTGGTCGAAATATTTCTGTTATTTTCTTCTCACCTTCAAAGTGTTCCAAAACTAATGAGACAAACGTGAAAATCAGAGAAGTAATGAAATCTGAATAAATATCTCACGTGAAATAGTAATACGTTTTTTTTAATTGAAACCTGCATGTGCTAGTAATTGTGTTTGAAATACATCTTTAATTTAAAAAGATATCATTTTAAGTCAAAAATCAATCCAGAAGTGTGATTCATTTAAAGTGATTGAAGATTTGTTACCCAGGGCCTTAAGCCCAAGGGTATTGTTTTCAATTGGTCAGATTGGTGGTCCGATGTCCGTCCTCACTTAATGTTTGAGTATGCGTAGGAAAGACACTGTGTGGGCATGCGCCTGCTCCACATTCTTTTATAAAAAGATATGTATGAAAATATTGTTCAATTGTATTAATGTTTTATAAAACTCAAATAAAAAATCTTTGTAATGGACTTGGACTTAAGGGCCCAGGGTAAACTGTACATCGGCCCTAAGCCGATTATTTCATTCGATTGTAACGAGTTAATTTTTTTTATTAATTTTAATTTTATGAATATAGTTAAAAAATGCAATGTAAATGTAGAATTATTGTGGTTTAAGACTTTTCCAACCAAAATGTATAATCTGTTTTATTTTTCTTTCTTTTTTTCTTATTTCTTTTTTGTCAAACAAATATCAAGCTGCTGACTTTAAAAAAATACAGTTTTACAAGACAATAAACGTGTAAAAATGTTATATTAGCAAATATATTGATATCGAAACAGTCACTCTTATAGATTATACGCATTAATTTATTTTCGATTGTTTGCCAAACAAAAAGAATATATGCATTTATTTTCAAAATTTATTAAATATTCCGCCCCTTCTAGTATTTGCCTTGAATTGATGGAACTTCAAATAAATAAGTTGCATGTTACCCTACAGTATCTAAACTCTTGAATTGCGAATCCATTTTCTCTTGTAAAATCGTTGGTTATTTAACAGTTCTTTATGAAGCTTCATAGTAAAATTCTTAACTCCGATTTACTCTAGTTTCTTCTCTACTTGTAAACATATTATATGAGTGTCCTTTAAATAACTTTAAAGTTTCTTTGTTAGTTTTAAAAATCTTTACACCTAAACACTCAACAAATGATAGACTTAGTAAGAAAATATGTTAAATCGCAGATATGAATCCATTCTATTATATCATTAGTAATGTTTGCAGAATAGTAATACAAATAAATATTAGTCGAAAAAAGTAAATATTGAAAGGGAACGTTTACTCTGTATATCTTGATCCCTTTTGTAGTATTTTGCTCGATAACAGACACTTTAAATTCAACATTTATTTAAGAAGAAGTAATAATTTAAGTACATTAATATAAAAAAAAATTTCGAACAGTGACAGTTGCCAATTTCTAAACACTAAATTTTAACAAATAGAGGATCGTTTGCGACCTCTTAAATAAATATACCTCTTTCTATAAGCATCTTGCGAGATATGGTTGGCAATTTACTATTTAATAATATATTTTAGAAATTAACCTGTTTATTCCAATTCAACAATCTAGTTTTAAAATATCAGTAACATCACTCTTAGTACTTGACAAGTAATTAAGTTTGGATTACTACTTGCAGGTGATACCAGAAATACTTGGAGCAATTTTGAAGGCAGATCATAGATCTCTCTCGTATTTCATTACGTTTATTCCAATTCTTTTCCTAGTGATTTTCTTGATTCAGTGTTTGGGCTTTTATCCAACGGGCGAGAAATATCCCACCGACTTTGACAAAGAAGGCAAAAGGAGGGTCAAAAAACGATACTGTCCAATTTTCCTATATCGAAAAGTTAAAAGTGCCGATGATGCTGAAGAACCTCCAATCATCGAGTCTGATGGAGATGATGAGGTGATTCCTGTGGTTCAAAACGTTGAAACAAAGCCTGATCAAAAAGAAAGCGAACAAAGGAGCCAGAAGTCTAAAGAAAAGAATAAAAAAAATCCCAAAGCAGCGGCGGCTAATGAAAAATCTGCAGAAGGAGAAGAAAGCGATGAGGATCAAGAGGAGTCACCAGAAGATTCAGATGATGATGCAGCTGAAGAAGAGGATGAAGAAGATAGCGCGCAAATTCCCAAAAGAAGAAATTCTGCCTAGTTGCAATTTAGTAATATTATCCAGAAGACCTTAAAGTTAAGTAAGATATGAGGACGTATTAGACTTTCCACAGTGTATAGAAATTTGGCAAGTTTTCTAACCATAAATGTTAATATATGTTATAAGTTTAGTATGAATTGTAACTCGAACCTGTAACAATTTTTAAGTACTGAATTAAAAAAAATCAGAAATAAGAAATAAACAGATAAAATATTAGAAATAAACATAATAAAGTCAAGTTATTGCTATGGTACAATATACTGATGCTACTTTTTTATTCAAAATTTCAGCTAAAGTTCTCTTTTGGCTCTAAAATAAAAATACTTTCATACAAGTTTAGCATCGAAAGCTCAAATTGTAACTCAGCAACATAATCATTAGTTAAGGTATCCCACTACGTTCGGAGAAATAATTTTAAAAAAACCTCATTAATAAAACTTTGTATTGCATTATATGATAAAAACATGAAATTTTTAAAAAAAAATTTTTTAGAAAAAGGAGAGTTTTTGTTGAAATTGACCAATATTTTGTCAAAACAGCTAATGTTGTGAAAAGAAAAGGTTTAAAACTTTACTACATGATTCTATTATATTCATGAGTATAATGAACTAAAATCCAAGTTATATTTTCAAAAATAAAAAATATATAGGCTGTTATATAAGATTACACATAAATTTCAATATTTTCACCAACATATTATTATGTATATATAGCAATAACTTTTCAAAAAAATAAGTACGATCTAATCTATAGTCCATTATACTCAGCATAGTATAATGAACAGCTGTACGAAAAATTAAAACTCTATCTTAAATACATTTTGAAATATAACAAAAGCCGTATTTCAGTATTAGCGAGAAATCTGTTCTCTAGAAAACTCGATTTTGGAATCTGTCTGCATGAATTTTCGTATTGACAACCGTTTATGAACGACTTTAATTAAACTTCTATTTAAAGCACAAGAAAAACAAAAACTCATTTGAAAAAAGAATTATTCAATTCATATGACACGAAATAAAAAAAATATAAAAAATAAAATTTACATTGATTTTGTCATTTTAAACATAGTCGGACACCTTAAAATTACATTATCAAGCTTTAAAAATGCATAATAAATTTATATACATAGGTGATTCTCTAAAGGTATTGCATTGTACATTTTGAATTTATTTATTACTTCTAATAAGATATGATTAACGAACTTTTAATAAATCTTTTAGATTTGTTATGGATTTCTGTAATATTACGCGGCAACAAAATTAAGTAAAAATATGTCTTAATAAGTTAAGTATACATTTTAATATGATGATGAACGGGTCTCTGAAAGTCACACTTAGTATCAGATTAAAAATATGTAATTACTACTTTGAATTTTTTTATTTGATCTATCGGTTTTTATAAATAATTTCTATGGAAAATAAAATCATGATCCGAAAATTCTTTAAAAGTCTGCAGATCTTATTTTATTACTAGTAAAAATTGAATTCCAAATGTATCAAGTCAAGCGTTATACTGGGAATCGCACCTAAATATTCTTTCTTATTAGACTCAAATAATTACGAAATATAAAACAACGCATCTTTATTTGAACTCAGGGTTATCTTTTATACCCAAAATGTTCTGCTTATTAAATATTTATTTAAATAAATCATATTTAATGAGAATAATTTGGTCATCACGTAACGTATTTTTCAAATGATTTAGAATAAAATATTGTGTCGAAGCTGCTATCTTATGCTGGCAGAAATTAAGCAAAACTTGTTTGAATTCAAATTTGTATTAATATTTTGATAAAAATACTTGATCTTACACTTTTCCAAAGTAATATATAAGTAATACAATTGTGTAACTCTGACAATATTTCTTTTATGAATTAAACATAACAATATGACTTTAATGCGAAAACACTTTGCTAGTATTATAATAAATGATTTTGGGAGTACTTAAAAGGGTTTATAAATTTTAAACAAAAAGTTACGTAAGTTGTTAGACAATATGTAATAATAATATTTTATTTTTTATTGTAAATATCCATTACTTATCTCTCTTTAATAATTTGAGCATAGTTAAATATAATTTTGTGAAGAAATTATTAAACTCCTATGTAGAAAAGGCATTATTTTCAGATTAATCTTTTAAAATCTAAATATCTTCATTGAAATGAGAATGTATCACACCCTACTTGGTGAGAGTAAATAAAGACATTAACTGCATGAATTATTTAAGATGACGAACTGGAGCCTCTACGATGCTGCATTTTTATTTCAGGAGAAAACCTAACCCAAGCGTTTGATGAATGTGCTATTGATAGCTCAAGTCACTTTTTTTTTTATCATTCTCTTCTTCTTATTTTCTTAAACTCCAGACTAGGAATCTCATTTGTATTATTTATCTTTCTCAACTAAATTTTATTTTGAAAAACGAATCGAATGAATAAATTTAAATGTACTCACAAATATTTCTTACTCTAAAAGTAAATATTATTTGTCTCTGAGAGTTTAGTAAAACAGTCTGATTTTTTTTTATTTGCTATCAATGTTTGTAACACTATAAGAACCACTAAAGAGTTGTACCTTTAAAAATAAACTCTATTGTATACTTTTTTGATAAGAAATTATTTTTAAAGTAATTTTTTATGTAAAGGGATTACATGCAATCTTTTTAGTGATGCTGAAATCATCTCCATTTTATGATTTTGGTCGAAATTGTCTTCACCTAAATACAAAAGACGCAAGTTTGTTGCAGTTATGTGATCAACAATACATTACTTCGAAATTTTACTTGAAAATACCATACGTAATAATATAGGATACTGAATTTATTATATTATGGTCAAAAATCAATACCATTTTTTTTATTTGTGTGTGATCTGTTTGCGGAACATCACAAATATAAAAAATTACTTATTGGAAATTGTTTATGTATATACACTAGGGTGTCCCAAGAGAGGCCGAAAAAAACTTTTTTTTTGAAAATTACAGGTCTCACTATCTGAAATTGCTCTTACTGTTGTAATATGATACTAGAAAAGAATTAGTCATTTAAAAAAGTAGGTGGGGTCCCTCAAGCTAATAGAAAATAGGGAATTCATGCAAAATTTGGGTTTCTAATTAATTTGCAGGCAATAGAACTGTACCAGACTTATTTTACCAGTTTTTTTTTTTTTTTTAATCTTAAACTTGGTTTAAAAGCACTTTATATGAACTCATATGATACATATTTTTTTAAGCTTTTAATTGAAGTATTTATATTCATACAAATCTACATCCGACTCGTCTGTAGTGCTTTCAAAATGTACTGTTCATCGGGAACGCCAACGTCTTCGTTGTGAAACTGCTAAACAATTAGAAACACAATTTGAAGCATCAAAGTCAGAAGTTCATTGAAATGGTAAATTGTTTCTAATTTTTCATCAAAAAGTACAAGAAGGATTTATTATTTAGCTGTACTATTTTTTCTTGGCAAGATGGATATACAAAGCTTCTTTGAGTTTGTTAATTATTGTCTGGAATTGACAAAGCAACAATTGATGCTGTTTTCAAGCTCTCACAATCGTGGAAGTGTGAATCCGAAGTAATAGGTATGTGTTTCTATGAAACTGCATTTGAATTTTTTTTTATTTAAAAGTGGATTGAAAAGAAAATTGTTCTAAAGTCAACCACTATGAGCCAAAAAAGCAATCAATATCCCTAATTACAACATCAGACAGTTTAAAAACTTTTATTTCTGATCAGTTAAAGATTGCTAAAAAACTACCCAAGGATGATTGCACAGAGCTTTTAAATCTTGCGTCATTCATGTTTGGATTAGACATTCAATTTAACATTCGGAAACCAGGTGATCGTCTCCGAGCATCCAGCGAGCTCACTCGCCGAGCTCGCTGGATAGTAAAAGCCTTTTACTTCACAAAAAAGGAGTTATTGTTGGCAATGGAGCTATAAGTGCATTAATTGTTGGATAGTGTCAAGGTATGAAACGGTTTAATCGTTTTGATCCGTGTGTATATTTGCAGTCTTGATTTACTTGCCGATCTGCTGTTGATGCCCCTCCTACTGATGTTTTATTTATTCAAAGGTTGAAAGAATATGGCGATAAACAATTAAGCAATAAAGGGTTAAAAATGATTTGAAGTCATTCCTAGTATTCAAATAGAGAACTCTCATCTCTTAGCTTGTTTTGAAATCCAAGCTAGTTTTGAATATGAAAAAGAAAAAGAGTTTAAAATTAAATCTATTAGAAATCCTCCGAAATTACATCTTTTGAAGATTCTACGACTTACTATTCTTTCTTTCTTGTTTTTTTTCTTTGTAACATCTAAAATTGAAGATAGTTCCCTCAGTATACCAGCTATAGATGGCCCAAAACGCCATTCTATAAAAAAGCTGCAAATTTTGCTAAAAACTTAGCGCTTGCATAAATGATGTTGATGTTGCCTTGATCTGGGACTTTAATTCTGCAACAAAAAATTAAAAGCGAAAACAGTTTTTATTACAAATTGTACTTACGAAGTGAAATTGTCAAAATCTCCTTAAAATGTAGTTGCTAAGAAATCTGTGAATGTTTAGAAATGTGTAAATATCTGATCGTTTTGAAAAATTGTTCCTCTTTGGTTTATTTACCAGTTGCAATATAAATTATTGTTTACTTAGGTGACAAGTATTTAATGTAGCTTTAAGTAATAATTGCAATTGTTTTAAGTATTATTATTGTAGTTTTAAGTAATAATTACTGTTCTTATGTGCAATAATTACTTTTTGTGCATAATTATGATAATTATGCAGAATGTAAAAATGTCCACTAAATCGTATTTTTCTTGATTTTAGAAATATTTTATTTCTCTAAGTAACCAGAGCAAAAATATAATTGATACAAAATATGTTTGAAACTATATAAAAGAAGCTTTCATAATTGATAAAGTTCATTCTAACATTAATACTACTTTGTAGCTAATAAAAAATACCCCATTTCACATTATTTTGGACATTTTTATGTAAATTCAGTGACCTTGAGGGACCTCTAAATATATATATATATTTATTTTTATTTATTTTTTTAATTTTTAAAAAATTCAAGGTGTTTTATATTCACAGAAAGAACATTTTTGGAGGGTAAGGGTTCACATTTTTGAAAGTTGATTTTTTTGTGGGGACATCCCAACGTGTACGTTTGCTTTTGTTTGCACTGAAATTAGAGTAAAAATGCGCTAACAGTGTTAAAAAATGAATAAAAAATGTCTTTGAATGTGTTCATTGGTTTTAGTTTATAATTAATATACGATGAAACCGCACTAAAAATCGACTTACAGGATTTCTATTGCACTTGAATCATATATTCAAAATATTTTTAAGGTGAACACACTATAAAAACTACCATATATTTCAACTAAAATTGCTTGCATGTGATAATAATTTTCAAATTGTAACTAATATTTTAAGTACAAAATTACATTAAGATTAATGAGAGTATTGCATTAGGTAAAAAAAATCGATTTTTTTTTTTTTCATATCTACACGCTTTCGAAAGTCCTGAGTTAAAAAAAAAAAATGCTCTAGAAAACATGTTTATGTTTCCGTCCGTCTGTGGTAAGCAAAACTCCCGGAAGGAATTTTTGGAGAGGTAAGGATGTTTAACTTTAGTATACGGGTTAGTAAGGGCCAACCTGTCATTAAAATTTCCATCAAAATGTGTCATGCGCAAAATTTAGCTGTCATTGAATCATTTGTGTTTTTCTGAAATTGCCAAATAACATGTCTTATGATTTTGATCAAAATCACTATAGAAAGGTGTTCTAAACATCACCGCTTCCCAATTCTATAAAGTTGTAAATAGGATGTGGCGACCAGCACATGGAGCCTGCACAGACTGCCGCTAAGCCTGATCAGACTGCCTGCTTTTGTGTAGAACTTTTAGTAATTTCAGATTTAGTTAGATTTAGTAATTGCCTTTATGTAAATTTCTGTGCCAATCTCCTGTAACCATACCGTACGTTATATGTATTTAATATCCCTGTCTTTGCACAGACAGTTGCTGTATTAACTGCTCCCGTATACGAGCAGGATCACTTCCTTCAGGGAAGTCGTTGTTTCCAGTCATTTACCGTATTTTAATAAATTATGTTAAGTTTGAGGTACTAGTCTTTTTTAAGCTTTATATTTACACGATCAAATGTGACGTGTGGACAACTGGTGACCCGGACGTGATGCTCATGATGAAAAGTGGATACTACGCAACAACTTGTTAAGTCTAACCTTCTGACATATCTGTGGATATCTGATGACCTGATCCGGTTCCTGTTCGACTTGGACATTAGGTTTTTCCGGACATTTGGATTGAAAGCGGTGTTGACGTGGTCACGGAACTTCATCTAGGTGGAAATACTGTCCTGTTTATTGATCTGGAAAGGCGGTATAGTGGATTTTTTTTCACCTCCTTGTCTGTTAACTGCGGAGCTGCCATTTAAAATTCTTTGATGTTTTTGTATATTTAAGAAATAAGTTTTTGAATTGAATTTCTAAATATATTTCATACGGCTTAACAATGTTTCATATGGCTTAACAATAGCAGAATAACTTTTCTGGTTTATAACTATTTGAAGGTTTTGCATTTATTAGTATAGTTCTTTGATTGACTTATATAATGAAATCTGAAACTGATACTCAGACCAATAATGGTCATATAAATAAGATTGCAGTGCGGCTTCCAAATTTTTGGCATGATAATTCTCGTTTGTATTTCCATCAGATTGAGCCCAATTTTGTGTTGTCAGGCATAACTACAGAAACGACTAAGTATTGCAGTTTAGTGTCTGCTTTGGATCAGCAGACTATGCTGGCGGTTTCTGATTTTATACAAAATCCTGATTCGGAAAGGCCGTATACGGTTTTGAAAAATAAGTTAATAGGGGAATTCGAACTATCGCAAACAAGAAGGGTCAAAACCATACTGCAAGAATTGGTATTGGGTGACTCTAAACCTTCCACATTACTACGCCGTATGAAACAACTCGCCGGTGGTGGTATCATGGATGATATGTTAAAATCCATTTGGCTATCGCATATGCCGATTTCGGTACAATCAATTATGTCGGCTAGTTCGGAAGAATTGGCCGAGTTAGCTGATAGGATTTTAGATGTTTCAAAATTTTCGTCAGCTTCTTGCAGTGCAGTTGAAGAAACTTCTTCACTAAATGCACAAATAGCAAAGTTGACTAACGAGGTTGCTGAGCTCAAGCTAAAGGTTGACACTTTGACTAGAAATAATTGGTCACGGAAACGCCCCTTTCATAGAGGCAGATCTTTTTCACGCAATGGATCGGATAAACGTGAAGGTTCGTCAAATGGTAGACTTGCACACGAAGAGCACACCACTCAGGATAATGAGAGTGGACGACTTGAACCCAAATTGTGCTATTTGCATTATAAATATGGGGAAAATGCTCGCAGTTGCAGAAAACCTTGTTCATTTTCTTTAAACTAGTAGGCCCAACCTCGGATTCGGTGATCCCTGGTGAGACGGGTTTCCTTAGCCACCGTTTGTTTGTTACCGACCCCAAATCTCGTATAAAATATTTGGTTGATAGTGAATCTGATTTGAGCTTGCTTCCTGCTTTTTTCAAGGGCTGTCGCACTGTTAGCTCTTATGTTTTGAGTGCAGCTAATGGATCTCCTATAAAAAATTATGGTTCAAGGCTTCTTTCATTGGATCTTGTATTGCGTAGAAAATTTTATTTTCCTTTTATCATTGCTGATGTGTCAAAGCCTATACTAGGAGCAGATTTCTTGCAACGTTTTGGCTTATTGGTAGATGTGAAAAATAAGAAATTGCATGACCCTTTGACTTCTCTTTCAACTATGGGCAAGGTGCTACCCACCTTTGTGCCAGGTATTAAAACTGTAGTGGGGGATTCAAAGTATCACCTGTTAATACAGGAATTTGAGGAAATCACTAAGGTTAAAACCGAACCAGTTTTGGTTAAACATGATGCCGTGCATTATATTAACACTGTAGGCCCTCCGGTTTGCTCTAAAGTTTGTAGTCCGAATCCAGCCCAACTTAAAATCGCTAAAGATGAGTTTGCGTATATGCTTGAGCATGGCATTTGCAGACCATCTAGAAGCCCTTGGTCAAGTGCTTTGCACATGGTGCCTAAAAAGGGTGGTACAGATTGGCAACCAACAGGGGACTATCGTGCGTTGAATGTACGCACTAGGCCTGATAAGTATCCTCTTCCAAATTCGCACGATTTTACTCAGAACCTGGCTGGTAAATCTATTTTTAGTAAAATTGATTTAGTAAGGGCCTTTAATCAGATTCCTGTTCACAAACCTGACATTGAAAAAACGAGTGTTATAACACCGTTTGGTTTATTTGAGTTCATGTTTATGGGCTATGTGGAGCTCCTCAGACCTTTCACAGGTTTATGAATGAGGTGTTATTTGGCTTGGAATTTGTTTTCGTTTACATCGATGATATACTTATTGCCAGTACTAATGAAACTGAGCATCTCCAACATGTACGTCTCGTGTTTGAGAGATTGCAAAAATTTGGTATAACCATTAATACTACTAAAAGTGTATTTGGTGTATCTGAAATTTCTTTTCTTAGACATTTAGTTAGTAAAGAGGGATGTAAACCTTTACCAGAAAAAACGGAAGTCATTTCAAATTATCCTAAGCCAAATACAGTTGGTGATTTGAGAAGGTTTTTGGGTTGTTTAAACTTCTATCGTAGATTTGTGCCAAAGGCTGCTGATTTACATGCCCCTTTAAACGCACTGCTTTGTGGTTCTAAAAAGAATGATCGTAGAGTTATACAATGGAATGATGAACTTTCTGTTGCTTTTCAGCGCTGTAAAGACAGTATTGTTAACATAACTCAACTTTCCCATCCTGAACCTGATGCAGAGCTGGTATTGTTTACTGATGCAAGTGACACTAGTGTAGCAGGAGCACTTCATAAAAGAGCCAGTGGTGGTTACTTACCCTTGTCTTTCTTTTCTAAGAAGATGAATGCTGCTCAGAAAGTGTATTCAGCTTATGACAAGGAATTACTTGCAATATATTTGTCTATTGTGCATTTTCGTTTCATGTTAGAGGGTAGAAATTTTTGTATTATAACTGATCATAAGCCTTTGATATACGCCTTTGCACAAGGTTTTGAAAAATGTTCCCCGAGGCGTTTGCGTCAAGTTGAATTCATTTCTCAATTCACGACAGACATCCGGCATATACCTGGGGATAAAAACCTTGTAGCAGGGTGGAAGAAATTGTATTTTGAGTCTATTGATTTTGTACAAATGGCCGCCCTGCAGTTGACAGATAAAGAGCCGCAAAAGTTGCTGGATAATCCTGACCAAACTGGTCTTAAGTTTAAACTAATAAATTTTTCAAATTTAAATGTTAAATTACATTGTGATATTTCACAATCCTCAGTTAGGATTTATGTGCCTAAGGAGTTCAGGCATAAAGTTTTTGAATCGATACATAATTTGGCTCATGTAGGTTCACGTTCTACGTTAAAGCAAATCCTTGGTAGTTACGTTTGGCCTTCAGTTCGTAAGGATGTAGCTGGTTGGTGTCGTACGTGCATAGCTTGTCAGCGTGCTAAAGTGCACAGACATACAGTTTCACCTCTGGGGCAAATTCCGACCCCCAACTCTAGGTTTCAACACATTAACTTGGATTTGATAGGGCCTTTGCCTACTTTTCAAAATTTTTCTTACTGTTTAACTATAATTGATCGTTACACAAGGTGGATTGAGGCAATCCCTCTTCAGGACATAACTGCTGTTTCAGTATCACGAGCATTTTTGTTCCATTACGTTGCTCGTTTTGGTGCCCCGGAGCGTATCACATGTGATCAAGGTCGACAAATGGAGTCTGCAACCTTTAAAAGGTTGGCTCAATCCCTTGGTTCAGAAATTATACGTACGTCGGCTTACAACCCTAAATCTAACGGAATGGTAGAACACATGCATAGGGTACTTAAATCTGCTCTTAAGTGTTTTCCTGCAGAGTCCTGGGTTGATCGTTTGCCTCTTGTACTTTTCTGTTTAAGAACGGCCTTACGGGAGGACTTGAAGCATTCTACTGCTGAGCTGGTTTATGGTCAAACTCTTAGGCTCCCCGGACAGCTATTATCCGAAGTTGATTTGGACTTGGCTGAGCCTGAATTCATAACATCGTTAAAACGAGCATTTGATTCTATTAGGCCTGTCCAGTCTAAGTGGAAAGGGAGGAGGCCTATATATGTTCCTAAAGCTTTGGCAGATTGCTCTCATGTTCGTCCGACATGATGCAGTTCGGAAACCTTTGCAACCTCCGTATGATGGCCCATTCCCAATTTTAAGGCGGAAATCTAAAGTGTTTCTTTTACAGATGTCTAGACAGGCTAAGTGGATTTCTTTAGATCGGCTAAAGGCAGCTTTTGTTGCTGATGATGAACTACCCTTGCCAGGAGAGCCTGTGGCAAACCGCACAATACCTGCTCGGTTGCTGGCAGAGAAACGCGCTATGGTCACTACCAGGAGTGGAAGGAGAGTGCATCTTCGGTTCCCTTGAGCAGTCCTTTCGGAAGGGGGGGGGGGTGATGTGGCGACCAGCACATGGAGCCTGCACAGACTGCCGCTAAGCCTGATCAGACTGCCTGCTTTTGTGTAGAACTTTTAGTAATTTCAGATTTAGTTAGATTTAGTAATTGGCACAGAAATTTACATAAAGGCAATCTCCTGTAACCATACCGTACGTTATATGTATTTAATATCCCTGTCTTTGCACAGACAGTTGCTGTATTAACTGCTCCCGTATACGAGCAGGATCACTTCCTTCAGGGAAGTTGTTGTTTTCTAGTCATTTACCGTATTTTAATAAAGTAGGTTAAGTTTGAGGTACTAGTCTTTTTTAAGCTTTAAATTTACACGATCAAATGTGACGTGTGGACAAGTTGAAAACGAATGTCTCTATCACAAAGACCTCCCTTGTTTGTGTGAATTTTCAGCAATTAGCCTATAAATGACTATTTATCTGTTTACTTACCCGAAAGGATAATGCAATAATTTACGAAAAACATTCAGCCAATTTTGACATTGTTGCTGTTTTTATCCAACAGCTATCATCAAAAATATTTCCAAACTGGTCATTCTTTTAAAATTAATGAAAATAAGAAAATGAAAACGGTAAATTACACCAATTCATGAGTAGTATTATAGTGTAATCAACAGTTGTGCTATCTCCCATACATCTAGATTGTTATGAATAAATTTCCTTTCTTCCTCTAGTTATAGTAGACAAGTTTCATTTTCAACTATCATAATAAATTCATATGAATTTAAAAAATTACATTTCCGAGTCTTATTAATAGTCTATGTCGTATGAAGATATGAAGGAAACACTGTTCTTAAAATCAGGAGTTTAGCCAATCGGAGGGGTATGGGTATATATCCAGCGTTAGAAGAGGGTTTCCTAGGGGAAGAGGAATTTGACTTCAATAGCTGATTTTCCTAAAGAGAACTTGCAGTAATTAAAAACAAGTCAAATAAACCACCTATGGGAATACGATAGAATGGACACGTCGTAATAGACATCAGGATGTGATGTCGAATATGCATCAGGAATCACAATTATGTATTATATAGTCATAAACTATATCGCGACATGTGATGTTACGATTTTCAAAGACCTGTAAAGTAATCATGATTCTTCGAAATGTCATATTCTGCACCCAAGGGATATAATGGGATCCCTCCAGACACCGGCCAATTTCAATTTAAAATTCCTAAATTATGGTTTTGTACGACGATTAAAATATTTAAGGCATACAGTCAGATCACGATCACACAATCAAAAGCTCTCTATCCGGATAAATTAATGACTGTCCCTTCAGCTTGTTACGCAAATGAACAATAAAGAGGAACGTAGATTTCTAGGATTATATAACTATTATAGGAATACGCAAATGTGGTAATGAGTTGTGAGTCCCTTTTAAGATTTAACTTGAAAGGCTGGTAAAATTGGTGTGGTATGAAATCAGAGAGGTCATTTGACACACTGCAAACTCCTCTACGTTAATATCCCACGTTGAAAATTCATATGATAAAGGATTCATTTTGTATTCAAAAGCTAAGTGAGGTAAGATTGAGCTCATCAAGAAAGTTAACTCAACAAAAACGAGGGTCTACAATGTCAAGTATTCTTCCAAAACTATGGTACTGCAAACAATCTATTTCTATCAAGTAATCTGCAAACTAACTACTTTTTTCTAATATACATTTGTTGTTGCATACACGTTAAGCCCCAACAAATTGAAGGATGATTTTAAAATTTCCTGAACTGCAAAAGCGATTTCGAATCTTTAGGAACTGCTACTGATGCAAAAGCTATGCATTTCAAAGTGGAAAGGACATTACAAGTCCAGGGATCTATGGCACTTTTCAATGAGCTCCTTAAAAGAGAAACCGGTACGGCCCCTTCTCTTTCTGAAATAATGATTGGAAATGGAAGAAAAGGGACTTCACCATTTTTATCACCAAAACAAAAATAAAAAAGTCTTAAATTGGCTATTTGAACTATATCCTTAATAGCGCACGACATTGTTAATTCACCACGAGTTATACATTGGATTTCAGAGATATCCAGGTATATTATCAGATGAAATCACAATATAGTGTCATTAAGGGTATTAACTATACCTTCACTGGCTGGTATTCAAAAGGGAAAATATAAATATAAATATAAATTGGAATAATAAAGAAAAATGCTCACCAAATAAAAAAATAGTTTTCTATATTTTTATAGTTTAATTCATATAATAGCAAATAAATCGTATGATATTTTCTGGAACAATTTAGACTTATGATTTTAATTAAAAACTCTTCAAAAATATTTCACATTCAATTTTTGCGTTGAAAATTGTATGCAATAACATTTCCTGAGTGGATCAACTACTTGTTACTTCTAAAGAACATAAATCAGTTTTCTTTCTCTAAAAAAATTAATAATTTATTTTAATTGAAATCTTGGAATTATAGATTTTAACATAAAACCAAGCTAATTTTATTTCTTTAAACTTTGAACAAAACTTTATAATCTTAAATGTAAGAAAGAAATCCTAACTTATTGATTTGGATATTTTTAGTTCATGGACAAAATATTTTCGACCTAGAAAGCGTAAACGTAAATATATGGTGACCATGTTTTACCTCACCCTATTTGGATGACTTTTCGAACTACTGTCTATAAAAGAAAAAATTTATGGGAAGCTATTTTCTAGACTTCTATTACCTGAGATACGTTATTTATTTGACACGGTGGAAAGATAAGGAAATAATACTTTATAAGCATTTCAGATTTGCGTACATTTTTAAAAATCTGCAGTTTTCTCTACTGATTTGTCAGTGTAATTCTAAAAATAATTGGGTAATATTCAAAATAACCAAAACGAAATGTCTTTACATGATGTTAGGGTATGTTAAAGTGACTATTAAAATATACTTTTTACAGAAACATTAGATTAACAATTTTCGTAAATTAAGCTAAAAATAGCATTTAAAAGAACTCTCATCAATTACTCGAAAGATAAGTAATTCCTGAAAAAAAAATATATTTCATAAACAATTGGATAATGGTTCTCAAGAAAAGCACATTTACAAGACAGATCAGAATTTGAGGATTTAAAATAACTTTTAATTTCTCCCATCATAGTTTGAGAATCAAAATTTCAGCTTGAAAATGATGGTTCAATAAAACAAATAAATTATAGTGTTAGGCTTATGGAATTTGTTGAAGAAAGAACAAATAAGTATTTGTTGTTGAAATTGATGATAAACAAGTTGAGTAATGACAGTTATTGTCACTATCCAGCTAGTTCTATACATGTTTGTACTGTGATACATCAGGTCTGTAACCAAACATGAACAATATGGTGACATTTAATGACTTAAACATTTCATTGTTAAATTTGTAGACAAATGTCAATAAACAATAAGAAAATTTAAAGAGTTTTAGAAACAAACCATATCGCAGAATTGGCAAGTTTGATGCTTGGTTAAAAAAATACTAAGTTCCAATCTGATATCTCTATTTACAACACAGATATGAACAACCCCTTAAATTACTATGGAAACGCTCTTGTGGTCAAATTTCAAAGCACATTCGGTTTAAGTTTATGTTATCTCCCTTCAATTTATGCATGACCCGCCTGTAGCGCTAATAGTTACATTAAAGAAATTGCAAATAGTGACTTCCAGTCACTATTTCTAGCACTTTTGCATGAAGATTTTTCACGAAGATACGATAAGACCTTTAGTTTGACACATCGCATGTGTCTGTAGCATTTGATGTTTAGTCAGGAAATGTTGACCTAAGGTAGCAGGATTGAACTGATGCTTGTTATAAACTACTCTCTACTTTAGTGCAGAAGCTAAAAAACTTAAGTTCATTCAAAGAAGTAAGATTCTCGGAGATACAATTTACAGCAAAAGAATTGATTGAGTTAAGGTATACATATACAATTGAGATGATTTTCTTGAATTTTTAGGTTATAATTTCAAACTTTTTTTCAGTATATCAGAATTAAAAATGATGAATTTTTATATAAAAACTTTTTTTTCCCGTCAATTTTTCAATCAGCTAATTGCAATTAAAGTGACTAATTAGGACATTATTAGAACATACATAAATAAACTTGTAATTAACTTAGAGGTATTATTTTTATTGCAAATTAGAGATATTATAGTGACGCATGTTCATATGGAGAATTTTTAATTTGGTTACAATATTTATTTAATTATAAGTTTTTAAATAAAAGGTTTAAAAAAAATACATAGTTTTTGACAAAAAGTTAAGATTAAAATGTGAATAAAAAATGTGTTTATAACAATATAAATTAGATTCTCCATAGAAAACACATTCACAACGTTTGTTTACAAAACAAAATTAGAATTTTGTAAATTGGACCATTTATTATGAAGTTATGACAGTTGGCGTAAAGTCATATAACACCAAAATGTTATTCTTCAGAAAACGCGTTTAAAGTTTACTACACTAATGAACGTGATACAAAACTAGTTCACAAAACCTACTGTAATTTGAAAAGTAATTTGAGTCTCAGAAAGAAAATGGTATCATTTTAATGGTAATGAATTCGGGAATATTTTAAAACCAAAAAACAAGAACGCAGATTTGAGTCAAATTTCGCGATTCCTAATGTATATGTATACCTTAAAAGATTGAATTAAAAGTAAATTTTTCCAGCTAAACATGAAAGGAAGAAGCTTTGAAACAAATGTTCAATGGATTTTCCAATGATGAAGGTAAAATGTAAAATTTAAAGTTGAATATCAAACACTTTTTATTATTTTGCACTATTAATCAATTATTTAAATAAATTGTTTAAGTTAACAGCATTTTTCTTTCAGTAACTTCATTTTTCCACATAACACAATGTGTTATGTTTTTTTTTTTTTGTTTTTTTTTCTCAACAAGTATTTTCATCCTAGCTTATATGCAGGTATAGGACAAAATAATAGGAACACCCATTTCAAAATGTGTCGTACTTCGACCGTCCCATACAGCTTTACCATGGGTCGTAACAGTCTGCCAACTAATGGCGGCGAAAGGGAAGGTGTCAGTCTAGCGTTTACTGGTGTGAGAGTTGTGTGAGAAAATTCTGTTCCCTGTAAAGCGCCATTATGTCCGACCTATCTTAAGTGCAAAAAGGCATGATTATTGGAGCTCGCCTTGCTGGAGCATTCGTGTCTACAGAGCATTCAACCTTATGGATGCTTAAAGGTCCACCGTGTTAAAGATTATGATAGCCTACACAGAACTGGGAAAGGTGTCCCATGCGAAGCAAAACAGTAGGCGAAAGTCGAAATTGGTCGACCGGGAGAGACTAGAGTTGAAGAGGATAGTCGCCCGAAAACGTAAGACAACACTACCGCAGATAACCTCCGAGATGGACACCCATCTCCAGAGCCCCGTATCCACCAAAACTACTTAACGAGAGCTGAATGCTGCGAACATTCATGGCAGCGTCGCCATACCAAAGCCGTTAATGTCACCGCAGAATGCTATGAAGAGCATCAGTGGTGCCGAGGCCACCAAAAACTGGACACAACAGAATGGGAACAAGTAATTTGGGCTGACGAATCATCATTTACATTATTTCAGACCACCGGAAATGTGTTCGTTTGGGAAACACCAGCAGAGGCATTTCATATTGACTGTCTGGTTCCTACCGTGGCTCTGTGATGTGTGAGGAGCGATATCTTGGCGCGGCCTTAGGGCACTTGTATTCCTGAGAGGGATAGTCACAGTTATCGCTGTATTCTCGCGCAGATCATTTACATCCTATGTTTCAGACTCTGTTTCCTGGAGAACGTCCTTTATACCAAGATGACAACTCCCCTGTACTCACGGTTCGCTGTATTCAAACATGGTTAGATGTGCGTAATGATAAAGTGAAACATTTCGTGGTGTCCTCAGTTCCTTGATCTCAACATCATTGAGCCATTGCGGAAGGCTTTAGAGAACAAAGTCCATACTTGGTTTCCACCTACATGAACTTGAGACCACTCTGCAGGAGGAATGGCTGCGAATTTCCTTAAACGTTGTGCAGAAAAGAAATTTACGAAGAAAGGAACATAGATCCTTTTGGCATTGGTATCAGAGCTCAGAAGTGTGTCTGTTCGGTTCGGATCTCTGGGAAGAATGAATTGACTTCACCTTCTTCGTGCGGAGATTGGCTAAGTTAACTTTTAGAAGTATTTTCGTTTGCTAAGGATTTTGATTGACATATTATGATTTTAATTTGCAAACGAAAGTTTCACTTCACAAAATTTTTTAACGCATAAAGAAAGGTGAACGAACTCATTGAGTCAACCACAATACTTTCACAGGTGTCCCTATTATGTTGTCCTATACCTGTATATTTAATCACAGAATTGTAAACTAAACATTATTTAAGGGTTCCCCTCTTCTAATATAAAAAATAGTTCTTGAAAATAACATGTAAACAATATTTTTGTTAAACTAAGAGTTTTAATAACTTATTAGCTTAAAATCCATTTGGGAAAAGTTTAACTTAAGTCTGTATAACATCGCAGCATTTCTATACCCGAATATTACTTATTAATAATGTGATTGTAGAGTAAAACCATTATATAGCCATTGTATACTACTTTCATTTCTTATGAATATTACTGATTGAATATTATGAAAAGGAAAAAGGCATTATACTTAAAATTTTCACTAAGAAATAAACATAATTTACAGTCATGCATATACACAAAAATTAGAGTTATAAATATTTAGCAGAGCTAATCCAATTATATTCTTAAATACCATTCCAAATAAACTGTTCCAAAACTTTTATTATTTTTATTTTACTTATAATTATTAAATAATATGCACTTTCTAACAATATACTGATATTTAAATTTCATTTCTTTAGTAAGTTAATTATATCCAGAAATTCTTAATCATTAGTGTCAAATTCCATTTCCGTTCTTATGAAATGGAAGGTAGTTAGCTTAAAACTTGAATAGCATATTTGTCCTCTCGTTTTCCAATGACTTACAACGTAGTAATTTATGATTCAAGCTTACCTAATTAGGCACAAACTTTCCAAATGAACTCGATTTAAAACTTATTGTATTACAACCCAAATCTCGTTATGAAAACAGAAAGAAACTACCTAATTAGAAACCTTTGAAATTCTTCCAACCCTTTTTTAATTACCGTAAGTAAATGATCATGCATTAGAATAACAAGCTGCATGAAAATGGATTTACGATTTCGAGTTATCATGTTTTCATCAAAGCGGGCATTCTTTCGTTCTTTAATATTATTACCCTAATTAGCCACAAGAATAGTTTGAGTGTGGTGCAATTCAAAAGGTAAGAGAATTCGTAAAAAGAAAAATTCCAGAATATTTGTCTTTACAGCACTTTTATTCAAATATCGATTTATTATTTGAAATTTTAACTCGGCTTTTTTCGCAGCTTACGGTAAATCTATTTTTATTAAAGTCAAAAATAATCACTAAACAGTGCTAAAATTAATTTTTTCTGAAGTTGATAACTACGCAGGAACACAACGATATTAACAATTTTAATTTTTATTTGCAATCCTAATTTTTTCAAATGTAAGACTAATAAATATGGTAAGTTGTATCCTATCTTCATTAAGCAAGAGCTGCAAGGAAACGTTTTTACATAACTCTAGGATTAGTGCGATGTATTAGAAGATACAAATTGGAGTGTGACTGTAATTGTCATTTAATCCACGTTTTTGCAAACCTTTTATTACGTTACAACAGACCCAGATACCGAACATGAAAAATTTGGTGATAAACACTGAAATCTTCCCTGCTAAAGTTTACGACATATCACAAAACACCCCCCTATTTATTTTTTTATAATATTTGCTGCAAATTGACGAATTTGTCACAAACTTCCTGTCATCAAATACTTCAAAAGAATACGATGCATCTATTTATAGCCAACATACAAACTTTACAACTTGCAGTTATTAATTTCCATGACTGATTTAACAGCTCTGGAAAACATTATGTGAATTGCATACCTGTTTAATATGTTCATCAGGCGTAATGCACTTCAGTGACGTCTTCAAAATTTAGGAAACAACTTTTAAAGTCCTTTTTCAAAATGTGATTTTCAATTCTGACATCACGGTTTTTTTTATATCTTCGACATCCCCAAGCATTGCACATTAATCATGATTTTGTTCCACCTGGCAAGACAGTCACAAAGTTGTTTTACCTAAAGTTTTGTGTCCGACTTCAACAAAGAATTCATAGATTGATTTTTTCAGTAAAAGTGTTGGCTTCTTTTGCATGACAATCAACACTAAAAAGTTTTGGCATTGTCGTGGAGATGATGCATCGTCCATACTCTCTGAACTTAACATAACAGACTTTTTCTTGTTCTCAAAACTGATTTTTTAAGAGGAACAAGGTTTAAAAATGTTGAAGAAGAAAAAAAAACAGTGACATTAGAATTGAAGAGCTTTTTGAAAGAGGACTTTAAAAGTTGTTTCGGAACTTTTGAAGTCAAGCATATAAGAGCATTACAGCAGATGGAGATTACTTTAAAACATATAAAACGGGTCATAAAAATCACATAATGTTTTCCGGAGTTATTAGTCCAATACTGGAAATTAATTGCCACACATTGTAAATTAGATGGAATAATATTTTAAATAATTATTATATATTTTCGTTTAAATTTAAAATTTAATTTTATGTAGTCATATTAATCCTATCGAGCCTATAAAACTGATACATGACACATATCTGCAGCTTTATAGTTTAAACATTTAGAATGTCAAGAATGATTATCATTTCCAATACTTCCGGTTGGATTTTTCTATGGGAACTAATATCAAAAAGATCTTTCATTTGAAGTATTACATGAGTCTGTAGAATTTGCAGTTTGTCTTTAAATTGTGACGTAAGTCGAGAAGATCCTTTGTATGTGCTTCTCCATCTATTAGTGTAGTGTAGGATATAAAAATAGTTTTAAATTATACATCAAATGAACCAGACAGTGAATTTTTTACACTAACCCAGATTTTTCAAAATCGGATGCACAGAGAATCCAGAAAATTCTATGACGAGATTTATTTTTACCTATTAGATAGGGATTCTGTATAAAATAAATATTAAAAAATGCTCAAAATAGAGTGAGTAATCATAAAATGATAGGGTGGTTTCATGAGTTACATTAAAAAATTACAGAATTCCAAGTTATGTAAAGCCCCCGTCAGGGTGAATGGGTAAATACAAAATTCAAATAATTTACACCAAAAAAAAATTACATTAAATCTTTAATTATAAACTTATTTTCCTAGTAAAAATTTTAAATTACTTGAAACACATAGCTAAAATGGCTTGGAAGAACATCAAATAACTACTTGCAAAACCAAATCAAAAATGATATTCAAAATGATATATTCATGACTAATAAATATTTATTGTGGATGTAATTATTTAATGAATTCTAATTATTGCATAAAAGTAAAATATTATTTAAAAAAAAAATACTATTTATATAAAAAATACATTCAATAAAACGTCGTTAGTGAATAATAATTATTATTTTGAAAATCTAGAAAGATTTTATTATTCAACAATATTTCCTATATTTTTTACCAAAAGTACAATCTCTAAATAGTTTCGAAAAGTTTCAATAAGGTTTACAAGAATTCTTTCTCGTGCAATAAAGAAAAAATCTCAATTCCAAAAGTAGAATGATACGTAAACGAAATTATATATTTTTACTTTACCGAAGAACAATAACATCTTTGATCCACGAAGTTTTTCATCATCAAACTAATAAGGATTTTAATTAAAAGTTTTATGATCGATAAAGATTGAAAGTAATTGGAATTTTTTGAATTAATATCGGCTATTGTTTTTGTATTGCAATTTATTTTTGAGCTAGAAAAATAAGCTCTTTTTTTAAAAAAAGTTGAATTGTTGCTTAAAGGGGTTAAAACTAATTTATATTTAGTGATTAGTTTTGGTTTAAAGAATGATTTTACATTTTTTTAACAGTCAGGGTTTTTAATTGGTGTATAATAAAAATGGAGCTGCCTTAGTTGGAAAATTTTCAATTTTAACAATAGCAGACACAGAACAAGTTGTGATTAAAAATTATCAAAAAAATATAGTTTAACTAAAAAAAACTTACTAAGTAAATTATTTAACGTAGAAATAGGGGACATATTTTTAGGATAACAACAAGGCTGCAATTGAATAACTTATAAAACTTTCTCCATATAGGAATTATTTATTCTTTCAATATGCATTAAAATAACTTAAAAACTCAAGCATAAAATTAATTAGATCTGTAAAAAATTTAAGGCTATTTTTCATTGAAATTAATTTTAAATTTCATATTAGTTTTTCATTTGCTAAAAATTATATTTATGGACTAGAAAAATTTTGATAAAAATTCTCCCTCTCTCTCTCTCTCTCTTTTTTTTTTAAACAAAACTTTGAAAATTATGTTTAAATATCTTGCATTAAAAAGTATTTATCCTTATCGAGTCTTTCACTTGTAATAAATATGTTGTTTTTATTATTAATCACGATACATAGAAGGCGTTTAAAGCATAGGCATTTGTCTCGACATTTTTGATTTTGTAAATTAACTTTTATGTTTGCCAGTGTAGTTTCAGAATTGGATGCAGTTATAAAGAAATTAAATATGTTTATTATTGGCTAATTGATTAAGTGTTTAAATTTGCACATTATTGAAATTCCGCTACCTTCTTATTGCTGTGAAATGTTTAAAAAAAACTTCAAATCGATACATTTTGATGTAATGACTTTTGCAAGTAAAAAGCTAAATTTTATGCATTACAAATATTTTCAAATATTCACTAACTGTTTAAAAAAATTAAAATAAAATTATAAGTCTGGTTTAATACATTTGTCGTAAAATTTCATGCATCTTTTGAATTAACACGAAAAATTTAGACAAGTTGGAGCAGAAATTGCTGTCCAATTTGTAGTTACCCAATCAAGTCGAAGTAAACATATCCAATATTAAATAAACACTTAAAAAACATCATTGGGTCCATCGAAAGTATCTGTCGATAACTTTTTATTTAAAAAAAACAACATACATTTCAATTGGAAGTGAAGTGCTTTAAAATCTCAATAAGTCCTTCTCTTGACAAGAACCTTAAAAAACAGAACACATACTTATTTCTCTATTGTAAATGTAAATCCCTGTCAATATCTGAACATTTCAATTCCATTCACTCTCTTATCACTCTATATGTCAATAATAATTCGTTTCCAAATCTTGTTAAATAAGACAGCATCTTAAAAACACTTCAAGAACCTGGAGTTCTAGATTTAATTCCACAATTGAGTGACATTAAAGAAAGAACGTACTTCCTCACTGCATTGCTGTAAGAGGCCTCAACACGTATCCAAATTCGATATCGGAAATTTTACTCAAGGAGATTAAAGTTTTTCTTTTCTAAAGGCGAGGATGCATGATATTTTTTTTTCCATAGCATTCTTTTTAATATTCAAGAAAATAATTGAAGAAACTTGGTTGGGGATGGATGGTGTCGAAGAAATGTTCAAAAGCACAAAAAGTGTCGTCTTCAAGAAATTTTTATTCTTCCCTTTTTAATGGCGTAAATAATTGAAAATCAAATTATCTTTTCCATAAAAAGACAGCTTCTTTTCTTCATGAGTCTTTATTTTGAGGTAGAAGTTTATAAAAATGAATGTGTTGAAGATTGATTTATGCATTGTATATCTAGTTAAAATTTGCATTAACTGAATAGGGTTTCTGAATAATTTTAAGAAAGTTAGCTTATGTTGCTTTTAAAGCTGTTTAAATCAATGAAAGAATCTAAAGCTTTGCAAACTATTAAATGCATAACAATAAAATAAATTTAAAAGTATTGTTAATCCTTTTATATTAAAATAGAAATGTATGCATATTAATGCAACTTCATTTAAATTGTAAAAGTTAAAAATATTGCCTTTATAAATATATTAATATTCTAACCACAATTCTAATTTTAATCACTCGGTATGAAATTAAGTATCTCAATTAATGATAGTACATAATTTTACAAGCATCAAGTGTATAAAAAAATTCTTGATTCTGAACCTTTACAATTTAACTTGAAGAAATATCTTCGATCAGGGGTAGATTTTTATCATTTAAAAATGAATAGGGGAAGCTAATTAAAAATTACAAATTAAAATGTATTAATATTCACATTTTAGAATGAAATGCAGCAGTGTAACAAAATATTCTACTAAACTAATTTTAAAATAATATCTAAATAATCAAGTTATTGTCTAATGAAATTTTGCATTGGATTACTTGCTATAAAACACGTGTAAAACATTTGCATATCATATTTTTCTTTAGTATTTATACTTAAAGATTGAAAAAGTAATTGTGTTAATCTAAGTATCTTATTTTTTATACTATTTTTCTCAATTGCAAAGCTCAAGGTATTAAAATGTTTCGATTATCTAGGAAATAATTATTTTACATACAAAATTTATTGCAAAGTTTATCGAATTAAAAAAAAAATCCAATATTAGCTCAAGTTTTCCAATAAAATCGGCGATTTAATCTCAGTTTCACAGATTAAAGAGAGATCCAGCGATTCATTTAAAAAAAAATTGTATCAATATCACATCTTTTGAACTACGTATCGATCTGAAATTATTTTAAAGATTCGTTAATATCAATTAAGAAGTTTCAATGCAACAAAAAACAAGAACTTTTAAAAGACGATCGAACTAACACTGCGGATTATTGTATTTTCGTTATACAGGTCTCATACTCCTCAAAACAAGTACAAATATTAATGCAGCATTTTTAAATCATATCAATATATTCTTTATTTGAAATGATCGAAATATAAAAACATATTTGTACAGCAGATGTTGAAGGAGTTTGATCTATGAATACGGCGCCATCTCTCGGAAGGAATGATAATGATGATTGAATTGATTCAAGTTTCAAAACAGTTGTCTGATGTTCAGCTTCTGATTACCAACGAATATTTTGAAACTATGTGAACCAATGGCAAAATTAGTTTGGACCTCAAGAGATTAGCTTTTTAAGAAAACGAAAAATATTTGCGAGACGAAAAATGATTGATGTGAACCATCAACCATTTATCAATTTAAATTTATACTTTAGTGAAGATTATATATGATCTCAGCCAGTTTTAAATCCAACCATTTTTATGTTTTACAACATCTCAGATAAATATGAATCTTTCAAGTAATTGAATTAAATTACTTCATTTCGTTTTGTAAGGAAAAAAATTGCCTTACCAGTAACTAAGTCTGTGTATTTTACCAATATTTACCTAGTATTTAGAAGCCTATAAACTATTACATAGATTTTGTATTACTGATTGTTAATGCATATTTACAATACAAAATTTGTATTGGCTTTCTTCAAAAAAAATATTTTGTTTTAATTCGTATAAAATTCATTAGCGTTTAAAATTAAAATAAATTTGAATAGTGAAAAAATACCTTTCAAAAGAATTACAGTGTGAATTATCTTCTTTTTCACTCAAACTTTTAACCAGGGAGACCTATGTTTACTTTTTATGCAAACTTTTTAGTCAATCGCCTTTGAATGGCATTATCTGCACTTAAATGGTAAATGAGTAGACAGTTGTCAAAGGGGGAAGATATGCATACAAATTTATCATATAAAAATACTACAAATTATATCACAAGCAAAATCACGAATTATTACATAGATATCGAAGAAATAGAAAAAATTTTAGCTGTGTCACTAGTATTCATTTGTAATCAGAATTCATTTGTAATCAGAAGGACATCAGACAGCTGTTTTCAAACTTGAATCAATTATATCATCACCAATTTAATCATCATTATTATAAACACGAAATGAGATCCATTTACAATCAAAATCTCACCTAAATAATAAAAACTTTTGCTTTTTGTTCTTTATCAAGCATTCAGAAAGCTGTCTAAGTAAACAGATACTTCTAGTTATTGAAAAAAGTTGTCTACTTTACTCTCGTCAATTTGGACAAATAAATTAAACTTATCCCCTTTGTGTTATCTAAAGACAGGTTTTGAGAAAAAGTTTTCATCATTGAAAGAAGTTCACTTTTTTTTTTAAATCTTTTATATTAACTTAGATTTTGTGTATATGTGTGTAGGTGAGTGGTTGGATGACCGTGTATGTCGATGGTGGGCAAATCTGTGGAAGCTCTTGCCGTCATCCAACCGGGCTAAAACTTGGCAGATAGATTAGATGAAAATGCATTCCATCGAATTTTGGTGGCTGTCACTGTCACTAAATTGCAGTTTTAACAGAATTCTAATAAACCAACTTGTCGTCATTCAATCGTTCTGAAATTATATGTAACCGATCATAGAAGTAACTCTTTACTATTGCCAAAATATTTTTAATAAATAAATAATAAAATAGTTTCAATCAGAATAAATAAATGATATTTGGATTTGAGAGCATAAATTCACTTTCATTTTTAATAAATAAATTTTGAAACGTACTTTGCCGAACATTTTGGTGATAGAAATGTTTTTAATATCGGCGATGTGTTAATGAATGTAAAAATTGGCAATGTATATAAGAGATTTATATTAAAAACTTTTTATGGGTTATATTATTTAATACATTTTTACAAAATTTAGTTGCTAGAAAGGTTAAATGCACCTGAAAATTCTTACTGTTCAACATTTTCTTTATTTATTAAACATTTTCATTATTTGTTAAACATTTTTTCTTATGATTCTTATCAAAATTAGAGTCGTTTATTGTGCATGCAAATCCCCCCAGAAAAACTTTTGAAAAGAAGAAAAACTGCCAGCCTCAGAAACACAAAAAACTTTCTTGTAATAAAGAAAAAAATCATAAGCATGATAAAAAATTTCAGCTACAAACACAGTGATATCAAAAAAGGCCAACCTGCGATTACAGCTCTCGGTTGTGACTCGTTTAAGAATGTACGCTTGCTTAGCTTATTTTTTAAATTTAAGTTCCGATCCCATTAAAATTTACGCTGACTCTAATAGGAATGGATCTAAAAATTTTGAACTTTTGAATATAAGTAGTCTTGGTTTTCTAATGGACTTTTGGCAAACAGAATGTTAAAACTTTATTTTTTTTTAATTAATATTTTTACAAAACGACTTCAAATAGGCTTACAGGTTTAAAATTTTCAACATAAGTGGCCTTTTCAAAAACAAGATGTTAAAATATTCTACGAGGATTGAGGAGGGTTGCATTATTGTATCAACTGTAGGTTTTGGAGGGTTTTTTGGACTGGCGATGGAGTTCTAATATTAAGGGATTACGTAATAGTTAATCTTTTATCGAGTGAAGCAAGCTTAGCTTGCACAGGAATGAACCTATGCTTTTGTATAAAGGAACTTTTCAGAGAGCAAAGCGAGCTGGTGCTTATATATCAATGAACTTTTCAGAGAGCAAAGCTAGTTGTGTTTAAGTAACAATGAAACTTTCAGAGAGCGAAGCTAGCTTGGTTTTATGTAGCAATGAACCTTTTAACGAGCGAAGCGCCAAAAGATGGGACCTATACACTAATGACGAGTCTCCGGAATGCTGGACATCGCAGCTAATATCCAACAATTGAATTAACTGAATTAATTTTCTTCATATAAAAGTAGTATAAATCAAACATTGACCCTGAAAAATAAAGGATGTCGACAGCATCACTAAATTTGAGCGTTCTTTACTCAAACCCTCCATAAAGCAGTTCATTTTCAATTTAAATTTCATTTGAGGCGTACCATACAATTTACCATGAATAATAAAAGTACAATAAAAAGATTGACATCAAACATAGATTGAAAACGTTTATCTGAACGAAAAATTGACAGGATTTCAAATCCAACAATATTTATATAAATGCATCGAAGAGACACCTATTATTGAAAGATACAGTTTCCAAAAGAAAAAACATGACTTTTATGTCAAAAATTCATATTTGGTAACGGAGCGGCATAAAACTTCAGAAATATAAGACATGAAATTTAATATAAAATAATATTTTTGAAATGAATTCCGATAAAAAGAAAGTAAAAGGATGCCTTTATATAGAAATATTAAAATCGTGACTAGATGAAACGACAAGAAGAAAAAGACATATAGGCTAAATGGATCCATAGTTTAGTTTGAAGTTATATTTTTCAAACTAAATTGTTATATTTTTCAAACTAAATTGTTACATTTTTAAACTAAATTTTGCTGGCTGGATAACTTGACAATTTTTTAAGGTTATTATTTTTCCTAAAAAGAAGTATAGATATACACAATATAAAAAAACTATATATTTTCTTAAATATTCCTTAAAATGGAATAAGTCAAAATATAGTTATATAAAACACCTATTTTATTTGTATTATTGCGATTAGAGTTTTGAACTCATAAAATACATGACAAAAGCAAATCAATTAATATTCTATTTTTAAACATTTTATGTTTATGGAAACCCTTTTTACATTTTTAAATTATTTGCAAATGTTCAATTTTTAAATACTATCAAATAATAGAGCGCTTCTATGTTTCTTTTCCATTGCAAGTTTAACTGATTTTTTGAATTATATATTAATATGAAAACTCTCAAGGACAATTTTCAGAACTCATGTCACGTCGGATCAAATCCCATATCATTGAATATATTATGCATGTAGCCATAATCATGCGTATATGCCTATAGCCATCATTGAAAAATAAAGTAAATGAAAAAAAAAAAAATATATATATATATATATATATATATATGTTTTTCACAACTTTTAAAGGAATCTAAAAACAGCTGCTTTAGTCAATTATCAAAGTAATCTAATTTCCATATACTTTCTCGGCTTGTTTTTCTAAAATCAATCACTTTAGTCCATAACCAAATTCAAATTTTTTCCATATCAGTCACTTGTAATTTTCACTGTTTGTATATTTCATTGAGAAAGACAGTTCAAACAAACAAAAATGTACACAACGTTCTGGAGTTTAAAGCAGGGATGTGACAATGTGGGAATGTGGTGTTTGTTTTAGGACACACCAATTTTCACAACCATAAACAATCCCAGTAAAAACACGGACGATGGCCGCTTCACGGCTAGTTGCCGGCAGTACTGGGTGGGTGATGGCCACGTAATGCCATCAATGGCACACTCGCGGTTCGTTACTGGGATACCATCAGCTTATTTTTCCTTTTCCTGTCCGACCAACCTTTTTCTTGTCCGTTAATGGCCATCCAGCACTTTAGTAATATAACTGGTGGCAAAGGTTACATCATCGTAACGTGCCTTCTGCGCATGCGCATGATTGTTTTGAACTTTCGTAAACACGACTTTTTTTTCACTTGATTTTCTAGTAGCCATTGCATGCAGACAAAATTGCTGCGTTTGTGATATCTTCTGGTTTGGTTGTTGCTTTATGGCGCAAAGGCAACACAAGGGCCAGTGATATCTTCTGCGTCATTATTTTTTTTTTATTTCATTGAAAACGTGAACATCGAAAGATTTTTTTTATTTCATTGAAGAAAAGGATCGGGAAATATTCATCATGGAAGGAAATCGACGTGTAAGTAATACATTTTTTTATATTTTTCCTTATGTTGTATTCAATTGTATTTTACATAGTTATACGATATGTCGTATATACATGAGGACAACATTTATGCACGACATAATGTATATTTGGTTCAGTATGCATCGTGTTGAACGAACATTAACTAATATTCTAGCCTTCAACTGCTGTATGCGGTCTGACAGACCGCGAGTCATTTTTTGTGGAATGCTTCCATCCCTTAAAATATTTCATCTTTGACTATAAAATTATTTTCCCGATACTATGTTTCTTAAATTTTAATCTGATGTTCATTAAATTGTTTGGCGCTGTAGAGACCACATGTTGCCCTTGCGCCAAAAATATCAAACTACCCAACCACAGCAGTTAAGGGCTAGTTTTGTTTCGAATGTTTTGATATATTTAATGTAAGTGTATCGGTGCATAACCCAAACCACGATTCCTTCCGAATACTAGCTTTTAATTCTTTCCCTCCTTCGTGTTACTTATTTCCTATGTATAACGATTTTTGTACTGCAGATTAGAGCCAAAGATATTTAAAGTAATGTATATAGTCCTTGTATAAATGATTTAAATGTTGTTAGTCTGATTTTTGGTTTTGTTTATACGCTTAACGACTTATTTTTGGGCATAATAACGGGTAATTAGGCCGGGAACTACAGCTTAATGTGGATTCCGAACCACAACGAACATCCATGCCTTATCCAGGATTCGAACCAGGCAGCTTTGGCATGCGAGGCCAGAGCGCTAACCACACAGCCACCAGGTCTACGTTGTTAGTTTGGTTTTCAATTTGGAAGTTTTTATCTTGTATCCATCTAATGGAACAGTTTCGAAGTTGCTTACTAAAGAGTAAGAACTAATGTTACAGACCGCCGAAGCAAGATACTTTTGTCCATCGGTTAGCTGTGGGGATAGCGCTCTCGCCTCGCATGCTAAAGGTGCCGGGTTCGAATCCCGGGTTAGGCATGGATGTTTGTTGTGATTCGGAATCCACGTTAAGCTGTATGTCCCGGTCTGATTAGCCTGTCACTGTGCATAAAAATAGGGCGTTGAGCTTACAAGCCAACCAACTAATGTTACAGAATAATTCCTGTAATAAAATATTACTGATTTTTGCACAAAATGCATTATGATGTATGCTTATAATAATTTTAGGGGATGTTTCACTACTTGTTTAACATTTGAAGCTAGCAACTTAGTGGAAGGAATTTTGTTAGAGTAAGCAAAAACTAGATAGGTATGTTTGTAAGGTGTCGAAAGACATTGCTTGGTGAAGTTACTCAAAAGTGAAAAAATTATTAATATTTGTATGTATAGGAATGATTTTTTTTCAAAGTTTTAACTATAGCAGATAATTGAATAACAAATGGGAAAATAACTGGTTGGTTGTTTTTAGATTATCTGGCGTCGTCAGCAACACGAGGGCTATATTGCGCCAAAACATTCGTCATTTGACAAGCCAACATACATTTACAAACATCCATGTCTTACACGATACTCGAACCCGAAATCTCGTTGTCTAGAAGCTAGTATGCTAACCACTATACCATTTGGTTGGCGGAAATATAACTGGAAAAGGTATATTTCTCTATTATAGTAACTTCGTCAGGGGGTGACTACTATAATCAACGTCAAAATACGAGAATTTCTCTGTATATGTCATGGCAAAACTTAGTTGGTTTTAACTCAAATTTGTTTACAGAGGTAATTTTTTTTTAATTTGAATTTAGATTCATTTGGCATGTGTTTCAAATGCTATAATTCAAAAGCATAATAATTAGTGGTGCTATTAATACACCTAATGAAATAACTGTGAAGCTGATAAAATAGTTCCAAGTTCCTGACTTTCCTTATAAGTCATTTCGTTAATTGAATTAAATAAAAAGTTAATATTTTCAAAACTCATTTTAAGTAAGCAAAATTATATTGCATAATCAATATATGTTTTATATTTTCAAAGCATTAGTGGAGTTGCACTTTGTTTTCCAAAGGGTATTTTATTACCTATTTGGTAAAATTAAAATCCAACCTACTTAAATCAGTGGAAACTTTTCCATTATTCTTCCATTCGAGCCCCTTCCGAACGAACACTTCAAGTCCAAAAAAAAAAAAAAAAAAAAAAATGCGCGAAAATTAGTGGATCGTTCTTGTCTTTCTTCCCCCTCCTCTCCTTACCTTCCCTCAGCGTAATTTGCTGCAAAACGCGCTTTTCAAATCGTTCAGAAAAAAAGTTTTAGTCTTTCTGACAACTGTTCTTTTCAGCTACGCTATTTGGACTCTATTTTTTAAATGCATACAGATCATTGACATCTTTGAACTTGGTTCTCTTGTCAACTTGCTTTCCGGGAGTTCCGGACCTTTCATTAGGAACATTAAGATTAAAAATCAAGCTAAACATTAATTATTGCATTGCATGAATGTATTTTATCCTATTGGGCTCCCTGCCCTGTATGTAGCTTCACAAATATGAGTATAATATCATTTTAAAGCTACTAAGTTTGAAAAAGCTGGTATTTTCAATCAGCACAAAATTTGAAATAGAAAGTTTTAAATGAATTACCTGAGATACATATGTTTTAAATACAGAGTTAAATCTCATACAAATCTGTTTTCTTCAAAAGAAGTTAATAATAATTGCATGATTCAATTTTGTAAAAGAATTTTTGACTTGGAAAAGTCATTGATACGCTGTTTCTTTTATGCAAACTTACTATTGAATGTTTAAATTAATAACATTTGTGAAATCGCTATCATGAGTATGTACTTAATATAATAGTATATTTCTATTTCAGCTGCTATCAGCCAAGCACAAGCTACGATTGGTTGGTTGGTTAATTTATACGCTCAACGACCTATTTTTCTGCACAATGACAACTAATCAGGCCGGGACCTACAGCTTTACGTGGATTCCGAACCACAACGAACATCCGTGCCTAATCCAGGATTCGAACCCTGCAGCTTTGGCATGCGTGGCCAGAGCGCTAATCATACAGTCATCAGATGGGCCACAAGCTACATAAATGACTAAACAGGCTGAGATGGAAGAGATACCTAGTTAAAAGTGGTGGCTTAGAACAGCGCTTGACAGGAAAGGGAGAAGGTCACTATCGTAACAAATCGAATAAATGACATTTTACCCTAATTTATAATAAATAACAATAAATTTAATCCACGAATTGAGAGCAAAGTGTCCTTGTTTTGTCTTTATTTTACAATTGCTGTTTTGTTAAGGTTCTTTCAATAATTGTTGAAATAATGGGATTTGCGTGGGAGATTATGTTGAGACATAACATGATGTAAATTACTTGTAATTCTGACCGAAATTCATGATATAAGTTATTAATAATTGTATCACTACACATTTTCTACCCTTTATGTTTTGAATTATACTTTAAAAATTTGGATAATCTTTATGTAGGAGAACTTCTGAAAAAATTAAGTGGAGGCTGAACATAAATTGGAAAATTATTTGGTTGCAAAAAAAACCTTATAGATAGTGCTTGAAAAGAATAGTGTAGAAGTAAATGGAAGATATTTAAACATGGTGTGTTTGTTTAAAGAATTGGCAAGTTTCTTCCAATAATTACAGCAATTAATGTAATTTGACTTGTAGATCAACATAATGCAAATTTTCTAGTTTCATAATTCTATTATTCAAGATAATTATTATAAGTTACTGGTAAAAATAAAAGTTACAAAAAATCTTATAATCCATGCCACTTATTTAATTTGGATTATATATTTTAACTTTCTGTAATGAGATTTTTTGTGTTGTGTTAACTAAATCTCTTAATGCTTATCTTTTTCAAGCCCAATTGATGTTCACTTATCATTTAGTGCATTTTGCATGAGCATCATCTTTTTGTTCCCATGTGGATAAAAGTAGGGAACAAAAAGATGATGCTCATGCAAAATGCACTAAATGGGAAGTGAATATCAATTGAGCTTAAAAAGCAGCATGTGGAAAGCGAACCATTATTAGTTTGTAGTGGGACTGCTAATTTCAAATTAATAATATAATGCGAATCTTTAGTTGCTCGTTGTAGTGTTGTAAAGGGCAATTGACATTATAAGGCGAACTTTCGTCGAGTTGATGTGGGATTGCGGACGGCAGCCAGAAAACTAATATTTGGGCACTGTTGGGCCGTTGAAGGCAACAGCAATGTTTATGTTTTGGCTAAGCGGCGGCTCAGGCAAAATTTTCTTCCACTTAAGGCTGTCAATTGTAGGGCCACTGCTGTACACTTTCGGTTTGGCCAGTAATTGATACAGGGGAAGCAGTGGGTAAGTGAAGGCTGGCCAGACATCAACGGCCGATTTCCGGCCCTTACTACTGGCCCAAGTGTAGGCCAGACGGTCACTTTTATGCACTGAAAAGTAAAGGCCATCCGCTAATGGTCCAGCAGTTTAGGTGATGGCCACAGTCAATCGTCCACTACTGGCCCAGATGATTTTTTTTTACTGGGATTCTATGAGTGCATTAAATATCGAACAAAAACTGACAGAATAATATCTATCAAGCTATCACTTTTAATGCACCCCCAAATAACAATTTCAGTCAAGTTCAGTTATTTCTAAATAAATTATATATTACAGCAATGAATCTGATTTTGTTATGGAATATAAAAGAATGGTTGGTAATAAAACTTGATACTCTAGAAAATAAGCCATATCTTGAGACTCCCTCTTTTGCAACCCATAATACACTTATTGTTATTTACTGGGGTAATGTGTCTCCCTATTTACCCCATCCAACTCAATAGGGGAGGATTTTACTGAAGGAGGATCTAGATACTCTGCTTTTTCCTCTGCTTCAAAGTACTGAAAGGAACTTATTAAATATAAGTATAAAATCCTTGCGTACCCATATGTCTTAACTGTCTGACGCGAAGATAAACTTCCGAGATTTGTTTATTAACTAAAATATCAATGTAATGTCTTTTCATTAATTTTTTTTTAAATATCCTTTTTTTATTAAGGAAAAAAACTAAATTTGAAACAGATATATGAACACTGTTTGTCATTTCAATGATTTAATGTCATTAAACTCAATAACTCATTATGACTCAACGTCATTAAATGAACAAAAAAAAAAAAAATTGGCAAGGTTTTAGGTCTGCAACAATATTAATTTGCTGATCTATTTGATGAATTAATTGCTTAAACTGAAAGCCCGATTTTGAACCGAGTTACGAATTCTGCATAAAATTCTACAAAAATATTTCTACAATTGCAATTTCTGACTTTTCCAGTGTGGTTTATACATGAACTTTCTTCTACATATGCAATAATTAGAAATTGTATTTGTTCTCATTTAATATAAAAATAAATGTATAATTAAAGCTAAATCTGTTTTCAATTAAAATATCGTTACGAATTTTCTTCTCTGAGGAATAATGGCACTGGATTATAAAAAAAAAATTTTTATTCTTCACAAAAAAATTTACAATTCTATAAACAGCAACAAAAATACGCCTTCATTCTCAAACCAGTTTCCAGTCATCGTCCCGAATCAATAGAAGCGAAAACACAAGCTTCATACTATTCGAAAATAGCTAAGGGTGTGGAACATCACACAACTTTCAATTACACTTTAACACTGACGTGGATTTGTGTCATTTACCGTATTTATATTTTCATCGTTCATTTAGTAAAAATAGACAGTTTGGCGATACTTTTAATGACAAATCTTGTATGGGACTTTGAAAAAAAACAAAAAAAAAACACTCCTATCGCCAAAATTATGGTTTTGACAATATACTTATTGATAAATTTTTTATTATAGTTACTTATAAGTAAAACTGACTAGAGAAGAAAAAACGATCGTTGATGAGGTATGCTCAAGGAAAGAGAACTCTTCGTTTTTCAAATTTTTACTCCATTAAAGCATTTTTTCAGGATTTTCGGAAGTGGGGATGTTTAAAGCACATTAAGAGGCATTATCACAGCGATTTTGATCAAAATCGTTAAAGCCATTTTTTAGCAATTAATAAAAAAAAATTATTTTTCAATGGCAGCTATCTTATGCGCATGCGCGATTTTGACGAAAATCTTAATGGTAGGTTCTTTACTTAAGTTACTTATCTTATTCTAGGAGTCCTACAAAGTCCAATCTGGTGTAACCGAGCTATGTTCATCACATTGAAAATTAAAGGAGATGGAGACTCAAACAGCAATGTAACGACATTTCCCCCTGTTTTGCCAGGTGTACTATCGGAGGCACGGTGTCTGAGATTAACAAAGATCTAAAAGTGTTCATTGTAAATTATTTGTCATGGAAAGCCAGACATGGCGACATTTTCTGACCTTTCTCGTGACTGGGTCGACAGGCAAAGACGGATTCATGACACTGATGAAGGCCCCGCTACACAAATGGTCATATATGCCTGACTTTTCTCATTCTTAAATGTATACAATTGAAGTTATCGAACACACCTCTTGCCCTTCAACCAAAGAATAAGTTTCCGAAAAGTAAAAAAAAAGGGGTTCAGTCCCCAGATTAACAAGAGACAAGACGAGACCAGATAAATAACTATCAAGACATGACTGAACCAAACTCTTGACAACTTAAAAACTTTAATTATTGATCTCGACTGAAAATGGGTCAAGTAGATTTACTACATATCCGATATGGGGTAAGTATTGTTTGCGTGTTAATCTTGTAACCCAATTGATGTTAATTGAATGAATGAACAAGCTGCTGTCGTTCTTTTGAGTTTATTCTCTTTAACCCACTGACGGTCATGCCCGTATATATACGACATTTTATCCCCAGTTTTTCAGCAATACACATCATTTTTAAATTTATAAATAAAATTTAAAATAAAATATTTTTTAAATATTTTTATTAGGATGATAGTTTATAACATATCTAAAACCAAATAAATAAAAAATAATTAAAAAAATCTTGTATTTGAATTAGAAATATAATTTGAAAATTGTTGCATGGAAAACAACTATAGAATTTCGCCCATTCCCATGACCGTCCATTGACTGTTGGCAATTCAGGACTAGATTAGATATAGTGTTGTTTCGATACTATATTTCATTTTACGAGTTTACAGGTTTCCGTTAGCGAGAAATTTAAAGATGCAAGCATTGAATTAAATTTAGTTATCGTAGCCTGCCTTTATGACACTAGTCCATCCAAGAGATGTTTCTAGCAGGCGTCACGAAGAATTGGAGATGCGAGGGGGGGGGGGGAGGCATTATTCCGTTTGGGTACTCTTCTGTTATTCGAGTACCAGATAAAAAATATTGCATCAGTAACTCATTCAAAATAACAACCTTCAAAGCATTTACAATTCCTATAACAAACTGTTGTAGAGTTGCAAGAGCAACCCTATAACAAACCATAAACATTTAGACTTGGAGATACATTTCGACACCATTTAAACGTGTTCACGTTCCATCTTAACAGTTACGCTCACAGTTACTGCTATAGGTACAGAAACTTTAAATTTTCCAATGCTACGGTCACTTTTTACGGTCGCAAAATGTTCAACGCATGCGAAAATTCTAAACAGAGTTAGAACGGTATGTGTATCACAAAATACGGGCATGCATAAAAACAGTTTGGCGAATGGCCAACAATCACGCGATCGGGGTGCAAGGAGGAAATTTGCATACAACTGAGGCCAAAGACACCAATCACAGAACGCCGCTCGCCAGAGATTCATATACAGGTGACTTTGACCACCACTAATTCACCCCCCCCCCCCCCACTTTTCCCGATTGTATTTTTGTTGGCCGTTCGCAGAGCTGTTTTTGTGAGTGCATAACGAATCCGTTTTTTGTAATACATGTATCGTTCCAACGCTCTTTAGTGATTTTGCATGAGCAGAGCATTTTGCGACAGTAAAAATTGGATGTTGCCATTGGAAAATTTCAAGTTTCTGTTCCTATAACCTTAACCCTGAGTGCCATTTTCTTGCCATTCACAGAATAACGAGCTCATACCTCTGAATAACTATACCTGAAATCTCATCTTGATCTGTTGAACGGAAGGGCCACTAGAAGTCCATTTATCAGCAAAGTTTCTTTATAACCACCCTGTATATTAACGCTAATCGTACGACGATATGTACGAAATTTATGTTATGTTTTTCTTTAAGTTAATAATATTATTCCTCAATTATGGATTAAGCTTAAAACTTTTTAATATTAAAAAATATATTTATGTACTATTAATATATTCAACCACTGACATTATAAAGCCCTTCACGTTTCCCCAAAAATAAAAACTTAAATAAACCAAACATATCTAAATATGCTTAATGTCACTAATAATATTGTTTGCTGTATTATGAATTATTTAGATTTATAAACGCTGTTGTTGATATATCATTCAACAAAAAATACGTGCTTTAATAAATTTCTTTTGAAGAATATATATGTATCCCCCATGGAACGTCATAATCACTTAGCTACATTTTCATTTGAACACTTTTAGAAATTGATTTTCTAAACAAAAGATTTCGATAATCAGTTTAAAAACCAACTAAAATATATAAAAATATTTTTTAAGATTATAATCCTAAATGCAAAAAATAATAAAACTCCCAACTAAAAGCACCTAAGTGATTAAAAATCCATTAGAAAATTGCATCCTTAGAATGTATGTCCCTCGTTTATTGGTGTTAAACAGACTTTCTAATGAGAATAATGTGCAGATACTGACAATTTACTCCAGATACACTATTTAATTTTTCTTCTATACATTTAATCGATTCAAATTATGCTTTCAGTAAAAATCAACTCCTTTCACTAAGCCTTTTTTTTTATTTTTCGATCGTGAATGCTAATTACATATAATTAATTAAGGACTACTGAGGTAGGAGCAGTTAGTGATAATTATTAACGCTAAAGTTGCTGCGAGAAAACCCGATATCCACTTCGTTGGCGTAAAAAGCAGTTATCAAAACCTGTCTAAGTATCTTCTTCTGTAAAAAAAGAGTATTAGGTTATTCATTTTAAAAACTAAAATATGGAATATATGCCCTTTATTGGAGAAAAGAGGAATACTAATAACTTCGGAATGCAAATAAGTGAATAATGAAATTAACGCAGAATTAAGCTTGGTGAAGGGTGTAGAAAGCAGATGTATTTTTAGGTTTATTAAAATTTAAATATTATAGAGATAATTTTGGACACTTCTTCGCACTATATCCATTTTATTTTGTAACTTTATATTAAAATAATTTTAAATCAAAACCGTTACTTGTTATAATTAATATTTTTTTTTCTTCTTTGTGAAAATGTGTACCAATTTATATTGGAAAAACTTAGCTAATCTCTATAATTTAGGAAATTAAAAAAGATATTTTTTCCAGTTTTTTTTTTTTAAATATCTGTCAAGAAGGAAGCTACTTAATAGTTCACCTCGTTGGTAAGTAGTTCCAAAAAGTTAAACCCTCAAATCAGTTAACTAGTTTATGATATCCGAAACGAAACCACAGTTGTGTACTACATTAAAGTGCTTAAGATATGTCACAGAGATTAAGATAGTAATAAGTCATAAATTCGGTTGTACATTTTAATATATTAAACAACAATTGCATCACAAATAATTTCTCGTTACTTGGAACTTTTTAAAATTGTATAGTGGAGAAATTTTTATACACCATGTTTATTCGTCCCCAACCACGTAACCAACGTAAACTTAAAAACGACATTAGCTGGTTCAAAGATTAAGGGGAAAAAACTCATTCAATTAATAATAACTGGTTTACAAGATAATTACATGAGTATGACTTACTTCAATTCGAATGATTAGGTCAACTACACGACCCACTTGTCGGTCGGAATTAGGAAAAGAGTCATGTTTGGCTTATTTTCCATCAGTATATGGCATCGGGCCTGGGAGTGGAGAATCCATACTGAATAAAGTTATGTTCATGTTCGCATATTAATGGATGCCGGGGAGGAACTCTCAAATGAAAAATTTCGCAGTGGAATATCCTCGTTCATGTCTAGACAAACTTCTTAAAACTTTTATAGCTTTATTGTCATTGGTTGCAAGATAAGGGGTGTATTTGTTAAGAACAATAAATTACTTGTCACAGAAAATCCAGTTGCAGTGTCTGTTGAAAAGTTTTTCCAAGAAAACTTGGTGCTGGTTTCTTCGAAGAATTAGAAGGAGCGTGTACTCCAGACCCTTGTAGAACCGATTTAAACCGATTTAAAAGCAGTACATCACGGCGGGGATTTTTAGGTGCCATAAATATCATTCCTTTTACAGCATGTTTCTTTTGAAAAACTCTTCGACAGACACCGTCTCAGGTTTTTCTGATATAAGCGATTCATTACTCTTTTCATCATTTCAGACATAGAGTTTCACTTACGCTGTCAAGACAAGAAGCAATGTCATTAAATTTTAAATTACTATTTTGGTCTTCAACCCTTTAAATTTGCAATGTGATGAATGTAGTTTCTTAACAAAAACGAAAGTTTCCTCATTGAATTCACCGTGGCGGCTCTTTGCTGTCTCTCTCTCTCTCTTTTTTTCTTTCTCAAAATGATCTGGCACTGCTGTTGTAGCTGGAACATTGATTTTCTCTCCGAATTGGACTGTATTTAAAACCAACTCAAAACAAATCTTGCTGTTAAAACCTTTATTACGGTTATAAAATCATTGATGTAAAAGACTAGCAAAAAACCTCACTCACAATTCTGTCAATTGACTATATAACAAAAAGGGGCGTCTCTACGATCAACGACGGTGACAGTCAAAAGTTTACAGTTTACTAACAGTTAAATAGACAGTTTACAGACGTGCTTTAACACTGCGTCTATCGGGAAATATTTTTTTAATTTGATGCTAGAAACAAGTCCAGTGCAAAATGAATGTCAAAGAAACTTAAACTCTTTGACTTGAAAATGTTCAGTTTGTTTAATAAAACTGTCAAAAAAGATTATTCTTATTGTATCAGTCATACTGTTCCTTAATACACCTTGGAGTTCATTTAAATGTTGTATTAAAGGTATAATATTTAAAAAAAAAAAAATTCTAAATACTGGTGTTTGTATCAAGATGTTGAGGAAGGGGGATAAAGTTTTATGTGGAGACCTAAATGTAAATATAGGATGCGAATATAATGGACAGTTTTCCCTTTAAAATGTTGTCCCAGAAGAGATTCCACTTTTTACAGATCTCTCTATATTCTCCTCGGATAACTCATGCAATAGAAATTTTCAATACAATCAAGTGTTTAGATCAACAGTTTGTAAAACAAATTAAACCACCTGGAAATCAGTAATGATTCACAAAGATTTTTTCATTTGTATTGACTGCTAACTTCAGAATCATGATGAAAAGAGATTTTTCAAAATTTTATAGTTAACAAAATTAACTTACCATTTTCAGGGCAAGGGCTTAAGTACTATTCTATGGTTGTTTAATTCTCAAATGGCGTAATGAATCGACTTTTTAGAATTTATCTTCTTAATAAATAACGCGTGTTCAAATTCATTTATTGAAATTTAAAAATAGGCAAAAATAGAAAAATAGATTAAAGATATGTAAATGGTGATCATTTGCAATATCAAAGCAAAATAAAATCGATTAATAAGAAAACCTAAACATTTTCATAAGAATTTAAAAATCAAAGCATTCTTAGCCTAATCAATACTATCCTTAACGTTTATTTACATTACCACATTGTAAAAAAAACTTCCGACGTACTGGAATAAATAAAATGTCTACAACATCATTTCATGGAGTAAATTGCAAGTTTATTATGAATAGCACTGATTTTTACTATCACCGTAAAGTTCACGTGGTACAAACTTCATCCGATTGTTACTATATGTATTTACCGTGGTAACGTAACATTATGAGAGAAAATACAGCGGATAGTATAATTCTGTATAAAAAAAAACATTTATAATATTTAACTATAAATAACAAAAACTATCGTTTTTATGAACATTAAAAGAGTTTTTACTTCAAAGAACTAGAAATTAAATTAAATATTATATTCCACAACCTGGAATACAATATTTTTGTCGTGTTCCTTTTCATTTGTTAACTCAAATTCAAATTCTTCTCCAGTTTGTTTTTATGTTGAGAATGTTATTAATAGCATATCAAAAAGAAACAATGCCTGGATCTCTTTTTCCATGAGAAAAGTTTTGCTTGTCTTATTAAAGTAGAGGAAAAAAAGATTCCAATAAAATTGTATTAGATGCATATTTCTATTTAAAAGTAATACCGAATTTTGATTCTTCTTCACATAATCCTATATTTAATCAAACATCGTCTAGAATCCCAAATGTTTTAAGAGCCAATATGAGTAATGCATCATTGAATTCAGTTTTGAATAAGAATGATCAGGATTACTTTTGTATTAAGTGAAAAATTATAAAAATTCTTGAAGACATAGAACTAAAGAGATTAATAATTTTCAGATATTCATTTAGTCCTGGAGTTATCTCTGAGCATTAGCTATCAATTAAAATACCTAATACTCGGAAATATGTTTTTGTTAAATATTTCAGTGCATTTAATCTAATCCATCTTTTAATCACAAGTAAGAATTTTCAAAATTCAATGAATTAAATGTTAAACACAAATTTGTAAAAACTGTATATTATAGACAAAAATTCCATATATGTTTATGTAAATGATAATGTTAAGGAATTTAATTTTAAGTCAATGAAATTTCATTTATGTTTTTCCTATTATGTTTGGGTGTTATTAAAATATTTTTTATAAGTTTTTAAATTCTTTTGATAATATTAGATTCCTATAAAAATATTCTTTGGTGGAAAATTTTCTTTTGAAGGCTTTGGTGTTTTCTATTATTATTTATATCAAAAGTTATTCATTAATAAGTATCATTGATTAAAAATTAATGCAAAACATACAATTTTTTTTCCACAACGATATCCAATATCTAACTAAATCATTGTAAAAATATTAATAAAATATAGAAGTAAATACTTTATGGAATTAATGCTATGTAATCTTTCGAAGTTAGTTGGATTTTTATCAAAACTCTGCAAATTCAGTAAAATATTATCAGACCTTATCTTACACTTTAAAATAAACGCAAAAAAAATTCATATAGCTAACCTTCTCAAACCCATACCACGAAATTCTTTCTTTACATTAATTACGTTGCATATTTAATTTAAGTTGCTTCGGCAATTTTCTTTCATGTATATTAAAAAGTTTCCTTTAAATGAACTATCACAATCTTCAGGTAATTTAACTGTCACTGTTTTTACAAACATTTTTTTGTTTTTGTTAATTAGGCGTAATTAAATTCAGAAATTTATATTATTATAATATTTCTATGTACAACATGATTTCATTATATTATCTTTGCAGTTTTTTTATTTGTTAAAAGTTCAAAGAGTGTACGGAAACATCATAAACATACTTTGTGCTTTTTCATCAATTACTTTCATTTTCTAATATACTTGAGATTTAAAAATGACGTGGAGCCTTTTATCTCAAATGAAGTATATTCCCTCTTAACGATAATCAGTCCACCAAAATAATGATAAGTTAAAGAGGGTCTCAAAGTTATTTGTTTCAAGTAGGAAAACAACAAAAATCGTCAAGTATATTCAGATTTAACTAATCATTAGTCATTTGACAGCATACACTTGCAAGTTTGATGGAAAATTAATTTAGCTGTATAAGTACACTGTTAAAAATTTTGTTCCACCTTGCACCAAAAATTGGTTCCCATTTAGCTGCCACCAACATTTGGTGCTTAGTTTCACGATTTAATGGTGCAACCTCGGACCGTAAGCACCATTAAATAGCGAAACTAAGCACCAAATGTTGGTGGCAGCTAAATGGGAACCAAATTTTGGTGCATGGTGGACAATTTTTTTTAACAGTGTAAACATTTTTTTAAAAAAAAGTTTGTCATGATTACCTTACTATTTTAAATGTAATTAATTATAGAAAAGCACTTCTAAAAGTTTGTTTAACCAAAATGATATTTAAGATAATATATCTATGTTTGATGAATCTTTTAAGAAAATGTCTAAAATTGTTCGTAATTCAGAAAAATTCAATTTTACAGTTTCAACGAATTCTATGAATGGAACAAGAGTTTATTAGTAATTTAGTATTAAGTATTTAGATTTATTTAACATTAATCATTTAAGGATATTGTACTTTGTCATCTAGCTCAAACCCTCCATAAGAATGCCATTTTATATGATACAAATTTAAAACACAGTATAAAAAAAAACACAATCATTAAAGAAATTCTTCTATACTTGACATTTTCAAAAAGAAAGCTGTAAAAAAAATCAATATCCACATCGTACATTCACACATTAGTAATTTTTACACGATAACTCTCTAATGAAAACTCATCCTACCCCGAAATACATTTTATGCCCCCAATATTTTTAATCTGCCGTTCAAATCGAAACACTATTAGTCGGGAAGGATTCCCTAATTCGCCTATTTCTCCTTACATATCTACAAGAAAATCTTCTCCAGAACTCAACAAAATGGGGCCAAGATTCATGGAGGCAGCTCCACAAATTGATAAGTGGCGTGACAGAAGCAAGTTTACAGCACGCACAAAGCACAGCGAGCGGAGGGAAATGTTGGAGGGGGACTATAATACGCAACAGCCACGTTCGCACAATGGTCAAGGGCGAGGATAAGCCTGAAGTTTCCATACAAAAAGTGTCTTAACACGCCATGTCACGAATAGGAAGGAGATTTATGTCATTAAAAACCAGGGCGAGGAGACTATTTATGCTCGGGATCGGGAGTTGTGAATGATGTGGGCGGTTTCCTGTAGCTTGGCATTGGAATACCAGTACAGCTTGATTAAAATTGAATCATAGGATTTGATGTTTTGGAGTTTGGGGCGTCTAGTTTTGGAGGTTATTCCGATCATATGGCATTTTAATAATAACTTTTAGACGATGTTATGTTAAATGAATTTTAAATGCAGTTCGTTTAAACCTTCTTTAATAGTTATCAACTTAAACCTAACAATTTAAATTAAATTGGGTTTGTGTAAATTAATTTGGAATAAAATATAAACTGATTTTTTATTATATATTACAGAAGTTACCAAATTCATTCACATTTTTCAATTTAAGCGTGTAATACAATCTGAACCACTTATCTAAATTGTGATTTAAAACAAATTCGGTCATGTGATGTCTGTTTATCTAGAACTCCTGCCTCGCATATCAAAGGTTCAGAATTCGAATCATGAGTTATACTACAAGACAACATACCCTGAACTCATTGAATACCCTACAATGATGGAGGAACCGGTTCCTACAGGGTATTCAGTGAAATCAGGGTATGAGATAGAGTTTAGTTTAGAGATGTATGTTCGTTGTAGTTAAGCATTTATGTTGATTTATACGTCCCTTCTTTATTATCCATTAGTGTACACAAAGAGCATCTTTGAGGGTACAAACCAAATCAAAAACTAAGATCCAATATCTATAGTAAAAAACATTTTTAAAATAGCAAGACAAATTAAAAATGTAATCGTATTTTACAGTTAATCCTACTTCATTACAATAAAAACTAGAAGAAACATCAAAACAAAAATTTCAATAACCACACGCCAACGAAGGTTTGAATAAAAGCAAATCTCTTTATCTCAATTGAATGCAGTGTTCAAAACTTAACATATAAGTTCTCTCCTGACATCAGTCACCTAAATGGAATTTTTGATTTCATAGAAAATTTACGTTTAAAATTATAAGTTTCATACTCATTATCAAAACCATGAATGTAAGGCCACATGGGGTTTATACAACAACTCACATTTCAAAGTGAGATTGTGGGAGTGGAAAACTTATATTAATTACAAGTACATTAAATTAATTACGTTATTGCAAGTTCTACATATGACCTTACATTCAAAAAGGACATTATTTACTGTAGGTTTTCTTATTCAAATTAAAAGTTTTGCAAAATTCCTCTTTTTAAGATAAAGTGAAGATATTTTTAACACTCATATTTTTCACAATAAATCTATTTATAGAAAATATTTTATATTCATACTGTACCATAACTGCATCATTATATTCCAGCTACACCATTTTAATATAACCCAATCTATTTATATTATATCACTTATACATCACTAAATCAAAATAGGCAATCAAAAACGACATCATGGCTTAACTTTATGTTCATGATTGAAGCTAATCAAATATTATAATAAAAATAATTTCTTTCAACAAATTTAAAACCGTCAATAACGTTGACTAAGATTAAATAAACGATTTTAAAGTGCCAACTACTGCTTGAATTTCCAATTAAGGTTTGGAACAATTGAAAATTCCTAATATAAGAATACAGGCTTATAAAAATAGCTCCTGTTGCTTCGAAATATCCACAAATGCTAGTTGTCATATTTCTCTGCAGGTAAGCTTCGTGAATCGTGTTTCATGTACAAATCAAAATATTTTTTCAAATCATCACTTATCATAAAAAGCATTAAAAAACCTAATTACAAAAAGCAATTAAATTTTTTTTTCAATGAACTCCTTTTAGCTTTATTTTTAAGGTAACAGAGCAATTTATTGGTAAAAGTTGAAGCTACCGTTGAAATCAGCACATGATAGTATAGCCAATAACGGCCATAATACACCCAGATACTTTAGTACTGATAAATCACTAGTTATATGGGAAAGTTAAATACATAGAAACAAAATTCTAGGAACAACAAGTTCAAAATTTTGACATAACATTATGATTATGTTATGTCAAAATTTATGATTATAACATTAACAGAGATGATTTATTTTTAAACCTTTTTTCAATATCAACCGGAATTAAATTCTCTAAGTTTTGGTTAATTAAGAACTATAACTTTTCTTTGTTTGAAATTGCTTCCGCGGACAATTTCAAATATTTTTATTTTAATACAGATGGATTTTACTATTAATAATTTAATTTACATTTAAATAACCAAAATTAAAAAATCCTCAAGTAATTTTTCATTATGAAAGTTCTACAAATTAAACATTTATTTTCAATGGAAGCTTATTAAGAAGCATTTTCAATATTTGTTATGGTAACTCATAAACATAAATGATAACTAACCGCATTCCAGTCAATGTTACTTTAAAGTCACTTTAAGAAGTTTTAATGAAATATTATTAAATAATTATTTGTTTTTAATACCTCTTGCCATTGTCAATGAATTTTAAAATGCTCATTTGGAATCTTAAGTGTTTTTATAGAGATTGCAAAACCTTAACTTTAAAAAATGTTAAGTTTTTTTTAGCAGAAAACTACCAAGTTTATTTTTAGTATCACTGCATAGTCATGTAAAAACATTTAATTCCTTAAGACTTTAATCCTAAGTGTAATTTACATCGACTTGTTACGGTAATTAAATCTTGAAACTGATTTAATTTAGCATTGACGTTTCTAACAGAACAATATAAGATTTTTTCCAGATTGCTTATTCATAGAATGGAAACTTTGGGTGTAAAAAGAGTATCTTCATTTCCTGAGAAACATGACTGCTGTTAACGTTTCGTTTTTTTTTTTTTTAAATCGATGCTTTGAATCAAAGAATGCACATTTAATTCTTTTCACTTAGAAATGATTATAAACAAAAGAACATTCATTACATCGAGGCTGTTTTATTTTAAAGATAGTCCACATGGAGGCGTATATTTTATTGGCTTGTCGTATATAGTGCATTCCATAAAAATAAACAAGTGTATATGTAAATGTTTGCTGATGATTACTTGCTTGTATTTAGGATTAAAGGTCCATTTAATTTTTACTCACCATTAATTTAAACTGTGTGGTTTTAAAACATGGTGTAATTCTTATATGCATTTGTTTTCAATAGTTTTAATCAAAATTACGATTAGTTTTAAACTATACATTTATTTCTAAATAATTTTCTGAAAGAAAGAATTGATATTCAACAAATTATGTACTGAAAACTTGAGCATATTGATAACTTTTAAATATACATTGAAAATACTTTCAGTAGGCATTATTTATGTTTTGTTCAAACATAAAGCATTATTAGTAAAATACTGTAAGAAAATTAGTTAATATTTCAAATAGAAATAAGTGTTTTAAAAATAATTAATTTCAGCCTAAATATGGAACCCATTTAAAGTTTTTGATGACTTGCTGTTAAATTGCAAAATCAAGTACACTTTTTATACATTTTTAACTGCTATGAAAGTATAAACTGTTGAAATAGTTAATAGGATAAAATTATATAATAATATATTTAGCTACCTTGAAATATAAAGTGAGTATAAAAGTTGTCAAATATAGCTATACAACAACATTTAAGCAAATATGTAATGTCTTGGTGAAGAATCTAGAATTGAAATTACTCTTAAATTATTTTTCATCATTACTAACAATATGAGGTGTGGACTCTGTGAGTGATATTTTTTTTTGTTGAATCTAGAAGTTCTGTGTATTTTGTAAATAATTGTTGTTATATTGTAAATAAAATCGAAACTAGAATAAAATTTGTATTTCTAACGTAGCAATAAATTCTTATTTTAAGTTCTGGCGTTTTGAAACAACTGGCGTAATTTCTTTCCGGATTCTAATTTATTGAAAATATTATTAAATATACAGCTATAAGTAACAACCTCAATAGTAAACAGTTTTGAATACTTATCTAAAATTTGTATTTAATGAGCATTCTTACATGAAAGGTAAGTTTTCATTGAATAAACCAAAATTCGTGTCTAATTTTAAATTCTTAATCGAAAAATATGCCCTTAACGATCGTTCATTTGCTAACCCCCATTTAGTGCACAATAATTTTTTAATTAACTTTAATCTTTTTTTATTTTTTTCCAATTCAAGATACTTTTGTAATAGATTTTACTAACTGTATCCAATATAATCTCATTACTACTTGCTGCAAATTTTTATCTGGAGAGAAAAATGATTTTGGATTTGTGAGAAATCCTTACAATTGATAAGAAGATATTTTAATCTTTCAAATGAAAAAAATATATATTTATTTTTAAAGTAATTAAAAAAATATCATCAAAATCAAGAAAGCAGTCGAAAATATCAGTGATTCCTTAAATACCGTATTTTACTATAAAATAAAAAAAAGAAACCTACGATTATTAACCTTTGATTGGTAACTTAACAATATATACACAAGTGAACATTCAAAACTTTCAAATGACTAAAATTTAAATGTAAGCAACGTGTAACCAGGGAAACGATGAAGCAACCCCATTGTTTTATTATTATTATTATTATTATTATTATTATTATTTATTTATTTATTTATTTATTTATTTATTTATTTATTTATTTATTTATTTATTTATTTATTTATTTATTTATTTATTTATTTATTTATTTATTTATTTATTTATTTATTTATTTATTTATTTATTTATTTATTTATTTATTTATTTATTTATTTATTTATTTATTTATTTATTTATTTATTTATTTATTTTAACATTTTTTATATTTTTTATTATTATTATTTATGTCGACTCTCAAATGCCAATAATTAAGGTCTAAAACTTTGTACTATTCTTTTAAACATCCCTTTTAATTATTTTTAGTAGTTTCCAGTACTCTTCTATTAAAAATAAAACTAAAGGAGAAACCTCTGGAGTTTAACCACAAAACTTGATGAAAACTGAAACATGTGAAGTGTAGAGGAGATAATTAAAGCAACCTAAGCTGGATTTTGTTTTTCGTGGTCTCAAAATCACGTTCTATAAATAGACATTGTTTTGGAGGTTTAAGATGAAGGGGAACATACTACATATTTACCCTAGTACTTCTTTTTGTTGTACATTAAACCGTTTATGGGATATCGTTGAATTGTAAAAGAAAATGAGTTATATAAATTTTTAATACACAAAACTCTAGCTGAATTATGAGGTAAATTGACATCAAATTTCTCAGTAGTAACTTCAGTAAAGTAAAATCTCTTAATTTTATTTGAACTCATTTTAAATAATAGATACCTTAAACAATTGATTTACAATCTTATAGAACTTAAGCATTAACTTTAACCTATACATATCTGAAAATATTATTTAAAAATGATAAGAAAAGTTAGAATTTCAATTTGCAGTATTTCAAATCAAATGACTAATACATATGTGCGATGATTATACTTTTGACCGGTGATAACTGAACTTTGTTACTGATTAAAAGTAAAACACAGGGACTAATATAATATATTTACTGCTCTGGCTTTTAAGTAATTTTACATTTAGGAATTGAAAACATTACTGGTTAAAAAAAAATAAAACTCATCACAGTTAGTTATCTCTTAAAGCCCAAACAGTAAAACTTGTTTGTGAATTTTAAATACTTTAAACTACCTTTGCCATCACAAAAGTATTTTCAACTCTCATATTCACTTCTGTTCATCATGTAAGTAATGAATTAAAAATATATATGAACATTTAAAATGAAACAACGTATAGCAGAATTCGCAGTTTGTTTATCACCTATGGTTATTTAATTTCATTTTAGAAACTTCTGACAAATTTAATTGTAGGTTAAATTAACTGGACACCTTCAAAAAAATTCTCCAAATGAATTCGTTTACCTATATTGAAATTTATGTTTCGATAATTTATAAATTCTAAAAATATCACGTACCCTTGGTTTTCATAAAAACGACAATAAGAATTGAAGAGTCCATTACAAAAATAATTTATGTCAATATATAGGTTAAAAAAAAAAAAAAAAAAAAAAAACTGCATATCTTTTTTTCTGGATATTTTTATAATTAATAATTATGCTGATTATTTGAAGGTTAGAAAATTATATGATACTGTCAAAGTATACCAAATACAACCAACTGTTAATTTCATCGAAGTTAACTAAAATGGTGTTTTACCTATGTACCTATTAAATATTACGGTAAAATAAAATGTAATAGACAAATTATAAAATTATTTTATTTTATTTTAATATAGTTTTCATTTAATTTTAATTCAAATTTCAAGACTCACTCTATACAATTTAAATAAAAATAATAGTCATCTTTTATGTTAATATCATTAATGATACTAACATAAAAGATGACATAAAAGATCAAAGCAATTATCCCTATTATTTCATTAGGTTCAGTTGTATGGTAATTTCTCGCCAATCCAGACGTATACAAAGTTGGTTAATCTTTTAATAAGTCAAAATCTACACTTCGCACTTGGAACGGAACCTTACAAATTCGCAGGCTTTGTTGCACTTAAGGAACTTCTTAATTCACACGAAATTTAAGCATCTCTATAATTCCGAAGCCATGGTAACGGAGAACAAGACATTGCCTTTGATTTCTTAACGATCTTTGCTCTAAAGGTCATAGTGTCAGGTATTGCATGTTAAATCATTCAAATTTTACAGCGTAAGTACGTCAAGCAAATGAAATCTCTCCAAATCAACCTCTTTAAGTAAGTGGTAGTTTTACATAATTTTAAATTATATTTTAGAAGATTGAAACCATTTTTGAGTTACAGCTGTTGTTTGTTAACTAAGGTAAGTTATTAAGAAGATAAAGCGATTTTAAAATAATTTTTATATTTTATTATATATTGAAATTTATTAAATATACTTAATAATATTTCAGTATACAATTGTTACTATATAATCGTGTCATGAATTGGTTATAAAAACTAATAACTTTAAAAAAAAAAAAAATAATAATATTAATAATAATAATAATAATAATAATAAAAATTGTTTTAAATTTCATTGATTTAGTTCTCTCTACACAATTCAATGTGCTTGTTTTCGTAATAGTCACGTATATAAAAAAAATTAAATATGTACAACTTCTATTAAAGCTGTCTCTAAATTTCAGTCTCAAAGTTTAACTAAATTAATGCAATGATTGTTACACTCTTAAATCTTTTAAAAGTCATTAAATAACTACACCATAAATAATGATTCCTATCTTTAACAATTTATCACATTATGTATTTGCATATAAATCTATCAACAAGATCCACCAATTAAAAAAAGCATAAATCTATTTACTCGATTAAAAAAAAAACATTAAAATGGATTAATATTGTCTTCAATTAATAACTTCAGACACAAAAAATGATATTTTTCAGAATGTAAGGAATCCCAATTTGATATATTATAAATCTTCTCAAAAATCAACAAGAAACAACTCTTCTCATTATTCAAAACCTCCTAGAATATTATTGATGGTTCAACAACTCCAAACAACCCACTAAACTTGCAATCTCGGTAAATCTAGACGGGAAAAAAATGACGTTTCAAAAAGATCACTTTAACCAGCATTTATAAAGACTTCAAGGAGTAATTATTCATTTCGAGCAAAAACATTCATTTCCTGTTGCCACACAACACGAAGAACTTTAAACATTATCGAAAAATGTTTAATGTTCCATTTACTTAACCTTTCGCGTTGTAAATACCTTGCGTGAATTTCCAGCTAGAAAACGATAGTAGAAAGTAAAAAAAAAATACTTGGAACAAAATAAAATAAAACTGAAGATCCACAATTTCATGCAATGGTAATGACATAACTTAGTGCCCGCGAAAAATTTTTAAATTATGTTTGAAATAGTCTTTATTCATCGATTGATTGGATGTAGACTTCTATCATCTGAACTGGTAGAAAGAGTAATGAAGTCCCAAATGTAATAGCGTAATAGCGTTTTAATCTACTCTTATCTTTTGCGTGGATTTGAATTTTTTTTATTTAGTTCAATGCATGAAATATTCTAATAGTCTTAAGTGTGTAACTTTTCTCAGTACAAGGTTATATTTATATTTTTATACCTTCATAAATGCAGCAGCTCAAAGATATATTTTTATACTTAATTTAAATCTCTCTTCTTTATTTAAAAGACACTAATATAAGTGCAGTACAATTCGTGACTTATAGTATTGATAATTTATACGGTGGTTTGAAATTTTTAGTGTAATAACGTTTATAAAAGTATGTAGCCTATAATGTAAATAGCTTTATTCTATTCTCATCTTCTTCATGGATTCAAATTTTTTGTTTAGTTTGAAAGTGTAAAATAATATAAATACTGATATAATAATTGGAATTTTTTGTCAATGAAATACACTCATAATTATACTTTTCTTAAACCTTCATGCATGTAGTGACATCCCGAAAATAGACTTGATTTTCATTTAAATTGCTATCAAGTGTTTATAAGGAAAAAGATTTACATCGCACAATGAATCTCACATAAATAACATTTTAGACTGTTAGGTTACTTGAATTATATTTACTAAAACATTGAAGTTTATTTACTATGGAAATATGTAAAATAAAAATTAGGGATTTCCAACTTTATTATTATTCACTATTCTCAAGTAATCTCTTTAATTTCTTTAAAAAAGGAAAAAAAAATGTCTTTAACATATAAAATTTTAAATAATTATTTGTTAATTTTATGAATATTTCTTAATATTTAAAATAGGGTAAAGAAATTATTGCATTGGGATAAAAAAAAATTGTGAACTCCACGAGTAAAAGCTTAGCTTTTTTGTCGGAAATTAATGTATGTGTTTACAAGAAATATTCTTCCAAAATTTAATATTCTATTGTGTTCATATTTGTTTTACAAGTCACTAGTACTCAAGGGACGTAATTATAACAATTTAATCAATACCACTAAGGTGCAGAAGAAAACTCCGTTTGAAAAATCTAAACTTTTCGGAATTTTCTAAAAATTCTTTAAGTGATTTTTATTGAGTTTTTTGAAAAACTTTTTTGGCTAACTAAACATTTGAACCACTGAAACAAAAATCAAAATTAAAATAAAATCTCATAGTAGATGGGGGGCGGGAGGATAATAATTAAAAAATAAAATTCATCCAATTCAAAAATGTTTCCAAAGATCAGATGTCGATCTTCTATATATGAAAAGAAATGAAAATATGAAAGCACATAGATTATTATAATTTGAAGAATCATAAAATCCTGAAAGATGACAAACACAAAAAAATAAAATTTTAGCTTCTAAACAGCATGTCCGTTTTCCTGCTTGTCCAATTTCAGTAACATTTCTACTTTGGTCAAAAACGTCTTCGCTGTGCTCACTCATTTGGAAATATTTTGCAACTAAATGATGCCAATCATTTTTATTTTATTTGCAACTTAACTATAAATACGAAAACGATATAAATTAAAGCCAAACCAATTAAAATATCTAAAAGTTAATATCCGGCACTAGTGTATAATAGCCCTATCCCCCAAGATGCACCATTTTCCTTTTCGCAGCACTAGTTTAAATTGTAGTTCGTCAATTGTAAATCACGACCAGCACAATGCTTTGTAATTTATTTGTAACCTCATCATAAAATCTAAGAGAGAATAAAGCTTTACAATTCTAAGTGAGTGTTTAATGTCTAACATCATGTAAACACTTTACTAATTAGTGCATTGACTCTAATGTTTAACAGAATGTTATGTTTACATTTGAATTTTTAATGGTTCTTGTTTTTACTGTAAAATCTAATCTAACCACTCCGTTGCAAATCTGATTGCTAGGTGTTTATTTTTCTAAATTTAAAAGTTGTTTTACCATTATTCATGACGTCATGACATCTAACCTAGTAGGCAGAATTCAATTCGTAATTATAACCTGAAAAGTATTTTTTGGTAAAAGGGTTTACTTTAGAATATAAAAAAGTCAAATAAAATAATCCTCTTTATTTTTCAATTATATATTTTTTTTAAACTTCTCTGCAGTAATGAATTTGATTAATAATGATATATATATATATATATTTAAATACTTAACCCTTTTTAGTTTAAATCAATACGGATTATAATTAACATTCTTACGTTATTCGTTATTCTCCTTTCAAAAATAATTTTTATTTAAATTATTTTAAAATTTCAATAGACATTACAAACATCCCTAATACTTCATAAGCATAAAACTAAAACAATTATATGATATGCGATACCCATATTATTACGTTGAGATGCAATGCCAATACACCACAGGAACCTATATATCTCAAAGCCATATATGCAAAGCGACTACAGATGAGACGTGTTAAATTCAGTGCAATTATAGTATTCAACATGAACCATTCTGAATATTGTGCGTTTACGTATCCAAATATATCATATGAAATCAATGGATACGTATGCTAAAATACAAATACTATTGTAATAACACGCTCTGCATTGAAAGCCCTTAAGCTCAAAATTTCTAATTTGCTGATTCCATCATACAAAAAAACAGTTATTAGCGTCTTTCTTAAAAAATAAAGTTAAAAAAAAGTTCTAAAATATTAAGTTCTAGAAATATGTTAGGATAACTATTAACTAAAAATTACTAGATATTTAAATTTATTAAAACCCAATTTAATTAAATTTACAGAAATTTATTTTTAGATTATTTTTATTTGCGCAAAAGTGCTTTATGTGTTAAAACAAAGAGTAATTTTCTTCATAAAAGAGGAGGGATCATATATTCAAGCAATCTTAAAAATTTTAAGCGTTAAATTAAAATGGATTTTATGAGTTTGTCAACTGGAATTCACACAAATTGCATGCAAGACAAATACTCTTCTTTATTTTTTTATTTTTTTTGTTTTTAGAATTTAGAATGCCAAATTATGTTGTTGCCATAGTTACTGTTTGGGAAATGACACATAAAAAAAGAACATTGTAAAATTCTTTGGAAATGTATACTACTTATTGCGTGTCATATGCATTGGTCAAGGTCCATCAATTTGGGTTTTTTTGTATAACGTCCGCGTGTGCAGTTAAAAAGAAGTATTTTACACTTTTTTATTGTAATAGTACCTTAACAATTTTATTGGTGTCAGCATATTTAAGAAGGTAAATATTTCATCCACTACAATACTAGACATAAACGATTTGCTATTGTTTTGTAATAGTTAAAATAATTGGTGTATAAGTCAGAGATGATAATCCTCTTCGCTCACGTAACAACACGTAGTTACAATTTTAAAAAGACTTTTGATACTTCAAAGCCATTAACTTTGCTTCAAAATGAGCTTTAAAGTATACATAGTTACTCTTTATAATGCTAATCGTGACAAATTCAAAGGATTATATTTAAATACACCTGCAGTATACTTTAAAAATATTGCTTTCTTTTCAAATAAATATTGGTAGAATGTTTTTAAAGCCAAGTAACAGCATCTTCCAGTAGGAGCTTACTCGAACATAAATTTGCCCCAGTGAATATAGATTTATGCTGGCCCAAATTTTCAACTAATAATTAATTAAGTAATTTTAATCGTTCAATTGTTTTATATATTAATTAATTTTAATAATTGATTGTTTTAATAAATAGTTGTATTAATAAAATCACATTTTCCTGTCTCAATTTTCCTCTTTTAAGGGTACAAAAACTAAAATAAATTTTCAAAATAAAGTATTTCCAGATATATAACTAGTACGTTTATTATCTAATTCCCTACCGGACCCACCCCTTTTTACAGACTTTGGCTGGTCCGGTGATTGTTCCAGAAAATCTTATATCCAGTACACTTCAGTCTTCCAGCTTATATAGTACAATTGAGTATTCCCAATGATTTAAAAAAAGGAAAGCTTACAACTATTAATATTTTGTTTTTTTATGTTTAAAATCTTGAAGTAAAAAAATATACATCAGTCTTAAGAAATGAACACATATTAAACATTATTTAAATTGTTTATCAATCCAGCATCTCTACCAATAGTGACATCATTACAATTATTCAATATTAATAATTTAAACTGAGGAAATTTTCGTGCAATTTTTTCAAATGCGTGCATAGGCGGGAAAGAGAAAAATGCTACAAGACAAGACAGAGAGCAGATGCAGTGCCAAAGCCAACAAGTGCATATTGTGATCTGTTACGTACACATACAATGGGGTGTCCACCTCCCTGTTGCCAGAAATGTCATTCCTTGCTGACCGAACTCGTCTGTTGACCAGTTCGTACCTCATTCCTGGGTGGGAACTTCGACGTCGACGACCATTTCTTTTGAAGAAAGACAATGCAGAGCCCCAGTGCTTCATACTGGAAAATTTGCGAAGTACTTTTCTAAAACGATGCTTCAAGAATCTAAATAGTTTGGTCCATGATTGTATTTTGCTTATAACGATGGAAATGCATCGTTTTGAATTTGAGTTATTTCATTCTTCTTTGGGTTACTTTCATAAATTGCTGAAATCAATTTATTTTGGTTACTATTGAATATTGAAAATACGAATTAAATTATTTCGATCGTGAATTGTACACTTCATGTAATAATTTATTTTTGTTCATTACGTTATTCGAATTCGTATAAACTATATTTGAGTTTAAATCTGGTCCTTATTCTGAGGAAAAAAAGTTATTTATATTCACTTTCCTTTACAGATTTATTTCCAGTTTCGAATCAAACTATTTCATTTCTTCATTAACGCTTGTTCTCTCATCAAATCTATTGTCAAATCTTCAGTAAATACCTTTGAAACTCAATAAACCTAACAGACAATTATTAAATAAAGAAACAGTCATTTCAATAAGTTTTCAATAGAATTTAGTAGAACGCCCGACAAATATAAACGAAGAACAATCAGTAAATCTTAACGCAGAATTTTAACTCCCGAAAACCGCAGTTCTTAATTAATCAAGGTCTAATATTGGAATTCAACTATGAAACTACAGTGCATCACAATGGAACACGCTTCCTAGACCACAGACGATACACTCGCTCTTACCGGCAGACGATCGCAAATCATTTCCTCCCTGACCGGCAAGGAGGATATGGAAGCACAAGGTTCCTAGGGCGTTACGTTTTCCACACATCTCGCTCTAGCAGCGCCTTTTTAATCTTTAATGTAGCCGTTTTGGGTTACCTGGGTTACGTGGTACCTGCATTCCGAGTGTGTAATGTCGCGCGTGATCTTTCTCTTCTCCATTTATTAGTTCCATTTTTTTTTATCCACTCCTTTTATATTCGGGACCGTAACCTTTTCCTCGACTAGTGTATGCCTGAATGCTTCACTATGTGAATGCGCTAATGGATGGGACCAATCGTTGTGTGGCCATGAATAGGCATTTCTTGGCAGTGGTCCAATAGAAATCGAGTTACAGGATCTCCGTGCAGGCTGTATTGTTCTATTAGTGAGTATGTGTTGTTCAATGTTAGAAGTTAATAGTTCTCACCTACATTTTGGTAAACAAAAGTCACATAAAAATATCAATATTAGGAGAAAAACATCTGAAGGTCTAACTATTTCTATATTTTCTTAAAAATATTTTTATTCGACAAACTATACCTATATTTTCATTGCTCTTGTAGAAAAGGAAGTGTTAAAAGTCATATTGGTTGAACACACTAAGAAATAATTATTTGGCTTCATTTTACGATTTTCGGTTGTTTTTTTAAACACCTGTACCTCAAACTAATCTCAGCAACAAAATAGCTGTGATATTTTCTTTATAACACTCTTTATTTTTATTACTAAGTTTTTCCTTTTGGAAAATATTAAATATTTTAAAACTAAATATTTAAATATTTTGCTCAACGTATTTCTGTAAAAAATTCTTAAAATGAATCTGTACAAAACTTTTTTAATATACTAGAGGGTTCTATATTTTCCAAGTGATCTTAGAGACTTTACACACCTACACATTACTACAAAATTCATCAGATAATTTTTCTTTTTATTAAGATTTATTTGTATTTAAAAGAAACATTATATACAATCTTTCACATTTTGAAATGTCTGCCATTCCATTTCTTCCTCTTTCTTCAATATAATTAACATGCACTTTAAAGCAAAATTCAGCAAAGAAGATAACTAAAAACAAATTTATATTTTTGATAGACTTTAGTATTCAATTGACTTATTGAAATGTAAATACTTGATACTTTATACATGAAAGTTCAAATTTAAAATCATGAAATTATATTTTATGATATGATATGATCATTTGCGAGCCATTGATATCATTAGTAAGATAATGTAAACGTTAAAAAAAAAAAAAAAAAAAAAAAACTTTCAACATTTTTATAATTCTGGTACTCATTCAAATGATAATAAACCAAATCTGAACAACGTTCTTGTGTTTTCATTAAAATTACCCTTATATCCTATTTATTGTGGTACCTAGTTCAGAAATTTTTAATAATAAGTTATTATAAGTCATATTTAAACGAGTATTTAATACATTTTTAAATATTCGTTAATTGATGCAACTTTTGTTAACTTTAATTTAAGCGTTACTCTGTACTTCTCTGCATTTTAAAAATTGATTTGATTGATAAGTCTTCTCACTTGTAAAAGAAACATGACGTTGAAATTTCTCTAAGATAATTTATATGTGAATATGTTAAGCAATGAATTATTTTTTTTAAAAATTGACTTCCAAATTCAACTTTTAATAACAATATTTGTGTTTGTAGGGGATAACCGAATTAAATATTGAGTCATAAGAGAATATCTCAATCAATGGTCCTTTATAACAGTTGAATTTAGACTATTTACAACAAGTCATAAAAGAAATTAAAGGTAAACTAGCTATACTATTAAATTAATAATTAAACATTTGTGAATATAAATTACACAAATTAAATACAATTAAAATTCATAACTAGGACCTTTTATGGGCATAATGCATAGTATGAAAAAGTATATTTTTGATTACATATTAAATATAATATTAATTATGAGAATATAACAATATTTGTAAATAATAGCTGAATATGGAAAAAACTTGTATTTCCTCGTCTACTTTAAATTTAAAATCCTTGAAATAAGCATTAAGAACACATATAATAATTACGGAGTAGTTTAAAACCAAATAATATACTTTAATATCTGAATTAGCAGTGGGGGGTCATTGAAATCAATTGATTTGTAAAGAGAACATCACAGGCATTTCGATTTTATTTCTCTAAATCATTAGAGGTCATTGACTGTAGTTGTGTTCTTTCTCAACGATGTCATTTATTTCAAGTGAAAGAAAGGAAATTCAATAAATCAAATACCGTAGAACTCGTTTATAAATTCCAAAACGAATTATTTTTATTTAAGTTTCACAGAAAAAAAAATTTAAAAGTATTTATTATTCTAGTAGAGATATTCTGTATGACTGTATAATAAACAATAATTGATTGATTTGTTATTATTTATATCACCAAATATACTTTTATAAAAAAAAAAAAAAAAAAATGAATCGATACCAAACCAACAAAGAAGCCTATAAGACATAAATAACATTAAAGTACTTCAACAGTTAAACATTTATATTTTTAATTTTTGTTTTTATATTTAAATTCATTGATAACTTTATTGCAACTTTGTAAGTAATTCCTTAACAAATAACCAAAACCTTTAATGTTTAAGTTCAGATATAGGACATGAACAATTAAACTAAAATATCAATTGACATAACCTGGCAATATTAACATTTCTTTAAAACAAATATTGATATTGAAACAGGAGAGGAAAAAATATAATAAAACTTTCAAATAATACAGACACTCAAGTGTATACCTAAATTGTTACACATTCACATATTTTAGAATGTTTCTTATTTGTTTCTGGATGATTAACAAGTGGCCACCGGCTAATATATTTACTATGCTCCCATGTGCCTGACTTTTCGATAGGAAAACATCCAGTTTTGATTGCTTATACACTGACCATTAACAGTGTATGCCTTTTTTTCTTTTTTTTCTTCTTTTTTTTTTTTTTTTCATTTAATTTTTCGTATAATAACCTATATTTTGTTATTTTGCACATGTATTTCCATAAAAATATCTATGTAATTAAACAGGATAGACACCCAACCACACAAAAACATTATCAAATACCATAATCATTCAAACACAAACACAATTTATTAATAGGAAAACCCAACAGCTGAATTTCTCCAACGTTAAATTAATTACACAGCACTTTAAGTTCTATTATTTGTTCCTCATTCTCTTAAATTATAAAGCATGTTAATTAAACAACATTAATTGAATTGGCTTTAGTTCCTGACGCTTGGTTCTTAATTTCCTTCTGAGTATTTCAATTTAAAGCTTCTGTGGATAGAATTATTGAAACAAACGGCCGCGCTCAGAATTAATGAGATGGTGTCAAAAAGCATTTTGAAACTGACACATCAATCAGCTTTGATACAGGAAATTCTAACAGACAAATTGAACTTTCCCTTGAAATATCCATAATTAACTCACCCATTTCCTTCGTGGTCTCACCATCAAGAATTGAATATATTGATTACCTTTATCAAGTGTGGGAGAGAATGAATGGTTTATAGAATATTTATACATTTATACTTCGTTATTTAAATTGTTTTCTTTCACTATCAACTGGAAATTTAAAAAGTGTGCATACGATCAATTTTGTAATTATACAGAGCAAATGAATAAGTTTCTGTTATTTAATAGAAAGACATTACTTTGAATTCCAATTTCCCGTTTTACTTTTAACTACAATAATAAAAATTGAATACTATACTTTTAATTGTATGAATGGTTCAGAAAAATTTAATTCTGTTTATAATACATGCAGTCAAAGTGCGCAATTTATTTTAAGTATATTCGCAAATATAAGAATATTTTTCCAATATTCAATTAGGTTCATGCAATTTTATAGTACAAATAAATATAGTTTCTACCACTCTTTACATTTAAATACACTTCAGTACTTTATTGATAATTATTCATTAAACAACTAACTTAAATAAATGCACAAGAATAAAGTAATTAATTTAGTTAGTTTGAGATGTATTGTATCATACATTTTTATTCCGTTACTTTTATATTTTTGGAAACAGTTACTTTCTCATCTAAAAGAAATCCAAAATCCGAAAATGCAAATCAAGAAAAAAAATTAACTTTCTTCATATGGTCATGAATGATTATATTAAACCAAATTGATATTTAATGAAAATGAAATATAATGTTGATAATGTTCAAATATATAGCATGCATAAAAGGTATGAAAATTCTGCATCGACCTGAGGACATTGTTACTTAATGCAACTGAATGAACTAAAATTATGAACGGGTAACCTTATCATTTAAGAATTCATTAAGGATAATTAAAGAATATCATAAATTACCCATTAAGCTAATCAATATTATATTTAATCAGCTGCATAATTGAATGACATGTCCCTTACTCTAAACCACTTACCTTTGTAAGTAGTATAAAATTGTAAGATAAAAATAAAATTATATTTTAAAAAGAAATAGTTTGGTTTTGAATAACTTCATTATTAAAAATATGTACATATCCATAATTGTTTTTTTTTAAATATCTTCAATTTTTTTTTTCTGTATTAGAAAAGCAATGTAGCTACAAAGTGTAATTCTATATCATATTCCACTATTCAAAAAAAAAAAAAAATCTTGTAATTTATATTGTGGCTATCATCAAAGAGGCCACAGATTCTTTTAAAAATATCAGTTTGAAATCGATCCTTCGTATTTACGTTTAACAATCTCAGACGAGAGATGCTTTTCACGATGACTACACTGTATTATCAGAATATGATACGCATATGCTACATAACTATAGTTCCACATATATCACATCGGAATGTGATACATGTGGGACTGATAATATTTTTGCTTTTGTTTTTGTTTTTTCAGAATCTTTTTTATTTGTTATGAACTTTTAATAAGTCTAAGTTATTGAAATTTGTTTCTAGATACACCAAATATTTCATTTTGAAGTGAACCTAATTTTTCCAGAAAAGTAAAACCTTAAGGTTTTAAATAACTAATAAAAACAATAAAAAAATAATATTTTTGAAGAAACTGGATAGAAGAATTTATTAATTCACAATCATTTATTGCAGCTTACAATAAAAGCATGCCTTTATAATTACAGATTTAAAAGAATCAATCATATGCTACTTAACTTTCAATAGTCATACGCTTATAAAATAATAAATATTATAAATTTCTTATGTAACAAGTAATAACGATAAAATAACAATTTGTTTTCCATGACACCAACTTCCAAAACAACAACTTATTTTAAAAGGAAAAACTTCTTTCAAAAAATGTTTGTGACTAAAAGTAAGAAGTTCTTAAGACTTCAAAATAGTCTATAAAGTTAAAATGTTTCTCTAAAACGAAAGAGAATATCGATAGCATACACAAATAGCCAATATTAAGTAGTTTTCGCACCGCTAACAAGATTAGGAGACTCTGGTCTTCTAAATCTTTTTCCTTATCTCAAACAAAAAAGCAAAACTCAGGTAAGTATTTCTTCTTGAGAAAGGAGGATGGATGAGAAAGAGTCTGAAAACAAACTAAAGAACTTCCTTTTTTCATTTTGCTTTATTTTTAGAATTCCTTCGTTTGTCTTGGTTTCATGGACATTTTAATGGATGAGTTCTCTTTGTATGGATTCTTATTTTTATTCAGCAGTTAACTTGGAATGCAATAGGTACTCTACTTTAGACGTTTCAATAGTAGTTTTTGCAATCTTTTAAACACTATTCTAAAATAAACTGCATTTGTATTCTGCCAAAAATTGATGTTTTAGTAAATAAGTTAGAATCAAATGGCAGAATAACTTCATTTCCGTGTAGCTACTTGAAATGAAAAAGATTAAGCTTTTTGTATTGTTTAATAAATAATAAAAATATATAGTTTTAGTCGAATTCCTTATGTTTTTGATACTACATTTATGAAGAAATATTATTTGATGACCATAATGTATTCTTTAGATAAATAAATTTTAACTTCTAATGTATTTTTAAAAAGTTTTAATGTTTTAAAATCCATATAGGGACATTCTTAAAGTTAAAATTATCATATTTATTCAATAATGTTATATTTAGAAGTTATATTTAAGTTAATTCATTTTTATTTCAAATAATTTCATAGAAAATTACTCTCAGAAAATATAAATAAATACCCATTTCCATTTGGGATAGCGGGAGATAGTTTTAATAATTAATAATTAACTATGAATAACCTGCGTCTCTAAACATATTACCTTTGCTTGACAACATGATATCGCTTGAAAAATAGTATTTTAACACCGACAGACTATGTAGGCATTATCAAATGTCATTCAATTTATATATGATTAAATATATATTATTCTTGAATTCAATGAACTAACGTTATTAAATAATTTAATCTCATGACTCAGAAAATTTAGATGCGTTAAAAACTCACCTGAAATCAAAATTTACAAAATGAACTCATTTGTTTTTATAATTTACTCGGTAATTAATATTTAACTAAAATTGTTAAGAAATTGGTATTGAATAATAATATTCATTATTGGTAATTAAATAATTTACATATGGAACCAGTTAAAGTCTCACACTAATTTTTCCAAGCTAAAATTTAATTTAGATCCAAACAGTTACAATTTCCTTAAAATTCAAAATTTTAATATTTCATATTTTCACACTAGTACCCTCCTAAGAAACATAAAATAATACTATTTTTAAAAAACATATAGAAACTAACCTTAAAAAACATTTTTGTGAATCAATGGAAAACACACTATTCATTCCTATGCATCAAATAATTTTATGTCATCCCCATTGCCATGTATTTATTGTAAAAATAAAACTCTTCCATTCACGAAAGATTGAAAAGTGCCATCCAAAGAACATGTCAGCCTCCAAGAACAAATCACACTTTCCCAATCACAGGAAAAAGAAGTTCAGGATGTTGCAGGTGACAGGTACAAATGATTCAAACATTCCTTGATTTTCCCACGGCGTATAACATAGTCTCGCTGTGACAATCCGATTTATTCAGCGAAATAGTGAGGTACCTCTCTATGCTTTTGTTTATCATCAGAATAGTGACAAACTTTTCCCGGTTGACACTTCTTCTGAGAAATGATGTTAAACAGTGTATTTTTATCTTTAGAATGCAATGCCACGGACTGAAAAATTAGCTAAAATGTACATTGTATTTTATTTTAATCATATTTTTTCCTCTAATAATATTTTTTTTTCAAAGATTTTGTAAAGTTATTGAGCACTGACAGGTTTGGCATAAGTTTTTTTAAACTTCCTATCAAATGCATAACCAAACTTTCCTATAAAATAGTTCACTTTTATGTATAAAACGTATTTTTACTTTATGCCTTTATACTGTAGAATCTGATAATATCCCAAAATTACGTTTAATTCAGGTTTGGTGTGCTTCAAATAAAAGAATACTTAATTCCTTATTCTTAATGAAGTTCCAATTAATTTTTCAGTATAACAAACTTTCAGCATTTTTATGTTATGCTTAATTAAACTTGTTTTCAAGTATGAGAGATAATGGTTTTGGTTGGTTTGGTTTGTGCGCTCAACGACCTATACTTGTTCACAATAATAGCTAATTAGGCCGGGACCTACAGCTTAACGTAGATTCCGAATCACAACGAACTTTCATGCTTATCTCGGGATTCGAACCCGCCTCCTTTGGCATGCAGAGTCAGAGTGCTAACCCCGCAGCCATTAGGTAGATTTAGTTATTGGTATAGTATGGGAATTAAATGTGCAAGGGCATTAAAGCCAAGACAGTATGCTGCATATACTGCATTTTGGTTCATCTGCGTGTATATATATATATATATATATATATATATATATATATATATATATATATATATATATATATATATATATATATATATATATATATATATATATATATATATATATATATATATATATATATAAATGATCAATTTGGCTATATTTTTGGTGATAATTCTTATATTGACCTTTACTTTAAAGAAAAATGGCAAAATGGCGAATTCGACACTATATTTTTTTATATTTCTTATATTATCCTTTCTTATAAATGAAAAAGAGAAAAGGAGAAAAACGGTCGTTGACGAGTGATGCTCAAGGAAAGAGAACTCTGTATAGAAGATATTCATTTTTCCACTTTTTACGCTTAAGCATTTTTATTGGAATTTCGGAGATGGGGATGTTTAGAACATCTTAAGAAGCTTTATCACAGTGATTTTGATCAAAATTATTCGAGCTATTTATTAGCAATTACTGAAAAACATAAATGTTTCAATGGCAAATATATTAAGTGCATGCGCAATTTTTACGAAAACCTTAATGGTAGGTCCCCATGGACACGAGTAACCCATACGCAAAATTTTAAAGTCTTAGATCAATCAGTTCGGGTGTTATGCTGGTCACGGATACACCGACACACAGGCCAAATGTTCTAAATGTACATTCCAATCGACAAAATGTGTCAGGATGTTCCAAAACGTATAAAAATGCTAAAAAATAATCGAAAATTTGTTTTTACCGACAATACTTTCGTTACCCTATGTTATGGGCAATTGAAAATAGCATAAAATCATAAATAGATAATTAAACTAGATTTAGGGTACATCACTCAACTTTTAATCACACTATAATGCTGGTTACTACTTTTAAATTTGATGTTGAATAGTGTTATTATCATTTTTATGTTTTCATTCATATGAAATAATGACCAGTTTAAGTGATATTTTTGGTGATGTTTCTTACATGGGCAAAAAAAAAAAATTGCGAAATGTGGAATTTTGCAATGTACTTTTCGATAATTCATACATTATCCTTTCTTGCAATTGAAATAGAGGAGAGGAGAAAAACACTCGTTGTTGACAAATGTCAAAGAAAGAGATCTCTGTGATAAAAACACTCGTTTTTCAACTTTTTACACTTTTATGGCATTTTTAGGGGAATTTCGACAGTGGGAATTATTAGAACACCTTAAGAAGCATCACCACATTGATTTTGATCGAAGTCGTTCAAGCCAATTTTAAGCAATTACCAAAAACATTATTGTTTTCATGTTCTCATATTCTGCGCATGCGCAATATTGACGGAAACCTTAATGACAGGTCCCATGTACACTACTAACCCATACACCAGACACATAAACACACAGGCAGACATTTCTTAGACCACTTTTTTGAGGTCAGTATGTTCCAAAGCGTAGAGAAATTTAAAAAAAAAAAAAAAAAAAGAAGACTGTAAACGAATAGTAGCTACAAAACACAATGGATTCTTAAATGCATTGCAGTTTGAACAATTAAAAGCTACATATAAGCAATCAAATTAAAAATATTCATCAACAATATCCGATAACAGTCCAAAATTAAAGTTACGCACAGCTGGAACAATTTAGGTTTATGTCCAGTGAGGCGAGTTTTAATGAAGATACGTAAAATTTAACACAATAATAAATATTTCTGAGAACTTATAATTACAAACATGCACTAATTCAACTGACATCAAATGTGGTTAGCATAAACTGGTGCTGAGAGAGTGAGACATTTCATAAATGCAAAATTATAAGTTTATCATAATCAACTTCAATCAACTTGCTAGCATCAGCATTCAAATAAATATCCAATAGGATAAAGGAAATTGCTTAAAGTGAAAGCGATTGATGGCGAGAAATGAAATGAAACTCCAGAAGCGTGAAAAAATCCAAACTTTGGATTACTCTTTAAAAGGAACAGAAAAAACGAATTATTAAAGTTGAGATTACGTAAAGAATCATTAGAAAAGGTCAATACTCTAGACACAGTCAAAAGAACTCGTAGCTTTTAGTGTCTTCAGTTAAATTTGTCGGCTTTATTCTTCATTTCGGCATGCTATCAAGTCAAAATCTTTAGCGGCAAATTCGAACGAAATAAAAATGGTAGATTAGGCACGAGCAGCTGATACCAGCTCTTTTTAAAGGGAAAAAGGGTATGGAACCTTTTCTCTTGACTACTATATAACTGATTACATTTTCTAACGAAAAGGGGAAAAAAATTCTCGAAACTTTCAAGCATATTTAGTGCCTTGATCACACAACTGCAATTGTTCGTCCTCTTTCGTATTTTGTGTTTTTTACATACTTTTTCTTTTGTGTGTCAAGCGGTGTGAATTCATTTAGATTAGTTGAATTCATTTAGATTTGTTGAATTTATTATTATTTTAGTTTGGGTGCTTTTGCGTGGTATGTGATATCTTATTTATTCTTTTATCTTCACATTTTCAAATTTTAAATAAGCGCAATTTGTTAAATTTAGGATTTAATCCCTGTTGCTCAGTTTTGTAAAAATTTTAACTTTAAAATTTATATTTTATATCAAACAGAAGACCAGCATCTTTCACCTATCCAAAATATTGTATATTCTTACAGCTTTAAAAATGCAGTCATGAAATTCTATTTTAAAATTGTAAGATTAAGATTACTATATTTCAGTTACGGGTTAAACTTTTCACTAATTATTCTTAAATTAAAGTTTTTAATTTACTTGATCAGTTGATGCAGGAAATATTGAAAAAGTAACTGTAAACTTTAAAATAACTCAAAACTTCTAATTTTCCGTAATATAATAAAATATTCCCTAATGTAAAAAGAACTAAAAATATTGGTTATGGATAAAGGGAATTATTTATCCATTACTTAGTGATAAAATTATAGTCCACTGCATATTGTATGTACCAGCAAAGAATCATTTGTATTCAAAGGAAAAAGGAAGTAATTGTCACAAAAAAAAGAAGAAAAAAATAGATACAGCATTCTATAAAAATGAGAATTTGAAAAAGAAAACAGAATAAAAAAAATCGGAAGAGAAAGTAAGTAAAGATCAAAGGAAATCTACCGAACAAGTATTAGATGGCGTAAATAAAAATTGCGCTTCGGTAAATTTCTATCACTAACGTTACAGAGAAAATAAAGCGTTTTTGAAAAATCGTCTGAAAGGGGAGCATAAAATAAATCACTAGCAGCATAAAACGTTTATTATGTGGGACCATGATGGGAATTTATGATCGGGTATCTTGATCCTTGATACAAAACTCTGTATCAAGAAAATAAATTATCAGCTAGTCTTCCTTTCAATCAAACTTTTATGTTCATCTAAATAGGTCTTATAAGAACTTTTAAACTAATATGCGAATTCAATGAAAGATTATTTTTTTTTCCATTTAAAACAGATTCCGTAGTAAATTTCTATAAATTAACATGTTTGGAATTATACAGCAACACAAAGATTAACATTACATATTTAATTAGCTCTATTAAATTCTGCAAATACATTTGATTTATATTCAACAGAATTTAAAATACAAAGTTAAGCGATTTTTTATTATTATTATTTATTTATTTATTTATTTATTTATTTATTTATTTATTTATTTATTTATTTATTTATTTATTTATTTATTTATTTATTTATTTATTTATTTATTTATTTATTTATTTATTTATTTATTTATTTATTTATTTATTTATTTATTTATTTATTTATTTATTTATTTATTTATTTATTTATTTATTTATTTATTTATTATTATTATTATTATTATTATTTTTTTTTTTTGTGTGTGGTTATTTTATGTTTCAGATCTACAATAGATTACATTTCATCAAAACTCCAAAGTATAATTAAATTTCAAAGATACAAAGATAGAGCATCTTCGGGAATGTCTTTTTAAAATGAATTATCACAAATGTGTATATTTACTTGTGTATATAGACTTTATTTTAAATCGCACAACTACACTTCGCGCATTTTTTTTATAACTATAGATATTATACAAAGACTAATTTGCAGTGAAACTATTAAAATGCATTTAATTAATAGCCCGTTAACAAAAAAAATGTAGATATCATAAAGAAACAATTAAATATATGAATCCAGTTTTTTAATTTTCACACAACATTAATTGTAGAGTACTTTATGAAAATATAATCATATCAAAATATATCAGCAAGACAGTTAAATTATAACGATTAAAAATGCATGTGTTATATAATTGGAAGATTCATTAAATTTAGAGAAATTGCTATATCGGTATCAGATGGTTAATTTTATACAGAATACATTTCTCAGGGAAACGTCTCGCAACTGAAAATTTCAGTGTTAAAATTCAAAAGTATGATATTTAGATCACTGTTAATACCATATTTAATATAATTTTGGTCTATAAAAACAATATCACGAGAAATGAATTGTGTGGGTGCTTTAAAAAAATAACAAAGTTCATAGTTACCAAATCAATTATAAAATAATTAAACGCATTCTTATTCTTTGAAAAATTGTAGTTCTTATATATGACGTTCAAAAACTTTAATATTACAAGAAGGCTCTGAACCCTGTTCGCTAACACTTGCTAAAACTCAGGAATTACTTCACAATCAAGTCGTTTGCTTGGTGACGCTAACAGAACACCGAGCTCGCGACATACATAATAACTAAAAACCGTCCGTCAGTTAAAGCTATGTGAAGTGAATCTGGAAATCAATAATGTATGAATTAGTATTCATAAAATATGATCACACATCATGATCTTTGCAAACAATAACGTTCAAATCGACATTAAATGTAACTCATAAATCAAATTCCTGATTACCAGCTTTTCAGTCATAGTATTTTTTTATTTCTATCTGACAAGAAATTGTTTTGTATATTGACTAAAATATCTTGAAAGATGTTTGAATCATAAAAAATACCATAAATATACCACATTTTTGAAAAATAACAAAGTTTTGTAATAATATAAGCCATAATAAGAAAGTTATAATTATAAATCCTTTATATGCATTGCCAACTTTTATGTTCAGTTGTAATTTATTGAGCTCAGATCGAGTTTTCATAGTGTTTGATCACTACGAATAAGACATCCATTCCTAACTATTTACCAACTTTTTTTTGCCCTCAAAACTTTATTGAATACATTGTAATCTACAACGAACCCTCCAAAGTTTTTTCAACGGCAACCTTAATAATGGAAGTTTTCAGTCATTAAGTATGGCCAAATTGAACATCTTTGAATTAAGCTTGGCATCTGAAGTACGTAAGTAAAAGCTGATGTAAGGCAATAGAAAAGTGTATAAAAGCTGCCTTTGTATGGCAGTCCCAAAACTTGATTGAGCATTGTCATCGAAAATATGTGTGTCTGCCAAGTTTCAAAGTTTTAGCTCGATTGTATGATAGGAAGTAGGCTTCGTAATAATAGGAAGCGCCAAATGAAGTGTGTGTAAAAGTGGCATATTAGTGACAGTGACATCCTCCAAAACTTGATAGAATGCATTGCTATCAACATCGAATCTATCCGCCAAGTTTCAGTTAGATTGAGTAAAAGAAAGTATATGATAATTAGCTATTCAAAACGCTAATACTAGCTTGTGTGTGTAAAAGTGGTGTATGAGTGACAGTGATGAGCACTAAAACTTGATACAATGCATTCTTATAGTCAACGAATCTAGTAGTCGAATTTCTAAGCCATTAGAAGAAGGCAAATTGGTTTTTTCGTATTAAGAAGGGAAAATAGAAATGAGTGTAAAAGCGATCTCTTATAAACAGTGACAGCTTCCTAAACTTGATATAATGCATTCTTATGGCAAAGAATCTATCTGTCAAAAATCAGTATGACTAGATGACAGACAGTTGGTTTATTAGTATCCCGAAGTGATAATAGAAGCGTGTATAAAATCGTCCTTTTAGTGGAAGGAATCAAGTTCAATACTTGCTAGAATACATTGTCATCGATATCGAGTCTAACTGGCAATTTTCAACTCGATCAGATAACGGCAAGTTTGTTAACTAGGCATCAGCAGATTAGCCAGGCAGCGACTTCAACACACTGCCACAAACACACGAAATTGAAGAGTTTAAAAATGAAGATTCTAGTTGGCTACCGTGATTGGTAACTCCTAGAGAATTTCAAATAATCAAACACACCTTTAAAAACAAAATCATGTATAATCTTCATACTACCGTAGTATTCAAAACACTACACCTATTAACACTTTATTTTCTCTGTAACACATGTGAGTCATCTTAATAAATATTATATTAATAATTAAAAATAAGCTAAATAAAAATTAAAAAAAAAAAAAAAAATTAAAAAAAAAAAAAAAAACGTTATTAGAATGAAATCAAATTAGTCACATCTGCGTCACTATTTTTACAATCTTATTTCTGATGTGTTTAATCGGATCCTGATAATATGGCTTTTGTTATGGAGTAATATATAAAAAATAAAAAAATCTTTTTTCGATACCTTTCTCTTGTTTACAAAATCAAAGAAAAAAAAATAACATCAATCGCGTAAGAAAAATTAAATTTTTCGAAATTTAGTTCTATAATAAATCAAAAACTGCATAGAAATTTTAAAGGTATTAGTTTTTTAGTAAGATATACACGTCTGTGCCTGCAAAATATTAAATTAGATCTCGACAGTACCGTAAAATGGGGTGAATCGGAACACTTTTCAACTTTCAAAGTAAAAATAGGTTGTAATAAGATCGTTAAGGAAAATATTCTTGACATTGAAACTTGGGTCTTACCTTCTTCTTTGAGGATCAAAGCAAAAAATTTTGAAAAAAAACTAGGCCTTTAATTTATTTTGAATTTTTTCATGATGTTCCGATTCACCCCGCAGAAAGGGGTGAATCGGAACACTCGTTACATTTATGTTTGATCTTATTTAAATGTTTACAGGGTGACAAAAAAAAACAAATAATAATGCATTATGGTAAATAGGAACACAAAATTATCATAAAAAAAATCATTTAATATGACGGATAAAATTTGTGTTTGTCAATTATTGTCAAAACAAATCATATGTTTGAAAACGTATCAACTCTTCTCCTATAACTCATCCAAAAAGCCTTTAAAATTAATAATATTTTTTAATCTATTTGTATTTTATGTTTGTGTGCCGTATGACTGCAAATTCCTTAAAATATCTTGTGAAAGGAGAAGAGCATCCTCATTTATTTCAGAAAATCTATTCGTTCATTAGCGCTTTTTGTAAAACACACTTATATAGCAATAACCTTGTGGGTGTAAAACTTTGCTCACATAGTCTTCATACATTTGTCCATATAACTTAAAGATAACGAAGTCATTTAGAGAAAAAACCACTGGAACTATAGGGCTTTCTACCATGCGGAAACTAGGCTCCTCCTCTGACGTTTATTCAAGCCTGCAATCTTGATTACTGTCTTGAAGGGAGTAATTAGACTCTTCTTCAGTCGTTGAATCTTATGTGGAACATAATCTTGCTAAAAACAGCTTTTTAATATCACTTTTCACGTGTTCCGATTCACCCCGCAAATCTCGAAATCGAGACGAGGCAAAACATAAAAATTCGTAAAATAAAAAGTTTTTAAAACCAAGTTAAATTAAGTATGGCATGTTTTTGTGGATGTTTATACTTATCTAAAAATATATTATTTAAGGGGGTTCGGTACCGAAAATAAAAAAAACTTTATTTATGTACATTTTTATGCCAAAAATTTATTTTATGTATGAGATACTATTTATATATCTTTGAGAAAATGTTTTTTTAAATATTGTGTTTAGTTATTTAAAAAAAATTTAAAAACCAAGAAAAATCCATAATAATTGATGTTTGCGTATTTTGATATAAGTCAAGAAAAAAAAATTTTTTTTTCAAAGTGAAAGCTTTCTGTAATACTTAATTATATAAAGAAAATTTTGTCTTCACAGAATTTTTATAGGTGCATTAAAAAAAATTAAAAAATTCTCAAATTTAAAATATTGAAATTTTTGCTTTTTTTGATGTTATCTTTTACTCTAAATGTTATATTTTAAAACAGAATTAAAAAAATAAAATTCTGTGAAGACAAAATATTTAAAACTATATAAATTAAATGCTCCAAAAATTTGAATAGCCAATTATTAATGGTTCTTGAGATATATCGATTGAATATGCAACATCTGTGAAAAACACTAGTGTTCGAAAAATGCACTTTAAGCAGACGCTTCAAGGTGTTACGCCCATTAGTGATGTTTTAATAACAGGTAATTTTGTGGCGTTCAAATCACCGGAGGAATAAGATAAAAACATCATTCTCTTCAGGAATGTATGAACTATTTTTTTAAATCAGAAAAAAAAATTAGGATTTTTGAAAAAATTTCGGTACTGGACCCCCTTAAGTCTATAACTGGTACAAGTTATTAATTACGGGATAAGTTTTAGAGAGGTTAAAACTCATTGGATTGTATGCACGCTGTTTCAAATTTTTTTTTAAAAAAAGAACATTGCTGAAAACCCCACAATTTTTTTTTTCAAGATTCCAAACATGTTAGCCAAATAAAAAAATATATATAATTACTAAAATTGCTTTATTTGTGTAAAATAATAATTGCTTTGTAATTTCATGAAGTTTCATTCCGATTCACCCCGCTGTTCCTATTCACCCCATTTTACGGTAGTTAGTTTTTCCTGGATAAGACATTACTTCCAAAAAAATTCTTTCAGTTTGAGATGTAATAGCTCAACAACTAAAGTTTGCATCTCTTAATTTTTCTTATTTAGCATATTTCCCAAACATTTCTCAGCAAATGTGCAAAATTTCATACTTTATCTCCTCCCATCAACTAGTTTTTGCGCCATGGAACAATTCTGAGAAAGAGCAACTCCTTTAAATCCTCACTTTTGTTTTAATATAGTGAGATAACACCAACACCCATTTCAATTTTCATATAATCATCACAATATTTGCTTTTAAATCTTACAGCCTGGCTTGCCACTGCATACATTAAAAGCTCACCACTTCTCATCACGCAGGAGCAACCTTAATCTAGCGGCTTAGTTACAGCTGACAAATTTCTCGACCATCGAATCCTTGGGAGTCGATGCCAGATACCAAACACATCTGCCAAACGACAGGCGATAAATTGAATGCCCATGATTCTACGCGGCCACAGTACAGAAGTGTTCAAGAAGTGGATTTGTTCGGGTGAAACTTCGATTTAAACTGCCGAAGTGAAAGCTCATGGATGATTTTAAAAGCTTGTAGGTCCGTAATGCGTTGAGTTATTTTGAATTATATATTAGAATGCGAGGTTTTCCTCTCTAACTTCCTAATGGCATATAAATTCTATTTTCTTATAAATATTCAAAAGATGGATTTGTTTTAAGTTTATTGGTGTTTTGTAGTTTTCCAAAGCGGGGTCTCAAATAGGAATTTTTACGGGTAAAAGTTTTTTCTATTCTTGTAATATTTTCTTCTGCATAAAATATTGGAAATTGTTAGTTTTCAACGAAAAAGCAACAACAACAAAAAAACAAACGAGTTGGAATATTTGATACAAAGAGTATTTGCATTAAAATATAGACATCATAGAATAAAAAAACTTCTACTGTAATCACATTCGTATCCGAGCTTTGAAGTATAATACATTTATGAGTCTATGTGCATCCCTATGTTTCAATCTATTCTCTTGACTAATTCAAGGGATTCCCTGAATGAGTTATAAGTTAATAAAAATTAATCCTCCTAATGTCCCTTGGAGTTAAAATTTTAGAAAATTAAATATTGTAGATACGCAGATAATTGCTTACACATATTAAAAATAAAAATTAAAAAATCCTATCATGTAAAATATCTTAATACTTATCTTTATATTTGTTATCCTTATGGTTTTATGGGAAAATTACTTTTGATGAACCAGTATACATGTTTAAGACTGGTATTTTAAATAAATAAAAAAAAAATTTAAATATGTTTTTTTTTCCTCATAAACTTTATTAATTATGCCTTCAGAAAATTATCTTACATCCCTTATTGTATTTGACCTTATTTTACTTGTATACACTGAAATTTTGCTGTAGATACAAAAGCCTTTTGTTTGTTAATAAATTTAAAAGTAATCTAAACCCATCGTCTAGTATAACTATAATAAATTTTTAAATAATTTCTAATGAATTTTAAAACTATTAAAGATGGAATTTCATAATGGAGTATTTAGTTATAATCTTCCTGAACAACATTATTTTTATATTTTGTGTAATTAACAGTTATTAACACTATACTATCCCTTTACTGTTACAATGCTTCTATTTCTTGATGTTGGTTCATTAAATTCATAACTGTTGAGTTCTTTACATGTATTTATAAATAGTTCCAGATATAGCTTCATTTCTTATAAAAATAAATTTTAAAAGTGAATTAAAAGAAATCACGAATTATTTTAAATTTAAAACCCTTTTGCGTGCATTCAAATAGAATAATTCTGACATGATTCCCTTTTAGAAACTCGAAACCAAACATGTATTTGGATCTCATTTTGCTAAAACTTACAATCTACCACTAAAACCTTCTACCAGCTTAACCTTAAACTTGTAAGACAAATAGTGAACAACTAATTCAATCTCGTTCAAAAGTTCAAAAAAGGTATTAATTACTCAATATGAAGAGATACAAAGTTATATATTACTTATTATATGAATTACATAATGATAACCAACACAAAGTAAATAAATTTATATATAAAAAAAATACTTTTTAAGATAAATTCTTGCTTTTGTGAAAATAACGAGTCTGCAATAGGTCTTCCCGCTCACTTATAGAATCCAAATAATTCTTTCTTATACAGTCATCTACCAATGAGAAATCTCGAATAAATAACTCATAATCATAATCTTTCTACTTAATTGAATAAATGCTAGAATTCCCCCCAAACTTATAAATAGAAACACATTTTGTTTATTGCAGAAACACAATTATTCCTCTTAAACTACGAAGCATCTAATAAATTTTTTCCATAAACATTCTTTGTTTATGCTCCAATGTTCTGATCTGATTATTATACACCTTTTAACTATAGTTAGTCTTTACACATTCTTTCCTTAAGCCTTTGAAGTAAAAGATCTTTTAATGCAATGATTGTTTAACATGCCCTCAAGCGAGAGCAGATATTAATCTTCAAAGAAATCAGTATCCTACTGGAGGAGTAGAGTGCACAATTATATATGATGCTTCAGTAAAACACAATCTTTTAAGTCAGCTTTCTAGTTACACGCGAATGTAAAGATACAAAGAGGGAACATCGGCATGAAATTTCTAAATTCCCTACAATTCATCTCCACTTAACACTGCATTAAATATTCGGGTGGAATAAGCTTGTTCTAGGTTACTTTACGTATATTATGTATATTTATTCGAAAATCCTACTCTGCTAAACGATGCAATTTTGGAATGACTGCTCTGAAAACAAGGTTAGTACCAATAAAGATGATTAGGAAAAGAAGGAACAAATTGAATTTGTCCTGGTCTTTTGGAATTTTAGAGACTTAAACGGTAGTATAAACTTAATTTTGTAGTAGTATTATCTCTCTATCTACACATATGGTGTTTTGTATATTTTTTTTAATGACTAATTTATAAAAAAAAAATTTGGTTCTTAAAGAAGCAAAAGTCTTTTTGAAGGGAAAGCTGTCAATTATGATAAACTTTTTGTTTGAGCTCCTGCAAAATGTGACGCAAGTGTTTATTCACGATATGACTCTTTTATTAAGAATAAATGGTATCTAGCATTTTAAATGCCAAAAAAAAATAGGGGGGGAGGGATTTTCGTATAGTTTTGTAAAATCATTTCTTCTTTCATATTTTAACTGCATATTTCTTAAATGAATATTACGTTCACTAAGTAATATAGTCTTAAAATATATCCGGTATTCTTAACAAGTTCAACTTAGTAAAAGTAACAATGATAATTGTTCAAAAAACGAGGGTCAATAAATTTAGCTGCGTTTCGTATAGTGGTCCTGATTCTTGATATTAAATAGTTCGTTAAAATAATCTGACATAATGGATACTTACATAGAAAAAGGAAATAAGAATGAAAAAATAAAAGGTATTTATTTCAACAATTGCATAAATTCTACAGTTATACATTTACAATTCGTTTCCTTTAAAATACTAAAGTTACTAATCTCTTAAGACAGCCTGAGTACACTTTAACAGTAAAAACACCAAATGTGAATAAGACCTAATATGACTCACCATTTTGGCCATTAAGCGTAAAGTTGATTAGCAAGTTGGTATTCTAGATGCAGTATGACCAACTTAGTAAAAACACACGACGAGAAACTTCTCCTCTCGCTTTAATTAGAAAAATATGTACCCATTGGAAGATTTTGACCCCCCCCCCCCAATTAACTTAATTGGTGGATAGGCCCTGCAGGGAGGTCCCAAATTCAAATGTGCATCCAAAGAAGATCACTTTTTAAAATTCCCATACTTGAGGAGTTTGGGGTCCTTGTATGGTCGATGGTTATTTCAATCACGTTTCAGAAATCTCGTAGAGGTGAAAATTTCCAATTTAAAATAATTGCACCTTTAAACTTCCTTTAAGAAACCATACTAAAGAAAGAAGTGTTTGTAATGAACTATACATGGTAACCAAAACTTCTGATTTTGGTCCACGGTAACAAAGAAACATTTATCTAAATTGAAATTACTAATTATTATAAATGTGTTTAAAAAATTACATTAGTTTGGGTTTGTTGAAATCTGCTAAACATTTAAAAAAAAAAAAAAAAAAACGGAATCTACTTATGAACTTAAAATACAAACTTCTTCTTAGTAGAAGACCAATGACTCTCAATTAACAAACTACATAGCCCTTTATTATTTGTATTGTATTTAGATCTGTTGATAAACGTTCATTTAAAAAATTAAAATAAATAATATCACGTGTCATTCACTAGAGTGTATGCTTTTCCTTACCTGCTCCATTAAGAGTGGAATAAGCGTGTCCCCGTATAACCTGGCCGACCTTTATTTTCGACACCGTTGGTCCTAGATGCATAGTCCCAATTGAAGAAATGTTTTAAATCGTTAAAATATTTTTACTGAATAGTTTTTAAGTTAGAAAAGGGGTTGGTATAAAAATTACAGATTGTAAATTTTTATATGGTCCCCAGTTCCCCAACTCATATTTAGAAAAATGTTGCCCATGAAAAAACATTTCAAACAAAAAAAAATTGAAATTTGAACTACCAATATTCATGGAGATATGAAAAATGGAATTTAGTGACTTATACCACTTTACACCCGTGGTCATTAACATATTTTAAGGGCATGTACACAAACTGAAATACAGAGAAAAAGATATTGCGTTCGGAAAATTATTCTGTAATCAAAAGCATGAATACGATCTATCAATGTCTATAGTGAATTGTGAATGCTGAACTCGTTTGCAAGAGATAATAGATGCTATACTCCCTAAAACTAACAAAAATCTTTCGACCACGTACTATAAAAAAAAAAAAATCTGTCACGACCGAACAAATTCACATTCTTGTGTTGTGCAGGGGTCGCATTCGCCCTAAAATTCCTATAATTCCTTAAATTTTCGTTTCTCCCTAAAATTGTACTTACATTTTTCGTATATCCCTAAAATTTTAGAAATAACGGAAATTTTTTCCTTTAGTGGTAAAAAAAAAAAAAAATTCTAAAAAGGAATAAAAAATTCCCGACCCTTATGTGTAAATTAGCATGTAGTACTACGGGATTTGCAGGTTCCTATGAAAATTTTAGTGGCAGATTATTGATTGGTAGGTAGAAAACCAATAATGTATCTTCATCACTTCAGAATACAAGTAGGTCATACTAATAGCAGATACCATATGTATTTAGCTATTTCTTCCATCCTCGTTGTTAAAATGTACACTGCGGAACAGTACGCAGAATTGCTACTTCTGTACGGCCGATGTAATCGAAATGGGCGAGAATATGCAAGACAATATGCAATTAAATTATTTCCAAATGGCATACATCCATCTAAATCTACTATACGATTTTAAATATTGTAAAGAGTTGCGAGAAACGGGTAGCATAGGAAGACGTCCACGATCCAGAAATTCAAGAGTGGTTGTCTCTGACGAAGAAATTTTGGGCCATGCTCTTGCTTTCCCTCAGTCTAGTGTCAGGGATGTTAGTGAAGTATGTGGAGACTCAAAAGCCCATGTGTGGAGAGTCTTAAACCGACACGGTGCACATCCTTATCGCCCGTAATTGGTGCAAGAGTTTTTGCCCGGGGATGAAAATAGACGGTTTGATTTCTGCAATTTCATCATGAACAAGCTAGAATTGGATTCATCATTTGTGAACAGCATTCTATTTTCTGATGAGTGTACGTTTTCAAGAACTGGGGTAGTAAATAGGCAAAACATACACTTTTGGTCCCTGCAAAATCCTCATGTAATTCGACCAAACAAGCATCAAGTGCGATGGTCCGTTTGTGTGGCAGTAGTTAGAAAATGACAGTCCGAGGCCAGGGCGGTATGCGGTATGGGACGGGGGACGGTGACGTCACCGGAAGGGGGCGTGACCGGATATGACGTCACAGGAAGTAACATCACCGGATATGACGTCACCGGAAATCACGTGACCGGAAGTGGAGTGGAGTTGTTCCCCTCCTGCTGTTGTTCTAGTTTCGGTTTCGTTATAAGCTGTTTGTGTATGACGTCACAGTAGATATGACGTCATAATGTGTTTTATATCAAAGTTTTGAGCGGTGGCAACACTTTTTAGTTTCGATTTACCTTTAGGATGGAGTTGAGTTGTTCTAGGACTGCTTGTAAACGAATAAGTTAGAGTGATAGGTTTTTATTGCGTGACGTCACAGTAGGTATGACGTCATAATTTGTTTTATATCAAAGTTTAGAGCGATGGCAACACTTTTTAGTTTCAATTTACCTTTAGGATGGAGTTGAGTTGTTCTAGAGCTGCTTCTAAACGAATAAGTTAAGAGTGATAGATATTTTTACTAGTGACGTCACAGTAGGTATGACGTCATAATGTGTTTTATATCAAAGTTTAGAGCAATGGCAACACTTTTTAGTGTCGATTTACCTTTCAGACGGAGTTGAGTTGTTCTAGGGCTGCTCATAAATGAATAAGTTAGAGTGATAGGTATTTTTACTAATGACGTCACAGTGGGTATGGCGTCATTCTATGTTAAGATTTACGTTTTAAGTGGTGATAACATTGGATATATACCAAATTTAGTTTTCAGGTGTTGGCAAAGAGTTCTGATCGGTCAGCTAAATGCTCGCTTGTGACTGATAAGTTTTAAACATGTGACCAAAAGTTAACTCCTGATTGACTGTTTGGTTTTCTAGCGAGTTACTTACATATCCTTTAATCAAGTTAAAATACCTGCAACAAAGTTACACAAATAAAAATGTTAAATTTGAAAAGTTAATAAAAGGAAGGCCATTTGCTAAGGGTCTAAAGAACCCTAACCCCGAGCTACACGTGACATTTCAATATTTTACCAAACAATTGTTAAAATATCGACTATCGGACGTTGCCTTCATGGTAACTCATCTACTCCCCCCCCCCCTTCCCTAACCAATTTTGAATAAGTTAATTTGAAAGACTTTAGAAAATTTTAATTATTTTGAAGTTAAATTTTAAAAGTGAGGACCCACCTCCAGCCCGATACCTCTTTTAGGAAGAATTGGTACCGCCTCACTCCACCCTATCAACAAAAAAAAACAAAAAAACACCAAAAAAACAACTTATTTCAAAGAACGTATATTTCCTTGAAATATGAGGTCACTAACCAACCATCCAATAATATCTTTTAAGAAGACATCATTACCTTAAATCCTAAACAATTTTAAATTTTAAAAAATCTGAAAAGAAGACTTGTGAGAACGTATATTTCTCTCATGAATTAAATTTAATGATCACATACAAAATCCTGAAAAAAAAATTAACGTTAAATAAGTTTTTAAAAATTTAGTTAAAGTAATATTTTAGTTAAATTAAGGCTTAAAGAGATAAAAAAATAAAAAAAATTTAAGGATTAAATGAATGATTTAAGGAATTTTGAAGTGACCATAGGCATAGCTGGTTATGCCATCTTCCAGCAGATACCGCTTGTCGTCATAGGCCGACAAGGCTCTCTTGGTTTGTTGGAGTGAGAAGATGTTTAAAAATTCACTTACCGAATAATCGAAACGAAATCTGCGAAGCTAAAATAACTGTGAATAACTACACAAGTACGAACAAAATCGCGATGAGAAAAAAAAACACGAAGTATTAAACACGTCTTTCACACTCAGGTATCTAAGTAGAAATGGCGAGACGGCAACCGGTAGCGTCTATATATGAAGGGTGATCACGTGACTTCACCGACCAATCAGGTTTCACGGTAGAGGGTGCTACTGACTATCGACCCGTCAGAAGGGAGGGGAGCGAGACTAGGGATGTTTCAACACGCTTCAACGCGTTTGCGAGTTGAGTTGTTGTGTAACGATCTTGCTTGAAACAGTTAAAGTGATAGATAATTTGTTCGTGACGTCATAGTGTAGCGAATGGGTTTTTAGCGTAGACAGTTGTTGCAATTGGAGTAATTATGAAATTTATTAAATATAAAGATAATATTTAGTAATAATTATCAGATTTTATTATTATTATTATAAAAAATAAACTTATAAAAAAAGTGAACGTGAAAATTTACTTCACGAATAAAAATCATGTCTTTAAAATGTGTACGAATATCACTAAATAAGAGAAAAAAGTAACATACTTAAACTCTTTAAAATAAATAACTTTAACATTAACGTAAAAAATTTACTTTTCACATAAAAATCACTTTAAAATGAGTAAAAATATCGCTAAATAAGAGAAAAAAGTAACTTACTTAAAATTTCTAAGATAAATATTTAACCTTTACTCGAAAATTCCCTTCATATATAAAAATCACGACTTTAAAATATGACATGCAAGAGAAAAGTAACGTACTTAAACTTTCTACGACAAATAACTTTAACATTAACGTAACATTTTACTTTACACATAAAAATCCCGACTTTAAAATATGTAGAAATATCACTAAATAAAAGAAGAAAAAAAAGTAACATACTTAAACTTTGTACGACAAATAACTTTGACATTAACGTAAAAAATTTTCTTCACATATAAAAATCACGACTTTAAAATGTGACGTGTAAGAAGAACTAGCATACTTAAAATTTCTACGACAAATAAATTTAACCTTTACGCGAAAATTTACTATATACATAAAAATCATGTCTTTAAAATATGTAAAAATATTGCTAAATAAAAGAAAAAAAACTAACATACTTAAACTTTGCACGACAAATAACTTTAGCATTAACGTAAAAATTTACTTCACATATAAAAATCACGACATTAAAATGTGACATGTAAGAAGAATTAGCATACTTAAAATTTCTACGATAAATAATCTTAACATTTGAGTGAAAATTTACTACATATATAAAAATCATGTATTTCAAATGTGTAAGAATAACGCTAAATTAGAGAAAAAGAAATACTAAAAATTTATAAGGTAAGGAATTGAAACAATATGCGAAAATTTATTTCACGCATAAAATTTTTATCTTTAAAATGTGTAAGAATAATGCTAAATTAGAGAAGAAAAAAAAATAACATACTTAAACTTTCTTCGACAACAATTTAAACAATACGCGACATTTTCATACACAATTATTTTCTTAGGTTAATGTTAAATAATGGGAAATTTAACAGAATAAAAATTTCAAAGATAAAGAATTTTAACCTTTACACGAAAATTTACCTCACAAAAATATCATATCCTTAAACTTTAACGTGACAATTTACTCTTCATATACAATTAAACTCTTAGGTTAATGTTAAATAAGAAAAAAAATAATATACTTAAAATTTCTAAGATAAGCATAACGTAAAAATTTCGTATCATGTGTTTAAAATGTAACATATAAGAGAAAAAAACTAACATACTTGAACTTTCTATAGCAAAGAATTTAAGCATTAGCGTAAAAATTCACTTTACATATAAAATTCACATCTTTAAATGGGAAGATAAGCAGGTGACGGTAATTAGCCAATCAGGGTAGCGGTAGGTGATACGCCATTCGCCGGCATTTTTAGATCGGAGGATGAGTCACGCTAAAACTTGTTGGAACAGGTCGGGAGATTTGTACAGCAAGAACAACAGCATCGACGCGCAAGCAGCGGGTGATGCTGTGATGTGTCAGCAGGTCTTTGAGATTATCGTTTCCCTACTTTGCCGTTTTCATAATGAAATGTTTGTGAAAACTTGGAATGAATAAAGTGGATTTCAAAGACATATTAGTAAGTGAAGGTAGAATTCGCATGGACTTTCTTCCAAAAAGTATGATTCACTTGGAGAATTTAAGATCATTTCTACTTGAAAACTTTTCTATTATTTAAAACATTGAATATTGTTCAAACTCAGTGGGATTATATGCTACAATACGGGTAAAACTTAACAAAATTGTTACATAGAAGAAAAATAGTAAGAGATTTAAAATAAATATTAGTTATAGATACTCCAAAGAAAAAATTTCACCTCTACTTTTCAATCGGAAAATCAATACAAGTTGGAAATTTATGTTACTTCAAGAAAGACTTAGACAATTTACTTTGTAATAATATACGTTAAGGTGTCGTATTAACTCGTGCAATACATGCTGACTAAGGTTTATTTTACTTGAAAGGTGAATTGGGGGAAAATATTAAATAAATTGTAGATATTAAATACATTGTAGATATGCATTCAAGTTTTGAAAATCACCTGCAAGACTTTTAAAACATCTTAAGATAAATTGAAAGAAACTTTTTATACTCTGAAAGGAAATCACAAGTAATTTAGTTAACTTTTTTCATGGTAACACTCATATTCAACGACATGTTTTTAAAATTTAACCTTCTTTACATGATAATAGTTATAAATTTTTTCAATCTCAGATGCGATATACTATTATTTCTAACATATATGTTACGAATTGTGTAAAGTTTTTAAAAGAGTATATGCAAATCACCAATCAGAAACATAAAAATCTAACATCAATCAAACACACTAAAATAATAAGATATTTTCCTTAGTGGAAATAGTTAACTACTCATGTGATGGAATGTACTTAGAAAATTTAAATACTGAAAAAAGTTTGCTAGGCAAACTTAAAGAATATATATTTTTTTTCTTGTGAAAAACTAGCATAAATTTGAGAAATATAGAGTTTGTTACTACGTAAAATTGAACATCATCTGGACAAACTAAATTATACAAGAATTTTTTTTATTTGAGAGGTGCTGACAATATATCATTAATACAGAGATTTTTAACCTCCACCCATAATTTCTAAATAACTTATACATAAATTTCAGAAAACTGAAACGGAATGTGTTTTACAAGACGCTTATTTTGTAAGATGAATATTCAATATTAATATAACTGAGCAAAGTTCATTACGGAAAAAACTTGTAAAAGATACTTATATTTTGAAAATAGTTTGAAATATCCTTTTAAATTTATGAATGCTCGCTTTCGAAAGACACAAATAAAACTGATATTACACATGATAATTAACACATGCATAACATTAATCAAACAAAGTGGAATTTTTATTGCTTGTGACCGATAACTTTTCAGTGAAGTAGAACTTACATAGGAAATTTGTGCAAACTTTTTCAACTTTTAAACCAAGTATTATGTAAAATTATAAATTACGATAGGAAATAGCACACTTCAGAATCGGAACAAGTCTTCTAGTTAAGCTAAATTTATTTCTCAAGGAATTGAAAGCATACCAGACAAGTCCTTATCATTTCGCATCTTTTCTCATGTTGCAAAAAGACATACTTTGTAAAAGATCGTCGTTGCACTTAACAATAATCAGTAAAAATAAATGTATTTTCTATGGCAAAGATAAAACTTCACAACTTAATTACTGAAATTTAGCTAAGTTGCATATGGTTTATTCACATAACTCGCATATGCTTCGAATGTTGAAATATATTTGTCAGTTGAAATCAAACTAATCGAAAATAAATGCTACCTACATTTTCAAGTCGGAAATTACTATTAAATAAACTTTACATGTAAAACATTGTCATGTTAAAAAGAAAAATCTACAAAAATGTAAATGATAATTTTACTGTTGGTACATAAATGATGAATAATTTATGATTTTATTCTAGGTAAACGCTTTATTGTCTAACAGAGAACTTAAACTTTAGCAGAAAAATAAAAAAAAATACAATTTTTATATCCTATCATGCTTGTCGAAAATTGAATTTATTAGATGTTGTAATAGATTTTTATTGTCCAAATTTCTATAGTTTTTCTTCCCGGTGCAATAAAATTAAGTTCATGTGTAATGATTAGGTTTTTTTTTTTATGAATCTTATAAATTTAATGAAATTATTATGACCTAAGAGATTGAGTGAACTGAATAAATCAATGATGTAAATTTAAACAGTGACTTGAACTGATACATACTATAACTGTAAAGAAGTATGACAAAGTGATAGATGAAGTAAAAATAGAAGTTGAATGAAATGTGTTGAAAAAAGTTGAAGACGACAAGAAATTCGTAATTGAGAATTATCATTGACTTATATTAACTTCGTTTTTCTTGCTTATGACAAGAAAATACACTCTTTCTTATTAAGAACCAACTTGATATCTTATCATAGAATGACAATGATGAAATATCTATACATTAAAAAAAAAAATACCAAACTTAGACATAGCAAATTTCTTGAAATTCATGTATAATGTGAGAAGTTTTACTGGAAATATAGAAGATACAACATTGAAAGATGTGAATGTTTCGAAGTACTTTATCAGAAATAAAAAAAAAAAAATGCGCTGAGATTCGCTATAAAAAATTTTAGGAGAAAGTTTAAACAAAATTTAAAATCAAACATGCTTTTAAATGGGAACACATATATTAAAACTATAGTACATTAAACAATTTATATTACGTCATCTCAGTTGTATCAAACTGAATAACATGAAAAACAACCACAAACTGAATAAACATGAAAATTATCAATATATGTGGAAAAGTTTCCTTTTTTCACATATAAAAAAAATAACACATTGACGTACGTTAAGATCACGAAACATGCATAATCATATACCGATAAGAGCAACCAATGTTGCGGGGAGATATTCACATGATGGTCAATATCCCATGAATAAATTGATTGATTGAATTTCTAATGCTAATTCCAATAGTATTCCACGTAACTTCAACTTCATATGTTACACTATAGATATATTTATTTTTCAAATATATTGACTTTCGAAAAATCATCCTTCAATATAAGAATGATCATAGTAAGAATAAAAGAAAAGATACTAAGCATTGATTTAAAGTGTATTTATTTCAAGTTAGCAACAAATCATATGCTTGAAACGAAAATTGCTTCGAACCAAAGTATAACCATCCAATTTCATTGATTCCTACAAGGACATTTTTCTCATCTAGTAATTGAATTTTTTTTTTCTCATACACATTATAAGTGATGTCCAATCAGGTGTAGAATAGTTGAAGATATCCGACCTCTTTCTAAATATTAATAAGTCACTGTTGAAAAACTTATAAAAATTTCAATTTACACTTAAAGTTTTTTTTTTTTTTTATATATATATTTCAAAGAATTTTTTCAAATCAATATGTATATTTAAATACTGAAACTTATTCACTTCAATAAATGTATGTTTAAGTTATAAAACTCTTCGTATGTATTGAAAAATTGTAACTTTTCGTCTTCTTCGTATAAGTTATCGATTTATACGAAGAAGACGAAAAGTTACAATTTTTCAATACATACGAAGAGTTTTATAACTTAAACATACATTTATTGAAGTGAATAAGTTTCAGTATTTAAATATACATATTGATTTGAAAAAATTCTTTGAAATATATATATAAAAAAAAAAAAAAACTTTAAGTGTAAATTGAAATTTTTATAAGTTCTTCAACAGTGACTTATTAATATTTAGAAAGAGGTCGGATATCTTCAACTATTCTACACCTGATTGGACATCACTTATAATGTGTATGAGAAAAAAAAAAATCAATTACTAGATGAGAAAAATGTCCTTGTAGGAATCAATGAAATTGGATGGTTATACTTTGGTTCGAAGCAATTTTCGTTTCAAGCATATGATTTGTTGCTAACTTGAAATAAATACACTTTAAATCAATGCTTAGTATCTTTTCTTTTATTCTTACTATGATCATTCTTATATTGAAGGATGATTTTTCGAAAGTCAATATATTTGAAAAATAAATATATCTATAGTGTAACATATGAAGTTGAAGTTACGTGGAATACTATTGGAATTAGCATTAGAAATTCAATCAATCAATTTATTCATGGGATATTGACCATCATGTGAATATCTCCCCGCAACATTGGTTGCTCTTATCGGTATATGATTATGCATGTTTCGTGATCTTAACGTACGTCAATGTGTTATTTTTTTTATATGTGAAAAAAGGAAACTTTTCCACATATATTGATAATTTTCATGTTTATTCAGTTTGTGGTTGTTTTTCATGTTATTCAGTTTGATACAACTGAGATGACGTAATATAAATTGTTTAATGTACTATAGTTTTAATATATGTGTTCCCATTTAAAAGCATGTTTGATTTTAAATTTTGTTTAAACTTTCTCCTAAAATTTTTTATAGCGAATCTCAGCGCATTTTTTTTTTTATTTCTGATAAAGTACTTCGAAACATTCACATCTTTCAATGTTGTATCTTCTATATTTCCAGTAAAACTTCTCACATTATACATGAATTTCAAGAAATTTGCTATGTCTAAGTTTGGTATTTTTTTTTTAATGTATAGATATTTCATCATTGTCATTCTATGATAAGATATCAAGTTGGTTCTTAATAAGAAAGAGTGTATTTTCTTGTCATAAGCAAGAAAAACGAAGTTAATATAAGTCAATGATAATTCTCAATTACGAATTTCTTGTCGTCTTCAACTTTTTTCAACACATTTCATTCAACTTCTATTTTTACTTCATCTATCACTTTGTCATACTTCTTTACAGTTATAGTATGTATCAGTTCAAGTCACTGTTTAAATTTACATCATTGATTTATTCAGTTCACTCAATCTCTTAGGTCATATTAATTTCATTAAATTTATAAGATTCATAAAAAAAAAAAACCTAATCATTACACATGAACTTAATTTTATTGCACCGGGAAGAAAAACTATAGAAATTTGAACAATAAAAATCTATTACAACATCTAATAAATTCAATTTTCGACAAGCATGATAGGATATAAAAATTGTATTTTTTTTATTTTTCTGCTAAAGTTTAAGTTCTCTGTTAGACAATAAAGCGTTTACCTAGAATAAAATCATAAATTATTCATCATTTATGTACCAACAGTAAAATTATCATTTACATTTTTGTAGATTTTTCTTTTTAACATGACAATGTTTTACATGTAAAGTTTATTTAATAGTAATTTCCGACTTGAAAATGTAGGTAGCATTTATTTTCGATTAGTTTGATTTCAACTGACAAATATATTTCAACATTCGAAGCATATGCGAGTTATGTGAATAAACCATATGCAACTTAGCTAAATTTCAGTAATTAAGTTGTGAAGTTTTATCTTTGCCATAGAAAATACATTTATTTTTACTGATTATTGTTAAGTGCAACGACGATCTTTTACAAAGTATGTCTTCTTGCAACATGAGAAAAGATGCGAAATGATAAGGACTTGTCTGGTATGCTTTCAATTCCTTGAGAAATAAATTTAGCTTAACTAGAAGACTTGTTCCGATTCTGAAGTGTGCTATTTCCTATCGTAATTTATAATTTTACATAATACTTGGTTTAAAAGTTGAAAAAGTTTGCACAAATTTCCTATGTAAGTTCTACTTCACTGAAAAGTTATCGGTCACAAGCAATAAAAATTCCACTTTGTTTGATTAATGTTATGCATGTGTTAATTATCATGTGTAATATCAGTTTTATTTGTGTCTTTCGAAAGCGAGCATTCATAAATTTAAAAGGATATTTCAAACTATTTTCAAAATATAAGTATCTTTTACAAGTTTTTTCCGTAATGAACTTTGCTCAGTTATATTAATATTGAATATTCATCTTACAAAATAAGCGTCTTGTAAAACACATTCCGTTTCAGTTTTCTGAAATTTATGTATAAGTTATTTAGAAATTATGGGTGGAGGTTAAAAATCTCTGTATTAATGATATATTGTCAGCACCTCTCAAATAAAAAAAATTCTTGTATAATTTAGTTTGTCCAGATGATGTTCAATTTTACGTAGTAACAAACTCTATATTTCTCAAATTTATGCTAGTTTTTCACAAGAAAAAAAATATATATTCTTTAAGTTTGCCTAGCAAACTTTTTTCAGTATTTAAATTTTCTAAGTACATTCCATCACATGAGTAGTTAACTATTTCCACTAAGGAAAATATCTTATTATTTTAGTGTGTTTGATTGATGTTAGATTTTTATGTTTCTGATTGGTGATTTGCATATACTCTTTTAAAAACTTTACACAATTCGTAACATATATGTTAGAAATAATAGTATATCGCATCTGAGATTGAAAAAATTTATAACTATTATCATGTAAAGAAGGTTAAATTTTAAAAACATGTAGTTGAATATGAGTGTTACCATGAAAAAAGTTAACTAAATTACTTGTGATTTCCTTTCAGAGTATAAAAAGTTTCTTTCAATTTATCTTAAGATGTTTTAAAAGTCTTGCAGGTGATTTTCAAAACTTGAATGCATATCTACAATGTATTTAATATCTACAATTTATTTAATATTTTCCCCCAATTCACCTTTCAAGTAAAATAAACCTTAGTCAGCATGTATTGCACGAGTTAATACGACACCTTAACGTATATTATTACAAAGTAAATTGTCTAAGTCTTTCTTGAAGTAACATAAATTTCCAACTTGTATTGATTTTCCGATTGAAAAGTAGAGGTGAAATTTTTTCTTTGGAGTATCTATAACTAATATTTATTTTAAATCTCTTACTATTTTTCTTCTATGTAACAATTTTGTTAAGTTTTACCCGTATTGTAGCATATAATCCCACTGAGTTTGAACAATATTCAATGTTTTAAATAATAGAAAAGTTTTCAAGTAGAAATGATCTTAAATTCTCCAAGTGAATCATACTTTTTGGAAGAAAGTCCATGCGAATTCTACCTTCACTTACTAATATGTCTTTGAAATCCACTTTATTCATTCCAAGTTTTCACAAACATTTCATTATGAAAACGGCAAAGTAGGGAAACGATAATCTCAAAGACCTGCTGACACATCACAGCATCACCCGCTGCTTGCGCGTCGATGCTGTTGTTCTTGCTGTACAAATCTCCCGACCTGTTCCAACAAGTTTTAGCGTGACTCATCCTCCGATCTAAAAATGCCGGCGAATGGCGTATCACCTACCGCTACCCTGATTGGCTAATTACCGTCACCTGCTTATCTTCCCATTTAAAGATGTGAATTTTATATGTAAAGTGAATTTTTACGCTAATGCTTAAATTCTTTGCTATAGAAAGTTCAAGTATGTTAGTTTTTTTCTCTTATATGTTACATTTTAAACACATGATACGAAATTTTTACGTTATGCTTATCTTAGAAATGTTAAGTATATTATTTTTTTTCTTATTTAACATTAACCTAAGAGTTTAATTGTATATGAAGAGTAAATTGTCACGTTAAAGTTTAAGGATATGATATTTTTGTGAGGTAAATTTTCGTGTAAAGGTTAAAATTCTTTATCTTTGAAATTTTTATTCTGTTAAATTTCCCATTATTTAACATTAACCTAAGAAAATAATTGTGTATGAAAATGTCGCGTATTGTTTAAATTGTTGTCGAAGAAAGTTTAAGTATGTTATTTTTTTTTCTTCTCTAATTTAGCATTATTCTTACACATTTTAAAGATAAAAATTTTATGCGTGAAATAAATTTTCGCATATTGTTTCAATTCCTTACCTTATAAATTTTTAGTATTTCTTTTTCTCTAATTTAGCGTTATTCTTACACATTTGAAATACATGATTTTTATATATGTAGTAAATTTTCACTCAAATGTTAAGATTATTTATCGTAGAAATTTTAAGTATGCTAATTCTTCTTACATGTCACATTTTAATGTCGTGATTTTTATATGTGAAGTAAATTTTTACGTTAATGCTAAAGTTATTTGTCGTGCAAAGTTTAAGTATGTTAGTTTTTTTTCTTTTATTTAGCAATATTTTTACATATTTTAAAGACATGATTTTTATGTATATAGTAAATTTTCGCGTAAAGGTTAAATTTATTTGTCGTAGAAATTTTAAGTATGCTAGTTCTTCTTACACGTCACATTTTAAAGTCGTGATTTTTATATGTGAAGAAAATTTTTTACGTTAATGTCAAAGTTATTTGTCGTACAAAGTTTAAGTATGTTACTTTTTTTTCTTCTTTTATTTAGTGATATTTCTACATATTTTAAAGTCGGGATTTTTATGTGTAAAGTAAAATGTTACGTTAATGTTAAAGTTATTTGTCGTAGAAAGTTTAAGTACGTTACTTTTCTCTTGCATGTCATATTTTAAAGTCGTGATTTTTATATATGAAGGGAATTTTCGAGTAAAGGTTAAATATTTATCTTAGAAATTTTAAGTAAGTTACTTTTTTCTCTTATTTAGCGATATTTTTACTCATTTTAAAGTGATTTTTATGTGAAAAGTAAATTTTTTACGTTAATGTTAAAGTTATTTATTTTAAAGAGTTTAAGTATGTTACTTTTTTCTCTTATTTAGTGATATTCGTACACATTTTAAAGACATGATTTTTATTCGTGAAGTAAATTTTCACGTTCACTTTTTTTATAAGTTTATTTTTTATAATAATAATAATAAAATCTGATAATTATTACTAAATATTATCTTTATATTTAATAAATTTCATAATTACTCCAATTGCAACAACTGTCTACGCTAAAAACCCATTCGCTACACTATGACGTCACGAACAAATTATCTATCACTTTAACTGTTTCAAGCAAGATCGTTACACAACAACTCAACTCGCAAACGCGTTGAAGCGTGTTGAAACATCCCTAGTCTCGCTCCCCTCCCTTCTGACGGGTCGATAGTCAGTAGCACCCTCTACCGTGAAACCTGATTGGTCGGTGAAGTCACGTGATCACCCTTCATATATAGACGCTACCGGTTGCCGTCTCGCCATTTCTACTTAGATACCTGAGTGTGAAAGACGTGTTTAATACTTCGTGTTTTTTTTTCTCATCGCGATTTTGTTCGTACTTGTGTAGTTATTCACAGTTATTTTAGCTTCGCAGATTTCGTTTCGATTATTCGGTAAGTGAATTTTTAAACATCTTCTCACTCCAACAAACCAAGAGAGCCTTGTCGGCCTATGACGACAAGCGGTATCTGCTGGAAGATGGCATAACCAGCTATGCCTATGGTCACTTCAAAATTCCTTAAATCATTCATTTAATCCTTAAATTTTTTTTATTTTTTTATCTCTTTAAGCCTTAATTTAACTAAAATATTACTTTAACTAAATTTTTAAAAACTTATTTAACGTTAATTTTTTTTTCAGGATTTTGTATGTGATCATTAAATTTAATTCATGAGAGAAATATACGTTCTCACAAGTCTTCTTTTCAGATTTTTTAAAATTTAAAATTGTTTAGGATTTAAGGTAATGATGTCTTCTTAAAAGATATTATTGGATGGTTGGTTAGTGACCTCATATTTCAAGGAAATATACGTTCTTTGAAATAAGTTGTTTTTTTGGTGTTTTTTTGTTTTTTTTTTTGTTGATAGGGTTGAGTGAGGCGGTACCAATTCTTCCTAAAAGAGGTATCGGGCTGGAGGTGGGTCCTCACTTTTAAAATTTAACTTCAAAATAATTAAAATTTTCTAAAGTCTTTCAAATTAACTTATTCAAAATTGGTTAGGGAAGGGGGGGGGGAGTAGATGAGTTACCATGAAGGCAACGTCCGATAGTCGATATTTTAACAATTGTTTGGTAAAATATTGAAATGTCACGTGTAGCTCGGGGTTAGGGTTCTTTAGACCCTTAGCAAATGGCCTTCCTTTTATTAACTTTTCAAATTTAACATTTTTATTTGTGTAACTTTGTTGCAGGTATTTTAACTTGATTAAAGGATATGTAAGTAACTCGCTAGAAAACCAAACAGTCAATCAGGAGTTAACTTTTGGTCACATGTTTAAAACTTATCAGTCACAAGCGAGCATTTAGCTGACCGATCAGAACTCTTTGCCAACACCTGAAAACTAAATTTGGTATATATCCAATGTTATCACCACTTAAAACGTAAATCTTAACATAGAATGACGCCATACCCACTGTGACGTCATTAGTAAAAATACCTATCACTCTAACTTATTCATTTATGAGCAGCCCTAGAACAACTCAACTCCGTCTGAAAGGTAAATCGACACTAAAAAGTGTTGCCATTGCTCTAAACTTTGATATAAAACACATTATGACGTCATACCTACTGTGACGTCACTAGTAAAAATATCTATCACTCTTAACTTATTCGTTTAGAAGCAGCTCTAGAACAACTCAACTCCATCCTAAAGGTAAATTGAAACTAAAAAGTGTTGCCATCGCTCTAAACTTTGATATAAAACAAATTATGACGTCATACCTACTGTGACGTCACGCAATAAAAACCTATCACTCTAACTTATTCGTTTACAAGCAGTCCTAGAATAACTCAACTCCATCCTAAAGGTAAATCGAAACTAAAAAGTGTTGCCACCGCTCAAAACTTTGATATAAAACACATTATGACGTCATATCTACTGTGACGTCATACACAAACAGCTTATAACGAAACCGAAACTAGAACAACAGCAGGAGGGGAACAACTCCACTCCACTTCCGGTCACGTGATTTCCGGTGACGTCATATCCGGTGATGTTACTTCCTGTGACGTCATATCCGGTCACGTCACCGTCCCCCGTCCCATACCGCATACCGCCCTGGCCCCGGACTGTCATTTTCTAACTACTTGTGGCATATGGAAGAGAGCGTTAGTAGAACCGTTCTTTTTTGCTGATACATTAACTGGTAAAAAAATATGCGAACCTGTTACAGGGACCTTTATCTGATTTTCTGGATGACCATGTCGTGTTAGCAGACCTTAAAAAGATGTGGTTTCAACAGGATGGTGCACCCCACAAGGTAGCTTCCTGCCTTGTGGGGTGGGTTTAAAGACAACATTATAGGCTATGGAGGTCCGGTAGAATAGCCTCCTAGATCTCCAGATCTAAATCCCTTAGAATTCTTTCTTTGGGGATTTTTGAAAAGCAAGGTATATGAAAAAGAATCGATGAGTCTATTAGATTTGCAGAATCGAATTTTATCTGCTGCCAGGTTTATTACGCCTTTAATGCTGAAAAATATTGAAGATGAATTTTAATTACGTGTGGGCTTAGGTATTTTAGTCGAAGGAAAACACTTCGAGCATATGTAATTATGAAAGAGGTTATTTATCCTTTTCACTTTGTTCATTTCTATCACCTTTTATTTTGGTTTGTGTTATCAAAAAGCGCCGCTTTCTGATTATGTTATTATTTAAAATTACTTAATTAAAATTGTTTATAAGTTTGTTTGCTGTTGAGTTGTACAATTCGTAACTTATTTTTTTCTTTTCAAAGCAGTTTCTAGTAAAAAATTATAATGTTTTAGGTGATGAACAACAACTTGTTTGCCATAGTCAAACCTAGTCTAGAAGCTCGTTGTTATTCCAGTAAGACGATATTTCCTCATTTCAATTTATGTACGGGCCCCCCAAATAGCATTAAAACTTTAAACTCCAATAACACCGTTGCTATTGGTCGAACAAATTTCAATTTTTTTTTTTTTTTTTTTATTATTATTATTATTTGAAATGTTTTTTCATGGGCAACATTTTTCTAAATATGAGTTGGGGGAACTAGGGACCGTATAAAAATTTGTAATCCGTGATTTTTATACCAACCCCTTTGCTAACTTAAAAATCATTCAGTAAAAATATTTTAACGATTTAAAAGATTTCTTCAATTGGGACTATGCATCTAGGACCAACGGTGTCAAAAATAAAGGTCGGTCAGGTTTTACGGGGACACGCTGTATACCTTATATTAGGGTAAATGGATTAAGTTACAAAAAAAAACCTACTTCCAGCTAAAAATATTAATAATTTCAAGCCATCTTTTTTCTGATTATATATCATTAACTAATTTTTAGTAACAATAACCTATCTCCAACAGAGCCACTGTAAATAAAAAATAAATTTCAAAACCTTTTGGATTTTCATAATTTTAAATATGTGACTGACGAAGAAAGTATTTTCATTGGTAGACCAGCTTTGCAACAGAGGCTCCAAAGCATATCAATAAATTTATATCTATATTAACTGAAGTACCATAAAATATTATAAAACTATTACACTAGTCTAATACTCCACAGCTCATCAGTTAAAGATTTGACTATTGGACACTAAAGCGATAAAGGGAACATTCCACCCTCCTCACATACATTGATGTTTGCTGAGGTCCTAGTATAGAATGATAATGTCATTTGAGACAGTTGCACATACCTATCACGAGAAATTATAATTTGCAGCCTACGTGTGTCACGAATTCCTGATGTCATTTTCTAATCAAACTGTCACCGCAAGTTCAATGTTTGTTTTTTTGGAATTCTTGTAATAACGGTACATCCTTTCAATGACAAACTTTTCCCCTGCCTTTGACATGATATGCACCATATATTAAGCTCCAACTAATACAATATATTAGAAATCACATAAATCTATATGCATGCCCAATTTAATTTTAGAAAGATCCTTAGCAGCTTCAACAACTCACACATGGTAACATAGACGAAGATACGCATATTTTTGTTTCTATAAACTAGTCTAAGCAAATTGTTCTGGTACTTCAGTGTTATGTCTCTTTTCTAACGAGATATATTGGGATTCCACGTATCCCGAATGTCGCAATAGCTCACTTATCCAGCGTAGACACTTCTCAATATATTTTACCCAACTAAGTAACACGGAAAATAACGAGCTCATTTTTAGTTCAACAGTTACTATGTGAATCTTCTCAAAATTCGAATTAATAAATGAATCATTATGAATGAGACGTGTATATATAACTTAACAAAACAGAATGAAGTTTGAATGCTGAAGTGGAATATTGAAGTGTTCTTAAAACTACAATACAAATCTCAAAACAGCAGTGAAGATCCAAAAGTAATTAAATAAATTGTACCTGGAGGAAAACAACACAATGAAGAAGAGAAACTAATTAGAAGAGAAAAATATATACAATCGAGCAACAATTTCCTATTATGTAGATAGTAAAAAACGCAATAAAGTAGAAAACACTGATACGAAGACGCAATATTTTCATTAGTGCATCACCTAAGGATACAATTGAATGCTTCAGATTTTCCGTGTCTTTTTTTTATTATTTTTTTGCAGAAGCAAAGAGATTTTGTCTTCTATTTGTTGGAACGCTAAGTCTCTCATAGCAAGAAATTAAAGTAGCTAAGTCATGTCTGAAGTTGAATTCATCCCTAATGAATAGTTTCCGCCATCAAATTAGTTTTCTGTCGTATTTGGGAAAAAATACTTCTTCCTGAGGAATTATTTAGTTGTGATATATTTTTATACGACGCAATTTAAAACTTTTTTTTTTTTTCATTTTTTAACGAAATGTATTTATACATGCTTTAATATTCAAGACCTTGTTACATATTTATGTTTAAATATGTGAAACATTCATAACTGGTGCTTGGATAAATGACAACTCCGTTTCAAAATATAAGCATAACCAAAAAAATCCATTGTATTGTATTGGAAAATACTTGATATCCTTTAAATTAAACAAGAGGGACTGACGACAAATATATTAAGGGTTCACAGTAAGCTGACGTATGACATATTTTTCACACGTGTCTACAAAATTAAAAAGACGTTATAAAAAATTATTGAAATGTTTAAAAATATATGTATAATATTTCCAAAGACGATTCAAAATATTAAAATATCTGCAAAACTTGTGATTGGTCAGTGTTGATGATAAAGTTTGCATAATTGGTGAAACCATAGAGCTAGTAGGTGTAAAATGGATTATTTGAATGCCAATTTGAGTTAGTTCGAAGTTAAATTATGGATTGCGTGACAGACATACCGTACATTACTAATACTGCGATTGTGATTCTACGCAATGAAGAACTTAGTCAACAGATGATTGCCCAAAAGAGTTATTTGTTCTCAATGAACTGTGAGTAAAATTTTAAAAGATTATTCTAATAATCAAAATTTTAGAAATAATCGTGCAAATAGTGGTCAGAAACGAATAACCACTCTAAGACAACACAGAATTCTGAAACTTATCTTGTCTAAAAACCGATTCAGAAGCCTTATATTTATAAGTAAAAGATGGAAAGAACAAGGAGTGGTTGCCTGAAGATTGACAGTAGTACGTAGACTCCATGAACTAGATTTGTAATCACGCTTGGCTAAGACAAAGCCACTACTTACTTCAAGACTGGAATAACGTACTTTTCAGCAATTAATCGATGTTTTACGTTTACCACGGTCATCAGGGTATCTGTATTTGGCGTTTCAAACAAGAAGCTTTTACGGGAGATTGCTTGAAACGCTCAGTGAAGTTTAACATATCTGCCATGATTTGAGCAAGTGTGAGTGCTGAGGGCTTAGTAAGCTGTGTGTTTTAACATGAAGAGTAAATTCCGAAGTATACAAGCAAGTTCTTGAGCATTTTATGATTCCATCATCGGAAGATCTATTTGAGGAGGATTTTATCTTCCAACAAGACTCTGCATCTTGTCCCTCGTCAAAGGCCACCACTGCTTGGCTTAATAATAATAAAATCAAAATACTTTCTTATTTGACTAATTAACTTGATTTAAACTCCATGGAGAATATGTGTGAAGTAATGAAAAAAAAACTTCAGGATTTAGCTCCAAAGGACAAAAAAGAACTGTTTCAATTTGGGAAATTATCAGCAAAGATGACTGCAAAAAATTAGTGCATAGTATGACATATCGTTACTGTAATGTTATTACTGCCAAGGGAGATGTCACTAAATATTAACTATTCAACTGTTTTTTGTTTAAATGAATTATACAATTTTATTTATTTTTTCTCTTTTCAAGTTATTCTAATTTTTTCAACCACGTTAAAATTTATTCTAATACTTTGAATTTTTAGAAAAGAAAAATTGTGAAAAAACCTTTACAATAAAATATTATTTATTTATGTTATGCTCATCTAAATATGTAGAATGTGATAGTATACCTTAAAACTCTGAAGCTCTCATTTTCACTGAAATAAATTCAAATCTAAATCAGCTGTGCGCTTTATTTTTCATTATTAATTCCCTTCTAATATTTTGAATTGGAGTTGTATTTCCAACTGCATATTTAATTTCATTTCTAACAATCTCATTATTTACAACGTGATATATAAGTGCATAAATTGCTACTATACCATTACTTCAATGTTACCATTTCCTTAAGAAAGCTTTCGGTTTGAACAATGCTCTAAATGCATTCAGACAGAGTTTAAATATAAAAGACGCAATTAATGAGTAGTTTTACAACTAATACATTGTGATAAATAAAATATAAACATATTTGTGGTCATGTGAATACATTTTATACTCTGTATTATTATTGCAGTGTTATTTTATTTATATTATTGTTGCATGAATCATGCTCTATATTATCACTCCCATATATTGCCATTGATATCAAAATAAACAGAAGCAATTTTGTAAGTATTGTTTTATGTTCTCTACCACTCTATAACAACAAAAATACACGAGCAAAAGGCAAATAAAAAAATTTCAACTATGTTATACCACTAAAAAAATTTTACATTTTATTTATTTCGATGCAACGTTATCGAAAATAATTTGAGAAATTTAAAATTAAATTTCTTTGCAGAATATTATGTATCTTACATTGCTGTACTGTTAAACTAAGCATACTAAAAAAATCTTATCATTTCAACCTGAGAAATAAACAAATACACGGATGGATTTGTAAATTAAGTTTAGAAAACTTTGTCTAATCAAGAAAAGTTTCAAAATTCAAGTGGAACAAAACTGATAAATTCGTGTCGAACGTGAAACAATGGTTAATCTAGGTGAACAAACTGTACGAAATTGATTTCTGATTGTCCAATACTATTGAGTTTGAAGTTTCAAAGTCAAGTATTTGTTCTGAAAGTCAAGTAACTGCAGAATTTCAGCTCTCTTTTCCTATAATTAGACTACTGGAGGGAGCACGAATTCTTTTATCTGGAATGATCGAATGTCGAAAATTTGAGTCGCGTTTGCATTCAAATGTTTTTATTTGTAACTTGGCTCCTCCTGAAAACTATTTATCCAAAAATAAAAAAGTTTTAACAAAAGGTTTGAAAACAAAGTTCCTCTTTATTAGGCTAATACTACGATATAAAATTTAAATTAGTTTAAAGTCATCAGTAAAATAGTATATAATTCAAATATCAGTAGTTTAATAATTTAACATAAAAATAGAAATGTATTACATGCAATTATTATAGCAGCATAAAATAGATAAACACTAATTTAGTAATTTTAGCAATGAAAATGTACAGTACAGTGCTCAGTTCGAAAACCTTAATATTTTTCTTAGTTAAAAATGTAGAGCACTTAGCTATTACTATACTGTAAATAGTACTCACAACTTTTCTTCTGGAATATGCAGGCTTCTAGAACGGTATCTTCTCGTTCTGAGAAGACGATCTCTATAAAAATAAAGAGACATTGCAAAAATTATTTTACTACAATGCATTATAATACAGCACAAATTTTAAAGAAATCTTTTTTTAATAATAATTACCATACGTATATTTAACTCTCAATATTCTAAGTGATGAAAGAAAAACAAAGGAAAAGTGCCATTTTAATTTACAGAAGATGCTTTATGAAAAAAAATTCATAGTTTTTTCATAAGGGATCATCTACTTGTAAAAACTTAATCAACCTTAAAAAATTCAACTACAATTAAAATGTATTATTCTAATTTAATGTTTAAACTAAACGTCGGTTTTTGCAAGTTAAATTTTTCTTAAAATGATAGTTCATAAAATTCCCGGATATTTTTGTTTAAATCGTTCTTTAAATGTTTATTATTAAATAATAGAGCAATTTTGTAAATTTCATAAACATTCACAATTTTTTTCCCTCTACTACATTCAGATCGGCCTAAAACCCCACAAATTTGTTTGTTTTTTTAGACGTAAAGTGTAATAGTTTAAGCAAATAAATTTAAGAGTCGATTTATGGAGATCATATTATGAATGCGCAACCCATAAACCTCATGTTCTTTTTCGTCAAAAGGCTGTATAAACTATAAACTTTAAATAAAATACTGAGAAACAAAGCAAACACTTCTTTCTTTATCTGAAATTTTTAATACTAAATAGGAATTTATAGTTAATTAAGTATTCTAAATCAAATAAAGCGTTAAAAAACGGCTTTGTACTGAGTTTTAATTATTTTTCTACAAAAATAACTTAGCAGTCTCATTTTAAAAAGCATCTTACTAAATTATAGAAATTGTAAAAAAATAAAAAATTATTCTAAGACTTTTAGAAACTAAAATATAGCCATCACGAGACATTTTTTGGATTTTTATCAGTTGCACGTCAACTTTGACAGTTTTACAAATACAAATTTTAAAATCAACAACAGACTCAAGGCCCAACAGGGTTGGTCAAGTAAAAATATATATATACTTGTATATGGAAATAGAATTTGCATACATACAGTAATTGATGAATAACACAATAGAAGATACAGAATTTGTAGAATACAATATAGAAACACCAAAATTGCATATTACATAATATACCAAGACAATTTTACAAAATTCAGCCCAATTAAACTAACCCAAATTTAAAGGTTTAAAATATTTGAAAAAATAAAAAGTTTGAGTACTTACAAAATATACTTGTAGTTACATTGCATGTTAAATATCGAGCTCATTAAATTCAAAGAATTTTAAAAATTAAAAAATAGCAGAATCGGACTTGAAACAAACTTCACTAAGCGACCACAGATGTCGCTTCGCCCCGTTGCCAAAGCCATTAAGAGAATGCTCAGTCAATCAATCAAGCGGTCTGACAACGGGGCTTAGCTTCCGTAATTTCGAATATCGGGATAGCCGATACAACTTAAGCCGCACGAGGACTTAAATCATTGCCACTATTCAGGGGTTGAACGATTAATGATGCAGCGCGAAAATGGCTTCAACAGTGTTTATTTAGCCAGGAGACTGCTCGCACGGAAGTAATTCGATGATTTTCAAGATAGTGGTTGCGCTGAATAAATTCGATATTAATTGACTGTTATATTAGGTAAGGCAAACCTACTCTAATAAGAGCATGGTATTAAGTTGTTAGAATATAGTGAAAATAATTTATATGCTAGAAATGAAAATTCTAGAGAAAATTACATTTCTAATAAAAATAGGAAATTATTATATTGATGAATATTTCACCAATACAAAAAGAAAGATTTTACAAGAATTGAAAATTTAACGTATTGACAAAAATTTTACTAATTTATAGAGAAAATTACTTTTCTAGTAAAAATAAGAAATTATTCTATAGATGAATATTTCACAAATTTATATTCATTGACAAATAAAAAGTTAATCTGACTACTCGTAAATAAACAGAATATAGATATTTTTACGTACATTTTACGCTTATTATAGCTCCAAATGCATCATTTTCAATTTTGAAAATTCATTTTTTAATCAACGTAGGTATATATCTATAGTTAAAATTGAGAGTCAAACCATGAAAACTTCGTGAAGAATCAATATGCCTTTTTTTATGCTGCCGATAAAGTCCAATTACGTTAATAAAATTCTGTGTAAAATGAAGTTACAATGATCGTTTCCAATCGTAAGGGTAGCAAGGTTATAAAAATAATTGACATATTTATAGTACAATGGTAATTATTTTGCTACAAAAATATTAAATATGACAAACACGATTACTGTATACCAAATAAAAGAAAATCTTTAATGGAATTTTTGCATTGCAATCTCACAGTCAACTGACAAGCATGGAAAACATTAGATACTTGTTTATGCAAAGAACCAACCAAGTGTTTTTTTTTTTTTTTTTTTTTTTCTTTTTTTTTTTTTTTTTCGCAAAATCCTAATAAAAAGTATCTTATGATATACTTGAATGATAGTAGTGTTCGTGCTAGGTGTTTAAAATAATATGTTATTTAAACGAATTGAATTTTCTAGGAGGAAAAAAATCACTTAAGAGCGTTTAAACTAGAGCATTCAGTTAGAACGGGTGTTCCTTAGTTTATTTGGATGTTTACTGATTTCGGGTTTTCATTGTAACACCATTCTTAGTTAAAACAGTTTTAAACTTAAACAAATCAATTAACACGCGTTTTAACTAGAGCTATAAATTAAAAGGAGTTTTCCCTAGTTAATATGGATTTTGAATGATTTCAGATTTTCACTGCAACATATACATATTTTGCTATATTCTGAGAAATGAAGTATTACAATAACATAAAAAGGAAATAAACGGGGGATGCTCCTTTAAACTCAAACTTTCTTTGTTACAAAATAGAATCAAAGATATGTAATACACCCATGTTTGAGAATGGAATTAGTGATTAACAATTACATACTAATTTAAGTTTCGCAATTGAATCACGTAAAAAGGAAACAGAAATCGTTTCATCTGCACACACAAAAATTCTATTAATTGCCCTAATTCATTTGCAATAAATTTTATCCTTCGAAATTTTTGCTTCAAACACCAGGATGATTGTTTCACAATCAAGTCGATACCGTTTGCTAACGTCCGAGCTTGTTACTCTAGCGGATTGTTTCTAAAAATACAAAATAACTAAAAAACGTCCGTCAGGGAAAGGTTTGTGAGGTAATTCTAAAAATCAGTAAATTAAAAATTATTATTCTTAAAATGTCGGTATTCAAATCTCCCTTGAATCTGACTCAACTCACAAAACCAAGGTTGCTGCATTTTCAGTATTATTTTGTACTACTATGTGATAAAATAAAAACTGTTTTGTATATTAAATGAGATTTATGTATATGACTTCATGGATCAATTTTTATCTTTAGTTTATTTTTTTCTATTTCGGGTCTTTAGAGTTTTAAAATATCTAATCACACAGAAATACACGAAGTTAAATATCTTAGTAAAAGTATTTTTTTACTTAAAATAAATAAAGTAAGCAATATAAATAAATAATTTAAATAATATAAACTATGTTATACGTTTATTAAAGATACACATCAGTAAAAATATAAATATCTTAGACTTGACAAATTGACATAAATTATATGATTTAAAATATACCATCATATATTTTACACTAACAGTTGGCACGTACAAAAATATCTCCATATGTCCTCAACTAAAATAACTAAAAAATGCACACACAAGAAAAGTAAAATATTCAAGCAGAGATCAAGATTAAAAACGTTCTGACAGAATAAAGCTTTTTCTCCAACTCTTAAACACGATGCTTTCGAAAAATCACTCTAGGGACCGCTAAACGTATTTACGCGCTAAAAACTCTGATAGGAAAGTAGCTTTTCGAAGATATTGGTTTAAAAGTAAGTAAATAAAATAGCAAATTCTTGAAAAAAAAATTATCAAACCAAACATCAAGACGTTCGGATTTTGCAGAAAATTGAGAGTTTTTAAGAACTGCTTGTTTACATATTCGTGAAAGTTTTGATGTAACGTTTTATGTAGGTTTATATAATTGTATTCAGTATGAGTACTATGTAAGTTTTCAGTAAGTGAGAAAAAAAAATTAATGTGCGTGAAATTACTGTTTGGTGGTACTAAAAAGGTTCCTTATACTCTTTATTCTTAAGTAAAATGTTTTCATTTTTCAAATTTTAATATCTCAATTACTTTGTACTTTATATTTACTAGTAAAAACTTTGGACTTCTTAAACAATATAAAGAGTAGATGTGGAGATAAATGTGAAGGAGAGGAGTCTGGGGAGGACAAGTTCAAATATGATCAATCAAGTGCATATTAGCTTTTCAGCTTGTCATGGCCTGCCTGGATGTCATGGCCACCATAACCCTTTAGTATTGGCCCTAAATATACATGCATTTTTTTTTCATGAAATAAATAGATCTATGAAAACCTTACAAAAACATAGTTACTGGCAACACAATGTGAATGTCATTTTTATTTTAGAAGTGAATGAAGTCATAGGAAGGACATTGTGAGCTGATAGAAATCAAAGATTCCCTCAGACATTAGAGTTAGAATTAGCTTCCATTTCAGGTATCCTCTAACAATGAATCTTTTTTAAATAATTACATATCTTTCAAATAATACCCATACTTGCTGCTATTTGGTGATACGCATGTGGACGGGATTCAATACCCAATGCCCATTGTCTTAAATGTATTAAACAATGAAGCGATTTCAAGAAAATCTTAAAGATCTATTGTGGCAGCCCCCGCAGTCTCCGACTCTTAACCCATAGAAAATTTTTGGGGTATTCTCAAATAGTACAAGGTCGGGGACCATCCGATTACTTCAATGAAGATATCGAAAAAGAAAAAAAAAAGAAAAAAAAAAAGAAAAAAAAAAAAAAGAAGAAAAAAAAAAAAAAAAAAACACGCTTTGCATTAAAAATGGTGTTAAAAAATCAAAGACGAATATTAACAGATAATTAAGTACTATTCCTCATACAGTTGGTACCACAATTATTAAAAAAGATACCCCGATCAAATATTGATTTTTTAAAATAAAAATTATTATTTTCTCCCAATGTCCCTTTTTTTCTCAATATAATGATATTTTACAAACGAGGGATTTTTAAGGGATGCTTAATACTTTTCCCATGGTTGCATTAATTTTTTTTTATCAAAGGGAAGAGTCATTATGATTTTATTTAAACATGTTTGTTGTGGATGAAAGAAGTTGGTAGTAGTATGCTCCTTCTTACGTAATTGTAATTTATGTATAAAAGATACTTTGAAGCTAAATAAGCTTTCACAGCGCTTAAAGCTTTATTTAAATAATAATAATAATTAGTTTCATTGATTCTAATTAGTTTCATGGAACATCACGGATTAGATCGAAACGATGTCGTATTTTTTATTATATATATATATATATATATATATATATATATATATATATATATATATATATATATATATATATATATATATATATATATATATTTCACGAGTCTCCATTGCCTTTTTCCCCGATTTGTTGTAATACTTGTTGTAGGTGCCTTGCTTTATAACACTATGATACAAAGCTAATCAGTGTTGTGTGTTCAAATGGCCACAATAGTCATTTATGATACAGCTAAGTAAGTTAGTAAGTCTCAACATGTTTACAAGTGCACACACTCACACAACATTTCTATCTCACTCTGTCATTTATATTTCTGCCCATTTATATTCATCTAACATTTTAAATGCACCTTGTACATAAATTCAACTTTTGTTCATCAATTTGTTATTCTTTAAAATCACTTTCACTCTCAAAAAATCTTTTACAAAATTATTTGTATCATTCCTTTGAAAATAATAAACCCGTTTTGTGGAACTGAATCCATACTCATATATTCAGTCGAACTCTCCTTAATTGCATCAGTTCTCGCGTCTCATAAAAAATTTCCAAACTCGCCTAATGCTATAAATTCTCCTTTAAAGTCTAGTTCCTCGTTTTTCTAACACGATAACCCATGAACATTTACTGCCCAATTCCATTTAATATACGAGCCTTATAAAAGAAGCATGGACCATAAAACTATATTTTTGCTCATGTGAGGAAACTTTAGCGAAAGTTTATCTCTCAACTTAATCGTACGATTTGAGAAATGTTAGGCAAGAATAAAAGACGTTTTCTGTTTTATAGCCATGTGGATTATAATAAAACGCATTCTCTCCGTTTAAGAATAGAGCTCAAGGAATATAAAGTTCATTAAAATATGAATACTAATAGCGAATCCAGTGTTGTGTATTTAAGGTGGATTAAGAATTTTTGGTCAAAGAGAAACAAAAATAGCATTTTACAAAAACTCCTTTAAATGAAACTTCTTCAAATATGCTTTATGTATAATAAAACTCCAGAAAAACTCTCAACTAACAGACCAGTATTTGAAGTCATATTCTGGATCATTCATGAACTAATATACGTGATTTTTTAACCTGTCATTTAATTACTGATATATGTACACAAATACTTGCGTAGAAAGCCTAGACCATACACAAAAGTAATTATAAACTCTGTAACTCTTTAAAATATTGAAATGCAGAAAAGTGACACTAAATTTATTTATTGACTGAATAATTATTATTATGGTATTTTAAACTAACGAATATTTATGTATAATAAATGGGATACTTTTATAAATTATGTATTATACTTATTCGTTCTTTTGTTAAAATTTAAGGTCTGAATATTTCATAAATATATAAATTAATATTCTTCTAGTATAAGACTTTTTTTTAGGTGGATTTAACAGCTCGAAACTTTACTGTTTAATAATTAGACCTATAATATAAATTTAGCCTATTAAATTGCAACTAAAAGAATAGACAAATTTGATTTGAAATTCGAAATTAAGTCACATCCACCAATAACAAATTGAAAATATTAATAATGTTTTCAAATACAAAATGTATTTTGAACGCATATCACACAAAAATATAGTAATGATATAAAAAAAAAAATCACTTTATGATCTAATTTTAAAAATGTTGATACAAACAGAAGTTATGTTAAGAGAGAATGAAGATAACAATAGAGAATAAGACAAGAAGATATATAGATTAAGTATAAGAATAAATATAGTAAAAAATATATATATAATACGAATGATAATAAAAAGAATGAACAAGTATGAAGGTAACAAGAATGAACAACAATTTATCGAATCGATAATTTCATTATAAAATGTTACTAATTACGCCTATACATTAGAACCACCACCGAAATTTCTCCATTGTAAACTTAAAAATTTCCATTGCTAATAAAAAGAACAATACATCCGTTTATCAAAAAACCTACTCAAAAACTTACTATTCAAATTCAGTGGAAACAAAATGAATAAAATAACCTATTTTTTTTTCTTTATATTGTGATGCAAAAGGGAATTTATTTAATCTCAATATAAATTGTGAAGTCTTTTGCTTATTCACTCAGTCATATACTCTTTGTTTTTATCTTTTTGTACCACCATGGACTTTTTTTTATGAAACTCGTCTCTCATCCTATCCGTATTAATTGAAACAACAAAATTCGAGAGTAAATGTTTAGTAAGCAAACACCTGGCAAGTTGCATTTGAACTTGTCTAACCCTCAGTAAATATTAATTTTTTTTTCACCCACTGATAAATTGAAAACTAACTTAATTAGCGGGGTAAAAGTTGCACAAAAAATTGCGAAGATAAGACTGCCTGAAACTTTTGCATGGAGATACACACTGGTTACATAGGTGTCGTGCATAATTAAAATTCTATTAGACTAAGCTAAAGAGAAAATCGATGCAAATTCCTTTATTGTATGTTCTTTATTGTTATCTGGACAGAGAAGTCTTAAAGAGCTTAATCAAATGGATTTAGGAAATGTAAAAGGGGATTTTTTTTATGTACAATACCTAAAGTTTCCTGTTCAAAAATTTAAAGAGATACTTCAACTAATTGGTATTAAAAACTTTGTAATGTATATTTAAATGTTTCTTAACTTTAAAAAGAGGTGATAATGATAAATTAAATATATTTATGTTTCATGCATTAAAATGAGACCTTGTTTTTTGCCGTTGATTAAACAAGAGTTAAGCACTGGTATTTTTTATATACAACATTACCCTTTTCCGTTTTTCAATGAAATATTCCATTAAATTTAAATCTTTAACTAATGTACATTTTGCTCATAATCACTTTTGAAATGAATTATTCTTATTTTTACTTCTGTTCAATTTCCATGCCCTTTCATCTTCTCATTTTTTCTTGCACCCATAAAGTCAGCCATATTTCCTATAACTCTGCGAGACATAACTCTGATATTAGTTATTAATTAACTTCTATAAGACTACAGATATACTTTTAAAAACATATGTCAGGAACATGCGAGAGAAAAATTAAAGTTAACTGAAAACTTGATCCAAAATATGGAAATGTTGGTCACACTTGTGATAAACACAGAAGAACTTTTTAGTGCTTATTAACTTACAATTTGACAATAAAAAGAACAATGCATGATGTCTCTAAGGTAAATTCTATCAAGCAGAGGTTATAATCGAAGATTATTTATGTATGAGAGAATAGCATATATAAGAAAACCTATATGATAATTGTTTGTTAAATAGAGAGTGATTAAAGTCATCTAGAAGCACGATAAACTTCAAAATAATCTTCCATATTCTAAGCTATCTGGTAACGTCCCAATGTTATTTGTCAAAAAATGCTTTTCTGTGCCCTTTTGTGCACTTTCAGTTCAATCCCAACTATCACAACATCAATAATATTTTGTGTAACTGCATTTGTAGTCCGTCATACAACATCCAGATGCGTGAAATCACTTCTATTGTACTCTTCCAACAAAAGCTAATTATTTTACCAAGTGCCTCAGTGGAAGTATTTCGAAAGACAAATAACAATGTTACTAAAAAGGGAACTATTTTCCAGATTGCACTTACTCCTTCGATCACCCTCTCCTATACACGTAGCTGTAAGTTATCATTATTTTTAGTTTATACATTTATAGATCCATCTTTTTCGCTGCAATTTTTTTCACACACTTTCTCTTTCCCAACTAACGAACTGAATTTTCCCTTAGCACATGTGACTTCCTTTTCTGGCTATTTCATCTTTTGTTACATTAAGAAGCAGTGACGAATCTTTTCCCTTGTTTGGTGTTCTTGTAAGTTACTACTTTAAACAAAGCAATAAAGGTTACGAAAGTTCTTGCGTAGTTAGTAATTGCTTTAATACCGATACAAGATTTCCAATAGTATTAAAAGTGGTGAAAAGATAAATGTTTTAAATGTTTTCTTTTGTCGATCTCTTATTCACTTAACTCTTACCGTTTCTCTTCAAGAAATATAACAATGAAAATAGATAAAATATTATTAAACCAAAAAATAACTTTTCTGAAAATTTAATTATTTAACGTATATATAATATAAAATTAAGTTTGAAGAACCTATACGCATCTGTAAGGATAAGGAATTTTTTATCATGGAATGGTTTATGTTTAAAAGAAACTATTTTAATATTGTTTTGCACTATTAAATATTTATGGTATATCAACTGGTAGAGATAAATTTACATTTAATGCTCTGCTTTCATCAGTGCATGAGTAGTATTAATAACAATGAAAGAATTCTCAAAAAGTGTTAATTATCATACATCAAATATACAAAGAGGTTATGTTAAATAAATAAGGTAAAATACTAATACACATTTATAAGTGTGTTATAGAACCTGGGGTAAAAGCATATAATTCCTCAATAAACTTATATTTAAAGGTTAAATTATACTATTTTGATGTTTATAAATGAGTTTTAAACTATTCAGATTGATTAACACAAGTTTTTTTAAATTTTGAAAGAAACAATTACGTTCGATACTGTACAAATGCTTGTAGCTGCTCTAAAATATTTTAAAGGGCTATTCCTTTTTATTTCATGCTGTGCTTTATATTATATAATACTAAATCATTTAAATCCTATCTTGCTCTGAAATCTACCTTTTATTTGTTTTATGATCAGTTAAGAATCTAAGAAAGTATAAAGCTGAAATAATTTTCTTTGTATAAAATACATACAACTTAAAGGAAGGTTTGAATCAGAGAACTGACTTGGTAATAACTTTGTAATAACCTCCCCCCCCCCCTCCCACCCCCAATAAACCATTAAATTCTAGTTATAACCAAGCTTCAGATTAAATCTATGAACTTTCAAGTTATTTGGAATAGATAGCGTTAAATTAAAAGACAATAGCTAATTATGGATACAAATACATATTTTTACTAAAATACTTAACTCATAATTAATTTTATTTGCTTGGGATGTACACATCTGGTAGTAAAAAAAAATTGCAAACACAACTTTTCAAATCAAATACTTTTTAATACTCAAATATATAAAATTAAAAACTATCAGCAAATTAATAAATCATAATCAAATGAAGGACGCCTTGATTTTTTGTTGAAATTGCGATAAAATTCAATATTTTTGACAATTGTACAAAAAATATTTACAGACTATATAAATGCAATAGAATAATAAGAATACACTAAAAATGAAATACCTGAGCGATTCTAAATTTTGATAAAAATATTTGAATTACAGACTATATAAATGCAATAGAACAATAAGAATACACTAAAAATTAAATACCTTACTAAATTTTAATAAAAATATTTGAATTAAATTTAGTATCACATCTAAAAAAGTATCCATACTTTAGTCAAATTAATTCAAATTAAATGATAATAAATAAGCAATTTGACTAAATAACTTAAATGAATTTGAATATCAAATTTTTGGCACATATTAAACGAACCAACAAAATATCTACTAACTATAAAAAATTTTATGCTAATTAAAGTAATATGTTCCATTCGTGTTTCATAAATTGTTAGAATTTTTTTTTAATGTAAGCCTTAGATAGTCTTAATTCATTTTATAGAAGACTTTTCCAATGCAAACGTCACAGATTTAAAAAAAAATCGGAAATGATAACCCAGCAGGTCTTGGTAAGATACGGTAGTGATTGTTAGCGAAATAAAAGAAACTGCTGACTAAAACTTTCAATTCTCTTTCCTTTGATATTTTTTAATTCATTAAAAATGTTATAGAATAGAAATCTTTTCTTCCTATAACATTCTTCATAAGCCATTTTTTGTATGAATTAAAGACATTTTTTTTTTTTTTCAAAAAGTCTTTGATCTTTCAAAATATTATTTAAAGCTTTTCATTTGAAGTTTTAAAAGCCAATTGTAAAACTTATCGTGTGTAAAAAAAAAAAAAACTAGACCTCATGCTGGTATAGAATCTGTCGTAGCTGCTTCCATTTATTAAAAAGAGATATGATCATTGTAACAGCTTCATTAAACTGAAAATAAAGAAATATATTGTACACAATATTTTTCACAAATATTAACTACTAATGCACTACAAACTTTGTAAAGCAGTTTAACCGTAATCTGTAATAAAATGTATGTAGTATTTTAATGCAAATCTATTACTTTAAGTATCTAATAAATATTCAGATATTTACTTAAACATTATAAAGAAATTCTGTGTCTCGCGTATTATACCTAATTAAAGATTAATATGATATTCGTAAACCATACTATGCATAACAGTAACTACAAACAAAAAAATTAGTATTTGTGCTAGAGATTGAATCAAGTGAAACTTATTCAATAGGGATGAAACAATAAGAATAATTTCTAGGGATGTTTAGTTGGAGTAATAAATAGAGGAGCATTTGGCACAATAAAACGAGAGTTTTAATAATAAGGAGAAAGGGCCTGTTTTTCTCTTGTAAAAGATAGTGCCCTCCTCACATGGTTGAGTGATTTGTTATAATCAGTTCTTGTTAGAAAACTATAAATGAAACTGTGTTATTGGCTTAATAAGTGGTTTTCTCCACTTTCGGATGTTTTGTTTCCAAGGTAAACGTGGATACATTTTATTAGATGTGTTTATTTCTTTTATCTTTACCTATTAGACAACAGATTGCGTCATAGTTAGTTTTTCCCATTACTTTTCCTCACACTGCAATTTTAATCTGGTGCACCATCAGACATTTCGCTGTTAAGTATATGAAATATTTTAAGATGTCTTACTTTGTGGTATACAGAAAACAGATATTTAAATTTTTACAAAAAAAGTAAGTGCACATTATTAACGATATAAGTACTCAACCCATTGACGTGAAGTAACAAGTAAAGAAGTTATTTTTAGGACAAATTGTGAAGATAATAGACTCTGACGAGGACTCTAAAGTCAAATTCTTAAAAACATAAAGAGAACAAGAAGAAAGCAGCATTTTTAATTATGAATTTTAAAGTATAAAATATAAGTTTGTTAATAACAGATTTACATTCCTACGTTAATACCTTTTTTAACCAAACTTCTTTAAATCTTTCAGTTCCATATGGTAGTTTAAAAAACCTTACACGCATAAAAAAGACGAAACGACATCATGTATTCATCTCAATTGCGATTGACTATTCTAACGTAAATGTTGAAGGGGGATTAGATTGTTGATTAATTACTGTTATTAGAAATTTTTTAATGTGTTACATGTTTACATACTCCATCTATAAAAAATCACTGAAATGTGTGGAATACAGAAAACTGATTTTTGAAAAAGAACATAAAATTACTTCACTTATTTTATTTTCCTTAAACCAAATGTAATTTTTTTTTTTTTTTTTTTTTTTTTTTTACAAAGTGTTTAGGTACGTTTTATTGTGCTTCTTTGATGAAGTGCAACAAAAAAGATTTCTGAAATTTTTTAATTAATCCCTGTATCAAAATATTACCATTGAAGACACCTGTTTTTTTTGTTTTTTTTATTTATATTTGTTCCCGAGATGTATGAGCCAGAATAGACTGAAAGATAATATTTATAAATTTCAAATACCAAGTTATTAAACTTCAAAAACAAAATTTTGTTTCATTGAAATCATCCCTTGCTTTCCTACTCAATATTATTTGAAATGCAAGAATGTGGTTGTTCTTACTTAATCTTTCTCCTGTAAAAAATACCATCGTGATTTTATTCTACTCTCCGTATTACAAATAATTTGGATGTATCAGTTTATGATACCTAATGGTGTAATATGAAAATACAAATCTTCCATTACAAGTTTTAATAAAAAAGAAAATTAAAAACTTTAATAAAAAAGAAAATTAAAAACTTTAATAAAAAAGAAAATTAAAAACTTTAATAAAAAAGAAAATTAAAAACTTTAATAAAAAAGAAAATTAAAAACTTTAAAAAAAATAATAATAATAATAATTTAATGTGAATTTGCCTAATTAACAGAATTGCTCTTTCTGGACACATTTTTAGACAAGAAATTCTTTCTATCCATATTATAAAATCATACTTAATCATGTTATTTATTTATTTGCTTGCTTGTTTGTTTGTTTATTAATTATTTCTAACAAATCTCACCAAATGCAATTTTATAACTAGGAAACGAAACTGCTCTATAACTTAGTATGTCCAAATTAATAAAATACACTCCATAGAAATATTAATCAAACCTGAAAGGTAATTATTTGTTTCTCGAAACATGTAATTTAATAGTAATAAAATCAACTTACCTTTCACAGATATTTCTGTAATGTCCAATGGGTTCCAGTGGTATAATTGAGTGCGTTTTTCTTTTCACACCAATGAGATTCGTGGCCATACCATTGGTCAGTATTAATTTACTCTATTAGACTAAGTCTACTGCTCTTTAGAATAGAACAATAGCACTAAGACGCTGAGTCATCAAGGTCTGCGAATTACTTTACCGTAGACTAATTTAAACGAAGGTGACAACCACCTGTAAAAGAACGAAAGTATATTCATAAATGTACGAACCTTTAAACTTTAAATTTTGTACAATCAATCTCAGATCGTTAATGTGTATATTCAATCCTAAATTGTTATCTTAGTTCATTTTAACTTAAGTTATCAATGAATTTAGCGAAGTATTTTTAATCGGATCATCAGTGTTGCGAAATAAATGTTCAATAAAATTAGTACGAAACTAAAAGAACTTATCTTTTGAAACAAACAGATTGTTTGGATTCAAATCATTTCAATTTTCAAGAGGCACACCTAGGAATACGATGAATTTTATGAGATGTACTTAATGCAGAAAGAAACTCTGTAATTCATTTCGTTTACGAGATGATATTTCATTCATAATATCGGCAACGCAGAAATTAGCCATATAAAGTTAGTTTTAAAATTCTTTACATTCAGATATATTTATAGTATTTTAACTAGTTTTTAAGATTAAATAATACAGCACAATTTGTAATAGAACCTTCAGAGAGTTGAAATCCTTTTCTCAATCAGAACATGCTTTAAAGTGTTGTAATTATTAAAAAACTATGTTAGTATTCTCACAAAATAATTAACTGCATTTTAGAAAATTAAACAAATAGTTTAAAAAAATTATTACTTAAGCATTAATAACATTTTAAGAATAACATTTTCTTCCATACGAATGTGCCTGCTTATTTTTCAGGCTAATTTTGAAAAATCTTGCTAATAGCCATCTGCAACTAATAATAACAAATCTTGATATGATTTTATTTACGTATATGGTGTCAAAATTATACATGAAGAAAAGATCAACATCAGTTTAAATTATTAAAATCAGATTGAAATGTGGATCTATAAAAACTTAAATAAAAATTAAATTTACATACTAAATTTTCTCTCAGTCCATGATATTTAAAAAATTTAATTCTTTGCCCATAAAGGAAACAACAATTTTCTTTCTATAATTAATGTTTTTGAAACTTTATTTACAAAAATGTGAACTTTTTTTAAAAAATTATATTATTTTTACACGATCTTATACTACTTATACAAAATTTTAAACAAGAGCCGTTAAAAGGCTCTAAACAAAATTATTATTAACATCTTGCATTTTAATGAATATTATTCATTTATTATTTTTGAAGAGTTTTCTTATTAATGCTTAAATGAACTATAAGGTAAAGATAACTTTCATTGGTAATTTAAATTTATGTACTAAATTTATAACTTATATATCATATCTGAATAGCTTATACTCTAAAAAAAATACCAATAAGGATTGTGTTTTTAAAGTGTCTGAATTTTTTGAATATTTATGGCAATTTGAAATCTTTAATAAGCTCATTGTGCACAAAATGACCATTTAGTATGCAAAACAAATCCCCTTAAAGACTTTCTATTATACATCAATTTAGTATTAACGAGATAAGAATTATAGTTATCAAGATATTGTTATGAATTTTTCCGCTGAGGCAATGACGGCACAGTTTTTCAGATAAAAACTAGTATTTATTCTCTTCAGAAAACTCACAAAATTTATTCACAGATAACAGTGCAATCACTATTAATCTTCAATACAAGCTTCAACAAGAACAGCTTCGAATATAGCGATTATACAAGCTCACTCCAATAGGTCAACAAAGCGATCGCGATCAGCTTTCAACGAAGTCCGAAGTACATCTGAAAACTTTCCCGATCTCCAGTCATATTTATAGTTGGCGCGAGAGAATATTCCAGAAATTTCCAGCCAAATCATCGGAAAAGAAACATCTCGAAAATTCTCGACTGCTTTAGGTGTTGCCACCTTTTTCTAATCTGTATAATTGCCGTTAATAAATAAAATAAGATAAAAATAAATTACAATAGAATTTTGAAATAATACGTCACTATTTACACTATATACAGACAATTTGTGCAACATTTCCCCCTTCTTAAAGACTGCACGTCACGTTCACTGTTCAGGCTGCGAGCCACGTCCGTCCTTACGATCGTTACGTTCGCTCCGGAATCGACGATTAGACGACATGGAGTTCCGTTGATCTCCCCCTTCACGAACAAACCCTGGTTTCCTCCTTGACGAGATGAAACGTGGAAACGACTGGTCGGGGCTTCACCTGTTCTACATTGCAGCTTTTGCCCTGCGAGATGGCATCTTCTTAGATTCAGTTGTTGAGATTCCGTGGTAGTGTTATCCCTTCTCTTTTTCAAATCAAGGCAGTTACGTCGTATATGCCCTTCCCGTTTGCAGTGCCAGCAAATGACTCTGGTCCTTCGATCCCTGGCTCCGGGATAGCTTCTCATCATTCGATCAATTTTGCTCTCTAGTTCTCGAAGCTTACTGGTGAGAAGGTCAGAAGAATCTTCGGCTAATGCACCACGCACATATCGTCGGTCTTTTCCAGAAGTTAGCTGCGCGGCTTCTACTCTCATGGCATAGACGAGGGTGGACTTCAGATCTTTGCTGTCTGACATCCTGGTAGCTTGCTGTATGTCGGGATCTTTGATGCATCCATGAAATACTGAAGAGACAGGTTATCTCGTACGTCCGAGGGACAGTCTGGGAAAACGAGGAGCGACAGTCTTTCTATATCCGATGCCAATTCTTGAAGAGTTTCATTGGCCTTCTGCTATCTCACTTTCAATTGCAGTCTGTTGTAATCCTTTAGATGCTGCTCCCCAAACCTTAATTCCAGCGCACTTGCCAGCGCCACGAATTCTCCCCGCTTCTCTTCAGGTAGCGTCTGTAAAATGTCAGCAGCTTCACCTCGAAGAGATGCCGCGAGATGGAATGCTTTCGAAGTATCGTCCCATCCATTTGCAGAAGCAATCATTTCAAACTGCGTTTGATAAACGCGCCAAGACGACTTCCCATCAAAAGTTGCCACTTTGATGTTGGAACGTGGCGCAATGAAGGGAGTGGAAACATTATCCCAATTAGGAGTTGCAAAGGTCACAGCTTCGCGAGCTTCCATTTTCCGTAGTCTTTCTTCTACAGCGTCATGAAACTTTTCCTGCTTGTCCTTCAAGGTGGAAACTTTGTCTCCTAAGTTGTTCACTTTTCCATTAAACTCCTCAAACTTTTCATCAACTTCCTTTCTTACTGCATTGAACACTTCTTCTTTCACGGATTGCAGAACATTTGAGGTAGTTTCTATTATGGTTGATTCCACCATTGAGGCTAGCTCTATCTTCATTTCTCCTTTGATTTCATTCACTGCTGCAGATGTTGTTTCACACTTGGCGGCTAAAGCTTTAATCTCCGATGATGCTGCTTCTTGGCTGGCGACAATTGCGGCGGGGAGTTCGGCGTTAGTCGTTTCTTGGCGGGTTTGACCAGCGGCGATTGTAGCGGTAAGTTCGGCATTTGTCGTTTCTTGACGGGCTTGACCAGCGGTAATTCCGGCGGCGAGTTCGGCATTTGTCGTTTCTTGACGGGCTTGACCAGCGGCGGTTAATTCTTGTCCGGCTTTTATTTCGGCTTTCATTTCAGCGGCCGTGGATTCTTGTCCGGCTTTTATTCCAGCAATCATTTCCATCAACTGCTTCATTTGGTCTTCCATCATTCCTCTAGTTGTCGGCATTCAAAATTACGAAATCCCACTTCTGACACCACTGTTATGAATTTTTCCGCTGAGGCAATGACGGCACAGTTTTTCAGATAAAAACTAGTATTTATTCTCTTCAGAAAACTCACAAAATTTATTCACAGATAACAGTGCAATCACTATTAATCTTCAATACAAGCTTCAACAAGAACAGCTTCGAATATAGCGATTATACAAGCTCACTCCAATAGGTCAACAAAGCGATCGCGATCAGCTTTCAACGAAGTCCGAAGTACATCTGAAAACTTTCCCGATCTCCAGTCATATTTATAGTTGGCGCGAGAGAATATTCCAGAAATTTCCAGCCAAATCATCGGAAAAGAAACATCTCGAAAATTCTCGACTGCTTTAGGTATTGCCAACTTTTTCTAACCTGTATAATCGCCGTTAATAAATAAAATAAGATAAAAATAAATTACAATAGAATTTTGAAATAATACGTCACTATTTACACTATATACAGACAATTTGTGCAACAATATCATTAACAATCATTAACAGTTCTCTAACACTTCTGGTAGGTATGTCATCCCTTTTTAAGGCATCTTAATGAAACTATGTAAAGGAAATTTATAGCAAAAACTTAATTTTGAAGGTAACCACGTAATAAAACAATATTATACCTGATAATGTTATCATATAATACAAATTTATTTAATCTGTTAATGCTATTTAAACATCTTGAAAATCTCTTTCGTTTTCATGCCATCTTATTTTTTTTAATTTAGCTACACTTACTATTTTTATACTAAAGACATTTCGAATTAAAGGTAGTGTTTTACTACAATGTAATCATTACAAACGTTAAAAATTATATATATAAAAAAATATGTATAATTTGTAATATTTTTATCATTATTGTGGTTTTTAATAGTAATTCCTTTTAGCTCTTAAGTAATTGGAATAGGCAGATTGGGCCGCATTTCAGAGAGATAGTGATTATGTAATACTTTACAATAAAAGAAATAAGTATGTGATATAGGTATATTGATTTTTAAGTTGTAATATATGAATTTAGTCCCAAAAATTAAATTAATAATAGTAATAGTAATCACTTACTATTTTTATACTAAAGACATTTCGAATTAAAGGTAGTGTTTTACTACAATGTAATCATTACAAACGTTAAAAATTATATATATATAAAAATATGTATAATTTGTAATATTTTTATCATTATTGTGGTTTTTAATAGTAATTCCTTTTAGCTCTTAAGTAATTGGAATAGGCAGATTGGGCCGCATTTCAGAGAGATAGTGATTATGTAATACTTTACAATAAAAGAAATAAGTATGTGATATAGGTATATTGATTTTTAAGTTGTAATATATGAATTTAGTCCCAAAAATTAAATTAATAATAGTAATAGTAATCACTTACTATTTTTATACTAAAGACATTTCGAATTAAAGGTAGTGTTTTACTACAATGTAATCATTACAAACGTTAAAAATTATATATATAAAATAATATGTATAATTTGTAATATTTTTATCATTATTGTGGTTTTTAATAGTAATTCCTTTTAGCTCTTAAGTAATTGGAATAGGCAGATTGGGCCGCATTTCAGAGAGATAGTGATTATATAATACTTTACAATAAAAGAAATAAGTATGTGATATAGGTATATTGATTTTTAAGTTGTAATATATGAATTTAGTCCCAAAAATATGCAAATATTTATCTGTAAGTAATGAATTAATGAGAAAAGTATATTTATAACCACTTTTATTAGTTACAATACCACTATTGATATGAATTAGTACTAATCCATCGACTATGGTTAAAATGAAAAACATACCCAATGTTTTCATTCCTAGTTTGAAATGTAGTTTAAAATACTTCTTCAGTTTGTATTCAAGAAAACCAGATCTTAATATTTCATAATTTATAAAAACACGTAGGTATCTTAAAAAATTTCAAATAATAACATTGCAATAAAGTTTTACAGGTGAAATCATTTAAAATTATGTTTGTGACGAGCTGTGTACCAAGTTTTAACAAAGTGATCATACTTGGGATTATAAAATTAGGAAATGGCTTAGTTGGTTGAAATTAAAATCTCATTATTTTTATTCTTACATACCTACGATGAAATAATCTAATAATTAATATAAGTGACATTAAGTAAAATTTTATTTAAATATACCTAGGTTGTAACACATTAATATTTATCTGTGATACTTTAAGTTGTGATTTTCTCGTTAAATGAATGCCTTTTATGAAAGTTACATTGTCTTTTGCTTCCTTGTCATTCTTACAATTGACCTGCTAATGTTGCAACATGTAATTTTTAATGAGCAACTGTAATAAAAACCAAAATTATTGCCCAAACTGTTGCTAACGAATTCTCCCAATTATTTATCTACCTGACCGTAAGTGAAAGCAGGAAAGCATTTTATTGAAAGTAAATTTTAGCAAAGAATCGATCAAGATTCAAGACATCTCTCATGCTATGACAAAATTCTACAATCAGGAAAAGTGACCAATCATGACCGAGGTAAATTAGGGGAGGTTTAAATCACCATCCTAGTACTCATATGATTAAATGTACACTATAATGTGTCACGTTAGTGCAACTAAAAGAAGTAAGCCATGTGGTGGCAAGTGCGTTTCATATTTTTTTCTAAGATCATCCCTTTAGTGAATGCTGAGTCCAGTCTGAAATCGTTTCTTAGTAAAGGCATTCACCATACACTGCTGAAACTCTAACGATTAAGAAAAAATAATAGCATTATCGAGGTTTTGAAGTGACCGTCATTTCGTGTTCGTTGATTGCTTACTCCGTAAAAGTTCTGCATACTGCGTCATACATATAACACGAATGTTGTAAAACATAAATAAAGGATTATAAACGAAAGCTTAATAAAACTCAACTAATTGCATTGAAAATAAGTATTACAAATCTTATCCTTCTGCAGCATTAAAAGTATCATTGCTTTCCTTACAATAAGTTTCTATTTTAAATTCTATTCACTGAAATCTCAAGGTTTCTTTACCACTAAGGTTATTTAATATCTTTGCACAGAAGCATTTTATGACCCATAAAGGGGGTTTCTAAAGTTAATTAAATGTGTATCTCTTTTCATAGTAGTAAAGTACGTTTTGAAACCTGAATTCAAAATTAACGCGTGTAATCTAATTTTAGAAAAGGGTGGGCAGCAGTTTCTCAGAAGTCATAAGAGCTATCGTAAAATTTTAATTAAAAGTACTTCCACTATGGAATGTATGATTTTCTTGATAAGCACCATTGTAAATTTCACTGGTATTTTTACCCTTATTTCAGCTGTAAGGTTTTAATGCATACAGGGTTTCACTATAGGGTTTTAATGTTATGTCCAGGAAGAAAGTAGATATAATAATAATTCTTTATTCGCAATTTGTCATTTTATAAAGTGATGAGTTTAAGAGAAAATTATTTTTCTTCCACTTTTCATGAAATTCGTGAAATTGAATTGTTAGTGTCATTTCAAAGCTCATGAAACTATTTTTTACATTATGCTATCATCTTCTATTTTAAACAACATTAGTTCACATAAAATTTGCCACATTAAAAAGTTAACAACCCTTATGAAATTATAACATTTAGTTCTTATTCCTCTTAAAATTCATTCTGTTAGGGATTGAGTTTTTTTTTTTTTTTTTAAATATCTAAAAAAAAGGATTTTTAAACAATTAACCCATCCATAATTACTACAAACTTTGATGTGATTTTTAACAATTTCAACAGTATCATACAAACAAACATTCAAAGCATTTGCTTTATAGTACAGTATTATGTTGTCTTGTCAATCTAACTAATTGAAATTTGTTTAAAACGAAGAATTTTGTAAAATAATTCTATCTGGAATTTTTCAAACCAATTGGTACAATTATTAAAAGTGCGCTTAATTTTGAGGCTGTTAATATTTTAGCCTGAAACACGAGGCGATAGGGAAAGGGTACACTTACAACATATATCTTTTTGGTAGAAAACACTAAATAACATAAAATCACACTTGACAAAACAGTTGTAATCTTATCGAAAAAAACGTGTAGATATTTATATAATAGCCAATATTATCATGTCCCTCAATGTTTTTATTAAAAATGTATGAAACAAATTCCCAAAATATCACATCCGTGGTCGAATCCTCACATCTTAACGCCAGCAGTGGTGGTAGTTCAGTTACTATGGAAATGTGAGCTAACTTTCCCAGCAACTGATTGGTCAAGAGGTCATCTTCAGGGGAACGAGTGGCCGTCAAATAATGACAAACTATCTCAGGACACGCAATTAGGTGAATTGAAGTTTCATGTAGGTGTATAATATGACACCTTTATTTTGTGAAAATGAGAAGATATTTTGAAACAAAATGTAATACTAGGTGGGAATTTGCTAAATCTATGTAGACTTCTACAAGAAAGAAGTAAAAGTTTGAAATACATTTAAAAAGAACTATGTCTAAAAAGCACAAAATATATTTAAAAAATTCTTAACTTTCAGAAATGTTTTGTGAAAATTAACTCTTCTATAGAGTTATCAAAAAGAAATCAATTCATTTGGAACCTTTTTTAGTTTCTTAGGCCATTGTAATTAAAATCTACAACTTAGAAAAACTGAAAATTATTTTTTAAAACTTTTTTAATTAGTTAAGACATAACTATTGAAAAACTAGCATTTATGTGTAGTATAAAAAAAAAAAAAAACATTTAAAACTAAATGGTTTCAGGAATAAATTATTTTTTCTTCATTAAATTTATCCCATTTAATACTAATTAGTCGAAATGAATACACCTATTCATGGTAAATAGTCTTTTTGATTTTTAGCTTAAATTTTTAATCATTTCATACGCCTTAAGTTGATTTTATACGGTTACCAGTTGATTTTACAAAAAAATTAATAAATCTATAAAGAAATTGCATATTTTATTTTATCTCTTTCTAGGTATAGAAAAAAAATATCTCGTTCAAATTGAAAATAATTTTTTAATTACATTTTTTTTTTTAATCCTCGTCATAATTAGTTATGACATAACTATCGAAAAACTAGCATTTATGTATAGTACTAGCTGAATACCCGTGCTGCGCTACGAAATTTTACCATGTGCATTTCAGCAATCAAAAGACATTCATTTATTTTACACTTCAGACGCTTGCTTCCATTTCGATCTCGACAAATTGAATTATCAAAATAGAAACATTCATTTGTTGACATTTGTTCCAAAATTAATAATTGAGAATATATTGGAAATGAGACATTTGAATATTCCTCGTTTAGAACCCTTTGGATCTTTTTAATAATTTTAACTAATAACTAATTTTTAATAACTATTTTTTCTATATTTGCCCTTCTTAACATTTGCACCAAATATCAGAATTGTGATAACATTGGAAGTGGGTCATTCGGATATCCCTCGTATGGAACGTTTAACCCTTTTTCCACCCCTTAATGAGGGGTAATCGTGATCGGAATAGCTTACTTTTATTATATTTGGCTTTTTTGTCATTTGCACCAATTTTCAATGTTGTGACCACGTGGGAAATGAGGCTTTCGAATATCCCTCGTTTGAAACGGTTAATCCCTTTTCCACCACTTAAAGTGGGTTAATCGAGATTGGAATAGCTTAATTTTACTACGTTTGTTGATATTTGTACCAATATTCAGAGTTGTGACCATATGGGAAGTGGGACATCAGAATATCTCTCATTTGGAACGTTTAACCCCTTTTCCACCACTTAAAGTGGGTTAATCGAGATTGGAATAGCTTAATTTTTCTACGTTTGTTGACATTTGTACCAGTTTTCAGAATTGTGACCAAATGAGAAGTGGGACATTCGAATATTCCTCGTTTGGAATGTTTAACCCCTTTTCAACCCCTTAAAGTGGGTTAATAAAGATCGGTGTAGCTTAATTTTTCTATATTTGCCTTTGTCGACATTTGTATCAATTTTCAGAGTTATGACCATATGGGGAAGTGAGACATTCGATTATCCCTCGTTTGGAACTTTTAACCCCTTTTCCACTCTTTAAATTGGGTTAATCCAGATCAGAATAGGCTACTTTTCTATATTTGCCTTCTTTGTCATTTGTACCATTTTCAGAGTTGTGACCAAATGGGAAGTGGGACATTCGAATATCCTTCGTTTGAAAAAAATAAACCCCTTTTCGACCCCTTAAAGTGGGTTAATTGAGATCGGAATAGCCTAGTTTTTCCATGCTTACCATTGTTAATTTTTGTACCAATTTTCAGAGTTGTGACCAAATGGGAAGGGGGGCATTTGAATATCCCTCGTTCGGGACGTTTAACCTCTTTCCTAACCCTTAAAGTGGGTTAATCGAGATCGGAATAGTTAACTTTTTCTGTATTTGTCTTTTTTGTCATTTGCACCAATTTTCAGAGTTGTAACCAAATGAGAAGTGGGGCATTCGAATATCCTTCGTTTGGAACGTTTAACCCATTTTCAACCACTTAAAATGGATTAATCGAGATCGGAATAGCTAATTTTTTCTATAATTGTCTTTGTTGTCATTTGCCCCAATTTTCAGAGTTGTGACCGAATAAGAAGTGGGACATTCGAATTTCCTTTGTTTGGAACATTTAACCCCTTTTCGACCTCTTAAAGTGGGTTAATCGAAAACGGAATAGTTTACTTTTTTTATGTTTACCATTGTTAATATATGTACCAATTTTCAGAGTTGTGACCAAATGGGAAGTGGGACCTTCGAATATCCCTCGTTTGGAACTTTTAACCCCTTTTCGACCCCTTAAAGTGGGTTAATCGAGATCGGAATAGCTTACTTTTTCTAAGTTTACCATTGTTGATATTTGTGCAAATTTTTAGCCAACTATGTGGGAAGTGGGAGAATTCCCAAACTATGTGGGAAGTGGGAGAATTAGTGATGAGTGAGTGAGGGCTTTGCCTTATATATAGAGAGAAAATAAAAAAATAAAAAAAAAACATTTAAAACTAAAGGGTCTTAGGAATAAATTATTTTTTCTTCATTAAATTTATCCCACTTAGTACTAATTAATCGAAATGAATACACCTATTCAATATTCATTTAATCGTAAATAGTTTTTAGCTAAAATTTTTAATCATTTCATGTCTTAAGTTGATTTTATACGGTTACCAGTTGATTTAACAAAAAATTATTAAAGCTATAAAGATATCGCAAATTTTATTTTATCTCTTTCTAGGTATAGAAAAAAATATCTCGTTCAATTTAAAAAAAAAAAAAAAAAAAAATTTCGTTTTAAGTAAAATTGTATAAGTGATCTTTTTTAAAAACAGATAGATTTAGTAAATGATTTACATACATTTATATTCATATTGCCTAAGGAAACTCTTATGTTGGTAATTATTTTATCAATGTAGATATTTAAAATAACCATATTTAAGAAAACCATTTTCCTTCAAACATTATTTTTTGGAGTTTATTAATTTAATGTATTCTTAATGTTTATGGGCGGTAATTTTATATGACTGAAATCTGTATGAAATCAAAATTCATAAAAATAGATATTTTGCATGGAAATTACTTAAAATTTAGTTGAATTGAAAGTTTTTAAACTATGTGAATTAATTAACTAATATTATTGAAAATATGACATCTATTAGATATATTTAGAGTAGTTGTTATAAACATTTCAAACAGATACTTAAAATCAAAGTAGCTTGGTAATTTGAGTATGCATTACAAAGAAATATATTATATTTAATAGTATAGAAATAAATTCAAGACGTGTAGATAGACTGAAGAATATAAATTAATATATTCGGGTTATTTCTGTAAGAACAATATTAGTATTAAATGGTTGATATAAAAGAAATAGTAACTTTTTACTTTTTATATATATTATAACAAATAATGACCATGAATGTAGCATGAGGTATAAAAGACTGCGGAAAGTTAAATTTAAAATAAAAGTGGGTAAAATATAAGTAACACTATTTACAGATGCCAACAAAATATTATACCACTAAAAATGTGACAAAATCTTTCCGATTTTCGAAAGATTTATATTTTGACTGTTTATTTCTGGTTTTAGCTGGTTATCTTCTGGTTCAGAAAAGAATATAACAGTGTGAGGTGTCATCTGTTTCACAACAAACTGTCTTTTTTCCCTATTGTTACAAATACTGGATTTTAAGTTTCGACTTTAGATGAAAGGTATTTTGAAGGAGAAAGGTCTTATTTTACGTCTTAATTGAATTTAATAAAAAATAATAATAGCCAAGAAAGTTGGTTCAACACCAGTGATTTAAAAAAAGTGAGGAAAAAAACCAGTTTGGAAACATTGTTATGGAATTATATTTATTTAAAAATACAAATTTCCTTATTTCCCAAAACAAAAGGTGCAAATTATTTTATTTAATGTGTTAAGTTTATGTGTTAAGTTTAATGTGTTAAGTTATATATATATATATATATATATTACTAGACTATTTTTATGTTCAGAGATACACATATAATCAAATTTAATTTACCATTCTCTTTCAGAATCACCTCCATGATAACTTATTTCCCAGATGTGAGCCCACCTGTGTGGCTAGCGCTCTGAGCTCGAACGCTGTCTCCAAATCCTGTTGTTAGGCATGAATGCCGTTGTGATTTTAAATCCATGTTAAGATGTTATTATTAAAAATTTCAACATTATATCAAAGATTCTAATAATAATTTAAAAAGTTTAAGTGATAATTTAAATTTTTTAGGGTCCACGGATGTGACATTCTCATCTCCAACTTCTGTCTTTCAAATCTAATAACATGATGAAGCTAGTCATAAATTACTAGATCTGTAGCTTTTTTTTGCATCTAAATAAAGCAACTACCTAATATCTGATTTATTCATCAAAACAGCATATTATTTTGGGTGTACATGGATGAGACCTATACTCATGTTACAAGCATAAAACATGAAATAAAATTAACATAAAACTTACATAAGTGTTAGAAATGTTCTTAAAAACGTTCTCTTAATCTAAATATACAGGCTGTAAAATTTTTATGATGTTTAATTTATAAAATATTACCCTGTAAATAGACCAAATAGTAAATGTTGACATTTCATGGATGTGCATTTCCCTGTTTGGTAGTAAAATTTTAATAACAATTAAAATATTTTCGAGTATTTTGAAAGTGCGTTTTTATCAGTTATACTAAAATTACTTATATCTATAAAGGTTATTTCATTAGTATACTTTTTTGTAACAAACACCAGTGAACAAATTCCTGAATTTCCGTCGAAGGAACCAGTTACTCTTTCTCTTTTTATTTATTTTAAAATATCTAAAATGAAAGATTTGAGTTCTGGATCTATTACATGTTCCAAAACACACTGGGATTTGAGGATTTTGATGATTGTGCATGAAGTAAATAATCGAATTAAATTTGCTAATAGCGTACATAAAATTACGTTTGTTGCTTTACGACTTTTCTAACATATAAACATACTCAAAAGTTTTAAATAGTTATTTCAATTGCACACTATTTTAAATAAGCGAACTATCAGTTACAACTTATAAAATTTAAGTTTTTTTTTTTTTTTTTTTTTAATAATTTTTTTAATAATTTTTTAATATTATAGCCCCTGAGATATAGATAAAAAAATCCTATTTGTGCCTATTTATGCAGCAAGTTTGACGTATTCTTTCACATATGAATTGGTCATTACGAGGAGAATGTGTAAAAATAAAAAATAAAAATCTAAAACGGTTTTTTTTTTTTTTTTTTTTTTTTTTTTAAAGTTTTATTGAATTGCATACTTTATCTTGTTATATTCAAATATTTTTTTACTCTCCAAAATATGCTACTTAGAAATAAAAACATTCACCTACTCGTTTCAACATAAGTACAACTGTTTTAAAAACTAAGGGTGTGAACATCGCACATCGTTTAATTACCCTGTAATATCCGTCACTGCATCACAATTTATGCTGCCATTAACAGTTTTATTTTTTTTTAATTTAATCAAAAATGGCTAATTTGGTGATAATTTTGGCACTAATTTTTACAAAATATAAAAATAATTTAAAAAACGCCACGATGGCGAAATTGGTGATATTATTCGATAGACATTACATTGTGCTTTCTTGTTTGTGAAAAAGAAAAAAATTAATCGTTGATGGGCGATGCTCAAGGGCAGAGAGCTCTGTGTTAAAGGCCCTCTTTTTTCAACTTTTTACTCTTTTACTTCATTTCTACTGGAATTTCGAAGGAGGGGACGATTAAAGCACCTTAATAGGCATGCCCATAAATTTTAATCAAAATCATTAGAGCCAATTTTTTAGCAATTGCTACAAAATATGATTTTTCATGATTTAAACCTTAAACTCAAGAGCAATTTTGACAAAAACTTTAATGGTAGGTCTCATGGCCACCACCAACTCGCACACCAAATTTGAACTTCGTAGGTTAATTTAATCGGGAGTTATGCTGACCACAGACACACATTTTTTTTCTAGACCACTTTTTGGAAATAAGGAAGTTCCAAAACATAGAGAAATGCAAAAAAAATTGAATTTTTTTTTACCGAATGCTATACTTTCATTACCCTATGTAAGCATTTGGGTAAATGAAAGTAACAAGCAATGACACACTCAAAATACAAGTACGCTTCTACTTCAAGATAAAAAATCATATTCTTTCAGATTTCTATTATTATAAGCATGAATAAAAGTGGTATCTAAACTCGTTTTTTCAATTCTTTTTTTTTTTTTTTTTTTTTTTTTTTTTAAACGTTTTGCAATGAGAAGTTTAACTCTTCGAATTTATCATACTTAATGAAAAAATTACAATCTTCAAATTATTTTTGATTTAAATACAAAATATATATATATATTATTTTATACAATTTTTAGGTAGCAATTCAATTTTATTACTATTTCTACTAGTTTGAGAACTGCTTAAAAAAAGTTATGAATGTTGCTTTAGAAAATCAGTGGTTAGGATAGGTCATTCAGTTCAAAAACATTTTCAATTTCATTTTAACTCATGAGTGTTTCCCACAAATTTGAAACAGATGTTATGGGGAGACAAGAGTCCCAGACAACCAAATCAGTCGTATTTTCATTCAACTTCAACGTGCTCTAAATTATGTAAAATGCGATATTTTTTATTCATTTTTTGACACAGTCAGTAATAACATGTTTTTTATAGTTATTACTTTGATAATTTTATTTTATTTTATATGTTTTTTATGTAATAAGCCTATATCCGGACAATAAATTTAGATAAAAATTTTGTCAAATGCAAATAAACTTTCTATTTCAAACAGTGAACCTCTTTTTTTTACCTAATATATCTTTAAAATTATATTTAAAGCAATAATCGAATTGGAATATACAAAAATTGTCATTTTTCACAACATAAAATATCACATAAAATATTTATTTTTTCTAATTTAAGAAAGCATTTAAGTTCACTAGATAGATCTTGTGTACATTCATTATTAGGGAAAAGAATTAGATTAAAATATTCAATAGAAAATATCACATAAAATATTTATTTTTTCTAATTTAAGAAAACATTTAGGTTCACTAGATAGATCTTGTGTACATTCATTATTATGAAAAAGAATTAGATTAAAATATTCAATAGAATTTGAAAGAAGTGTACCTAACCAAAAATGTCCATTAAAATTCTAAGTCCCAAATGTAGGCTTATTACATAAAGTATACATGAAATAAAATAAACATTGAAAGTGTAACATTCATAACATATATGTTATTATTGTCTATGTCTAAAATTAATTTAAAAACATTGTATTTTAAATGATTTTGGGAACTTTTTAAATTGACTGAAAATACAACTGATTCGTTTTCCCGGGAGTCTTGTTTCCCCATTTAAAAATGCGATATCTATCATTGACAAAAAAAAATTATTTCATTTACAATCTACTACCTTACTCAACCTGACTGTAACCACTGACACAGCCCAATATACTTCTCCATACTGATGCTACTCAATGTTTCGAATTTAATTACGATCTTTCAATTTCAGAAATCTGATTTTCAAGCGGGATTTTTGGTGCCGATAGATTCTCAATTTCAATTACGTTTCCCATTTGCTGCTGCAAATGTAACACGAGCAAGCTGTCCCCAAAGGCACACACGGAAATTCCATTAGAGAAGGTCGAGCGCTCTACAAGTAGAATTCTGTGTTTTCAGCTGTTTCCATTGACTAGTATGATGTATTTCTCTTGGGATATCTAATGATGCAATATCCACATATAAGCCGCTGAAAGATTCCTCTAGTCATTAAGTTATGTTTACTGAATAATGGAATTGAAAATCCCTAATTATAGTAAATCACGGCTATTTTATCTGCATAATGGTAAATTTGCGCATTTGTAATTATTAAAGGATTTGTATGACCACTGAATTCAAAATCTTTTCTAAGAATATCTTTTCTCAAAAAATTAAAAAAAATTTTAGTTCAAAATTGGTTGAAAATCTATGGATTATCTTTGTTTATTAAATTTTGTGATAGTTTGAACTGCATTAAAGTAAGATAAAAGCAAATATTTATTACATTATTTACTCAGATTACAATAAGTATAAGTTTTATCATATATTCCCCGTAGTTTTTGTGATTAAATTAATTGCAATAGAAATTCAATAGTTCTCAGAAAACACTACATTAACTGTTTTTCACAGATTAAAAAAATACTCAACTTTTAAAATTAAATAACATAAAATACAATCAGTGTCGTAAAAGACTTATTCAATAAAATTATAGTGTCAATGAATTATTCATGTCGTTTTGTGGCTTCTTTTATTTATCAACATTTACAAAAACAATTTTGTAGATGTACAATCTAGTTAATGAGTTTCATAAAAACTCTTAAATCCCTTTATTTATAAAACTTACCGCGTTCATTTCGTAACACGAATCCCTCCCACGATTAATGAGTTTCCCCTCAGATTTTTCTTAGTAATAATCTAGCGACCTAAATAAGATTAATCCTTTAAGTCTTTCTACCAAGAGATTTCGAATAGATCTCATACCTTTAATAATAGATAATCAGTCATTTCAAGACTACTAGAGGAAACGTGTTACCATTCATTAATCGGCTTACGAATGCTTTTGCCCAATACAAAATGAAAGCAAACATTCCCGATATTTTTTTTAGTTCTATTCATACTCAGAGCAACTTAGACGATAAAAATTATATACAATTTAAAACCTCAATGAAGCGATGATATATAAAACATTTTTTATGAAGTGGTAAAAAAAAAATAGAAAGTATACATCTGAAAGAATATAATTAAAAAAAAAATAATCATTTAAAAAAAATTCGTAGCAATCAACTTTTTTACAAGAAAATTCAAAATATTTCTCTCCTGAAATTTCAATCTTTATAAGAAATAGTTTCGTTTAAGAAATAAAAATATTTTATCTATCGATAACTTCACACTCATTTAAGAATAGAAAAATTTCACATATTTTAAGATTTCAGCTTTGACTCAAAATATTACATCGACTAGTATTGAAAATAAGCTATTTGAAAGTTCACAATAATATAAATATATATTTACATTAAATATTTTTAAACCTATATGCACTTGATCAAGCAAAAAAAATAAATAAATAAATAAAAAATAGTCTGAAAATTAAATTCTTCTTTGATTTTTTAACAAAATACAAAATATTTAATTTCAGGATGAAATTCTTGATTTGGAGAAAAGACAAGATAAAAATCTTAATCTGGAATAAAAATCTAATTTAAAAAACACACAAAAAATAATTATCATTATCGATTTATGTTTTCAGCTAAAAAGATTTCTTTTACTCCTTGATATGTCATTATTTGAATACTGGAAAAACGCACATCTTAAGGCAATATTTTTTAACGAAATTTATAATGTGCACTTACAAAACATCTTCCCGATACATAATAAATTACTTTTATAAACCATTTTCATTAATTTTGTTATATTAATCAGTATGATTTTTAATTTACTTTAAAGGTTCAATTATCAATAAAAAGTTACTTCTATTTATCCATCAAGTGTTAACTTTTGTAATTAATTCACCAAAAAAATCTCATAATTAGTATTTGATTTTGTTTTCCATATATGGAATTTCAAATTAAAACTTTTCTAACCCATTTTTGGAAGAATTTAAGTGCCCTTATCCATGAAGATTTATGGTTCAGAAATAAATTTAAAAACTTACTAAGTTTTAATCAGTCAAATTCTTACTAACACGCAGTCAATCTTTTTAACGACATTATTTTATAAACATACTTACCATCAACATGAAAAATGACTCATCCTGTAAAAATTAAAGACCATAATTAAAACATAAAAAATCCAAATGCCTCAAAAATATTTGGAAACTACGACCGAAAAAGACCTTTAAAAAATATTAAATAAATCTCTTCATCTTTATTACATTCCCTACTACACTTTAACTATTAATTTTGCGTTTTCAGAGTTTCTCAGAAATGCTCATAATTCAAAATGAGAAATTTACTGTAGGTATACACCTTTCAAAAAATGCTGTTAATTAAAATACCATAATATTTTACGACTTTTCTTAGCTAAGTTTTCTTTTTAAGCATTTTTGGATAATTTTACAAATACCTCGAATTTTATATGAGATAATTTTTCATTTTCTTGATAGATCGTAAAACTCCTGACTGTTAAAAAATATTTTTTACAAAAACCTTACAATATATATTATACTTGAATCATAATACGTTTAACAAAATGTAAACATTTCAACAGTTATTAAACAATTATTATCAGTTATAAAGTGATTATTATGGTGTATGTCATTCCTGATAGTCCTTTGTGTTCCCTTGAAAAAAAATTCAAATTTACTAAACGGTTAAATTTACTCCAATTTAAAATTTTCATTCAATTTTATTTCAGCCTGTTATACGGACAAATTAATTACTACAATTACATTATTAGATTCCTCATCTTAAACAGTGAAACATTAATACCTAACATAGTCATTTATATCCAACAAGGAAATTGACTAGGTATAACGTTGATAATATATCCTTAACATCATGAACCTGGATTAATTTATTTTAGAATGATTAAAACACAAATACTTTTAAAACTGTTGCGCAAAACTAGCAATCCAACTTCAATTTAGATAACATAAGGTTCATGATCATATGTAAAAGGAGATTTATATGTATATCAAAGGAATTTGAATATATTCATACATTGTAACTAAAAAAGAGAGAAAAAAAAAAGTAGTGTCCCTTTTATTCCACATCACATTTTCCTACTATGTCTTATATTTAACTAACTCATGTTCTCAATATTTTGTAATTTTAAGTTAAGCTTTAGACGCAAAGAATTTTAAAATTTATAATTTATCCCATATTAAGCATTAAATTTTATGTTAAAACTTATATTTGGATTTATCAGTATATCAAATTCTATGTATTAGGTCAAGTAACACCATAAAAGTTGAAATAAATTTCAAATTTTCTATTCTTAAAAATTGGAATAAATATTTATTTAAAAATTAAAATTCATTTTATTTATCATAGTCCGTGGATTTATTAATTGATAGAATTTTGTAGAACAAAACATTTAATTTGTATTTTTATTGTGTTGCTTGTATTATAGAATTTAATAAATTGATTAATCCAAATAGAATATAAACTAGCATTTAATGAAGTTATTTACTAATTAAATGTTTTAAATAAAAATTAAGTGAAAAAACTAAAAATTAATTGAGCATCATCTAAAAAAATTATAATAAGTCACATCACTATAAGGTATCAAGATTAATAATTTTATGTATCATAGGCTTATTACATTATACTTGAAAAAGTAATATTCAAAAACTGGTCTTTCGTGTTCATTTCTTCCCCATTGATTATTAGTGACCATGGCATAATGGACGTACCATCCCATCTTTATACAGTTGTTTATCAAGAGTGTTATCGCATTTTCTTTTTGTTTGATGGTTGACTAACTGCCTTCTGTCTTAGGAAAAAATTGGGACACAATGTTTTTCTCGATCCCATTTCTTGTTTGAGGTCGACAAAGCACGAAATAACTTTTGTTTTCTCAAAGATCGAGAAATGAACAATATATTACACATTAAAGCCTACAGATTCTAAATTTCACAAATCCTGATTTTTGGTTGTTTCTTACCAAGTATTTTCAGTGCACTTAATTGCTTCTTTACTAAGAACAGGTTAAATATTTTTAGTAAAACATTAAAACGATCTATCTATAAACAACTCTATTATCTATTTATAAACGATTCTAAACTCATGCTGAATTAAAACTTAATTTTTCTTAAATTATTGTTCTCTTATTGCGCTCCTGAAAACTTAGATAAACTGAAGTTAGCACCTATTTACTTTAAGACGATGACATACTTTTTTCCCGCTCTAATAAGTAAGCTTTGTCGGTGTCTTTAACATTTATTATGAACACTGATTGCCTATTAGTAACAAAATAAAACAGTCCATAATTTGAAGTCTAATGTGTTAAACAAGTTGTGAATATTCTTAAAAGAATTCGAAAGAAAAGTCAAATTTGGATTCAAACTAATCCCATTGACATAGCACAAACCAATCTGATAATATTTTTACACTCATTTTATATCAAAAATATTTTTAAAGTTTATAGTGAATATGTTAGCTGGTCTTCAAGTTGATTCGTCTATCAGTCTTATGTCCATTTGCCAAAATGTATGTTTATTTTTAAACTTTTTAGATGTGTAACAATAATGCATATTTATGTAACTACAATATTTTTGGAAACAATAATGCATATTTATGTAACAACAATACACATGTCATTCAAGAAGTCACTTGTATTTTCCTCCTGAAGGATTGAAATGAATATTCTGTATGCTTTCCTTAAGACACACAGAACATCTTTATTTAAATACTTAACTTTATCTTGTTATTCCACAATTACTCGTAAAAAAAGTTCAAAAAAGGATTTAGGTATATCCTATTAAAAGATATTTCATTCTACTCACTAATTCATCACAGAAATCCCATCTTTATCATGAAATTTAACTAATGGAATTGGAATAGGATTTACGTTAGATAGCTCCTTCTCTGCATGGAATAGCTTCCTACAGAGATTCATCTATAATCCATTGGATCAACTCGTCAGCATTATGTCAAGGATCATCAACTCAAACTAATTTTACATTCCAGACATGTGTATTACCATTCAGGAACTTTATTCAATTAGGATGTCTGTGGTCTTGAGACTGTCTAATGTTATTGCTCCAGGGGGATTTTATGCAGACTCAGAACAAAATTCAATGAGTTAAGCTGATATGTTCTTGAATGTGATAGATGCTAATGACTCTCATTTTGCAACAAGGGAGAATCGAACAGATGAACATTAATAATTTAAACACAAGGGGTTAAAAGAAGGTAATATAAATGTCAGATTTGAATCCAATTTCCTTTCAAGTAATCCTAAAAGCCAAAATAATCGCAGGGTTATATGTATTAGTCATAAATATAATTTTAAATAGGATCTATTGTTAAGAAAATGGAGGAACTGAAGTTATAGTTATATTAATTTTTAATAGAAAACAATCATTCAAAATTGTTTTATTTAAATACATTTTAATGTAAAAATAACATTCAGATTTAAATGTGTGTTAAACAAATAAAATCATTCAAATAAAAATTTCAGATGTATAAGGAATACATATATCAATAACGATTAATATTACATTAAATAGCATTATGAAATCCTCAAACGAAATTCAGTTTACTCATACTTTCTAGTTCTTATTACACTTATCTCTTATTAAATTAAACAAAAGTAGTATACGGACTTAAAAATTTACTTTCTAAGTCATTTGTAATAAAGTATAAGATTTGAATTACCTAAACACGTCAAATTTGTCTGCAACTGATTTATAAACAATTGGATTTTGTTTTACTTTTTAAATATAATGTCGTGGAGGCCGCTGAGATAAATCAATTTAATTTAATAACTGTATTTAATATAAGCTAATATAATAAACCTGCAAGTTCGTATAGTGGATAAAAGTATCTACAAAACCAAATCTAATATAGTCCTAAATTGCCGAAATTAGAATAGATAAAAGTCAAAGGAATGATAACAGATGGATAAAGATTTAAACAATTCATTTAATTTACAAAAGGGTTACAAGACTACACGCAAATCAGACTTACCGCAGATCCTACTTGAGGAAACAGGTACGCGACCCATCACGGTCGGGATCAATATTAGATTTCAAAATAATTACAGGACTCTGGCCTGCAAAAAGGGTCCTGAGAGAGTCAAGAGTCTAAGTTTACTGCCAATTGAAGAGTCTTAGAATATACATATAATGAATATCTCTCGTCTTGTCTTTTCTAATCTCTTAAAAGTCATTTATTGGTAGTATAGAGAGAGGAATGTTCAGCACTTACAATTGGACACCTCTAAGAAGAGAGGGCTATCCAAAGCACGCCCTAGTATCCTCTGGTTGGTAAAGTGGTTATTCTTTATAGTAGAGGCGTTGGTGTCCTAAATCCTTCCTTGACTGTCAAGAAAGTGTCTAAAAATGTCACCAATCTCTAGCCATGTCTAGCTTCCCTGACAACTGTATATATGATGCATTCTTCTGTGGAGTCTTTTTACGTTTGTTGGTCAGACACCACGTCTACAGGTCGCAGCTGGACTGTCACAAAGGGGGAGGGGAGGGGGTGATGTCGTAAACCTTCTATTAGAGTCTACCTCCTTGAATTTCCAGTGTGATGAACAACATAGCTTCATCACATATAATATAAAATTAATGTAATAGATTGCTTCCAAAAGAGATAAAATATAAACTTGTTTAGGTTAGAGTTTAAATCAAACGCTAGATTTTTATGATGTTAAATCTAAAGATTTGTATTTCCGGATATTTATTTTAAGAAGGGAGATTCATGGACAAAAAAGTAAAATTTTTATGCTGATAGTAATCACTGGAATCGTGGGCGAAAATTATTGATACAATACCACTTCATAAATTTCACAACCTCTATTTTACGATGAAGACAAGATAACTGTGCCTCTCTATGCGTTCACGTGACTTTCCGCCTGATATTAGATAGTAGTAATAACACAAAAAGCCATCTAATCTAAAGTAGAATTGAAGATCAAGTATTGAAAGTTTTTAAATACCCTCTCTAGTTGATTCAAAGCTTTTTTATCTAAAATAGTTTTTTATCCATTGAAAAGGAGGAAAGTACCAGCTTTTTAATAACACGTATCAAATTGTAGTAAATAGTATTTAGATTGGATATGAGAAATTTTCCTTATTTCCTATAAGGTATCATCAGTGATTTCTCATATTTTATCACCTATAAAACCGGTAGTATTCAAATTTTATTACAAAATCAATCAACGTTCACATAATTAAAAGAATCATTTAAATTATTATTGCACTATTCTCTATCAACGAAATTATCTAATTAGTTAACTATTATGCATGTATTTTCTTTCTGACTCTTCAGCATATGAAAAGAAAATTGTCTTTAAGGATAATCACCACCTTACTGTCTTATAAAAGACAATATTTTAAAATTTTCATGATATATTTAAGTTTTTATCATTTAACTTGTTCATTTGGTTTTAGTGACTTGTACGTGTTTTATATGTTAGAGTTTATAATATTTGTGATGAGAACTAGGATGACTTACAGCACTCAAAATTTGTCTCTCTCTTTATTTATAAACTTTTTTAACTCTGCATATTCTTTTATTCATCGTTTATGGTAATGATCCTTTGTAATAATTTAGGGAAATATTTTTTAAAAACTTTTTTTGTAATACAGTGATTTTTAGTCTAATGATTCAAATTACACTGTTAAAAAATTCAGTTCAACGTTGAACCAAATTTTGGTGCAATTTCATGGCTGGTAGGCAGTTGCACCAAAAAGTGGTGCAACTTCCATCAACGAAAAATACTGATGAGGAGGTTGCACGAAAATATGGTGCAACCTCGGATCACCGCAACCGTAACCGATTGAAATCGACAACAACCGCATCAAGAAAAAAGCCAATGTCTAGCACAGAGTATTTAAATCATTAATCGAATATCAAGGTAAGTAAAATGCTTTATTTTACATATATGGTAAATGTTTTTTGCTTACTGTAAATTATTTATCGATGCAGAAACTGATTTGCCCTGTGTTCAGTTAGGCTTAAGTGATGTTGACAAATTCGCCGCAATGCATTACCAGTGAAATTACCTTAAAATTTCTGATTTCGCGATGTTTTATCGCACTCTTGCTACAAAAGTGACACAACCCAAAATTCTTTTTTTTTAAGTTAAAGTGTATACATAATCATAGTTTATATGGGCTGGAAGGACGCTTAAGTCTGTTTCAGCTTGAATTTAATATGAAAACAATCTTGTGCCATTCAACTAGCTTCAAGTACATGCAGTCTCGGATTTTTTACTCAAAATGATAAATTTTGACTTATATTGCACCCTTTCTACAAAAATAACATATGTGTGAATAAAAAATTATTTTATTCAATAATTATTAGCATTATCCTAAAGTTTATAAGCTTTAACTGTTGTATGCAGTTTCAGACCCGAGTCATTTTTCATGAAATGTTTCCACCCTTGAAAGTGAACAATGGTCCCTCCTCTTTTCAAATAAATAATAGTACTTAAATAATATTTATTAGTTTTCCGTCAACTTTTAATCACGCTTATGGAAGAATGGTTTGAGAGGCCGCTCATATGAATTATGTAACAGTTTATGCCACTGCAGTTGAAAGTTTAATCATACAAAATATTCAAAAGTTCAATTTAATCAATTTCTCGAATAATTCAATGCATTTTCATCTAAACATGTTTTCTGAAAAAGAATGTTTAAGGCCCCTTTCGTTCAAATTATACGTTTTCAATTAATGCTATTTTAAATGTATTTTTTTCACGCATGGTTTATTGTCTTTTTATATATCCTTTATTTCAATTCTACCTGTATCACTAATAGACTAAGAGACGACTGCATGTTGAGGTACATCATCGAACATCATTCTGTATTTTTTATAGAATGTGAAGAATGTAAATCCCCTCGTCTGCTGTGGCAAAAATGGCCAAAACTGCTCGATTTAATGACTTGAACTAAATCCGACTGCCAAATATGTCGTAACTTGCTAGTATATTAACTCACTTTTTCTTCTGGTCAGCCAACGCACTTTGATTTTCAATGAAGGAGGCAAATGATTTCTGATTTCTGGGTCAGAAAACTAGCATATTTCAAAAGTGAGCTTAATTGGCAACATCAGTTACGTCATTAGGGACATAATATATATTGTGTACTTGATTCATTTTTAAAAGATACAAGTAAGCCGTCGCCTGATATCTGAACCGTCTGCAGCCTTTAATTGAAAATTAAAGAACTAAGGGTTATAAAATAAAAAAAGAATGCTCATTATTTGGCAATCGGATTTAGTTCAACTCATTCCATATCGATTTTTGACCAGTTTCGGCCATTTTTGCCACGGCAGACCAGTGGACTCATAATCTAACTTTTCTCCACATTCTGTAAAAAAAATTATAATGATGTCCGATGGAGTACCTTAACATGCAGCCCTCCTTCGGACTATAGAGTTTAATTGAGAAATAAATTGCATAAATAATAAATCGTCTCGGATAGTTATCGATTAAATAACAAAAAAAATTATTCTGTGTAGAGCGACCAGTGATATTTCAATGAAATTGCAGTAAAGTAAACACAATTTTATACATAATAAAAATAATAATAAACTCGGGACTTAATCATGCTCTTTTGTATATTTCAGTTTCCCGATGATGATGCTCAGCTCAGCTCACAAATCCATAGGAGTGCGAGGTGGTGGAGATCTCTTCTGATCATCACGTTGCAAGGCATCCCAGATATACTAATATTCCTGTCTGGGGGTTTAGGTGGTCAACGAAGATGTCCAAAGTCAAAAGAGTGTCCCTGGAGCCAGTTTGTAGCTACTCGTGGCATGTGGAGTGTCCCATTGTCCTGCTAGAATTGCCCAAGTCCAGCCGAATGCGCCATGGACATGAATAAGTGCAGGTGATGGGAGAAGATGCTTACATACCTGTCAGAGTCGTCTCTAGACTAATCATGTGTCACATATCGCTCCAACAGCATATGCCACATATCATCGCAGAGGCTCCACTAAGTTAAACAGTTCCCTGTAGACATGTAGGAACCTTGGATTCATAAGGTTGTCTCCAAACCCTGCTTGTCCATCTGCCCAATACAATTGTAAAGGAGACTCATCAGACCAGGCAACAGTTTCTTGTCATCAACAGTTCAATAGCGATATTGGTGGGCCCAGGCGTATCGTAAATCCTTGTGTCATGTAGTCAACAACGTCATGTGTGGGATTCCGCCTCACATCATTGATGGTTCTTTGAACTGTTTGCACATTGACACTTGTTGATGCCCCAGCATTGAAATTTGTGGCAATTTGTAGAAGTGGTGCACTTCCATCTTGCTTAAGGATTCTCCTTAGTTGTTGATGGTCCCTGTCTTTCAAGGTATTTTCCTAACCGCATCGATTTCTCTGAGATTTGATGTTTTACCGGGTAATAGATACACACGGTACAGTTTATTTACCACGGTACAGTTTATTTACCACAGTACTGTTTATTTACCACGTCGGAGATACTATGTCCATCTTTCAAGCGCTGACTATAATGCCACGTTCAAAGTCAATTAAATTTTGATAACCTATCATTGTAGCAGCAGGAATAGATCTAAGTCAAATGAGTACACAATTGAAGACTATGCTGCACCAGAACGTGGTTCGTATATGATCTGGATAAGTAACCTGATGCTCCGTTCAAGAAGACTAGAACTTATTACAAGTTTTATTCTAAAAAAACCTTAAATAATCTAGTACATGTTTTATATTTAATTTATGTATAAACAATGTTTCTACTAGGTCTTACTCTTTAAGAAATCCTTACTTTTAGTTTTCATTTATAAAAACCTTTAATAATTCTTATTTTTCTCTAATAGTAATTTAAAATTCCAGCTTATTTATTACAGCTAACTAGATTTGACTCATTTTCAATATGTTTGTGGTATTAATGGTTTCAAATGTGTTGTTTATTTTTAAATAATATAGTTTATGCTAATTATCATACAAAATCTTGTTCAGGTTTGATTTTTAATTCATGTATGCAAGTTAAGGTTAGTTCTTATGAAAAATATTAAAGGTGTTTAATAGCTTCTTATTGTATGAAAAGTGTGGGAACCTTGATTAAAAACAATGTTTTTGTGTGCTAAATAAAGTAGACTTTCAAAAGTTTCATTTCTACCCTGCTCGTAATAAACATAAACATGAGCTATCTTTTTCGGTATGTTTGTGGTATTATTGGTTGTCCCTCAGCTTTTTTTAATTATTCTTTATTAAGAATTCCCCTATTTCAACATGAAAAACTTGCATTTAGTACAAATAACAGTAAAATGACTTCCTCTGAAGGTGACTTTAAATAATTTTTTTTTAAATATATTCTATTTTAAGCTACATGATACCATTGCATAATGAAAGGTTGCTGTAATATGATAAAAAATATAATCTGCAAAGTAATAAGTTGATTTAGTGCTCAGTTACAGACTTTTAATCAACTAAATGTTTTAAAAAGCCTCTTCAGTACTTTTCCGTTAAAGGAGGCCATTGGCAAAATCCAAGTGTGGTACGGATTCTGCGCCAAGATAATTTTTGCCAATAAATGGCAGCAGCTGCCATTTTTTAATAAGTTAACTGCCTATGGTTGCCATGATTTGGCTTGGTTTTACGTAAACAGTTCTTAACGCAGAATCCGTACTGTACTTGGATATTTTTTGCCAATAGCACCCTTTAAGGGAAAAGTACTGTCTCTTCTGTATTAAAAATGTATGTTTATAATATATTACTTTTTTACAAATATATTTAAACAGAATTTGTTTGATAGTATAATTTAGATACACATGTCCAACAGGGCAAAATATAATGGTATTCTGAAGCTGTGGTTTCCTTAACACAAGTTGTTGTGTAGAAAGTGGGATGCTAATTTTACCAACTGTATTGTTATTCATAAAATGTTTTGTAATTACATCTGTTCAGTTTGCTTTTTTGTAATGAGCAATTAATAAAATATTTTGATTTTGTATTTTCATTTATAATGTGAAGCTGCTATTTAAATTTGAATATATATATGAAATTGAGGGTGTCATGACTCATTTTTATTGCATTTGAGATCTGATTAAATAAGTAAACAATGTTTTCCTGTTCAAGTATTCTGTGTGAAATATACAGGGCTATAAAAATAGTTTGCTAAAATATGAGAATTGTTGATCTGATCATAATTTTAATTATTTAAAAGGGTTATTGTTGGTAACAATAAATAAAGGTATTCAGTTTTTAAATAAATAGTAATGCTTATTAGAAATAGAATTTTTTTTTAATTATATTTTCTACTTAATATGTGGATATTTTATTTGTTGAAAAAAAAAATTACTTTAATATTTGTTGTTTCCAAATGGATATATTTTTAATTAATGCATGATTATACTACTTCATTGCCCTAGCTGAAGAACCCATGCAGTTATATCCTCATTGAATGTTGAAATGATAACTATTTTTTATTTATAATACATTAAAATAATTTATATACAAAATATTATTTATAAAACTATATAATATATGAAAAAGTAATAATTTAAAACAAAAAAAATTATTTAATACAAACAATATTTAATTTAAAAATATATATTCTATCCACAGCTATAACAAGCAGGGGGGGGGGGGGGAGGGGAGGGGGAAAAACGCATTATTCAACATTTAATGCACCTTTAAGTTGCGGACAGAAATCATAAATATTGATTCATCCTTAACTTCAAAATGCGGTACAAAAAATATAAAAGGGGGTTTAAACTATCACCATAAAATGGTATAACAAAAACGCAAATATTGGTTCAACGTTTCACCATAAAATGGAGTAGCGAAAACACTAATTTTGGTGCAACCATGCACCATAAAATGGGGTAACGAAAACGGTAATCTTGGTGCAACCATGCACCATAAAATGGAGTAGCGAAAACACTAATTTTGGTGCAACCATGCACCATAAAATGGGGTAGCGAAAACGGGAATCTTGGTGCAACCATGCACCATAAAGTGGTGTAGCGAAAACGCGAATTTTGGTGCAACCTATCACCATAATATGGTGTCCGAGGTAGCACCATTATTTCGTGAAACTAAGCACCAAATGTTGGTGGCAGCTAAATGGGCACCAAATTTTGGTGCAGGGTGGAACCAAATTTTTAACAGTGTATGATAGTGGCAGTGCTTGCCAGTTAATACGGACAAATTTTCAATAATACAATATTTTCAAAGGGGATTTTCACCCTCTCTCTAAATTTTAAGGGGTATTTTCGAAACTAAATTTGTTTTTAAACTAAAGCAAAATAAGCTTTTTGACAAAATTAATAACTACAACAATAACGGTGACACAAGATCACGATTTCGAGCATAAGAGAGGAAATATACTTTATAATGCTTACTAAAAACACTTCATTGTTATAAATCTGAAACTAACTATTAACCTATGTAGTTCGGTGACACCACGTTGGTATCCCACGTAACTATCGGGTAAGTACCGGCGTCACCTCAAAAACTATTGGGAAAATGCCTGCAACACTGCGAAAACTATCGCGCAAATAACGGAGAAGTAAAACTTGATGATTTACGATATCCTGAAAACCTCGAAAAAAACGCCAGTAATAGGCATAGGCTGTCGTGGTTAGCTCAGTACCTAAACTGTAAATGTTGTGCCGCAATAACTAATATTCAATAACTATGACCACTCTGTGATAAAAAAGGTCCGTTAACATTGAGTCTAGGAGACAAGGAAGATAATCATTAACAGTTATAAAAACAGAATTTATTACCTTAATCACTTAGCATAATTATTGAATAGCAAGTCAGATTTTACGGTGCATTATTAAATTCGCGGAAGTGCAGGGTTTTAATTAGTGGAGAGAGGGGAGTTCAACTTACGGCCGGTAATGGGCTAAACTCAAGTTAACGTCTGCGGGTGGCTTTCGTATGCTGGACTCTTCGGTCAAGGGGGTCCGGGGGGATTCTCCTATCAGGTAGTCTGGTGAGATCGAGGCCGTGTTGTAGGGTCTGCTCTGCGGTCTGGCTCTATCATTGAGGGCTCCTGGGTTACTAGATTTGTCCGGTCATTAGGCTCTGGGTCCGGTCATTCGGGCTCTGCTGGGTGCTGTTAGTTGAGGGCTCCATGGTTCGATTGATCAAGGCTCTGGGTTCGGTCATTCAAGGTCTGCTGTGTACTTCTGTAAAGTGCTGCTGAAAGGATTATCTGGATAGATAGGCTTGGAATTGCAAGTGGACTTTTCCGTATGCTGACGCTCACTTCTCTGCCAGGTCCGTCTCTTTATTCACAGCATCCTTATGAAATTCGAAAGTGGGTAAAAAGTGGCTCCTGAATGCTTGCAAACCCTTTTACGTAGGCCTAGGCTGATCCCTCTTTTCCTTTGCATCCAATTGGACTTGAAGGTCCTCCCCCGAGAAATCACCTCATTTTTGCCTCTACCCAATCCACACCAAGCTGTAAATACACCCCTGACCTCTTGACCTGGTCGTGCCACCTCTTGGGTCAAACCACGCCACCAAGTCTAGTCCCCTCTCATAAAAATTACATTTACATCTAGGGTAGGTCTTTTCCACCCCCTAATACTTATAAAAATTGCGATGGATTAACCTCACCATCACATAGGCGAAATGATCTGAACTTCTGAACCAGTCCTACCGGCGCCAGAAAAAAAACGATTAGACGTGTGAACGATATAGTATTAATCTACGTTTTCCATGAATTCACGTATGAGGGTACCTTTTTTCTCGATTTTGTGCAAGAAGGGATGGTAGTAACCGGCGAAATAACACTTAATCAAGGAACACAGGAAATGATACTTGGAAATTATGGGACGGCCTCCTACAATATACCTACTAATGTAACACGTGGTATCAGCAGCCATTCAATGACTTCAGTCTGTGCGAGGCACGTTTGAACATGAATGCGCATGTGTGACAGGGGATTTTGGAGGAGATGATTCGGATATTGTATTCCGTTTGAATATAAGCAAAAGTTTAAAATTTTTTCAGGGAAGGGCGTTATTTTCAAAGAAAAAAGACTGGGAAGTAGCGCTGTCCTAAGAAAAACGGCTAAGATGGACTCTGATTTTATAAAAGGAAGAATTATTTTTTTTAAATTTAACCATGATGTGCCGATGCGTGTATTCACGTATGAGGTTAATTGTATGTGGTGAAATTGATTTTCAATGCGTGATCACACAGAGAACTCTGGATAGTGGTGATAAAATTTTAACAACTAACTCCAAAAATTGTTGTATTTAAAGACGTTGACAAAAATTTCTATATTCTGACTTAATGTCTATTTCCCAACAAAATCTCTGCAAAAAGGAGCCAAGTTCTTTATGCAATGATTATAGCCGTGAAAAGTACTGGGATCTAATGTAGAGCCAAGTTTAAAGTTTTAAATCAAGGGCAATGGAAATTAGTAAAATTTTCTTCTCGAAGTCAAAATTCCCGTGCATAGGCCGAAATATATAGCAACAAAAATGCTTATGTGACTTGGCCATTACGCGTCAGTGAACCAGAGTAAGTAATGGCAAGTATCGCAAATAATTTTGCAGCTAGATATTTAAGCCTGTGCTAGAGAATTTTGACTTGGAGAAGAAAATTTTACCTATTTTCATATTCCGTAGTTTACAACTTAGCTCTTCTTTAGATCTCAATACTTTTCACGCCCATAATCATTGCATAAAGGAAGAACTTGGCTCCTTTTTGCAAAGATGTTTTTGTTGGGATTTCACTTCTTTTTTTAAGGTTATAATTTTAAATTTATTACTTAATTGCACAACAATAAATAGTTTTAAAATGTTTAGTGTTATTGATTTTTAATAAATAATTTATTAATAATACTTTCTTTTCCTGAGATTGTAAGGGTTAAACATACATATTTTTTTGGTACTTGCCTATTACACAGTCGACCGTTGACAAACTTTTTGTTGACGGTTAACTACAAGAACTATATAACTAGCAGGCTCCTTTATTCTTTTAAATATTATTTGGTTTAAGGAAGTTTTAAAAAATGTTCTCAACAACATCCAATTCGCGGAGAATTACAAGGAGATTTTTTTAAGAAAGTTAAATTTATCGGACAGCAGTCCATGACGTACTTGTACATTCAATATGAATGATGATAATATGAAATTATTTTAAATTAACAGTTTATTCAGATGTGCAAAAAAGAGTTGGTAAGCGGAAAAAAAATAACAATTGGTGATCATTACGTAGGCGATAAAATATTGCCAATGGTGGATTTTATAATGCCAAGTAAACTTTTTTTTTTCTTGGTTTTAGATGTGGTGAGTTTGTCCTCTATTTATATATGCTAGAACTACTAGCATTCTAAGTTTTATAATTCTAGCCCCAATAGATATGTATTAGAATTGAGATTCAAAGTTTTCGAACATTACCCCTTTCGTAGGGGAAAATCACGATTTTTAGATTTTTTTCCTTTGTATACTTGTTAAATCTTACTAGAAGTACCTTAGCAATTTGATTATCAATGAGTGAGTTTTGGGTGGATTTCGAATTATGTCGTTTTCTGTCGTTTTCGAATTTCGCGGATTACCAATGTAATTGGAGACTTAAAACTTAGAGGTCTTTCTAAAGTGGCTAGTAGTTACCCGTAAAAAAAAATTCAGGTCTCAGACGTATTGAAATAAGCAGATATGAGGGGTAAAAATACTGCTGAGTGGCTTCCGGTAAAAGATGACTAGCAGTGAACTTGGCGGGTGCACTGCCATGCATCTAGATAAGAAATTGAAAAAATATATGTCAGTGGATATATGTATTTATGAAAAAAATTTATCATGAATCAAAATTAATTCTATGGGACACAAAAATTTAAATTTTAAGAGTGATAAGCCAATCCTCTTCAATCACTGTGCCTTAAGATTATTTTTATTTAATAATTTTAAATGCTTTCTTGGAAATGATATTTTAAAAAGTACTTCCATGCCACTTCACGTTATACATTTATAATTATAAGCTGCTTAATTTAGATAAGTATGTAAATAAACCACACCATAAATTTAGTTTAATCGATATTGTGAGAATGCAGAAAGAATACTTTAAAAAAATAAACGAAAACATTTTATTATTTATGTTTGTCAATAAACTCTTAGCACCTCTTTTAATATACATGTAAATGAACTTAAAAGAACGGAAAATCATCCGAGAGGCGACAAAAGAATAATTCCTTCCTCCAGAAAAACTTTCTATCGCCTCCAAAAACTTCTAGAAATATGATTTAATACATGCGTAAAAACCTTAGAAAAATCTAGAAGAAAAATAATTTTTCTTCTGTGGCTTTAACTTACTTTCCATGAATAAAATTATAAGTACTGTAAAGTTAGAAACGTAAATAAACCTCAAATATAAAACCGAATTTTTTGGGGGGAAAATTCCACTTAGCATAATATATATTAAAAAATATTTATAACAAATTTTAACATTATACTGAAATAAAATAAAACATAGAAAGTAAATACACTAGTTAAAATTTGATTATACGTTTAGGATTAAAAGTATTTTTTTTCCTTATACCAAAACATCTTTTAAAAGCTCTAAAAAGCATTTAAAGTATATCCTTTTTTAACATAGTTTTTTCCACTGTTTATTATGGACTTCTGTAGAATTATTCTCAAGGGAGATAAAAAAAATTATTTATTTCTTTTTACCCACATTTTTCAAATGCATATCTTAATAAAATTTAATCAATAGCTGTGCATTAATTTCTTAGCCATTTAATATTTAAAGATTTTTATAATACTTCTATTTCCAGTGAATCACACCACATTTTTCCACATTATTTTTAATTTTCAAACCAAATGACTACAAGTGCTCCTTGCACCTTCTTATGGACACCCAGAATTTTTTTTTATATATATATACCAATCAAAGTATGTCACCTAAAAAAGGCAACTATTTTTTTCTCCAATTATTTATTCATTAGGCTATATATAGAAATTTTCATGTTCCTAAAATTCATTTTGAAATCTATAGTGTACAAAGTTAGTATTACTATATTCTTTGATATTACCTATTCGAAATTTTAATTAAAAAGAATTTGATATTATAGTTACTATTTTTAAATACACTTCCAAATACGATAAAATCGACGAGGGGCACTCATGAATATTATAACTCACGTGAATTTCACTGGGGCTTGCATATCCACTTTTTCTAGAATAAAATAAAGCGCATACCCTAAATCTAAATATCAAAATAATCTTGAAACTTGAAAAGCATTTTTACCCACGCACTTACACTTATTTCCCCCGAATATAAAGTTCTAAAACAATTTTATATTTTTTATGACAGACTAAATATATAACGGTCCATAAATTTTATATTTTGTCATTACAATATAAAATTATTTCAAAATAGTTTAGTTTTGACATTTGTTTCTTAAGATTTTGCGACAAAAAGACAAATTTAAAACATTTTGTTCGTTAATCGGTTATATTAGATTTTAGCAGCTATGCGATTGATCTAATGTCCAAAAACTTTGATACATCATGATTCAGAAATTCAAGGTAGATTTCTTCATTTGTGGTTTTTCTATTCAATAAGAAGCTATCCTTCATTGTATCTCGAATGCAATAAATAAGAACAGTACACCGTTTGTTATCCCGGGTAAGTTTGAGCCTAAATTCAAAGATTAATTTAAGTTTGTCTTCGGAATTTACTATAATTTAGTAATACATTTAGTGATACATTTAGTGAAAAGTAAGTAATTTTTGAGCAATTAGTTTTTTTTTTTTTTTTCTCTCGGGTCATTTATTAGTTTCGAATTTGAAATTATTACTCTTCATAAGATACTTTTCTGAATATTCTTCGATTTAAATGGATCCTGTAATTTGCTTATGTTATAATTGAACATGTTTTATAAACATTAAATTGTAGGTAACTATTAAATGTGTATCAAATCTTTAGTACACACTTATTACTCATGAATCGACTAATAACATATTTCTATTTTCCTGTTAATAGATTTAAGTTGTTTTTTAATTGTTCTCGATTTGTTTATTCTTAATTTCTAAAACTTTTGATGTTTTTTTCTTCCAAAAGTGTATTAAATTTTAAAGCATCCAATTATATGCCCATTATATGAAATATAATACATAACATTGTAAAATTAGTTTGCGGTTTAAAAAATTTTGGTTTTACTGAAGCTTCATTGAAAAAAAGCATTTGCAAAGATAAGTTTAAAATAGCTAGAGTTTATATTTTCATGAAATTTTAAATATATATATAAAAAAAAGAAGCCATATAGAATAAGAATGCATTGTTGTTAACTAAAAGCACGAATAAGGTATGTTAAGCCTGCGTCAAAGATTTATTCCTCTAAAAAAAACCAGACTGGAAAATTACCGAAACTCTTTCCCTGGGCATTACACCGGAAAAAATAAACGTGTTTTATACTTATTTTTCTACAGTCAGCTCTTCCAACTGAAAGCATTAAAACACCAAGAAAAAACTAACACTATGCTAACATCCTATTATATGAACTGTCCGGATAATTGACAAGAGTACAGGCTTTGCGAAATACACTCACGCACATCCTCCAAACTTCTTTTAAATTGGATTCACCCCGCTTTCCGTTTTCAAATTTTAAATTCCGTCCAGAAGTATACATCCTTTAACAATAAAAGGAGGAAATAGAAACCGATAATAAAAACATTTCTCTTTAAAAAAAAAAAAAAAAAAAAAAAAAAAAAAAAATAGTCTTCACTCGTAAGTGGTGCCGCGCTTTATGCACTGCACCAAATGTCCTTGAGGACTAACGGACAAAAATTTGCTTCGCTTTTGGAATTCCAAAACATCTGTCTCTGGCCCGAAGCAAAGCTGGAGTTTGTTCTCGAAAGACGAAGTGTTCGTTGAAGCATCGCCACTTTGAGCAGCTCGTTATCCAGCAAGCTTAAACGTATAAGTTGTCTAGAATGGAAGACAGACATCTTCAAAATTACGAATTTTTAATTTACGAATCTCTACGAATATGAAATTCATTCTTTGCTTCGGGCATTTCGCGTGTAATCGTCGCCGGAGATTCAAGATATAGAGTTTTTCGTGCGAATGCAAGATTTTAAATAGTTAATGATATAAGCAGAGTTTGATTGTTAGGTGTGTGAAGTACTAATTGGCTTGCGGTACAATTCGAAAGGACTTTGGGTATGAAAGACAGTGTGAAATACATTCTTTTCTTTTAATTAAGATATGTCCAAGACTGTATAAGTTATAATTTATATTTATTATATAGTAAATAATTATTAAATCTTATGTCTTCAATACCTGTAAATTTATATAAATGAAAACAGTTCAATTCGCAAGACAACGTAAACTAGATACAAATTTTCATAAACTTTAAAATTAGGACATTAGTCAAGTTTAGTTTCTGAAAAAAAACAAGCAACATTTTTTTTTTAATTTATTTATTCATTTATTTATTTATTTGTTTGTTTGTTTATTTATTTATTTATTTATTTATTTATTTTAATGTTTCTTCTGTTGTTAAGATATTATTTAGTAATGGTACAAAGTATGAGCATTTTGAACGCCTTTAAAAAAAACGTTTTTTAAAGAAATTAAAAGAGAACAGTTTTTTCTACGTTTTGGGGGAGAGGGGGGCTGAAGTATCGAATTCAAAACATTTTGAAAAGCACTTCAGATGCTTCGGAAAAGCACTAATCCATGCCAAACACTATTTTATCACTAAATTTAAAATTTGGAAATTGATATTTACCTAAAAATGTGCAGTTGAATTGAAATAATTTGAATCAAAATAAATAACACTCTGTAATCCAAAGTGTTCAAAAGTATTTTTACAACTTCAATGAATGTGCACTTTCATACTTAAGTAGTCTTTCGTCCTTTTCAGTAATTAATTGCTAACTTCATTTAAGTCGAGGGTCAATTTTATCAAAACACTTTTCTGTCATTAAATCTTAACTTTTCCTATTATTTGAATAGTACCTTTTTTTACTAGTTTCCAATCCACATTTTTAAGAAATTGAGAAATACACGATATTTAAAGCAACTTTATGCGAAGTACACATTCTTTCAAAAAATCCATTAGTAACGAATCATTCATATTTAGTCAATTAAATGCTTCACTTCCCTTAAATTCCAATATCAATGCAAATATTACTAAGAAAACAGAATTTAATTCGTCATTAGCATATTACCACATTAAGAAAAAGATAAATAAAACATTTTAAATATATACTAAATTTCTTTAAAAATACATGTTTAGCGAAACCTTGTCTAAGGAGCGTAGTTATAATAAATACAAATGTTATGAAGTTTCAAATTATGTCCTGACAACAAATAGTGGTTTATTTATTATGCCCAATTGGTATCTTTGAGAGATAAATTTATATTATGTGTATTTATGGTTAATTTAATAAATTTTCCAATCTTAATCATTCGGTTTCATCATTTTAAAAATAGAAATGACAAACCAATCTGGCAGTGCAATACTTTTATATTATTATTCAAACACATACCCAAGCCAGTTTTCTTCAAGTACCATACTAAGAGATCTTCTTAAGCGTTACGTTTTTTTTTTTTTTTTTTTTTTTTTTTTTTTAATATTTAATAATTCAAAGAATGGAATAAAAAATATATTTTAAACTCCTGGTGACTTTAATATTCATTGAATAGTTCCATTCATCTCAGATGACATTTAATAGCAATCAGATAGATTGTATCTGTATAATTTATGAATAAAAAGATAGTTAATCCAAAACATTTTTCAAGTCCTGACTGGTTATAATTTTATATGGATTTCCATTACTCAATTGTCACCTCTACGTACCGTACTTCAGCAAACGATGATGAATTCGAGACCATTACAGTTTATTAAACATTCACAATTTCCCCGCACTGGTTTCATCAAATCAAACTCTTTGAACGGTCCCATAACTTCGAGATTTAATGAGATGTCAATCAAGGGGTCGGTCGAAGTAGTGCTAAGTTCGTATTAGATTCACAAAAGTCTAGATTAAACAAATGATATATTAATTTTCGGATATGTTCTATCAGTTTACATCAATTTTAATTTACCACTTTTATAGAAAAAAGTTTAACTTTCTTGGGTGTGTCTTCGGTTGAAGATTTACTATGAAATCAACTAATGCTCTTGTTACAATTCGTGTACTATAGTGTGTATAAAATTCTAAATATTTCAGTTTACATGTAACATTGAATGAACTATTGAATGCGGTCTCTTTTATAAATAATTTAATTTCAAACATTATCCTTAAAAAATTATTTTTGTATTTTTAAAGGAAATATTTTAACGGTCCTAATGCTAAAGAATAGTATTTGGATTAGAAGTATACAGAAGACTGCTTTGAACTAGCGACTTAGCTTCTTTCTTTTCTTCTAAAAATTGATAAAATAACTCTTAAGTTGTTCTTTAAAGCTTTTAAGTGCTTTAAAACATTTAGTCTTGATAGAAGATTTACATTACGTAAAATGAATTAAATATCTACGATACGAAAATTCGTTGTTCTCTTTTAGATGAAATTGATATCTAGAAATCCCATGTTAGTTTGTCTATGTCTATCATTTTATAGTAAATTAATTGGTAAGCTGAAAAAAGAAGTACCACAGAATTTACAGTATAAATTGCTCCACATTTATCGAAACGTTTAAGTAGTTGATCTTTTTCTAAAATAGTAAAACACTATACCATTTAAACTTTTTTCTCCTAAAGTATCATCTTTCTTTAAATTTTCGAGATCCAGATTCCTAAATGAATAATTACATGACGTAGACATCCATTCTCTCTTTTTATAACAGTTGAAAGCTTGTTAAACTTTTACTTATACACACTCTTCAGTAAACAATCAAGGACCATCAAAACTACTTCGTGGATTTAGATTTTGCCAATTGAATTTTCTCTACTTACTTTAACAACAGTAGAATTTCGAGTTTTATTATATAAAACATTTAAAATAAAATAATAAACAATTTAATGCTAGGTAATGTGAGTAAATTTTTCTGAATATCCTATAGTTATAGTTACAGTTTTAGTTACAATTATAAGTATAATTCTAATGTATAATTGATTTAACTCATTTGAATTAGATAAGCATTAGAATTAAAAATTTTGTTATAAAAAACATTTAAAATAAAATGATTAAGAATTTAACTCTAGATAATTTGTATGTATTTTTTCTGCATATCTTATAGTTCCAAGGAACTATTAATTTTATTTATGTATGATTTTTAAGTACTAAGTATTAAAGTATATTTTAATAAGGTTTTGAATAAAAGTATAAAATAAAAAAAATATTCCCATTTCAAATAAGTAAGTTGAAGTATGCATAGAACATTGCTGATTGAACAGTTTCAAGTCTAAGATGTGGTTAAACCTATCCTTTGAAGAGATAAACAAATGCACTTCATATGTATTATTCTTGGACAATTTATGTAAAAATTAAAATAATTTCTGGTTATTGTTTTTATATACTTGAAGGATGTACTCTTTCACCATGCAAATAAGGCTTTTATGTATGATTGTAGGACATCATAATATAGACTTGATTTATAAATACGATCAAGTATTTAAAATATTAAAGGTTTAGTTTGTATGAGCAATTATGTCATATGTTGGTGAAAAATTTGAACTTTTTTTCATGAAGAATTGCCCTTTTCAATCAAAATAAAATGTTGTGCTAAGTAAAAAAATTCTAAAAGGACAATAAACATAGTTTTCCTTACAAATAAAGCTAGCAATCATATTAATAGTTTATGAAATTACGGTAATGAAGCTTTATGTATGATTCGTAGGACACAGCTGAAATGGAAGATTTAATGTTTATCCAAGCTCTAGCAAATTTCAGATAACTGGCAAAAATATTCAGGGTTATTTTTATACTTTATAATATAAATTTCTTCATCGAGTTTTTGTAGTTTTTAAGTTAAGAAACATTTTATTCTCATACTTCATTTAATATTTTTAACGGTATAGGTGGTTTGCATAAGTCACGCAAATGTCTCGCATGTGACGTTGGGAATAAAATTAAAAACTGTGCAATATAAGTGCTAAATTGTTATTAAAATGATTTTTACATTTAATATTTGCGCAGTCAGTCGTAATAAATTACAATTTATTAAAAATACATTAGTATAAGTGATTTGAAATTCGAATCAGTCATCAACTGATTCCAGGGAACACAAACTGGTCAAGCATGCAAATAATCTCAACTGAGGTTAATTTTTATTACTTTATTGTGGCAGAATTTTATACAATAAGCAGAATTTTACCACTTGAAAATAAATTATTCATCTGAATGATGCATTACCCAAACTCAACCTTATTTTGACATGGATTTGTTTTCTCTACTGGAAATTGTTATTTACTTTAAAGAATTTTCCACCAGTCACAAATTTGCAGATTAAGTTACATGAGAGAGGAGATGAGGCACACTGACACACACAAATTAGAAAACAAGCTATGCCCATTTTCTAAATTATAGATACTAATAAATATTTTTCCATTAGATATTATTTTTAATTCTGAAATACTTTTCTAAAAAATCTTCATTAAAAATTACTACGAATATAAAAAGGACAACCAGCTACAAGCACAAAGCCCATGAAAGATAAAACAAAGCTATATTCCCGTCGCAAGACTGATGAATTGAGCACAAATTGAAAAGCAACACCGAGATTTTAGAAACAAGTATATAAATTTTTTTTTTTTTTTTTTTTTTAAATTTTTTATTGAAGTTTTGTTGAAAGAAAGTCCCCGATACTCTTATAAGGGACTCGTACTATGTTTGTAATTTAAAGCAAGTAAAATAAATTTCAATAATTTTATTTTCGAGAAACAAAACAAAGACTTTTTTGCCCATTTTAAACAATTAGAAAAATTGTAAATAAGGAGAATGGTATTGTGGCATTAAAGCTTCAAACCCAGGGTTTTCCAACAATGTACATAACTCATTATAACTTGTTCAAGGTTCATTTCAACTTGTTCTTGTTTCAACGGTAGATTTTTGATAATTAATAAATAATACTCTTTTTAAAGTGCATTGTTTAAACAGTGTGATACTGTTATTATTAATACCATAGTTACAGTCACATTTATACTTCAATTACTCATATTCCCTTAGGAAATCGGTATTCTTCTTCCAATCAAGCCCTCGAACCTATTTCTTCTGGTCGTCACCATTATTCTTGTCATCTTTTACCAGCTCTCGAGCATAGTTTCATATGACTTCGTCGTTATATCATCTCTAACGAACCTTGTAGCTGGAGGGAGTCAAAGCCTTACAAAAGCCGTATTAGATAGAAAGTTCGTATAAAAACATATATATCTTCACCAACACAATGCGAACAACTTTTCAAAACGTATACGTTTAGTGTAAAATGCTTTCAAACTCATATTTTCACAAGCGTACTTAATTAATTACCTAGCTTCTCTTTATATTATTATAATATTTTCTGAGAATTTATAAGTTTGTGATTTATCATGTTCTGATCAATATTTGATATATTTATTTCATAGAATCTCATTATATAAGCAATAGATAATTTCTTATCGTAATGTTACGTGTAGATCTAAACACTATGAAAATTAGTTATTGTTTTTATTTTCAACGTCATTAGCTCAACGTGTGTTTTCTTTCATCGTAACTCTACCATACTTTCATTTATAAATATACAAATAGATATATTAAAAAACCAAAAGCAACGATTTTACCTTTTATAAATAAAACTATAAATAAAAAGTACCTTATATTTATGAAGTCTCCTTTTCAAGTACTTAAAATTTTTAGTATAATCCTGAATACCGTGCATTAAAAATCGCGTAACTGTTTAGTATTCTATTTATTCCCAAAGCATATAGTTGTTGAGATATTTTAGACCTACTGATATCATTGAAGTTTTTTTATACTTTATATTTATATTCGAAAAGATATTCTAAAGAATGAAAAAAAAATGTTTTAAGAGATAAATATTAAATTTCTCGTCTATTTTCTTTTTTCCTTTTATGCAAAACTGTTGCTCAACTCTTTTTGAAAAGTAAGGCTTAGCGTCTCTGAATATTTTGCAGGCAATAGCTCTAGGGGCAGTAGAATAGAAGTGGAATATGTGATAAAATTTACCACTAGTAAAAATAAGCCATCTTAATAAAAGAAAACTTCATTGAACAATTTAGGGAAAATAAAAATAAAACAAACATCGCGTTTAATACAAAATGTGTATAAATGCATGTGTTATTACAATTTTTTTTTTTTTTTTTTTCAATTATTTACTTTGAGTACGATTGTTAAATACATTTAAGTCCTAATAAAATTATATTTAATTAATTTTAAAGCTTCAATAATTCTCATTAATTAAATAATTGGTGCTAGCATAAGACAACTTTGGTTTATTGATTGTTTTTTAAGTATGTACATAAATGTACAATTCCTATTTAATACATATCTGGCTTGGATTTTAAAATACACGTAATTGATTAAAATTATGGATGCATTGTTTAACTTCTAATGGCTTCATTTTCGGGTCTGCGTTCGGCTAATTACTCTACATTGCTTTATGCTTGATGAAATATTAAAAGGAGGTTGAAAATGGAAACTCATGCTATGAAATTTCAATCCTAAATTATTTTCAATCTAATTAACTTATATTAAACTCATTCTTTAGTATTATTTAGTTAAATCAAAGTTGCCCAAAGGTTGTAAATATTCAAATGTTGTATGTTATTTAGAAACTAGAAAACTAGCTATAATTGAAGGACATTGATAGTATTTATAAAGATCTTTCGTAATTGGAATAATTTTTAGAAATAATTGTTATAAGTTTCCTTTAATTGTTCATTTACTAGGCAAACGTTTCCCTTAATTTTTTACAATTACATAACTTATTTTTTAAATTATATGAACCTTTTATTTACTTACATGTATTCAAGTTCTCTTTCAGCAAGCAAGTATTCGATACGGAAAATCTTTCTTTTATCCGTAAAGTAAAATTACTCAGATGAAATTTTAATTACTTAATTATAGAGCCTGTTACTCAATACACAAAACATTTCAACAAAAGTTTGACAATGAAAAATAAAAACTTATTTTTATCGTTTCGTGCCTTTGAATTGAAATTATTTATTTGCATCATGTTATTATAAAAAGTGTTTGTAAATCTCTTGCATTAGGATATTAAATAAATATTTCCTAAACTATGTTTAAATTCTATCTTATGTGATAGCGAATCAGTTTTTAACAACAATTTATCTTAAATGTATTTTAAATATTTGATTAATGTTACAACAAACACGTTCTTATTTTTATTGCGCACACATATTAAATTTAAGAAAACATTCAATGAAACAAAATAAATCCAGTATTTCTCTCTGAATCTCCCACTTTATATGAATACTGAATCAACATTGTAATTGAAAATGGGAGAACTATTTAAATCAACAATGAAAAAAAAACCAATTATCATAAAGAATTAGATTTAAATCGAAACTAGAAAGATAGTATCTTTGAAAAATTTTACTCGGTAAACATTCAGTAAGATTTTATCTGTATAAAAACTTTATTTGTATAAAAACAAACACGCCTTTGCTTTTTTAATTTCTAATTTTTGTGTAAATGTTTTTGTAGTCTTTAAGTTTTTTTATAAGAACTAAAGTTACTTTCGCTTTATATGATTTAAAATGTACATTAAGTAATGATGTAATGAATATTTTAACTCATGAATAAACTACCACTTGATAATACGATGCTATCCATCGATCATCATAAAGCTATTTTTCCTATTCAACCCAGTAATCATTTAATTGCTTCCATTTTTTTATTTTTCCAGTTAGTTTTAAATATATATGTATATAATTAAATCCATATAAGCTAAAGAATGTAAAAAAGCAAATAATCTAGATTCTAAGTGACGTTGTAGATATTTTTTTTTCAATGTCAGATGAAGTTTTTTTTTTAATATGTAAAAGAAAATACATCCAATAGCGAAAATTTTCTACTGAATGAAAAAAACTTCATAGATAATTTTTTGTTCAAAGATTTTATTTAAAAACTCATTGGCAATCACATCACAGTAAAATTTATATATTTATAGAAAATAGAACCACCTCTTAAAAGAAACACAAAACCTGCTTCTTATATATTTAAATAGACGCAAAATATACTACACTATTTTTAATAAATAAAAACGTTTTGAAACTCAGTCTACAAGGGAATATTTAAAATAATATTTTATAACATCATTGCTAAATTTTTACAGGAGAAAATTTCAAATATAAATAAAATCAGCAGTACGTATTTGCTCCACTACATTTCAATATCTGTTTCAATTGAAACAGCTCGTCGATATATTTACTTACCTGTTCTCTAAATCTCACAAATATTCAATTGAAACACCATATTTACATTGCAAGTGGAAACGAGGGAACAGCCCCTATTACCAAAAGACCCCTCATGGTTAAAGGATGAGATGAGTATAGCGTGTTGTATCCTTGACTAATGATTGGTTTCATTGGTGTTGCTTAGACTCGAATTTGTGAAGCAGAAATACAAATCTATCGAACCAGCATAAGTTTCAATATATTCACTCTTCTACTGTTACATACTGTCTTCAATGAATTCAAAATAAATATATACCTTTCCAATTGGTAATATTTGAACTATATTTAGAGTAGAATTATTTTACAGAGCACTGCATCCACAAGTATATTCAATGGAAGAGAGAGTCTCCCCTTTGAAACATTTCGTTCTATTCATTTACCTAAATTTCCTCATCGATCTAATAATAGGAAAGAACCCCTAAGTGAATGTTATTTAAATACTTTTTCATGCTTTAATCTTATTTGAAGAGCAAGTTTCATTTAAGAATTGATGCAAAAAAAAAAAAAAAATGCCTTTTAGGGATTATAAAATTTGTGTCACACATTTTGTCTTTATTTTAAAAATAATGATATTTTTTTTTTTTTTTTTTTTTTTTTTTTTTTTACGATTGTTTCAATACAAGTAATTTTTGAAATTTTGATCTCCAGGGGTTAAACATACAAAAAATATAATTAAAGTACTATTCCAGATTTTTATAATAAAAAGTATCTAACAAAAAAGTGTTTAAAACGAAAATTTCCTTTTCATTTGCAACTTTTAAAAATAGAAAAGTGATGCAATCCATAATCACATTATCACTTGATCCCCATCAGTAAGTAACGAACAAAACCATTTTTTTTTCTAAATTTTATTACTCTACAACTTCAAAGAAACAGCAGTTGGAGTGCAATAATCACTATAACTAAAATGTCGGTTCTGTACCCTTTTTATTACAGTACGCCATCAGTCATAACTTCTTCGTTAATAGTGGAAATACCGAGAACCAAGCATGTAACAGTTTGAGACATTCAGTAATAAAATGAGGACTAGAAATAGAAATGACCTAAGTCCAAAAAAGAAAAAAATTCAGGAGAGCCGAAAAATGATCGCATCTGGTGCTTAAGACAATAGTTAAGTACATACTTCAGATTGAATATGAACTATTGCTACTGGAGTTAGCACTTCGAGCGTTCTCCACTTTGTTTAGCTTAGTCTTCAAAACATTTTTCCGTAAAAAAAAAAATATCGATTTTTTTTTTTTTTTTTTTTTTTTTTTTTTGGTACTTGGGTCGTTTTTCATTTTTAGTGTTCAAATATGCAACCATAAAAGCAAATAAAAAGCATAATTGGCGTTTTGCAAACAAAATTATTGCCCATTTGACGAGTTTGGAGATTATTTTGGTGGAAAATCTGGTCTCCAAACAGCCAAGTTCTTATCTAATATAAAAATTTGAACCAGTATGCAAACTTCACTTCGATTTACTATTAAAGCATCTTACCGTCAAATTTAAAGAAACTTTTGGTTGGGATTTCTGGTTAAAGCTCATTTATGTTAATCTACTAATAAACTAAAATGTTCAAATAACAATTGACATCTTTGCGAGATTTATGTATAAATTAGTTATAAACGGATTTTCTTAAAATACTTTAAATACTACAAGTGTTAATTGCAGCTTATTCTGGCAATGACGACCAATGGAGGATATATAAGCGTAGAAACTTAGCTTTGTATATGATTTTAAATCGAATTCCATGGCTTTGAAATTGCTTGTTGAGTCACTCCCAATGATCGTGTTAGTTCTTCTAAACTTTGACGTGAGTCTTGATCAAGTAATTCCACCAATTCTGTATCTTTGAAAACTTTTTTTCTTTCACCGCTTTGCCCATCGTGACATAAAAATCTTCGTTCTAAAAGCGTTAAAACCACTCACTACACGTTCTTTCTTTAATAGTAGCATCACTATAAGTATTTGAGAGCATTCTTCATATTAAAGCAGAAAATTAATACCTGTCCTAAATGAGGAGAATTTGGCTCATAAACTGACATTTCAATCGAGAATTACTTCATGATGCAAACACAAATCGACTAATGTTTCTTTGGGAATATGTTGCCAGATGCCTTAGTTTATTTCATTAAATTTATGATTTATTTATTTTAAACCCTACTTACCATTGAAGCCATCTATAGAAAAACGGCGGAGGCAAAGTTAGCTACCCAGTATCTCTCAAAGTTAAAAAAGTAAAGATTAAAACAAGTTGTCTCTTTTTCAGAATTTTTCCACCACACTAGCATTTCTGTATCACAGCACAAAAACTGTTGGATTTAAAAGTATGAAGTATTGCACATTTCAGAGAAATGTTTGAGTAAACTGCTGATGAGAAAAATTTTAGGTATGCAAACTTTAGAATTTGAGTTATGTTTTGTCAAAGTGAACGAATTTTTTTCCATCCACTTCTCTCTTCAGGGAAAACTTTCATCGATATGAGTCACAATTTTTTACAGGCACAGAGGTCTTTTTAAAAAATTGACATACCTTTTTTTTTTTTTTTTTAATTTCAATGTAGTTTTAGAGTAACGATATTCAACATTTAAATTTAGAAAAATTTGATTTTAAGCTCTCCTGATTGACTAGTTTTTTTATAAGCAACAGAAAAATATCAAAAAACAATAAATTTCTTGTGATAAATTTATCACCACTTCTACCAGATTATCAGGATTCGATTAAAAATTTCAGAATTCAAATTGGTAAAATAGAGATTTGGACAGATGTGGGGGACTTAATGATAAAAATAATAGTTGTTAATATTATTATTAGTACTAGTTGCATTATTATTTTTATTATTATTATGTTGTTGTTGTAATTTTGGCTTTTTTTCTCCCCAAGTGAAGAATTACTTTTTGTAAATGGCACTTCAGGGGGCCTTCTTTATACGTGCACATTGCGCAAGTTTAAAAAATCCATTGAATCTTGGTGATTACGAAACAAAACACAAAGATTGCATTAGCAATCCGATAGTGGACAGAGCTCAGTTTGTTAACGTGCAGGCAACTTGGAAATTGCGAAGCAATTGCCGGAGGTTAGCGAGCGCCAGCAAGCAGTGGTGAGAACCACCAGCACAAAAAAAATAGTATCACAGTGTGTTTGAGATACTTTCAAATTAAAATGTGAATGATAGCAGGGGATTTTACCTTTGCACTATTTTTATGACAACTCGTACTAATAGCTGTTTAGTAAGTTTTATAATATACTTATATGTTTGCATAAAATAAAAGAAATACACTTTAAAGCTTTTATTAAAAAAAAAAAAAAATTAAAAAAAAACATAATAATTTTTCTTCTTTTCAAACTCATTTTTTTTTAGCAACACTTTAATACAAAATACAATTTTTTTAATTAAAAGTCTCTAATACCAACTGATAATTGAAATTACTCTGCTTAAAAGAAACAACGTATCCTTTAATCAAACAAACTCCTTGCAGATCTATCACACCTGTCTTTAAAATGATAAGTATTTAAAGAATTTGAAAAATCTAAAACTCAGTTTCCCATTAGTGTGAATGAAGTCACGATTTTTCTTTTATCAGGTTATCACGCAATTTCCACATAAAGAATGTCTTATATACTTTTATATTTAACCATTCATCATAAAAAGAGCATTTCTGTAAAACCAAAAATAAGACAACGAATATTTCAATAACCCCAACCAAATAAAAAAGTAAATGTTTTTAAGTAAAGGTTTTTAAGTAAATGTTAGTTAATAAATAGTGGTAGAAATGCTAATTTAAAGATAACTTCCTCTCTTTTAACTACGCTTTAGCATGTCAGTGTATTTATAATTTCCAAAAACTATACAAGTAAAAATAAATATCTTTATATTTTTTGTTATATTTTAAAACTGTAGCCTTTTAATGGCTTGGTAAATACTATGAAACATTTTATTACTTTAATTAAAATATTAAGTTAGGCGGTGTAAAATATGATTTAGGATTAAAACTTCTACCAGTGAAAAGGTATAGGTATATTAAAACGTGTAACCTTTTAGAAACGATAAATGCTATAAAATATTTTACTAATTTAAATAAAATATGAAGTTTATTATGATAAAAATTCATCAGTTTGTAAAACTACATTTAATAGTTAATGAAATGCATTAAAATAAAATATATAACTGTCCAACCAATAAGAACAAAAATAACTCAATCGTCAATTCAGACTTAAGAACTTGGTTAAGATAAAAATGTGACATCCCTGTACGGTAAAAGACCAAAAGTTCTTCCCTATTCCTAAATAAAAACAATTTAGTGTCTCTCATAAGGTCTCAATCTATATAATACATAAGGGAAGTATGTACTGTTAAAATATTTCTTACATGTATTCCATAACACAAACAATTTATAATACAGTTGTTTAAAAAAGCATTTTATTCTTTGTGTTAGCAAAATATATATCGATATAAAAGTCGATGAACTCCATGATAGAAACAGTGACCGAGTAAATGGAAATCTGGAGAAAAAATTCAATTTACTTTTGAGTTAGTCTACAAAATTCCTTCCAGTCATGCTGGCGGGTGTTGCAGACAAAAAAAAAAGAATATCCAGGCTATTCAAGGAGTGAAGAAAAGCAATGAGTATGTTCATATACATTTAGATAGGAAACGTCAAACCATTTCAGTTTTTGTTTCCAAGGGATCGACAATCATCTCAGGCTCATACAAAATGACAAAAATACCCTGAAAAATGCCTTTTCAAGACGTGAACTTTTACTCACAATGCAAAATACTTGAATGCTCTTTTTTTTTTCCTCTCCCTCCTTTTTTTTTTTTTTTTTTTTTTTTTTTTTGGGAAAAGAAAAGCAATAGACGACAGTGTATCTTGGCTTAAACGAAAATGATATCGTTCATTTTTCTAAGATAAAAATAGAAAGAGTTGTTTCCTCAAAAACATACACTATTATTGAAAGACAAAGTGTGGTCGCAGTGCATTCACTATTTCATTATGCTATTTGGTTCCAACATTAAAATAAAAAATAAAAAAATAAAAAAAAAATTGTTTTGCTAAAATATTTTTAGTGTTAATTTATTTTATTATACTTTTGAGCACTTTATTTTAATGTTAATCTTTCATCTTTCACTTACCTTCGTAGTACCACTAATGAATTGTACACTAATTGAAAAATAAATTACTGTGCTATTGGAAATATAAAATTTTAAAATACAGGTCTGCCTTCATGCATTTTTTTAAGTTTTGTTAATGCATAAATATTTTTTTTTTTTTAAATGAGTTTTATATTAAATTTAATAGAATATAATTATTCAAAAAGCAATAAATCTAATCACTTTAAAAAGACATTTGGCAGTTTTCCTCTTTATCAAAACTATAGAAATACAATTAAAATACCTACCAAATGTTAGCATCATAATAATTGTAATGTTAGTTCTAACTTGTAAAGATATTTAAATATATCCTTAATTTTCGTGGGTAATATTTAAGATTTAATATGCCATATTTGTTTAACAAAATACATTAGATCAAACAATATTTCTCAAATATTGTTTGAGTGTTGCAATATTTGTATTATGCGTTGATTATTTTAGTTTCAAAAATGTATGTTTTATATACGATTTTCATGATTTTACAAGAACAAAATCAGTGATTTTATATATCATTATTCAGAAACAATAAAAAGAATATGCCTAAAATCCTTCTTCGTGAAATTTCTTTAAAGTGTTTAGTTAAAAAAAAATGTCTTTTACTGAGGAATATTTAAAACAACAATTCTAAAACATTATAAAATTAGAAGTATAAATACATTTTATTATAACATATAAATTGTTTCTATTAAAATTCATACCTAGTTCTAAATGTTGTTGTTTTTTAATACTATTTATATTTTAATAAAAATTAAGTATTAAATAAACTTGCAAGTAGTATGAAAGTAAATGATAAAGTAAGCATAAGACTAATTAGGTATCATACTGTAACTTCGCATCATTTAAATACATTTAGTCGTGTTTTCATTCAAAAATATTCAAAAACTCAAATCATTTGAGATAAAGCAGCCAGTAGGCGAGGAAATTTCTCACACTACTCAATCAATCAGATCATTTTTACACAATATTATTTGCCTATTGATAAATTTATGTGTTTTTTTTTTTTTTTTTTTTTTTTTTCCTTCTGATCTCGTACATTTTAAAAATTTCACTTAGAATAAATCGGAATTTTCTGCTCATAAAAGATTTTTCTAATCACTTTTTATTAAATTCAATTATCCAAGAATAGGAATAAAAATAATGATCTTAAAAAATTCTATATGCCAAGAAGAGAAAATTAGGAACGTTTTGCAACTGGCAATTTGTACTTTCTGATTTACATGTTCTCTTTTGGAAAGGCTTTGATTTATGTTAAAAAACATGTCTCTTTACACAAAAGTATCATACTGTATGGCTGAAAATACATGACAAATCTATAAGAATTAATGTTGTAAAGTCTCAAAATCACATGTTCAAAAATAGCATTAAAATTCCTAAACAATGTTCTTGAAACTTTATTTCTTCATAAGAATTTGAAAAGTTTTAAAAAATAGTAGGCTCTACTCGCTTGTAAATGTATTGATATTCATCTCTTACCTTTTACTAAAGAAGAAAATAAGAATAATATGCAGCTTCTCTGTAACGTCAAAAACATATGCATGAATAAAACACTCACGTTTAATTAATAAATTAGTCCTTAGAATTTTATTATAAATGATTTTATTTATGTATAGTAAATATAAATCATGTAGGAAATTTTGCAATAAATTTAGGTAAATTGTTAGTAGTATTTAATAATTACGTATGTTTTAATGTATTAATAGTAATCAGTTATAACGAAATATGTAGAACTTTGAATCGCATGCTTTGTATGATTCAGTTTTAAAAAATTCAATGAGTCACAATTTAAATTTATTCTTCAATGTTATGTGGACCTAAACAAATCATTTCTTCAACTTTTCAGTAATAGATGATTACAAAAATTCCAATTTGTTATTTTCACAAGGGTGCAAGTAATTGTTGTTTTTGCTTTTGATTCAAGACGGAAATATTTTTTTACTTTCATTTTAGAATATAAGACTTAAATAAAAGTAATATATTTAAATATTTCTTCATTTGAAAAAAAATTAAATTATTTTTCCAACTTTAGTACCTTAAAAATTTGCTCTGTTGAATTGTTTGTGTTTCCTTTAGGCGAAAAAAAAATTTAGTTTTCAAATTGTGTCATTTCTTTTAAAGTGATGAATGATTTTAAATAAAACAGAAAGACTGGGAGGAACAAGTAACGCTATTGACATAGATAGTATTGAAATCTTTTTAAAAATATTAATGTTAAGTAATAATAGTCATTACTAATCACAAAGGAAAGATTAACCAATTTTGATGCATTCAGAAGATCTTCAGGGTGACGAAACTCATTATTAAAACCAATTTAAAAGGACATAGATATTACAGCGTTTATTCATGGGTTTTTTTTTTCAGTGATATTAATAAATTAACCATGCTTTTAAACTCTTACCAGTCACAAACTTTATTTTGACATTCTACACTGATGGACTGCAAATGTTATATTTAGAATGAATGCAGTGCATTGCTTAAACCAACTCATTGTTAAAACCAATTTAAAAGCATTAAGATACTCAAGAGTTCATTTATTTTTTTCACATCAAGGATATTAAAAATCAATTATGGCTTCAAACTTTTACCAGTAATAAAGTTTCTATTGACATTCTCTAATAATGAGCTATGATTGATACATTCGTCATTTTCGTAGAATAAAAAATTAATCACGTCAAACTCCTACCAGTAAAAAAAAATCTTCTGACATTCTGGACTATTGAGCAGTTACTAATACATTCAGAAAGGTTCTAGCACTAACTAAACTCATAATTGAAACCAACATATAGTGTAAAAACATAGCTACTCCAGAGCTTATTCATTTTTGTTTTATAAACGATATTAGCAATTCACTCACGTTTTCCACTCCTACCAGTAACAAACTATTTTATGACATTCTGAATTAAAAAGCAGCAATTTATTCATTCAGAAAGCCTATAGAACTTAGTAACTTTACGATTAAAACAAACTTAAAACAAAATAATTATTCCAGGTTTTATTTTTTCGTACATCAAAAAATCTCTTATGTCAACCTCCTCAGTAACATCATTGTGACATTATGGACTAATGAGTTATGACAAATGCATTCAGAAAGTTTCTAGCACTAACTATACCAAAATGAAACCAAATACAACAGCTACTTCCTTGTTTATCAATTTGTTTTACTATACCAATGAAGTTAAAAATTAATCACGACTGCATCCCTACCAGTAACAAACTTCCATGTGACATTCTCGACTAATAAGCAGCAAGAATACATTCGGTCAACCGCCAATCTTATTAGGTACACCTTGTCATGAACAGACAACAGGAATGAGGATCAATACTGAAGCTTTAATGATGTAGGAGAGGATCATTCCAACTTGCAAGCTACCCACTAACACCCTTTAAGTTAAAATGTAGTATCTGGATACAAGGTGAATGGCTTGAAATTGCTTTGGTACCAAAACTGATTTTGATAAAACTTTCTGGATAAGTATTGGTTTGCTTAGATTTTTTCCAAGCGTTAGGATGGAAAAAATATGTTACCTTCTTATAAATAGTAACAAAAGAATAAAAACTATAAGGTAATTTGATAGTTTTAATTTCTGTTTTAAACTATTGAACAAAGATTTAAAGTATAAAATGTTTTTATTATTATTATCATTATTTATTATTATTATTATTATTATTATTATATAATTATTTATTATTATTATTATTATTATATAATTATTTATTATTATTATTATTATTATTGTTATTATTATTATTGTTGTTGTCGATTATTATTATTGTTATTATTATTATTATTATTATTATTATTATTATTATTATTATTATTATTATTATTATTATTATTATTATTATTATTATTATTATTATTATTATTATTATCATTATCATTATTATTATTATTATTATTATATAATTATTTATTATTATTATTATTATTATTATTATTATTATTATTATTGTTGTTATTATATCATTATTATTATTATTATATTATCATTATTATTATTATTATTATTATTATTATTATTATTATTATTATTGTGATCTAAAGAATATCTCGAAAATTACAGTATAGATTGCATTGAAGAGAATGCTTATATTTGAGAACTGAGTAACACTCTATCAACAAAATTTATTTTAAGAATTAATTTATGTGTTTCATTGAAAATGGTCAACAAACACCCATGTAAATCCAGAAGTAAAACACATCCCAACACAATTAAAAGTCAAAATCATTTAATACAAATATACTACTCTCTAGTATCCTAATTACCTTGATAAATATTATATAATAACTAGTTTGGCAATTAATAAAATTAATAATAATGCTAATTAATGTAATCATTAACACATTACTGCGCATCCATTACTACTGCGTCCTTATAATATGGCAATCGAAATATGTTTTCTTCAATCTTAGTTATTACTTGCAATTTCCAAAATACTCATCCCATGTTTTGCCACAAACTTCGTTTACAGAGATATCCAATGTGTCAAATTTGAACAGACAGGTATAAGGAAACGTATAGTGACATACACACATAATTTCTCATGGAAGCAATTCTACAAATATACGGCAAATGTTTGCTTGGAAATGAGTTCATATTGGTAGCCTTATTGACTGTCTCAATACCTCTAGATAGATAGAGTATTAACAAACATTTTGAAGTAGATTAATGAATCCTGTGTTGACATAACAAACATTCGAACGGTCACTTCAAGGTAGTGTTGCTCAGTGGCAGTTAATAGAGTTTTCTGGTAGTTGTAAAGGGTGTTAGTTGCACGGCTCATGGGAAAACAAAAAAGTTGTTAGTTCCTCAGCATACCAAAGTGAATATATATGACTTCTCAACATTGTAAAAAAAATTATTATTAGTGAGTTAAATTTAAGTGTAATATTACATACTTTTTAGTTTTATGAAGCTACAGATTAAAAGTAAAATAAAATAACTGTTTAGTTATATGTAAATATGTTTTGAAAGAAATAAATAATTGTTCAGACTTTTTTAAATACACAACGAATTCAAAGTAAAATAGAGTAAGCAGTTTGTTAAATAGGAATTTATTTGAAAAAAATATAAAAATTTGTCAAACTTCCCTAAGTACACACACATTTAAATTAGTATCGATTAACTATTTGTTAAATATAAATATATATTCTGAAGAAATCTAAAATACTCCTTTAAATACAGGCACTGAACATTTGGAAGTAAATTTGTTGTATCGTGAAGTTGTTGTATTATAACGTAGGTTAAAATTTAATTATACAAACTTATATGCAAGTAACATATATCATAAAACATAATACAAAAAGTTTTAAATGATAATTCATGCAATGATGATGTTTTTATTTTGGTTCGGTTTTTACAACACAGAACTTGGAATCCAGAATAGATGTTGACTTTTACTTTAGATATAGCTTCATTTTCATAAAGCACAAATCTCACAAGTAAGAAATACTAAATTGTACTCGTTAGAAGATGAGTTTAAATGCCATGACCCAGAAAACAAAAAAAAAATTTCTTTGACAAATCAACAACTGTATTACTTATTTTTCTTAATGTTTGCTTAGTCATATTTTTAGGTATTTACAACCTTACTAAATTGAATTTAAAGAGTTTAATTACAGAAAAAGTAAGCAAGAAGAATGTATCGACCCAATGAGTTTACTGAATTGAATAAAGATCCCCTTTCATTATTTTAGAACAAATTCATCTAATGATCCACAATTATTGCAGTCTTAATTGCTGAGTAGACACTTTACCAACTAACAAGGAATCGATAGATTGCAATTTCTATCTACCAAAGGAAATCTTCTAACAACTATAATGAAGATTATAATGATCCACTTCGTAAAGCTAACATGTCTTGCTAGTGTAATTGCTGTAATTAAATAGAGAATAGACCTTAACATAAACTTAGGAGAACTGATTGTCAAACTAAAAAATACTTAAAAAAACTTTCAACATATTGTGTTTTTAATGAGAAATATCGCTGAGGCGCTTGTTAAAACAGACTTTTTCTTTTGATTAAATTAAACTCTTGGTCATGCTTTCTCATTTAAAAAGTTCTCGATGAAATAATTAAAGATGTCTGAATCAGAAAGGGTACATAAATCGCTAAAAAAATCAATCAAATGTTAGAGCTGTGTTTAACTTCAAACTAATGAATATAAAATACTTTGTTATGTTTTGATGTTTTTGTTTGTTATTTGTATATAAAAAAAATTAATTTTACTTTATATAAATTTGAATCATCAAAAGCTTTGTAAAGTCAAAATTTTTAATAAAATTAAGTAGTTATAAATAGCATTGTAAAAATTTCTTTCACAAATATATTTCAAAACTGTGCATAATTTATAAATTCAGGCTTTTCCTTTTACGTTTTTCACATGTATAATATAATACAAAGATTACATGTGTGCACTATTTACATATGGTCAGTAGCTTAAAGCTAACAAATTTATTTTTTATGTATTAATTTGTTATAAATTCCATTCAACATTCTTAGAAAATTTTTGAAAACCCAATACCGAACAGATTCCTGAATTGTAGGGTATGCTAAATATAACTACTAAATTAAAAGGTGTATTGTAAAATTATATGTCATTCTTTGTTAGAGCAATTTGTAAAATGCTGTGAGTCCGACAAAACACATTAAATTGGCTTTAGAAAAACAGAAAAAAGTGTTTTCATTTATCAATGATTTGTTATTAAAATACATAAAAATGTCCAAAATTGAAATGTCCTTTTAACAAACCTGTTTTTGAACAAATAAATTTACTCTTCTTTTTTATCTAATTTACTTGCTGACTATTTATACAGGATTGAAGTAGATTTTTGCAAAACATTATTTCTTACAAGTATAATTGGCTAAACATAGTTCATTACGTAATCCGTAGCCAGAACATATGCGTTCTTATTCAAGAATCAGTAATTTGTAAGGTGTTATTTTAAAGATGTCAAGCCTTTGAAATTTAAATATAAAATCTCAAGGAATTGATTCAATAATCGATTTATGGAATATAACTTAGTTTTTGATTGCTGCCAAATTTATCTTTTAATATGCGATTCAAGAACATACGAGTATCACTACTATATTGATCAATTTAACCATTCCCACAAAACAGGACAACAATATTGGGAAAAGTAATCTCTGTTTAACTTCACCCATTGATCATAATCACAGCAGTACGACATAGTAAGCAAGTTATTAAAAAATCTTAGTAATAAAACTAAAGGTAAATAATATCAGTACCCTTCAATATTTTAATAATATTTTTTTCTTAGTCTCGTTATTGTTTTTAGCACTTTTTTACATATTTCTAATTACTTTTCATGGCATTGACAAATGCAGAATGATTTCGAACAAAATTTGTGAAATATGCATGATGGCCAGGAACACTTAAAAAAATAGAAAGAATCATTTTGAATCATGTGATCACATACACTACTCAACTCAGAAGCGATACACGCCCACAAATGCAGAGACAAAGGGGAAAAAAAAACGGATAACACATAATTATTATAAAAGTTGCGCTCATCACTGACTCACTCACTGATCGACTCTAAATTCTGCAATGATCTTTTTCTCAATTCAGTGAGTGGTGAATAAGGCAATTCACATTCAAGATAGAGCGTTCGTGTTTGGAAGGGTTACTTACAAGTTTAGGTTGCAAGTCAAGTGAAGGTATTTATTGAATCAAACCCACAGCAAGAAAGATTATGCTTTGTCACAATCAAGAGTTGTAAATCAAGTGAAGGTGTATATTGAATCGAATCCACAGCAAGGAAGATTATTGAATCAATTCACACGCAACTTTTAATAAATATTTCGTGGATATTAAAATAAAGTGTTACAGAAACCTTGCAACCTCTAGTGATAATATTTTATACAAAGAGGAATTTACACAACATAAATACTTTAAAATAAACCTTTAAGTCAGGCGATTGAAATCACTATCAGCATTTCACAATTAACAGTGCAGAAAACCAAATGAAGCTTTCCATCGCTTCATCATGATCACCTCTACTATCGCTTTATCCTAACTCACCTGCACTATTCTCGCTTTTTATCGTGTTCTTGACCTGCATACACATTTCTCAAACTTAGCTCTAAATAAACGCATATATTGCTTCTTCATAAGAAAAATTACATTAATATAGCATTTACAACAACAACAAAAAATATGCGAATAAAATGCAGCTGACAAATATATTTGAAAAAAGCAGTATTTGAAAGGATAGCGATATTTTTTCTACGGATATCGACCCGTACATTTTTACTTTTTAGGGACTTAAACGTGATCGTTGCCATAAATTTGCCAATACTTTTAAAAAAAGTTTCTTAATATTAGGCATGAATATTTATTTTACTTGAATATCTATTTTGTGTTAAGTATTATATCCGAAAGATTCCACAACCTGTCATCCTGATCCCCTTCTATTTAGAATATAGAAGACATTCTTCACCTGTGTGCCTCCAAGCAAGGAGTCATCCGGAAATACGTTATTGTCATTCACTATATTAGAAGACGCCGTTCTTTCAGAGAAGTCGTTTATCACAGAATTCCCGGCTCTCACTCCAGATCTATTTTGGACCTGCCTATTTGTCATACCAAGATGCCTTTAGCGAAAAAGAATATTGGGACCAGATCAACAGCTGCGAGGCTTTATGCCAATATTTAATATTCTGTCTTAGGCGAGTTTTGAACTTTTATTCCAAACATAGGACGAAAATCTTTTTCATACCTATACTAAATATAAAGTATTTATACGAAAGGAAATCTATTCAGCATTTTGCACAAAAATCTCCATTAGCACTTTTCTTTCTTTTTTTAAATAAGATGGTTTTGAAGTAATAATCCAACAGGGTAGATTTTTAAGAAAATAATTCTACGGTTCAATGACTCGGCAAATCAGAAACTAAAAGTTTTTAATGAATTAGTTTCAAAACATCTCCCTATCCAATGAGCATAATAGATGACGTATAGGTAGGTGGCCACATAAATTATAAGAATAAACACTTGAAAATCTATTTTATACAAGTTGGATTGGGAAGTAACTGTCATCTGTTAAAGTTGAGGTTATGTACCAATAACTGTAAACTTGTTATTTTGTAAGCAGAGTTTTTTCACAAAGTTGACAAGTTTGGCGACAAACGACCAGAAAAATTGTTGCTATCCAAGTTCTTATCTAATGATTTTTTTTCATTCGCCTACAAGGTGTGAATTTTCAATTCAGTAATATAAGAGAATCTCTTTGGGTTAAACTTGAAAGCTCTTCTTGTTAAATATTTTCTATTCCTCAAAATATAGACCTTTAAATTGTTATATGGCGTATATCCGTAACATATATAATTTAAGCTTAACGAATTGAAAATTGACTTCCTGTTGAGATTTGAGATACTTTCAGTTGTAATTTCCTGTTGAATTTAATTCATTAAATTAATCCCGATGAGACTTTCATTTGACATATAGCACGCATATGTGGCCTTTGTAGTGAATAAAATATGCGCGTTCCTAACTGTTACATCCAATTCTTATTTTAACAAAAAACTGACATGGAAGTGTTCTGAGTCGCATATGAGGTTACGTTTTAGGAGATGATGAGATTGCAAAAGCTAAAATGGAAATTTATCTGCTTGATTGTTGTAAATGTTTTAGATAATAAATGTTTTAAGTTTTATCTAATACCTATTAAACAGCCATTAATTAAACAAAGCAGGTTTTAACTTAAAACGACTCAATTTTAAAACAAAATTATAAAAACCACTATAAGGAAATGACATTTTGTGCATTTTATTAACTTTCGAATTTAGTCAAAACAAATTATTAACTTAACGTTGTATATTCTGAAGTCGTTAAATATTTTAATTATGGAGCCTGAATCTTAATTTACATTTCGGAACTTATGAAGGAAAGTACGAAGCTCAGGGTTTATTTTTATTATCAAAATTATAATTAATTAAGCAAGTTTTTTTTATTGGAAGGAAATAATTTTTATTTTTTTAAATTTTGAAAATATATGCCATACCGTCAATAAGCTGAAATTAGCCAATTTAAAAAATGATTTACTCTCCTAATTTATTTTATCCAAATACAAACTATCCAGAACTTTGATAAAAAATAAACTGCAAAAATTTTATATTAATAAATCCTACTATATACGACATTTGTTTTTTTGCTTTTTTAATTAAGCTATTATTACGTATATATTTTTTACCATAAAATCTTTTTCAATTGTTTATGAAAGTAACACACGTATTCGATTTTGAAATAAGAGCTTACAATTTAAATCTGAGTACTAAGTTTTGAAAAATGAAAATGCGTGTTAATCCTTCTTTTCCAATTGTTTATAGTAACTTAGAAGGACACTAACTTTGTGGATAAGAGAAATAAATTTAACAAGCTTCACAGACTTACATCATCATGGTAGCCAACGCGGTAAAATAAAAAAAAATCGTGGGATTCCGAACTGTCCACTTTTTATTTCATATTTATTTTATTTAACTCTGCCCTATACTTTCTATTATTTTTAAATATATGTCCTATTTAACTTGTAAGCTTATCATATTTATTTTATCATGTATCACACAATACTAATGTAGACAGAACTCGGAAATTATATTGCTCCCGACTATCCCAGGACATGTAAAAATTCAGGCATATATTATTCAAGTATATATTTTTTTCCTTACATACCTAGCCGTAGATGTAAATATTTATTGAATGATACCTTTACAAAGATAAATATTTTCCTTTGATTAGAAAATCACCAGTATTCCTCGTACGTGAAAAATATTACATTTTTTAATATAGTGTGATAATACAGTTAATTCTCTTAATATATAACTCTTAATATTAATTTATAACTCTTTAATATATAACTCTCCTAACTAAAATGAAATAAGCAATGACAATATAGATATAATGTTGTTAACAGCAATTCTTATTCGAGAGATCAGTACTGTTTACATGAATATGTTTATTATTAATATGCATTTTAATAAGATGTTTGGGGATGTAACAATTTTATTCCGGCATGCATTTTCAAGCCCTGATGTAAAGAGCATATACAAAGGCTCTCTTTATATATCTGAGGTAAACATTCTCAGACTAAACTATAAATGCTGCAGACCCTTTCTATGTATTAAAAAAATTTCTCCGAGATGAGTTAACGTACCGAAATTTTAACTATAATTTAAGATCGGTGGTACTAGAAATCACGACCGGAAGTCGATGCAAATTGTTAGCCCTAAACTATAAACTCCTCTGACATGAGCCTTATATTAGTTTAAGGTGTCTATAAGTTTGGAAGGATTTCATAAATTTTAATCGGAATGTTTTAAAGTTCAACAGGAAGAGTTATTTCATAACCAATCTCAATAATTTGACATTGGCAAGTATTTTTTTTTATCACATATTTGATCCAACTTTTTCATATTATTCAGATCTCAAATTCGGATTTTGGTATTTTTGCTTATATTTTATGTTTAGTTTATTATTTGTTTGTTTTTAATTTTATTTTATTTTCATTTTTATATTTTGTAAAATCTCATTTTTTAAAGTCCTTCTCATTAGTAACATAATACGTACACCTAAAAGTCCTTTCCACTGAGTTTAAGCATTGCATTAACAAACTTTAATTAAGTTGGGCAAGTACAAGCCACACCATATAGTTGTAATATAAGCAGCATGAAACTGTAAATGAGTGCTCTAACATAGATATTTCCTCATTAAAATTTATGTTAAACGTTACAAATCATGTATATTCTGTCAAATTACTTTTATTTACTACCATAAACAATGAGTTTCGTGTAAAATGCAAGAATTACACCATGAATAAGAAAACTAATTTTACTTTCCATTACAAACTATGCACTTGTTTCGAAATTATGAGCTATACACTTTTAATGCATACTTCTCAACATTTAAATTGGTTCTTCGATATTCTTTGTAAAAAGTTTATTTATTAGATATACATTTTCCACAACTTTAAATTTAAAGAGAAAAAAAAATTACAGTTCTCCAAATAAAGAAATAACAAAAATCTGGTTAGTCTTACTAAAAATATAGTTGTTGTTTATACATATTTCTAGTTTCTAAAATTTAAAAAAAAAAAAATTGGAGTTATCTAAACAAAAAAATTAAAAAAAAAAAAAAAAGTAAAATTAATATCTCAAGTCGAATGAAAAGTAAGTTTAAGAAATAATGATTTAAAAAAATTATTTGTGTGATTTATAAGTGTCATGGATAATTTATTTCTCATAAAGAAAATGTGTGCTACATATTAGAAGCAGCGAGTAATCTACACACTGTCCTTTTACGGGTTTATTTAAATTATCTTTCCTTGTAGAAAATAAAATAAATGGCAGATAGTTACTAAAAACAAGGACAATAATTTTATATAAATAAATATTTTATTCTTCTCTACAATTTCAATACGTGGTCAATATCTTGTACGTATAATAAGAAAATTCATAGAATGTCTCCTTACATTTTTTTTTTTTTTTTTTTTTTTTTTATTATTGATTAATGGTTATGTTTGGTTTCACTAGAAGATCTTATATGTAAAGGCAAGTTCTGGTTCGTTCTGGTTCATGCTGACAATCAGAATATTCAATGATTTTTGTGGACATCGAAAGCAAGGCACTTACTGAATCATACATATACGGACTAACCATGGTATCATATTTAGACACAGAATGTTTACTGTTTGAATCAAGTGCAGTCCAAAATTCATTTTACGTTGTTTCTTTAAATGGTGGATGATTCTCCAGAATAACCTTCAACTTTACCAGTAAGTGAACTTCTACTGAGTTGTGATTTCGTCAATCGGAAGCAGGCATTCAATGAAATTTATCTTTTTCAAAACATATCAGCAGAGATTTATTCTGCTAATATTTTTGGGAAATAAGAGAAGACCGTAAAGCTATAAGATTTTTGTGGAGTTCAGATGCTCCCTCGTTCTCTTTCCATTTTTCATTTGCAATTGCATATGCGACTTAAGACACAAAAAGGTTAACCTTATCTAACCTTTTGAAAATATTCTATCTATTTGATAGGGTAGATATCATATTCAACCATCAACCTTAAAATCTTAATACAAGAACTATTGAAGATTCAATTGGGAATTAATTCTGTAGAAGACTTAATTATGATCAGCGTGTCCTTAACTCTATACAGCAATTATGGAGGAAAATGTATTAAGATTGTGTACACTTACATAAAATACATATTCCGGTAGGTACATGTTGTAGGTAAATATTTAATTGTGGAAATCTTGAATTATTGATTTAGCCATGCCTATGAAAAGGCATACTTGGCATCAGTGTATGTTCGTATAGTGTCCAATGGTAGTAATTCAGTTAATCGCAGGCGAAAAGATAGTTACGTCAATAAAATTAATTAAATTACCACGATTTGAGCTCTGCGGCGTTATGTTACTTACAGCCCTGGTAAGTTTCACTCTACGAGTTTAATATTTTTATTGTTTCATATTTAAACTGGCTCTAGAGTTGTAATTTCAATGGTTTTATTTACGAATTTTACAATTCTAGATATAATTGTAATATTAACTCTACAACTGTAATGTCATAATTATCATTTCAGCAGAGTCGCTGTAAAGACGTTTGTTGCACATCAAGTAAATAAAATTCAAAATCTCTTTCTTTACATTTCGTATGTCATTTCGTAACAGAAATCCATCCGGATATGCCAACTTGGGAATGAATGTGACTAATTTAAATGGCAAAGTGTTATGGTCGTATGGAGTTTCTTATCCTGTTTGTCCCATGAAAAGTTATCAAACAGCACTTGATTTATAAGAATGCAGACACTTTAGTTGTACAAATTTGAAAGATCAACCTTTTTTTGCTTAAGAAGCGATCAATTGTCATTTAGCAAAGAAATTGTAAAGAATTTGTAAACCGACATTCGACTTAAACAGGAAAGGGGTAGTGTTGATTTTCTTAACAAGGAAGAATTAATTATTGAATTTCAGTGTAAATCTAGAGGTATGGAACATAGCGCAACTTTCATTTACACTAAATATTGATTACTGAATTACTATTCGCCATGGAAAAATGTAATTTACCGTTTTAATATTTTCATTAATTTAAAACAAAATTTCCAGTTTGGCTATGTTTTTGGGAATAATTATTACACTAACAAAAAAAAAAAAAAAAAAACCACCGTTAAATAGCGTCTTTGGCGATATGCTCTTTGAGAAATATTACATTATCCTGTATTGAAGATGAAATAAAGGAAAATCAGTCATTAATGGGTGATGTTCAAGAGCAAAGAACTCTGTATTAAAGACATTAGTTTTTCTTTCTTTTACGCCTTTATCGAATTTTTACGATAATTTCGGTGGAAAAGGGGAGGGGGGGGGGTTAGAACACCTTAAAGGGATTACCTCAGCGATTATGATCAATAGCCTTAGAGCTGTTTTTTAGCAATTTCTAAAAAACAAAAGTTTTTTCAATATCAGCTACCTTATGTGCATGTGTTATTTTGACCAAAACTTTAATGGGAGGTCCCAGGACCACTACTATCCAGTACACAAAATTTTAGCATCGTAGATCAATCGATTCGGGAGTTATGCTGACTACATACACATATACATACGAACAGAAATTTTTTCCATACCACTTTTTGAACTCAAGATGTTCCAAAAGTTGGAAAAATGCAAATAAAAAATAGAGAAAAAAATTGTGGATCTAATCCAATACTTTCATTACTTATGTTAATATATGGATCAGTGAAAGTAACTAAAGGTGTTTAAAATCGCTCAATTTTCAATTTTCCTTAATACTGGTCACTGCATTTAAATTAGCCTTGAAATGTGCAATTTATCGTTTTCGTTTTCACATTTCATTAATTTAAAAAAAAAAAAATATATCTGTTTGGATCATTTTTTTCATTCACGAAAAAAATACCGGCCAAAAAATATGAAATCGGCGATATGCTTTTCGATAAATATTTCATTATCATTTCTTGTAAGTGAAACAGAGGAAAAGCACTAGTTGATGGGCGACGCTCAAGGAAAGACATTCGACAGACATTCGGACTGTTACAGACATTGGTTTTTCAACTTTTTACGCCTCTATCGCATTTCTACGGGACTTTCGTAGGTGGGGATGTTTAAATAGTCTTTAAAGGCACTAGCACAGCAATTTTGATCAAAATCGTTAGAGCCATTTTTTAGCAATTCCTGAAAAGCATAAATTGTTCAAAGGAAATTTTTGAAGTAAACCTCCATGGCCACCCCTAATCCGTATACAAAAGTTAAACACCGTTAAACCTGCACGTTCGAAAACGTGCAGAAATGCCGAAAAAATAAAAAAATAAAAAATTGACCGAATGCAATACTTTTAATACTCCATGTAAACATATGCATAATTGGAAGTAAAATACAAAAACAAACCTTTTTTAATAAATATTCTCCCTCAAAATAATATAGCACGTCAATCAAAAGAAAAAGACTCCAGTTGCCACCGTCTATAGACTCGGATGGTTTTAAAGTTGAAGTTTCATATATAGACATTCAGGCTTACTGAGCCACTTAATCACCCTGAAATTTTACCTAAAACGCATGTTTTGCAGGTTTAATTGTAAAGTATCATTTATGTTTCACTTCCCCATACTGATCCATAGTTACTTTCAACCTCCAGCAACCGATCTGTATAAAATCAGTAAAAACCACTATTCGACATCTTTTGAGAAAATGTATAACTGTCATTAAACATCGCGATCAACCTCTTCAACAAATAAAGGAGGATTTTCCTCTAACAAGAGTAAAAAAAATTTCAGAAAATGCATTAAAATTTGAACATCCATTTAAAATCCATTAAATCTATAGCATCTCGTGAAAACTTACATCTCGTATTATTTGTCTTATTTCAACTAAAGCAATTTAATGAAATTTCCAGTGATCTATGGAAATGCATGGCTATTCTTAAAAGATTTATTTTTAACACTTGAAGTAATTGCTGGACAAATTTCTTCGGTGCAAAAAATATTTTACAAAATGAGCAGGTCGCATACTTTTATTTACAAATGATTGGCTCACCGATTTTCACCCGGAAGCCGTCTCTCACATGAGAAGATTTGAGGATTCGAAAGCAAAATTGATAGTTTCACTTAAAACGCATTGTTCCAAATATTATGTTAACTTTCAAAAAGTTATACACCGTTGTAGTTCAAATTGAAATTACTCTCAATTCAAAACCATTGATTTCAATGTGTACTAATACAAATGATCTTTCAGTGCTTACTCTTGACATTTGATCGTCGCGACCCCATCTCACTTCTTTACCGAGTCTGGATTTCACACCACGCCGCTGAATCACTTCTCTAGACGGCAGCTTACACAAGATCTCGTCCAACGCTTTTGGATCACTGGAGAACGGAATTCCGGACCAACTTCCTTCTACAAACTAAATGAAATCTTGTTATAACAATATTCCAAAGCAAAGTAGCCCTCGTGTATTTATTGTGCCAAAAAATCTTCAATACAATAACTAATCAACAAACCAAATGACATCGAAACTGTCCAAATCATTAGCGTGGTTATTTGAGGCTCATTGAAGACAAGAAGTTAAGGCTAACTCTTTTAACGTGTCATATAGGGAGAGAGGTCGATTCAGTTTCAGGTGTCAATAAACATATTAGAATATTAGATTCGTATCAGTAATGCATGGACGAAGTTTTAAAGCAACAAGAGGGAAAACATTTCTTCTTAATTGAAGGACTATTTTTTCCAACCAAACTGTTGAGTAAACAATATTTTATAATTGCGATCTCTAATTTTATTACAAGATGCATTTAATATTGAAATATTGAATTTTTCTTTTCAAATATAGACTCCTGCATACTACTCACTAATGCGTCTACATTAATTTAATTCACATTCCTATTAAAATTATAAACAGTGTTGGCTCACTCTCTGACTTTTATTTCATGAAGAAGTCAATACAAGTTTATGTGTTATCTTTGCCCAGTTAATAAATGAATATTCTACTTTCAATATTCAATTTAAAATTTATTACCATGAAACTCATTTAGGACTTACTCTCTGAAGAAAACGGGTTGTAAGGTATAAGTAGAATATTATATTAGCAACATTCAAAGACATTGTAGCTGAATCAATTACATTGAATCCCAAATCTTTATAAAAATATGCTAATGTAATTAACAAGAGAATAATTCTAATTATAGATAAATTACAAGTACTTTAAAGAAAAATGGATCCATTAAATTTTGAAAACTTTTACAAAGTGCCACACAAAAAAATCGAATATAATCTTTACCAAAAATATTCAATTTTTGAAGCATGTAATTTCAATCCTTAATATATCCGTGATATATTAAAAATTTGCGTCATGCAACTGTAACTCAATTTTGTCTAAAATGTTCCCAAAGACAATTTAACACACTGACTTCAAAGCAAAGTATCTTTTCTCTAAGATTAGCCGTTAAGGGAAAATGTTTCCTTCCAGGAAACGACAATTTCACACACTTTACTTTCGCTCTCAGTGCCAAAGCATTTCTTAATAAACACGTTCCTGCTCAAACATCATCCATCTCCCTTACTAGGAAAACCCTTTCCACCGAGGCGACTCTCAAGCAGGTTACTAGGGAGTGTCGTGCAACACTTGAGAGTGAGGGATGTACACTTGAAACGTTGTTGAGGAAAATCAGCTGAGATTTCATTAAATGATGAGATTTCATAAGCTCAGTATCATAGCTCTCCAGTACAACGGTTTGAATTGTTTACTTTGAAACAAAAATAGACATTTGCAATTAATAAATGAAAGGAGAAAAAAATTGGGTTGTAGAGTAACTCTAATTTTAACTAAACTAAACACTTCAAATTATTTCAAGTTTTCAAACATATATAAAACTTTTAACTTTATAAATAAACCTTACAAATTGCTCAGATGCTAACTTATAAACATTTATCGGGTAAAATTTTGTTTAAAAGATTGAAAGTAAATACTGAATACAACTTTGGAGTGTATTAGGATAACTATGAAAATTTTAAAATGCGAAAAATGCATTGTTTCCATAGTCCTTCACATCCTGTGAATTCAATTTCTGTATGATCCATTAACTGAATATACTTTATAAAAGAAGGAATAGATCACCATGAGAAAAAGAGGCATGAAATATGCTACATTCCTACTCTCTTTGTTTTCAAAAAGATGAAAATATTTTATACCAACTTTTTCCATACTGGTTATATTCATTTTCATAACATTTTTACAGAATCCAAAAATATCTTACAATCATCATGAGAAACCATGAGTTTCAATGTAATGTTAAAATGTATTGAAAAGCCTAAAATCAATTCCGTTTTGATAAGTAATGTAGCGCAGTAAGAACTTTTTTGCAAAAACTTTGGACTAACGTTTACTGCATAATATCATGACTTGAATAGTTTGAAAAACGACTAACGTTTTTGAAACTATTTGGCTCATTTATCTTCGAAAATGAACTAAACAGATCATAATTGACACTAAAAAAATCGAAAATAAATCATGTAGTAGAATAAAAAAAGAAATGGATTAGATAATAAATAAAAAAGTGTGTCTGGAAAAATAGGAAATTACATTTTGACGATGAGTTTATTTGGAAAAAAGTCACAAATAACATTGCATTACCTTATGGATTCTGTAGATATTTATACATCAGACACGAGACATATTGGTTGAAATATAAGCCAAGAATAAAAAATAAGTGGTTTGTTGTTAGATAAGTTTAAGGAATAGAAATAAATTGTTTAGAAAAATATAAATGTAGTACATATGGAAATGGATTGTCATCATTTGGAAAAATCAATGAAATGAAAAACATTGACTTTCTAAAAAGATCTATGATAGTAATACAATATGGTAGATGAAGAAAGAATGATCACGCAGTCATTCCAATATCAAATAGTTAGCAGTACCAATAGAACTAAATTATTCGTTTCGTTTCATCTGTTAAGTTATAACTTTCATTGAAAATTTAGCTTCATCTTATGCATTCATTCAGCTTTTTTTAGATTCATTCCTACTATTGATGTAAAATTCGCTTGGCATATTAAAGCATAATAAGGGACTCGGAATTAAATCCCTGTTGAGGTTATCTCACTTCACAATTTTTACTTTAAAAAAAATGACTAAATGCGCAACGATAGTGACAAAAAAAAAATTGTAGATTTTTTGGTCTTCTCAATGGGTTTTTTCTGGGTTTTCTCCTACTAGACGCATTTTCGAGGAAATTTCCATTGAACGAACTCCTGGAAGAAATTTCCTTATTATTTTAGTGATTCAACAACTTTTTGCCATAGCATTGATCTTATGCAGTTCTTGTGACTAGTAATGACCAAATCAGCCAACATCCAACTCATAAAGGAAGAGTAGGAAAAAATGGTATTAGTTAAAATATAATTTCAAACATTTTGATCTATCTTATTTTGTTTCTGATAATACTAAACATTATTGCAGCAAAATTTTATCTTTTAAACTGAACAGAGCATTTTGAAAAGGAAATTTTTTTATTAAAAGCATTCCATTCCGCCTTCCTATACCTTATTGTTTGAGATACATACCAAATTTGTTAATATAATTTTTTTTTTAAATTGACTTAATAATAAAGATACTAAAGAAGTTTAAAATTTCTAATTTGAGTTAATTATATATTTTCAAATTATTTAGTATAAAAAAGTTTATATGTATTTTTGGTTGTTGAAACAATAAAAAGTTTTTTTTTAAAAAAGCAACATCATTTAACTCATTTTGACAATTTTTTAATGAATTCCCCTTATTTCAAGGTACGTAATTTAATATTAATATTTAATGCTAAATTTATTTCGTTGTCCGTATTATCTTATTCACGGATCGAGGTTGATGACGAGTCAGTTGTGTTGTATTTGCTTTTTTAAATATAAAATCATCTGTTGTCACTATATTTTATACATCATAATTAAAGTTATTAAATAACTGAAGGATCTTCTGAAAACAAGAAAGAGAAAAAAATGTCTACGATGATTTTCCTTCCATTGCTCCACATAAACGACGTGGAGAATCCGGAGTGACTCTTGGAATTTTCATTCAGCCTTGAAAACTGAGTAATGACCAATAATTTAAGTTTATTAAATATTATTTATGAATGAATGGGGTAGATATTGACGACATTTTTTGTAGGAACAAAGGAAAATCTCTTTAAAGCAATGATTGATAAGCCTTCATGTTTGGTTTCATTTTATTGTGTTAATAGTTAATTAATTTTCCATCATTACCTGAGAAATAACGTAAATGTTCAGTTACGCTTCAGATTAATTTTCAATTTAAAAAGTTGAAAGAGCGCAGGCTTTCTAAAAAGTATTAATAACACATATTTGACATATTTTCCGTCTCTTTGAGAAAGTAAAAGAGTATACAATATTAGCCTTTCTTTTTCAAGAGCTCGATCATCCCTACCCGGGTAGCCTAGAATGAAGTAGAGCGAGACGTGGTCATGCATTGCTCGATTTGACGGATAATGGTTTTTAGTATTTCTCCCAGGCAACCCAACTTGGTCGATTTGTGTAAAGTAGCAGCTATTTAACTTTCTTCGATATAGGAACTCTAACCATAATGTGTGTTGTGAATCTGGTACCAATCCAAATCAAATGTATCCCACATATTTAGTTGAAACGACATCTTTCCTAAAAATAGATATCTGGTTCTCTTACGAAAATGCAGAAAACTGCTTTAAAAATGAGTTCAACGTCACAAAGAATATTTCATTAGCTTTAAAATCTTTCAAATGAGTTCAGAAATAAATTCCTCGTTTTCTGATGCACTCTGTCTCAAGATTTAATTAAAAATTTCATGTTCACCTCCCAGAATAAATGATGAATTTAAAATCGACCATTAACTTTCCACGACTTGTAATCCCTCATCAAGTTTTTTATTATAAATTTCAGATAGACAAGCAGTTAAAAAACAGAATAATATTAGTGCAAAATGGGGATAATGAGGAATGTTGGGGAAATGACGCCAAAAAATAAGAATTGTATGAAAAATTTTGAAAACTTCATTGGATTTTTTGTGTTTCAAATTTTCTTCACTCTATAAAAAGTTTAGCACTTAACGCATAAAAAAATTGCTATAAATCCTTTACATACATTGCCAACTTTTAGGTGCAGTTTTTGCACCTTATTTAAGTTATTTTGAGCTCTGATTTAGGTTTTACAGTGTTTGACCACTACGAAGAAAATCCTTTATTCCGTACCATGAACTAACACTTTTGCCCCAAAACTATACAGAAGGCATTTTCATCGATAACGAATTTATTCGCTAAGTTTCAGCTCGATTAGATAACCGCAAGTGGGTTAATTAGTCATCTTAATTATCAATATTAACAGTTCAAAAACTTGTTAGAATGCATTCTCATTAATGAATCTATCTGTTAAATTTCATCTCGATTGCGTGGCGGAAAATGAGTTAATTAGTCTTTCAAAGGGTAATATAGTAGGGTATGTAAAAGCGGTCTTTGACAGGCCATAAAACTTAATAGTATGAATGTTCATCAAGAATGAATCTATCTGTCAAATATCAGCTCTATTGGATGACGGCAAGTGTGTTAATCAGTTAAGTGTGTTAATTTTAGGAACAGGAACTATGGTTTATTGCAAAATAGAAAATATACCAGCTCTGAAGCCACATCAGAAGTCACAAGGTTGTGGTCTGAAAATCACATGTTATACGGCCAAAATGAAAATCAGTGGTGTTTAGAGATGAAAAAATGGAATCTATATAGTTGGTCAAGATGATTGGGTACCATATTAGCATGACTTGCAGAAGGAACCTCGGTATTTATAAGTCCCTTACAAGATGGTGGCTCAGTGATGGTTTGGATAGCCTTTCGCTACAATGATCAAGTATCTCTGCACTCTACCAGTGGTTACCAAATACTACAGCATTACACTAAGACATGCGAGGATAACTTGTTGCCATTTACTGAGCTGCCTGATTTAATTCTCAGAATTTAAAAGTTCTCTACTGGCCGACATATACCCCAGATCATAACACAACAGATACTCTTTGGGGTATCATATGTCGCAAAATTACTGAAATGTTAGACAATAATCTCCTATAAATGAACCCAAAAGATCTATAGAGGATATATAGAACCAAATAAAGTCTCAAACCATGCAAAATTTATTTTCTTTGATGGAAACTCACATTTATGAACTAATTAACAAAAATGGGTACACAATTAAGTTTTAAATCATGTTTATTTTAATTTAATTTCATTTTTGTCTAAACTTTTAAGACAATGAGTATTAGTTATGTTACCAATTAATGACATGCAATATGCACAATTAACTTTTATGGTTATAACTCACATTTATGAACTAATTAACAAAAATGGGTACACAATTAAATTTTTAATCATGATTATTTTAATTTCATTTCATTTTTGTCTAAACTTTTAAGACAATGATTATAAGTTATGTTACCAATTAATGACATGCAATATGCACAATTAACTTTTATGGTTATAAATATTGTCAAGTATACAATGCATATTAAACTGAAGCGTTACCACGAAAACTAATTAAATTTATTCTGAAATCCGTGTGATTTTGTTCAATGTCTAAACTTTTGCTTCGCAGTGTATATTAGAGTGTGAAAAAGCGTCCTTTTAGTGGCAGAAACCAAATTTGAAGGAATGCATTATCAACGACAAAGAGTCTATCTACCAAGTTTCAGATCTACTGGTAGATGGCTACAGGCTTAATTAGTCCCTCGAAGTTGTAATTCAAATAGGTGTAAAAGCGGTCTTTTAGTTACAAGTAACAAAACTTGATAGAATTTAATGCCATAAACACCCAATCTATCTCTCTAGTTTCAGCGCGATTGGATAATGGAAAGTGAGGTAGGTTGATTACTTTTCGGAAGCGGAAATAGAAGTGTGTGTAAAAGCAACCTTTTAGTGACTGTCAAAATCTTGATAAAATGCGTTATTATTGAGAACGTATCTATCTGCCAAGTTTCAGGTCGAATGGATGACGAAAGACGCTTTATTAGTCCTGCATAGTGGAAATACTATAGCGTGTGTAAAGCAACCTTCGGCCGCTTACAGACCTCAAACTTGATAGAATGGAATGTACTCACAGACGGGAAGTAGGATAATTAGCTCTCCACAGATTTTCCCGACACAAATAAACAAAATCGAAGTTAATATAAAAAATTTAAAAATAACTGCCATATAAGCCACTTAAATTACCATATTTCCATTCTGTGACGAAAATTTGATCTACTGTTCGTTTATTTCTTAAGATTAAAATGTTATAAATTTTCCTACTCTTTAAATGGTACGAATACTAATATTTATGATTATACGTTCGTTAGAAGTATACTCTTTGTGGATTTAAAAAGATGCGAAGGAAATTTAGTTAGTAACATTCTGGGATAGGATTGAATTTTAACCACTGTTCAACTAAATTCCATACATGTAAAATATTTTTTCAACCAAAATAATATCCAGGGAAATATTGATTGATACTTACTTTCCTGAGTTCTTTCGAATTTTTCTGTCTACGTATTTCTAAATTAAATGAAAGGATACAAGCTATTTTTAAAAATGTTTTCTGGCGCTTTTTTATGACATTCAAAGCAAGTGCCGCATGTAGTTTCCGTTTGATACAAAACATACAAACCATCTAAAAAATTTTAACTCAAATTAAAAAAATCAAAAAGGTTTTTTTATTATTGTTATTTTATTTTTTTATAAATGTGTAGGTATTTCTAGACTGTTTATTTGGTTTCTTCTGAATAATTCAACTGTTTTTAACATGATACGGATTTCAGTTCTTTTTACAATAAACAGACATGAAAGTAGTTCTATAAATATAATTTTTCTTTACCTATACAATTTTCATTACCTTTAAAATGGACACATAATATTTTAATAATATACTGCTTTTCAAATAAAAAAAGGATTGTTGAAACAGTAGAAAATAATATTACCCCTAAAGATTCGTAATTTTAGTTAAAAAGTTTTTTATACCAAAAAATTGTATTGCTTTGGTTAATTTACAAACTTTTCCTTCATTTTAATCCAAAAAACACTAAGGAATCACAATAAACATATATTAAATAATTTGCAATATCTACACACTTATAAAGCTATTTTACTTATCTATATGAACCATAAAACACTACGTATTAATTACACAATTCTTATTTATATTAAAAATAACGAATGAAGAGCAATGCTTACCAGTATTTAAATACATCATTAATATTTAAAATAAAATTAGATAAAAAAGTAAGTATTAAATTAAATAAACAATCAGTGGCAATCAAAATTTCGCAAAACCATGTATGTACTTGGTTGGTAGTTTTCAGATTATCTGGCGCCGTCAGCAACACGAGGGGTATAATGCGCCGAAACATTCGTCATTAGACAAGCCAACATACATTTACAAACACCCATGCCAAACACGGGACTCGAACCCGCAACCTCGTGGTCTAGAAGCTAGCACTCTAACCACTATACCGTTTGGTCGGCAACCATATATGTACAAAATTGTGTTGTGTATACTTCAGTGAAAAAGGCATGAAATGTCCAGTAATGAGGCAGCAAGTTACTGCTAGCACCACCTGTTGGAGAATTGATCCCATTACATTTAATTTTTTGCAGATTTAGAAATAATTCTTCTTGAAAACTAAATTTTTTTAGAAAGTAGTTCTTACAGTATTGATTCATTTTCTTTAAATACTAATTTTTAAATAATTTAAGTTTTTTTTTTTTTTTTTTTTTTTTTTTAAAGAAAAAATTCTGTATTCTTTTCCTTTTCCAACATTTTTCTAAAAATTTTCGGATAGTTTTTCCAGTTTCTAAAACTTAAGAGATTCGGATTTTTAATAAGTGAAATACTTTCGAAATAAAAAATTGCTTGCGTAGGTAAAAAAAAAATCGTAAAATTTTTTTTATTTTTCAACATTTTAATCCATGTTAAAATATTTAACTTTTTTTTAAAGTCCATTTAGAATTATACCAAATAATCAAGTAATTAAATATTTGCTAAAGTCTTAGTATTTTGAATTGAGTGGTAATTCCAAAAAAAACGGGATTTGAGAAAAAGGAATGGAACTATTGGAATAAGCATTCTAGATAAAATACGATTTTTAAAAAAATCTCTATTTTTGTTTCAAACTATTATGACAACTCAAAAACTTGTAATAATATAGAGGTTACCTGAAAGGCAAAAATTGCAAAATCAATATTTTTATCTTTTGTTTCAAACTGAAGAGAAATCAAACTATTTACTCAGAACTTAAAGTTAGTGAGATCGGCCGAAAACTAACCTAGCCATTTTTATACATAAAAAATTCCTCCAAAAAGAACTCAACCATTGTTGAAATAGAAACCGTTACATTTATATTTTAAACACCATTTTTCACTTTATAATTAAAGCAATACTTAAGGGTATTCAAAAGCAGAACCCATATTCTAACAAGAAATCGATATTCAAGCTCAGAAGAACATCCATAAAAAATAATTCAGTTCATTGACATCGTAAGAGGGCATCTCCCCTAATAAAATCGGCAATCCCTCTCCGAACAAACATCTTTCTTATCTGATGACCAAATGTATGACATTGCACAGTCGCCTCTTTCCCTATCTGAAACCCTTTCAGTTCTGTCAAAATTATACAACACTGGGTTCTACTCTAACTCTAGCAATACTAGAACAAGATTCACAGAACACGCGTAAAGATAAGCACGGAGGCTGAGTGGTAGGATAACTCTTATCTGGTTTCCTCCGCGTCTAAAATGCTTGCCTAATGGAATATTGGCATTGCTGAGAACTTATCTGTTCGGTACGGATAAAGTTACGCTTTATCTTGGGAAATTTTTTAAGATTTGCAACATTTTCATCTAGATTTATGTATTTTTGAAAAAATAATGGATTTCTGGAACTTTGGATTGCTGCTGAGAATTTTTATAAAATAGTACAGATACATTCTGTGAATTGCAAAATTGCTCGACCACTTTTGGTTTTCCGGTAATGAATTTTTCAAGGCGTGGGAACTATATTGTTCCAAAATATAGTTAAAATTCAAACTTTATTACTGGGAGTTCTGAAGACCAAATTTAAAAAAGAAATGCCCTCTAGAAGACTTTTAAAAGGAAAATATCAAAAATTTACGATTTGGAGGAAGTAGAACAGAAAATGTTTCGTAAAAAGAAAATTACTAAAAATCAGTTTTAACCCCTTAATTACCAACTAAACTACATACGCAAAGTTACTCAGTTTGTTGTTTCCGTAATTTATGGAAGACAAAAGTTTAAAACGGCTAAATACCCAAGATAATAAACTCCAAACAAACAACAGACTAATGGCAGTGGATTCCTAAGTTTCAGTTAACAATTTTTTTATTTTTTGTTTCCAAAATCATCTAGAAATAAGTTGAATTGAATAAAGGAGTCTTTTAAAGATATTAGATGAATAGCCGCCCGATAACGAGGTGAACTTTTATTTCAGAAAAACTCAAATCAAGCATAGCAATTATTCAAAGGGCGAAAAGATTAACAGCAATTTTTATTAAGAACCTTGTAAGTGTAATTAAAACAAAATCTACCGATACAAACTAGAAAAATATTATATATTTTCCCTCAACAAAAATCCTCTTATAAATTCTCTAATTCTTTTAGCTCAAGAATAACTTTCTCGCATCAGCAGCTTCATTCTTTGAAGAGAATCAAAGAATGCTCAAGACAAACAAGCTCAACAATAACCCCTTGAGGCTGATATGACAATGACATTCCTCCACAACTATTACCATTCGAAGATGTTTCTGAAATGTTTGCTCGTTGGCGTGTTATGAGAAGATACATTTCGGATTACATTAACAGACTGTCTTGCCGACTTATAAATGCAATTTGCGTCTCTTACAAGCAAATCATTTCCTAAAAGGTTATTTTTAGAAATTTCTTATTCTAGAAATCTCTAAGTTACATTACATGCTTATTTTTTAAAAGTTTTTTTTTTTTTTTTTTAATGTTGAAGTAAACTGTTTTCAGAATTTAGGAAGTAATAGAAGGAATAACCAAAAAAATGTTTCAAAAATATAATAAAAGTTGAAAACTGGTGAAGTAATAAAATCTGTATGGAGTTCAAATATGATTGAAAATAAAAGAAAACTGCACATTGTATTCGTAAAAGTAACACCTTTTTCATTCATAAGGCATTACGGTTGAATGCAACAAAAATTTCGCTATATTAAAAAGAAAATTAAAACAGATTGACAAAGATGAAAAAAATTAAACACTAGTATCAAAACACATAACGTTATAAAGTTTATTTTCAAAAATCAACATTTTTGTATTAAAGTAAAATTTAATGTCTCAGATCATAAAAAAAAAAATTATAAATATTAATGATTCTATTTAGAGATATAGAGAAAGATATTATTTAAAGAAAGATATCGTATCCTTTTTATTTAAAAAAAAAAGTTGCTATTCAGTTTTGATTTTTTTTTCTTCCAGTCTGGAATTTAGAGAAGATGTGAGCACAGAGATTGAAGTATAATTTTTGAAATATATTTATTTTTTGTATCTAATAATTAATTTTTATATTGTTTTTAAAAAAATACCCTTTATTGAATACTATTATCACCAATTTTTATTACAATTATTTTGCTATTCGGTAATGATGTAGCCGCTATTGAAGAAGCTTGAATCAATAAAGTTATATCCATACGTCTATAACTACGTCCATTTTAAGAAATATATATTTGAACATAATTCTGAAGTTCAAAGGTAGGTTCATACTTTCTGAAAAAACCTTTTTATACTGAAATAACAAAATTTTAACAATACTACAATATACTTAACATTGTTCTTTTCATTATTATTTTTCTTTTACTCATTAAGTATATTAACAATTTGAGAACTTTCTGAGGTAAACATAGCAAAGGTTAAATTACTTGGAGCTAACAAATAGTTCGTATACAAAATTTTTGATTATAATAAAAAGGAGGAAATCATAAATAGGGGAGAGTGTTGCACATTAAACAGGTTTTAGACATTGTTACATGTGCATTCAAATGTATTGTAAAATACTAAAAATTTATATCGTAAAAGTAACTTTATTATATCAATAAATGAACTAGAAATACAATTAATTACTCCATCAAGAATATAGATAAAACTAATTTGTAAAATATTATGTGAAATGGTTCAATGTGCACCTTTGGGTGGGATACTTCGAGCCTCTAAGAGAGGTAGATTGAACCCGTGTGAAATAGCATTCCAAACAAACATAAGTGATATATGCTTTTTCACTGAACACTTAGGATTAACATTGAACACTTAGGATTAACATTGAACACTTAGAATGAACAATTTCACTGAACACTGGATACTTACGAAGACATCTACTAACAATAATAATGATTTAGCGAGAAGCAGTTGTCATTGGTTTTGAAAGGCACATCACAATGTTATTTCTGCTTATGTACTTTTATCTTCTATGTCTGGTTTAAGAAATTTTCCTATCAGTTTATATTGCCTATAAAAATCAACGAAATATAGCTATTCGTCATCTTTTATTAGAATAATTATTTTTTCAACTTAATTAAAGATTTTCCTAACAAATTTTAATAATTTTAAAGCAATTAAAGCAAAATCCCCATTTTCTGGCTCTTTGAAATTCATGTTGACAAGGTCTGTTGCATTATCTTTAAATTCAACGCTTTCATCACTTTAATCGTCAAACAAAACACAAGTGTTTTCAGACTCCTCTTCATAACTATCTTGTCTGATTCGCATAGTACTTTTTTGAGCTCCTGAGTTAATTTATTCTTGAATAAATAATGTAAAGTCCCTTGAATAAATACAAGCGAAGGTAAATACGAAAAACATAATTTCTAACTTGAAGTGTATTCTTCAACATTTAATAACTAAAAATAAATAACATTTTGAAACTTTGAGAAAACATCAAATTTATTATAATTAAAATGCTATTTTTAGCAATTTTTCCATTTTTTGTTAAATAGATTGATTTTTTGGGTTGATATTTAACTTAAAAATTTAAATTTATCTAAGGAAAACTCAATAAAAACTTATTATATTTCAATTCCTTACCATTACTTTTTATTTGATATTTAAATCAAATAAGGTATCTATTTGTCCATCTTGGAAGGAAATATTCATAAATTAAATAAATAAATAACTATTATTCTCAACAACACATCAAACAAATTATAATTTTTATGATGGAGCAGGTTGAACATAGGTTCTAACAACTTCTCCTTTTCTTGTGATTCAATGCACCCCATTGGCAGCTATTTAAAAAAAATTGCTTTATCACAATTATGGTGCAACTTTTAAATTTAAAACTATGACACAAACCATTATCTAGAATATTACAATATGTTTAGTAAAAGAAATTTATTAAAAGCGCACATATCAAAAGTAAGTATCTGTAAACTGTTTCCAAATCTGTAAAATTTTACTTTCATAGGCGAGTTTTAATAAGGATCATCTCAAATGATACCAATTAAGAAAATTAAACTTTGCTTTATATGAATAATATATTTACTTCTAGTTTATAACACTGTAATGATTTCTTATGCGAAAAAAATAAAAATAAATGAAAAAATACCAATGGTTCAAAGTGCCCCTATGTTTAATGTGCCCAACTCTCCATTACTATACCACTGGTACCACGTCTCAAAATGTAACTCAGACGATTAGAAGTTAATTGATGAATATAAATCCCGATCATATTTGACCATTCCCATTTCATTTACCAAAAGTAACAGTTTGAAAACGTTTCTTTTACCACAATTTAAAATGTTAAAAAGCTTAACAATCCCTTACAAAACCATCAATTAACTGACCTATTATAAAAGTACAACTGACAAGCATCTCGATAACCACTAACTTTTCCATCATTCATAGTAGCCTCTTTCAGTTGTAGCATTATTTTGTTACGACCTGGCATTGTACAGTACTGAAATATAAGTCACAAGAAGAACACTTAGTTACGCTTCTTACAAAAACTAATGAAACATTTAATAAAAATCCTTTCCACGTAGTAGCAACCAAAAGGACGATAAACATACTAGACCAGATCTTTCCTATATGAATATAAATAAAGCAACAAAAAATGTGCAATGCATAATACACGCTCCCAAAACTTTGAACAAAAATTAGTTTCTCCAAAACAGAACCTAATTACAGCCATTAAAGATTTCGAATCCGCAAACATGCTTTAACTTTCATCGCTGAAGTTAAATGGCGAACATATTTCAAAACAAAACGATGCGTAGGATAGCGAATAGGACACAAGATAGCACACAGCTGTCTCTGAGTTCATTAGTTCCGCACACTAAAAAAAGATAAATAAAAAAAAATTCAAATCATATCTACCAACCGGATTAATTTAAAGCTTACGTTGGTATATTGCCAGAGTAAAAGTGGTATTGTAGCTAAGGCTCATTTACATAAAAGAAAGTGAAATAATCTAACTTTTTCGGTTGGTAGAAAAGTTTTCTGCGTCATTATTCTGAACGTATATTTCTTTTTCTGGCTTAACTACCATCTATCTGAATACATGATTCTTTCTAGCGTTCTTTCTAGTTAGAGTTTTATAAGAGAAAACGAAAGATTGAATCCTAAGAAATGTCGGAATAGAAAAAATATACTTTCCGATTTCCAAAACATCAATAGTGGCTTCCTATTGTGGAAAAGAGTTTACAATTTATTGCGTCAGTCTAAGAAAGTTTTTTTTTTCCCTCCCCTAATGATGAAGAAATGTACTTATGATATACACAACATGCATTTAATGCTTTCTTGAAAGATTCTTTTTCATAACCAAAAAGTTAAAAAAAAATCAGTTTAGTATTTATGTTTGTCATTATATAATAATGTATATTCTCTCGTCGATACTCTTTGACAATTTCGCTCATAATACTTTTAAAATTCACATAATTACAAAACAATAACTGTTCATACAATTTACTCTGCAATCATAGATAAAACTAATATTCTAAAATGGTAAATTTAGTTGCACTAGAATAATAAGTGTTCTAATTAATTTAAAAGTTTGATTGTATGACTCCCACTGAATGAATGAAACAACCAGAATTAATATTTTTTCTATGACGCTGTAAGGGAAAACAAAAAGTACATACTTTAAGATATTAAATTAAATAATAACACGCGTCTTCAGTTAATTATAAATTGACCCCATTTAAGAATTTAGACTCTTCATAAATAGTTTCAATGGCAAATTTACCATGTAAAGATGTATTGGTGTCATTACAAAATGTTTAATTATAAAAAGTACTTTTATGAAATATAAAAATTGATTAGCATGATGAAAGACTAAAATTAAAATTAAATTGCAATGTTTAAAATTTTAGGCTATAACTTAAATATTTATATACGTCTAAAATAATAAACAACGAATCAGTTTATGGGTCTGTGGGTTGTGGTTTTGTAGAAAGTGACTTCAAATATACGTAGACCTTTGAAATTTTAAACATAAGAAGTTCTAGTCTTTTTATTGAATTGCACTGCCCAGACCAAGAGACTCATCCTGAAGGGTTTAAAGCTTTTTCCCTACCGGCCGATGAGGAAGAATGGCCCCTCCACAAGGAAAGCCCGCGGAGTTACCAGAACCAACGGACAGCATTTATTTATACTAAGGTTAGATTTACATTGGATTTTAAATTATTTATTAAATCTGGGTTTTGGTCATTTGATTGTGGTTTTGATAAAAAAAAATGCTAAAAATTAAAATATTTATTTATTTATTTATTTATTTATTTATTTATTTATTTATTTATTTATTTATTTATTTATTTATTTATTTATTTATTTATTTATTTATTTATTTATTTATTTATTTATTTATTTATTTATTTATTTATTTATTTATTTATTTATTTATTTATTTATTTACTTAATTTCAAAACGCCTTCCAATAGGAGCGGTGCACTGAACTGTTCAATACAAGTAGTTTTGGCCTTCTAATTGTTATTTTGATACACAGAGTGTTAAAGTTTTAATTAGTTTTTTAATTCAATATTTTTAATTTAAAGTTTTTTACAAAATGACTTTCAATACGCGTAGTGCTCTTAAGTTTTTAACATAAGTAAGTATATTAAACTATTTAACATAGTTTGGTATTCTAATTCTTGGTATTCTAATTCTTCTTTTGAAAAACAAAATGCTAAAATTTTAATAAAGTTTTATAAAGTTTTTTTACAGTGTGATTTCCAATGGACGAAGAACTTTGAATTTTTAAATATAAGTATTTCTGGTTTCTAATTTTGCTTTTCATGAACAAAATGTTAAAATATTCTCTGAGTGAGGAAGGGTAAAAGAGAAGTTGTATTATTGTAATAACGGGAAAACACTTTGCATCTCGACATGGGGGAGGTTCGAATTATAAAGTTTTACGCAACAATTAACGAGGTAACCGAGCTTATGCGTTCACAGCAAGGAACCTTTCACCGAGTAAGGCGAGCTTATGCTTGGTTAGCAATGAATCTTTCAGCAAGCAAAGCGAGCTGTACTTGCATGGCAATGAAATTTTAGCGAGTGAAGCGAGCTTGAGTTTGTGTGGCTATGAATCTCTCGGCGAGCGAAGCAAACCTGGGTCGTGTAGTATCAAAAGCTTCTACTTATGCACAACAATGGGTCTCGACAATGCGGGACCACGCAATTTGTAATTTATAAAAATTTATTTAACAATTATTTGGTAAGGATTGTTTTGTAAAACTCACACCCATTTGTTTGCTACAAAAAAAAAAAAAAAAAAAAAAAAAAAAACATTTGATTAGTAGTTGCTTTGTAAAATCACTAATTCAAAAAAAGAAAACCCAGCTGCTCCCTTTCTCAGCTAAGAATAAATACTAGTTAGTTTTTTTAATAAAACCTTTTAAAATTAATTTGTTGTATACTCACTTCTAGTAAATTGCTTATAATGTTATAAACATATATCCTGATACAAGTTTAGTATGATTTGAAAAGCTTTATTTCTAATGCATGCCTTCAATTACCTTTATTTTGAAGTAAACAGTTTTAAGTTAGATCACTACACTTTCGAAAAGAAAAATTAAACACTACAAAAAATCCTAAAACATATTTTAAGTTTAATTAAATCCATAAATATAAACATAAAGGCAATAAAAGTTTAAATTATTTTATATATTATTAGTTAAAGTTAAAACATTTTGTGCATGGAAAGTGATCCTGATGATCGATTATAGTAACAATAGACGTCAGAAGTAGAAACAACCTGTTAATTGAATATGTAATTAATATGTTTTAGTCAAGTAATTACGGAATATTGTCGTAGTTGAAGAAAACTTAAAATAGTAACTGACGATTGAGGGATTGTTCTTTTGTGCACCTGCAACGTTGTTACTTGACTGTTGTAGAAAGTGACACAACATCATAGAATGACTAAGGGAAAATAAGACAAATGACGTTAAACTAAAAACACAAGCCAATGAACTAATAATTTAATAAAGCGCACCCGCTTTACTTTGGAAATAATTTTCCGATAGTTAAACAGATGAACGACTATACAATAATGGTCGAACAAACAAACAAAATCTCTGCTGAATATAGCATTGTGAATGGGAAAACAATAAGTTAACCCCTTCATAATTGTTGGGTAATTAACTTGGAAATTTCCAGACAGACACTGAAAGCACAATATTAAGATCATTTCCTGGCCATTAAATACTTTTTAAAAAAAAAAACTGTACTTCCCTTTTTATAACATAGCAATATACACATCAATTTATATGGTGCATTGGTAATGCCAACTGGACCGATATCAGATTTGGCATTATTTTATTGGTCTTTAGATTGAAGACGCCAATATATTCAATGTTAACTTCCTTACAGAAGTGGCGGGTTGAAATTTTGTTGACAGGGTAATTATCAACGTACTTTCCGAGCTATGAGGGAAACAATAGATTCTCGGAATTATTGCCATTTACACAGCGTTATTTTCTTCCACGTGTACGGAATTTGCACGGCTTAGATGGACACAATTTCTTTTTATATTCATTATCCACTTTCAATCGGTATTGATAACCTGTTTAACAGCAAATAATTAAAATAAATAAAATGCCCAGCATAATGCCTTGAACTAAATTTAATAGATATGTATGGATCTTAGAAGGATCATGCAATAATTTGATATTATTTTAATACAAAAAAAAATTTTGGTAATGTTGCTGAAATATTTTTGTGCATAACAAATTATTTCAGTCATGAATTCCAGTCAAGAATTATATTTAATTAAAGAATAGTGTATCACAAGGTTGGTACCATTTTTAATTTTCTTTTTCAAAGACCTTAAATGGACTATTTGGTAATTTAGTATGCGTTATACATACATTCACGGTAAAAATATATTTTTAATCTTACAAATCTGCTAAAACTGTATGCATTAGATGTTAATACATTTCTTATCCTTAATTTTAGAATTTTTTTCATCTACAACTTTTTTTTTTTTTTTTTTTTTTTTTTTTTTTTTTTTTGCACACCAGTGTAATTGAATTTAACCAAAACAGGTTCGGGTCATGAAAAACGTAGAAGAATAAGCTTATCGGGTTTAGTTCAGACAAGTTGAAAATTCATTTGTTTTTCAAAGTTTAAAGTATTAAAACTTTAAAAAAAAATATATTTTAATTGTATATAAAATAAGAAGCTCGACTATGGTTTAAAACCGACTCTAAAATAACATTAAGGAACAAATACCAACCTTTAAAATTCGTCAGCTTAATTAAAGCCCACCAAAAACCTCAAATTTGTAAAAAGAATTCGAAGAAAGGAATTCATCCAAAAAAGTACAGGCATGTTTTTTACCCAACGTGGTTTTTTAGCCAGGTACTAGTTATCTACCGTTTTTCTTATACAAACTTCTTTCAAATATAATGAAAACGAAAGTGAAGAAGCATAAATTTCCAAAGGGTATGGAAAACCAGATTTGGCGTTATCTTTCAAAAGTAAAAAAAACTTTCAATTAGGAGGCGCAAATTTTTTTTTAATTTAATATGCTTAATTAAGGCTCATTTCATGTATGAATTTATCAAAAAGAATTAAATTGCCATGTTTTTATTCAAAATTTTAATTATCCAATTGGAACGAAATATATTGAAAATAGTCTTGATAGGAATAAAGTGCCCATATGACACTCAAACTCAGTCTTCCCTATATCTAATCTATATATATTTAAATATATGTCTCTCCCTACGATCCTTGTAGAAATTCACAGTTTACTAATCACATAAATATCAAGTATATTTTACTTAGCAGCGTAACAAAGAGGTTGAAAAAAGCTCAAACTTTTTATTTTTAAAATATACTATTTATGTAAACAGACAAAGATTTTAACAAATAATGTATCACATTTTACAAAATTTATTTATAGTTTTGTAAAAAATATATATAGAGATTCCCACTACCATCCTTAATTTAGTCCCAGAAAATTTATAAATATTGTTGGAAAATATACCTATACGTACTTTAACAGATTACTATTAGTGCATGGCGGAATAGTAAGTAGGTATGGATAAATAAACTATCAGTGTTAAAACAATAAACTTTAAGAATAAAATTTTCTCGTGATTTTAGGTAAAAATCAGTAGAATAACGTTTTTCTCATAAATATAGGTAAAAATAAGTCTACTAATCAAAAGGCAATATGGGTAGGCAAAAAAAAGATGGTCCTACAGGCATTATTTCTAGAAAAATATCAAAATATTTCTTAACTTTTAGTGTAAAACCTTTCAAAAGTTACAAATGATACTTTTCTTTATATTTGAATTGTTATAATTTCTCTAGAAACAAACCTCAATAATTTTATGTGGCAGCTGATTCCTCTCCAAATTTAGATTATTTCCGCAACGGAATTTAAATAATAACCATAAGTGCTTATAAATTAAACATCTCAAGAGCTTGTTTGATTCCTGAAATATTCCCCTAGTAGTTTGAAGACTTAGACTTGAAATGGTAAGCCATTGTAATTGCAAATAGATTTATTTAAGCTGACTAAACAGATTGAATTTCAAATTCTGAAATTGGCTAATAATCGTCATATCTTGATGTGTATTGTTTAAAAATTATAATATGTTAAGTAACGTGAATACATAGAATGTTTAATAATAACATTCTGATACCATGGATTTTTGAAATTTCAATTAATTCATACTATTCACAAAACTAGTAGTGGCTGTAATTTTTGCATAAAATAAAACCTGTTTATTACAAATCTTTATCAGGAATGCAATTTTAGTTGAGTGGATATTATAAAGAGTTAATAATAGAAAGAAAAGTAAATATCTCTAAGGGCTGTTGACTTTTAATCAAAATCAGAACGTAATTGTAAAACGATAGAGACCAATAATTTATCAAGAAACAAAATCCATCATTTTATTTGATGTGTTAGGAAAACAGTAATTTTACATAAGTTTATAAAAGAATTTTTTACTTTTTATGATTCATTTCTCGTAACATTTCAAAGTGTTTAATGCAATGCACTTAAGCAAAAATATGTATGGCTTTTTAATAAAATATTTTACAAAAACAAAATGCGAGAAAGAATTACAAGAGATGACAAATTTATTATATTCAATTATTTCTGGTAAAATAAATGTTAAATTAAGAGTTTCAAAGTAGTTAATGCTATTGTTTCAGAAATATTGATGGGGGAAAAAATGTTTTTTATAAAACAATTTCGTATATTTTAATACGTCGAGCATTTTTATAATTTGTTTTTACGGTTCATTTTCACTATCGATATGCATTGAATTCGATTGTGTTTTCTTTCAGATATTTTTTCTCCTAAATATATGTCTAAACAGAATTACTCTAAGTGAATATTCACAAAAATAAGTGATTATCAAAAAATATAAACTCTGTCTTTTAGCATTCTACAGCGTGACTCTCAAATAGGTGACTATAAACTTAATGAGCAGGTTCGATAGTTTTAGAGATTTAGATACAATAAATTAAAACCAAACATTTGAGTTTACTACAAATAAGCAACTATTAAACATACTGCAGTAGCTATTGCTATTAGATTGTAGCAGTGTTATATAACACTTATCAATTTTTAAAAGCACCTCTCCGATAATATCTACTCATATACTTATTGTATACAAATGATTATTTTCATTAAAAAATAATTAAGTATTTTTTTATACATTAAAAGTTTACCCAAAATGCTTTTTCCTAGTATAAAAACAAAAAAAAAAAAAAAAAAAAAACTAAAATTATTAAAAAAATGCATTTATAGAAAAATTAAATTTTTTTAAATTTCTAATATAAAAAAAATTTTACTCAAGTCAACAGTAACAAAAAAAAACCATTCAAATAGTTCACTTAATTACAAACCTAAAAAGCCAAGAAACTAGCATACTTTCACAATTAGACACATTAGATTTTTCTTTGAAAATGTTAGGTCTATTGCAACATTTCATAAGGTATATCATACATTTCTTGTAGTTGCTGGCTGAAAACTTAAATATTCCAAAAGTGTCATTTACCGATAATATATTTTAAAAATTGACACAGTTGTTAAGAAAGTTGAAAAAAACACAATTGTAAGCTCTCTATCTTTATTATTCATAAATAAGGAAATTCTTAATTAAGCATGATTAAGGAAATGCACAGCACGCAATACACTTGAGAGAAATTTACAAATTGTGATTTAAACTGTCATGCAAAAGCATATAGAACTGAGAAAGTAAATGCAACTATCGAGTCTGAATTTACTAATAATCATAAATAAAAATAGTTATTTACACAACTAGTGGAGAAAGTATACTTTTTCAAACGAGGTAAAACGCAGTTTTGACGAGTGTTATCGCACTCGTCAAATAATTTACGGGGTTTGAAAAAGTATTTTCCCACGTGTTGCATACAATATATTTTATAATCAAGTGCACAAAAATATTTTTAATACATATATTAATTGATGTTGTCAACTCAAGTCAATGAATTTCTTCTGAAAATGTGTCATTTCATTACCAATACTATATAATATTTGAGCACTAGGCGTACGAGAAAGTACTTTTTCACACTAGTGCAAAATTGTATTCGATAAATAAACCATTATTTTCTTTGTATTTCTATGCACATTTTTTAAAATTATTATTTTCTGTTAAATCCATTTTAATCTAAGTTGCTAAAGCTTTATAGCTGTTACATTAACAAGAAATCTTAACTGTGAATTAGAAATAGCACTATTTTATATGTATTGCCCTGCTGGACTAAAGGGAAAATATACATCAGTTGAAAACACTCTCATTAATATATGGTTTCCTTTGTATAATTTCATTTGTATTATTTTTGCTATCTAAAATGATATTATAAAGTCATTGTCAATTAGCAGAAGATTGCAAATGAGGATTGTTTACAGTTGGGTTTCGAACAGAAATCCAATCGTTTAGTTATTTATTCATTCCTCCAATACCAGATAACAAACAGCCACTCATCTATAGTATAGTAATGGAAAATTTTATCTAACTAAAAAATTTATTTTTATTGTGATGGATCTTTTGACATTTATGTATGCATTGTATTATATAATCAATGCATTTTATTTATTGCAGTCCCTTTTTCGCAGTTAGATAGCCACTATATTTCCATTGAAATAGAATGGCAAAGTATAGACAAATGTCACCTACGTGATTTCCATTCCAGTGGTTCATAAATAAATGGGGTACGAAATTGTCTTCTTTCGAGGACTCACATTTGGCAGTTCTATACTGAAAGTTCGGAGATTTTCAGGCTGAAGCCCCTCAATCTATTCCTGGTTTTCCGACAGATTGAATCGGAAAAAGCAAAAGAGTTGCCAATTTGCTCCACTTGTCAGGATTTCCTGCAAACATAATCCTGACTCAACAATTTACTACTCTCAACTTACTGTAGACTACTTGAGAGGATTTGTCATTTGATTATGAAACTGTCAGGTACAAATATAGATTTCCATCCATAAATCATTTAAACCTCCATGTGTGTAGAATGTTAATAAATTGTCTTTAAACCTTAAACTTATAAAAATAAATACTACGCGGGTCATATAATTTTTTGTTGACATTGACCTCATATTACATTTCTTTGAATATTGCAATTGCTATTTTACAATTATTTATTTCAAATATTAATTCCTTTCACAGAAATTTTAATTAAATAAATTCAAACAGGAAAATCTAGAAAGTAATATTAATATTTTTTGATTACTAATGATTAAAGAAAAATGTTACAGTTCTATAATTTTAATATGTAAAATTAGTTATATTTTATTTCAACTAAAGTACATATATTAGAATCAGTGTTATAATTCGTCTAAATAATTCATATACTCGTAAACGTATTCATAAATTATTCTTTGGCAATGAAATTCCTGACTGTAGGTTAATTTTTCTCCTTTCCTACTTAATATCAAAATTGAATAAATACTTTTTGAGGGTAAAGATAAGCCTAAAAATATTATTCCCATATAACAAAAAAGCACAATACATCATAGAACCGCCATACAAAAATTCAAATCGCCTGGCCTCCTCGGAGGTCCAGTTCGGAATTGACCAACATCAGGGACTTCCCGTGAAATGTCACAGCTGCTCGGTGGACTAGGCATCCGTCCAAAATGACCATTTTGAAGTATTAAAGGAATCGGTGAACTTTTTACCTCGCAAACGTCGACGAGATAATACGTAAGTATCAGTAATTTTTTGCAAAAAACTAATTGCACTATCTACTCTTATATTGTTATCCAACCTTCGTGCCAGTCAGGAAATAGTGACAACCATTTAAAAATTTATGTTTTCAAAAGAAATGAATAATCAAGGTAAATGCAGATTTATAAAAAAAAAATATGGTTAGAACTCAATACTACTCACTCAAATGACCACCTTAGCACTCAGATGTGTTAGGATAATGCTCTATTGGTTTCAAGACACTAGGTTGAGAAAGATCAAATTATAAAAGACGATTAGAAAAAATATTAAATCTTTGAGATTATCTAGCACTACACGTAGGTTTCAAAGTCTAGAAACTTTCATTTGTGGAACCAACGTAAGAAACTCATAAGTATTTTGAGTATTGCCATTTGTTACTAATAAAATAAAGATTTTCTCTCACAGTTTTAATTTTAATTCTCAGTAAGATTTTTTTAATTTTGCTTAGTAATGTTACCCCTTTAATAGCAGAAAATTTCTTTTAGGTAGCCCACTTGTTCCTAAGCAGTAAAGTCTGAATGATCGAATGTAAATAAAACAGAGAGAAGGTTAAGGAAAATTATTCATGCATAATTCTACCAGTCCCCATGGATAAACAGATAAAAAAGCATTTAGTTGACAAAAAGGAGGAAGATTAACTAAAAGTAAAAATTTTGCTTTGTAAGATGTGGAAATTGTGAAGTCAATAATAAAATATTCGACACAAATTTTAGTCACTTATGAAGTTACGTGATCATAGAGTTTCATATCTCAGAATAAAAGACACGGAACATCTCATTTACGTTATCTGAAAAAATGGATAGAAATTAATCACACATATTTCACTCTTCAGTGTTGTAAGACTCTGCTCTGATGAAAAAAAGGTAAAAGAAAACTATTTTTCTAAATTATTTTAAGTTTTAAAATTTATTCATTCATATCTTTTAATTTTCATAAATGTTCATACAAAGTAAAAAGATGTATCTACGTTAACTGGTTTTTTTTTTTAATTTTTTTTTCCACATTTTTTGGACTCGTGTATTGTTTACTCCAAATAGTGATTACACAATCCAGAAACCTTCTTGTTGGTTGTTTAGAACATTTCAAACAGCAAATGGAGAAAAATTACCTCAAAATGCTATGTAAACTTACCCAACGTGGTTTTATTTTTCTATAAAGGACCAACAAAGAAAGGTACAGTTATGTCTTTAGTATAATCTATAAACACTCTTTTAAAATTAAATATTTTGATTCTTTCCCGAACTAATGGAAATGTTACATTTTTAAACTTGATCTTTAATATTTGAGAACGTAATACCAGTTGAAGTTAAATTTAAGTTATGTAAGAGGTAATTTATAATTAAATAGAAATCAATTTTAAAACCTTTAATGTGGTACATGGAAAAAATGACCTACAAAACATGTTACTGTTTTGTATTATTGTTTTAAACACATGATTACTTACAATTTATTTCTAGATTATTACCATTTAAAAAAGTAATGTTATCTTTAGTGCTTGGTTCAGCTATTAGACAGTGTAAAATAGGCCTTTTGTCTTCCCTTGATACATACTCTCGTATTTTTTTCTAGAGATACTAAAGTAATTAACTGAATCAAAGAAAGCCCATCAACGAAAATGAAATTTAAAATAATAGAAAACTATAAATTCTGTAATAGTATAAAATAAAAAAAAATTATAAACTTTCTGTCAATACCTTATAAATAATCACCGCATATGCAATTTTATGGTAGTGCGTGTAGTTTTACTACATACCTCACCGAAAAGAAATCAATATAATCATGAATCTTTTTTTTTTTTTTTTTTTTTTTTTTTTTTTAATAGTTTACTGTCAATTTATAAATTTACTTATTTACATTTAAACCTGAATTTTACATTTTAGTTTGTTTACTTGTAATAGCATTACTGGATTTTTTTTTTTATTATTATTATTTTGTAAAATCACTTTATTTGAATGATAAATTATTACAAATTTATACTCAGTAAGCAATTCAATATTTTCGGAACATGTAAATTGTTGAGGTTTTTATTTTAAGTAATATATCTGATATATTGAAGAATTTACATTTTTAAACTATTTTAAACTTTTTTTGTGTGGCTATTCACGCCAAAAACTACTTCTGAAATAGTTTGTTTCTTTGCAATACCAACTTCAAAGCATCGAGTATCATCCCAACCAACAAAATAAAATAAGAAAAATAGTTTTGTTCTATTATATGTTCATCACTTTATACTCACTGACTTAGAATAAGTTCCTTGAAATGATTTGTTTCTTTGGCCATATACTTTTATAATACGTCTTGAGCTTTGCATTCCTGGCTTTTTCTCCCTCAATTTATTTTCAACACCGTAAGGAATGTATCGTAGAAAATGCTCCCTGCTAAATCTCATGTTGAAAAAGATTTTCAATGATTTTGTATTGCTTTCCCTAAAACCGTTTAAATCTAGTTTCTTCTTCTGTGGAGTCGTTCGTATTTTATTTCATGAAATAAACTTTCCAAAATGGATGCAAGCTTATTCCTTCAAAACTTTTATTCTGAGAAAATACTCTAAACATTGCTGCCTGTTTTGTATTGATTTTCATTTAACCTCATAAAGTATTTTTTATGCACTGTTGATACAGGGTATTTGCAATTGATTATGAATTTCAAGTAAACTAAATAGCTACTATAGTTTCCAGAACATTTGCTTCAATTTTAAGTAAGACACGCACTCGTTTTTCATAATTAAATTTAAAAATCTAATGTCCTGGTTTTAACTTGATACTTTCCAATCAGATGTTTTTTATTTTACCAACTCAACTACCAGATATCGTTTGTTCTTCCACAAAATAGTACAAAATATTTTTTTTTATTTAAAGTAAAATTCTTTTGGCAGCGTTATTTTTTTCATATGCTTCTACAAAAAAAGTGCAATAAATACAATGGATAAATTTCGTATTACAAAATGCTTGCATAATTTATTTTAGAACAGTACCAGTGGGTTTATCATACCACTTTTATTCATGCTTATAAAATTAGAAATATGTTATATGGAATGTTTCGGTTTTAAATTTTTGTTTTGTAACTATACATTGAGCAAATTACTATCAAACAATAATTTCTGAAATGCACCATATGCGCTACATCTGACTGATCCTTTCATCTCAATACTCGGTTATGTTATTTTCAAAAAATGTTTCCAATGCTTGAGAAGTTATTAATTAAAAGTTGTGTATGATGAATCAATTATTTCTATTAATAAGGGAAATATAAGCAGTACCTTCTTGAATAAATTAAAACAAAACATACAAAAACTTATCTTCCCTTCGTAAATTAATATCATCAAATGTAATCCGGTACTTCAATTAAGAATGAATAATTACCAGTCATAACACTACTCTTGGTTCGCAATTGTGCTCTATATGAATTACTAGAAACTAGGAATTTTCTATGTTGTACAAAAACTTTATTATAATAATTTTTTTTTAATTTCTTAAGCACTGTTACTCTTTCTTAAAGAGTTTTTTTTTTTTTTTTTTTTTTTTTTTTTTATTAAACTGTTACCACTTTGCACTTTTTAAATTAAATATATACTTTTTTCAGTTTTTCTAATTAAAAAATATTTTATAACACATTTCTTTTTAAATTAAACTTAGCAATGGATTTTATATCAGTTCTTTAGATTGTAAAACTACTTTAAATAATTAACTTAGTTTTTTTATGTTTACTTTTTTAGGTACTTCTTTATATTTTTGGAGTTAAGATTAATAGTTAAGTGACGTCAACAATTTAATTGCAATTAAAGTATCATGCGTAATAAGTAAAAGAATCTGCTTATTTTCATTATTATACAGACATTATCTATATCTTTCTTTATTCATTATCTTTCTGCGTTATTGTTAACAATAGCTGGTAAAATTTTTACCTCCCAGTTATGTCTTCCTCCATGTACAAAAAAATAATGTGGGACTTATATTTCAATACCTACATAGTTTTGACAAAACAACAGTTTTTTTAATCTATATATATATGTGTGTGTGTGTGTGTGTGTGTGTGTGTGTGTGTGTGTGTGTGTGTGTGTGTGTGTGTGTGTGTGTGTGTGTGTGTGTGTGTGTGTGTGTGTGTGTGTGTGTGTGTGTGTGTGTGTGTGTGTGTGTGTGTGTGTGTGTGTGTGTGTGTGTGTGTGTGTGTGTGTGTGTGTGTGTGTGTGTGTGTGTGTGTGTGTGTGTGTGTGTGTGTGTGTGTGTGTGTGTGTGTGTGTGTGTGTGTGTGTGTGTGTGTGTGTGTGTGTGTGTGTGTGTTATTACAATTAAACTTTACAATCAGAACTTTATTGTAAATTATCCGGCTAGGGAAAAATTTCTAAGCTCCCTTACTTTCTTATAACTATTTATAAGTGCTAAAAATTTCCCTTCTTAAGAAAATTATATTTTTGTTGTCTGCATGCACATAGAAAATATTTATCTTCATATAACCTTTTTATTTTTATAACCATATTTTTCTCAATGAATGTTACTATATTAACTTAAAAAAAAGCAATAAAAAAATAAGCATTGTTTTGATATACACTAAGAAATACAGAGCATTATTGAAGCTTCCATAATAGTTAAGGATTATTTAGTAAAAATTAATTGCTGTTCCGAAATTCTTTGAAAATTCCCTAACCTTCTAATAATGTGTTCTGGAAACAAATATTTGAAAATATTTTTTGAATAATAGAGACCAACTTTTGTTGTGCCTAAAACTAGGTAATACTAACCAACATAAAAAAAAATGCTGTCCTTAATTAGTTATAGCCAGACATTAGGCATTAAAATTCTCTCAATTGTGCAATTGGGTAGTAAATTTAATTTTTTTAAGCTGAAATATGTCACTAAAACGTAACTTTTCAAGTAATAAGTCACAAATTATTACAATGTAGAAACATTAAATTACAATACATTGCAATAATTAAAACATTGTAGAAACATAAAATTAATAAAGAAAATAGGATTTCCGTTAATTTTTTCTGTTTTCTAATATCAGACTCATGGCTTAAGTACATAGTGCTTGCTAAGCCCGAAAAAATCTTCGTGTTGAAGCCACATTTCTCACTTTTGAATCTCTGTTATCTAAATTAGTTATGGAGATTGTGCTGCATATAGTCTTTAACGATTGTCGAGTTACATAGGGAAGTTTTCGGAGCTTTCTACCATTCGAGACACAAATGCTTGATAGTTTTGGCATAAAAGACGGATCTCTTGGAATGCGTTATCTTCTTCTTGGCTCTCGGATTTCTCTAAGCAATTCAGATATTATTCTGTGTTCTGACAAAGAGTAGTCTTGCGTAAGAAAATATCCGAAACAATCATCCAAACCAAGATTTTATTTATATTTCAATTTATCGCATTTCGTAATAATATAAAACCTAATTAAATATACCACTAAATACTCGAAAAACTAATATTAAAACATTATTATTTACCATAATATTTCTTAAATAAAATATTTATCATAACAAACACCCTATTGTTATTTATGAAATGAAAAAGATATATCATATAATTTTCTAAAACCGATTTTATTAATAGCACATTCAAATGTGATGAGTTACTAGCTTGCATAATTTTGATTTTTTTTTTTTTTTTTTTTTTTTAATTTTGATTTCTAACTTTTTATGATAAAAACTCAATATTGCAAACTAATTTAAAGTTATTTATAATCAATAAAAAACAAGCATCCTTTATTTAGTTAAACTTATTTGGGCTTTTTTTTGACTTTAATAGTCTCTAACAGTTTTTAAAATAAAAAAAAAGTTTCAAAATCTAAACTTATGAAATCTTTCATTTTATTTTATTTCTAATGAATTCTTTTTATGTCTATACATTGTTGAATTACAATAAATGCAGTATGATATAGAAAAGATTTGCTTTAAATAAATTTATTGTTAACAAATAAAAAATTTTAATAAATTATTGACTTAATATAATATATATTTCTTTATTTTCTCCTTCCCCTTTCTTTTTCTCACTCACAACTACTCTCTTGTCTATCTATCTCGCTCTTTCTTTCTGGCTATCTCACATTGTTTGGTTTGTTATGTATTAAACGTCAATAAATTATCTACTAGTCATTAATTGATAGCATTTGAAATTTCCTTTGGAAATTATAATTTATTCTTAATTTAATTAAACTTTTTTAAGCATTTCGACAAAGATAAATATTTCTTTAATAGACAAGTTTATATTCGTGACACCATACAAACAAGTTTCTAGGACTTAAAATTGCATCAAATACGGTTCTGTGATTTTCATTATTAACTTCTATACATTGGAAAGTTTTTAATAACTAATTCGTCCTTATATAAAACAATTTTATCATTGATAATAAATACATTTTAATACTTATCTTAAGCAATATAAATTAAAAAACTATTCTCTCCATGAGCAATTTTATGATAAAATAAATTAGTGAAACTGCATTTTCACTTTTAAACTCATGAATTATTTAAAAAAGGAATAATGTGGAATATAAAATTCAAAACAAAACATATTTTAAAAATTCAAGTTTTTTATTTCTTTTACCTATTTTATTTCTTTACCAAACATAAATCACCAAAAGAAATTGTTACTAAACAAACATTCCTCAAATACAATTTTAGTCGAAAAATGAAAAAAAAAAAAGTTACATGCACTGTTAAAATCTTCCCTACAGAGCAGAAATTTCTGAATTTCAAAAACTTTTACGACTAAGAACGTCAACATTTTTAATTAAATGCCATTAGGAGTCAGCTTTATTTTTTTATTTTTTTAGTGAAAAAATTCTTTAATACACTTCTAAACAGTATACTTTATTAAAATTTAAAAATGCAAGGTATCATAAATAAATATTTAATGTTAACACAATCTTTTTTATACATTAAAATAGCACATTTATAATGTATAAGGTTTAGTTAGAAATATTAAATTTATTTTCATAAAGCATTTTTTTTTTTTTTTTTTTTTTTTTTTAAGATGATTTTTTTACTTATCATATTTTTCTACTGAAATTCAAACCCATTCTAAGAATGTGTAAAGTTTAGTGGAATATAAGAAGAAAGGTGAATATGCTGATAAGGCTTGGTTTTAAATGGTTAATAAATATCTATGACATATAAAAAAAAAAGTAGTATGTCTTTTTGAGAATACATATTATCTTTCAAATATTTGAACTTATTGTGTTCTGAATTCGTTGCAAAACTGCGGTCTAATTTATGCTTAAAAAACAGCCTACTTTCACTGAAATCGGTTAACAAAGCACCTAGGAAAACATATAACTACAAATACCATAAAAATGTTTTTGAAAAACGTTTGCTAGAATTTTCGCAAATAAAACTTATTCCAAAGGATTGAATAAAGGAACACTAATGCGTTGAGAAGAAAGATCAGTTTAAACTATGGATTCATATTGAGTCTCCAAGCAGATAGTTGAAACTCTAAATACATTTTTCAACTGGACATAATATATACTACAAACGTTGTTACGCAAGATTTATAAAGCCTCAAAATGTAATGAGTAGTTGATTGTTATTCAATTTCAATGAGCTTGGGATAAGTGACACTTACTATTAGAGTAGATTAAGATTCGCACGCGAATGTTTTTAATTTTATTTTATGATTTACTTCATGTGATGAATATGAATAAAATATTAGGGGGCAATCAATATTCCGAAAAACACAGTGTTTAGATGAAAATAGATTAAAATGGTGGTAAAATTTTTGATGGCAAGTTATGACAGATATTTTTTATAATAACTATGAGATCTATTTCTAAACAGAACATAGAGAATATCGGGCCATACAGCTAGTTGGTTTAAAAGTGCATCAATAACTTTTTAAACCATCCACACGTTTTAGTTGCTACCATACGTTAAATAAAAGGTGGAAGTGATAGTTTAATTTCTAGGATTGGATTTAGAAATTAATTTATTTTCTTCTGTGTATCGTTTTTATTTATAGTTATAATATAACTTTTTAAGCAATCATAATTATTCTACTTGTCTAAAATTGTACTTTTATGATATCAGCAACGGCAATAAAAGTATCTGATCCATGAGTAAAATTGAATAATGGGGTTTTTAAATCGTTTTATGTTACAAAAAATTTCATGTTTGCACATTTTTCATTAATATTTTTGGCAATCTGTCACTAATTTAACTAAATGGGTTAAAGTGTTTTTATTATTTCACAGAAATGCTTCGTATGCTTCGTTGTATTTAACCACTGGCAAGTGACGAGATCCACATCTGATTCTGTATTGTATAGTTAAGACACTAACTATTGCCATGTAGCACCCACTAGAAGTAATGCAAGAATCAAGTTGATTTAGTATGAACTTTGGACTTTAGGGGAAAATAAAGCTTAATTCACAATACTCTAGTTAACAGTACATTTTTGTACACTCCAGGCCTCATACGTATGTCCAATTAAGTTTCTAAATAGGTACTTGATTGTTTAAAATTTTGTATTACGTTTGGGCATTGTCATTAAAAATTCCGTATTATTCACCTCAACAAAAATGTGATAATAAATTATGTGTTGCCATCTGTATCTGTATGTAGTCTCTCTGTATGATATCATTTGCTTTTATATAGCTAATTGATTAGTAAAATCCAGTATATCTGTTTCCTAATCTTTGTTAACATTTGCTTTTTATATAACTAATTGATGAGTAAAATTCATAATGATGGTATAGAATGTATTATGAAAATATAAAGATTCCAAGCAATGGTTTTGGTTCTTTTTAGATTTTCCTAAATAAAGAACTAATAATTTGTCCAAGTAAGTAAAAATAAAAACTCTAGTAAGCAGTAGAATACTTCAATAAATTTACTTTTCTACCTTTTTTGTTATTTGGAAATGTTTTGAAATACTAAAATATGTACATAAGTATGCGTATTATTTTACATTACCCATGTTTCTAGTGAACAAACCATTTTTTATACATTTTCAAACAACTATTTTTTTACATTTCAACTGATTTCATTCTAACTAAAGTATACTTATTAGTTATTGATGTTTAAAAATACTCACAAGATCATCCATTTGTTCAAAAATCAGAAATTTAAACTTAAAGATCACTGAAGATTAGTGTGTCAAAAAAGCAATCCTGCATATGAATAAATATATTTAAATCCTTTAAAACACATATTTAAAAACTCATATTTTATTTATCACAAACACACATAATATTCTCACAAAATGACACATATAAATATTTTAGTGCAAACTAATGCATAATTTATTAAAAGTTATTTCCTCTTAAAAATACAAAACTCACTTTCAACAATTTTATATAACCAACAATTTACTCTTTTCTTTTTATTCTACTTCTAACATTTAAAAATAAATTAACAAACCAATAACTCTTCTTTTTCATTTTAAGTATAAATAGACAATCAAGTAAAATTCAAATTCCCCACCACGTGATATTCTGCCCGACAAAACCAGCAAAAAATACATTCCCCAGTCCAAATAAAACAACAACAAAAAAAAACATTCCACAAATACTATAAAAAAATTCACTCACCTGGACTTTCTTTGACGTTCCTTTCCCCAAACCTCAGGTAAGGAAATCAAGTCTATTGCTCTCTTAGTTATCGAAAAAAACTGCAAGAGAAACAAATAATCCACAGTTGCGATTGGATCAACAAGATTGAACACCTGTGCGCAGACGAGATGCCATGCTGTCTGTGAGCATTCCTTCTCTCTTCAACTGCCGCTCGTCTCATCCCAGGATGACGTCAGGAGTGACGTCACGGAATCATCCTGCCCATCCCGATCTCTTTAGCATCTTTAGCGTTTCCCGCTTTTTAAGTGCCCCGGCGAATTTGATCTTTTGAAGGCGCTGTGGACACTTGGGGATTTTATTGAAGTGCCGTAAAGGGTGATGAAATTAGAAAGCTTGCTTATTTTAAACTGAGGTAGCTTTTATTCAATCAGACTATTAGAATTATTTTAATTGAATACTAAGCGTCTAATGCAGTTATATTTCTTGTATTAAAATAATCTCGGTGTTATTTTTTTAACCTTTTGATATACTTTAAAGCTACTATTGAAGTTTTAGAATAACTTTTTTTCTATTTTAGATAGAAAAAAATGGCGGTTGTTTAAGTATAATACTTATATTTTGGAAATTATTTAGAACATATAAAATCAATCTTTCGATAAATATTCTAAAAGTGCATTCTAGAGTACTAAATTCGTTATTATTTTTAATACTTTTATGTTGTGAAGTAATATTTATATCTTGATATTTACATTCACTCAAAATATTGTTTCTTTGAAATCATCTGAGATTAAAAATTCAACAAGTTAAGAGAATAATTTCAAGAACTTTAGAGAGAAAAACCTTCGTGAATCGAAATGTCAACCAAAGAGCATAAATGGGTTTAACTTAAATTTTATACACGTCTAAATTATAACTGGCTGTTTTAATGTTAATTTCCTCGTCAAATTTCAAATTTTTGAGGGATTAGTTTGGTAGTTTTTAATTTCAACCAAATCTTGATATTTTTTCATCAAATCCTTAAAAGTCTTGCCATAATTTGTTCCCTACATAAACTTCTGATCAATTTTATCCATACAAAAAGCTTATAAACCAATAATATAAAAATAGTTTTTAGTAAATAGTTTATAAGTAATTCAACAGTATAATCTATTTAAGCAAATTTATAATTTAGTTATTGTTGTTTGTAACCTTTGTGGTTTTCTTAACTTAAGACCTTCTATCATAAGACAGAAATAATGTTTACCGAAGAAAAACGATACTTTTAGTAAATTTATAGAAAGTTGTTATGAAATGTCATTTGGAACTCAAAGAATTCTTCTTTGAAGTTGCAAGTCATTTAGCTGCTTGCTGTAAACAAAAGATGCTAATGGTGCAATGTGAATGTTAATTTTTTTCTCCTCTAACCAAACTCGTAAACTTATAGGATGTACATCTTAATTCAAACTCTGGTACACCTTACAACTTAGAAATACAATAAATATTTGTAAAAAATATTACTTGAACTGTATAAAACTATAAGTATATTAATTTGAATGTATATTTAAAGATTTTAATTTATTTTCATTTAGGTTTTTTTTTTTTTTTTTTTTTTTTTTTTTTGTAGCCATGAAACAAGAAAAAAAAAATTCTATAAAACACATTTCAGATTACTATGAGAATAGGGATTGTAAGTAAATACCCTGGAAGAGATTTACAATCTTAATTTATTTGTATATTAGTGTAATTTGTACATTTAGTATGGTTTATTTCTAAGTATATTTTTTAGTTTGAGAATATAATTTTGACCTCCCTATACTTACCTCAGATTATTGAAACATTTTTAATGAAATATGCCAAAACCTAGAGATTTATTTAGAAACTCGAAACATTCGTCATTAATGTTGGTATATAAAATCTAAATCCCGCTTTTTTTTATACAATTTTAGTAATATATATATATATATAAATATATATATATATATATATATATTTTTTTTTACTTGAACAATACTTTGTTGTAAAAATTGGAAAAGAAATTGGAGAAAAGCTTTTTTGGACTTTAATTGAAAGATTCTAGAGCAATTTGTTTTTCACCAGAATTATAAAATAATTTTCTAATAAGTCATTTTAGCTAGAATATGATTCCGTATAAGTCTAACACACACAAAAAAAATTAAAAGTAGCCAACGGAAGTTAGGCATGCACAATGAATTCCTTTGCTTGGGAATAAATGAAGAACACATTGTGATTGGCTATTGGAATGTGAAAATTTGAATTTATTTTTAAAGTATGTTGTGATTGGATACAAGCTGGTCACAAGAGTGTTGCCAATGGATTCATCACTACTTCTAATAACGTTGGGCATACGATCCATATGAAGAAACTTCCTTTTATTACTTTCAATTACCCATATGTATACATAGGGTAATGAAAGTCTAATATTCTGTCAAAAGAAAACTGATTTTTTTTGCATTTCTTCATGTTTTGGATCATCATGATCTCAAAAAAGTGATCTAGAAAAAATTTCTGTCCGTGTGTACGTGGTCAGCATAACTCCAGAAAAAATTGACCTACGATGTTAAAATTTGGTGTGAGGGTTGGTGATGGCACAAAAACCCACCATTAAGGTTTTTGTCAAAATTGCGCATGCGCATAAGGTAGCTGTCATTGAAACAATCATAATTTTCAGTAATTGCTAAAAAAAATGGCTCTATCTATTTTGTTCAAAATCGCTGTAATAAGGCCTCTTAAGGTGTTCTAAGCATCCCCACCTCCGAAATTCTCATAAAAAGGCTTTAATGGCGTAAAAAAATTGAAAAACGAATGCCTTTAACACTGAGTTCTATTTCCTTAAGCATACCTCATAAACGATTGTTTTTTTTAGGGATGGAACGGATGTGAGTTTTGCCGGATACCGGATTTCGGATATCCGGGGTACCATGTCTACCGGATACGGATATCCGAAACGGATTTCACCGGATATCCGGCCGGATATTCGGTCTAAGAAAGCTGAGCTGGGCCCAGCAGGCCTTGGTCCATACGGGCTGTCACGCCACTGAGTTAATTTTTTTATTTAAACTTTAGTTGATGAAACGATGTTTTAGTGATGCCAATACCTACACTTGCTGGACAATTTTGAAACTTCATCACCATTTTGTTTGTGTGTTACTTAAAATTGTACCAAACAATCTAAAATGTGATGAAAATATTTCAGAAATACGTTTGCAAATTGTTACTCAACTTCTTACCTTGTATCATGTAATGTAAACATAAGATAATCTTCCTCAAGTCTGCATAAATATTCCATATTACTTTTACCCGAAAAACACACAGCAAGGTGATAACAAACAAAATTAGTACTTACATATATTTGTGGTTAAGGCTTTTGCTTTAGGATCATCTAAACTCCACAATTCTGGTACATATAATGTCGATTCCAATGTTGTCTGCGTGCATTTCTTGTTTTGATGAATTGTTTTTTCTTGTTCATCAATATTTGATGCATTTAGTGAGTCTTTTAAGCTTCGGTGAATTTCCTTATGCACACTCATTAAATAGTTCCATAAGGCTGGAAAAGGATTTTGGGCTTTTGCCGCGCACAATATATTTTTTAAACGATTCTGTGGAGCAAGTAACACATAGAGGGCTTTGCTTTCGTCATTTCCATTAATTTTAAAATACTTCCAAATAGGTGATTTTAAATGAACCATTATTAAAAATTATAAATTGGATTGTAATTGGAGAAAACTATGATTCAAGACATTCTAGAGAGCTAAATATAATTCCCCATTGTGGCGCTGCGTTAAAGACCTAAAAATTACAATATTTCATTTTACGTCAGAAAAAATATACCAGATTTCAACTTCTGCCAATGAAAAATCAGAAATTAGACCATACCATTCACAGCATAAAGGGGTAGGGTATTATCGTCGATAGAACAAAAAAAAAAAAAAAAAAAACATTGAGAAGTGCGCATTGGCTATTTATTGCTTTTTACTCGCTAGCAAATGTCAGAAAAAAAGGAGGAAGTGGGAAGACTTATGTTATGGAAAAAAAGTACTATTTATTAGTATTTCGGTTCGTGTTTTACGGAGAAGCATTCAAATATAACATCTGGAATTAATCAGATCATAAACTTGGAATGAAAAGAACATATTGCAAAACACGTATGAAGGATGTGTATGGAAAAAGATTGGAGGAATCGTTTATGCTTATCAACTCGGCGCCAATAATACGCAATTATGTTGCAATTTATATCCAAGAAAAAAAAAATTGAAAAAAAAGTGTAGGATGCGGTGTCCCCTTTGTCCGAAAAAGATCATTATTTTTTACAAAAAATTATTTCTTGTGGATACCTGGTGGCCGGATATATAGCCGGATATCCGAATGAAATTATCGGATGTCCGGTATTTCAAATCGGATATCCGACGGGGTTTCGGATATTGAAAAATCAGCCGGATATGCCGGATATCGGATATTTGCCGGATATCCGTTCCATCCCTAGTTTTTTTCTTCTCTGTTCAGTTTCACTTACAAGAAAGGATAATATAAGAATTTTCGGTAAGTATATAAGTATATCACCAAAATCATCAATTTGGAGGAGGTGTTTTTTTTTTTTTTTTTTTTTTTTTTTTTTTTTAAGACTTCTCAAAACTGTCAATTTTTACTAATTGAATGGTGAAAATATAAATACGGTAGATGACACATATCCACGTCAGTATTATAGTGTAATTGAAAGTTGCGTGATGTTCCACACCCCTAGTTTAAATTTTTAATATACCCCCGCATTCTTTCAAATAAAAAAAAGTATAATTCACGTAAAGCAATCTTTCTTTTTTCCCCAAAGAATAAAAATAATATAGATTATGTCATTCACTCCTTATCTTTCACGACACGATTAGTATTTTTCCACTAACTTTAAGAATAGATGTAAATAAAAGTTCAAATGTAAATTTTTCAAGAAACCTTAGAAACAACTACGAAACTGTACACAATCTAAAACAAGACTCACATTTAAAATACTTCTCGTTTAATAACTTGGAAGATGATTAAAGTAATGAGAAACAGAGAATGGAAACCACGAAATGGAGGTGCATTTTATTATGGTGTTCTGAAAAAAGTAAAAGGCTTGATATGATTCAACCATTAAGAAGAAGAAGAAAAAAACTTTTCGTAGAGATATCATTTTATATACATAAGACATTTTTCGCGGATTCATGGTGTGATATATTACTATTTAAAGACTTTTAATATCATATTATCTTTTTAAATTTTTTATAAAGGGTAAAGTTATTAAAAACAACGTAATATTATCAAAAATGTGCATATTAAATCTATTAAATACAATTAATGAAAGAATTAATAAAGTATATATATATAAAGACGAAGAATTATTATAATTTTCCTTTTTTTAATAAATTTCTAGATGCAAATAAACTCCCAACCCGATAGTTTTCCACATTCAATAAATACCCCAATTATTGAAATAAGTTAATAAGTCACCATACTTTGCCATATTTTTGCATCGTCAAATATTAGCATTATTATTCTCAAAGGAATATTCACTATTATTCCTTTGAGAACTGAGTACTAAAAGGTTATTAATAATGAAATGCTTATTCTGAAATATTTAAATATTTTTATAATATTAATGGGAAGCCAAACTGTTCAACATACTTGTCAACAAATGTAGTTCTCCTAACTGTTCAGCATAAAACAGTTCGCTCTGTAAAACGATCTTTTCCTTTAGTATTCTTACCTTGCTTGGAAACATCTATCAGCGATCAAAATCACAGAGGAACATTTTTAAACTACAAGGTGACCATAAGTAAAATACGGTTTCTTTTAAGAAGAGGAATCCACAGATCTTCATAAAATGTAGCATTCTGAGATATTGGTAAAATTATACATAAAAAAATAAAAAAATAAATTATAATAACAACAAAAATAAATAGTAATTAACAAATATTTGTCCAAGTTTAATAAGTAAGCGCTTCAAGGAGAACAATGATATGACAGATATGCAAATCTTTATTGGATGATTTTATTATTATTATTATTGTTGTTGTTGTTGTTATTGTTATTATTATTATTATTATTTTTATTATTATTTTTTTTTTATTATTATTAGCATCATTTATCTAAAAACTTCATTTAAAACATCCTTGTAAACCTCGAAACCTCATCCACACCTTTAAAGTTAGATTCCATATGTCCTTAAAAAACCACTTGTCAGTTTTATATGAACTTCGTAGTACGTAAACAAAATTTTACGAATATTTATTTATTTTTAGAAGCTCCAAAATGATTCTATACAGAGGCTGTTCAATTATGAACGTCCCATAAATAAAACTAATTTAAGTAAAAGGAGGAATATAGCTAAGAAGTCGTTTTCTTTACTTGTGTCGCATTACAATCACTGAGATTCAAGATTGATTTTTTTTTGTATATATATATATATATTTATATCGCACAAAAGGATATAAAAGTTATTATATAGATTATTCTAAAAATTATTCTTTTACCACTTCGAGACACAAAGATAATAAATACAGAAAATACAGACATATTAATACTTAAACCAAAGTCTGTGCTCATGTTTTCTCATGTGTTGCGTATCAATAAGAGGTACGATTTTCTCTAGTGTACTTATTAGTCAGAGAAGGGGAGCTTAAAATGCATCATTTGTGTTTCTTAAATGCTTATTTTTTAGGACGTGACTTTATCCTCTTATACTTGGGTAAATATAATTTACCCGATAACTATAATGTATTATGATGTTATTGTAGATTACGCACTCCCATTACTTTCATTAAGATTATTTTATCTATAATACTAAAGCAAGCTGTTTGTGTGTCTGTGGATCTGTTGCTCCATGGATAAATAGAAAGCTATTTAAAATAGGCGTAGAGCTCTGAAATTTTAGATCTAAGACGTTATGTCATTCTAATTGTACCTTTAAAAAAGAGAATGTCAAAATTTTAATTTGCTCTCTTTTAGGTTTTTTTTTTTTTTTTTTTTTTTTCACAAAGTTACTTTAAATAGAGATACAGCTCTGAAATTTTCAATGTAGGTAGTTTTAGCCTGCTAATAGGACTTTTGAAAAACATACTGTTAAAATTTTAATTTTTTACTTTTTAAAAAAAAATTTAATTAATTAAAAAAAAATTGCAAAACAACTTCTAATAGGGCTACAGCTCTGAAATTTTCAACATAAGTAGTATTGGCTTTCTAATTAGACTTTTGAAGAATAAAAAGTTTAAATTTTGATTAGTTTTTTCTTTTTTTTAATTAATTAACAAATATTTTACCAAACAATTTCTAACTGAGCTACAGCTCTGAAATTTTCATCATAAGTAGTTTTGACCTTCTAATTGGGCTTTTAAAAAACAGAATTTTTTTAATTTGATTAGTTATTTTTTTTAATTAATTAACAAATATTTTACGAAACGATTTCTAATAGAACTACAGCTCTGAAATTTTCAACATAAATAGTTTTGGCCTTCTACTTGGACTTTTGACAAACAGAATGTTAAAATTTTAATTTATTTTTAATTAATTTGTTCAATTAATATGTTCATATAAGTAGTTTTGACCTTCTAATTTATTGAATTATTGTAGTAACGGGGAAAGTTTTTTTTTTTTTTTTTTCTGTTTTTTTCTTGACAAGGGAGGCGTTCTAATATTAAGGATTTACGTAGCATTTAATTTTTAGTGAGTGAAGTGAGCTTATGCTTACGCAGCAATGAACCTTTCAGAGAGCGAAATGTGCCTATGCTTGCATAGCAATGAAGCTTTCAAGAAGTAAAGTAAGTTTGTATTTATGTGTTAATGAACTTTTCAGCGAACGAAGCGAGCTCTGTTTGTTGCAATAAAACTTATAGCAAGAAAAGCAAGTTATTTTTGCTTAGCAATGAGCCGTTCGGCGAGCGAAGCGCCAAAAGCTTAGACCTATACACCAACAACGGGTCTCAGCAACGTGGGGCCACACAGCTAATTATTAAAAATTGTTTAACTTGGGAATTGATGATTAAAAGAACAAAAATCTGTGAATCATTAGGGTTTTGGAACACACTCTTTTGGACTGTACTTAGAGAAACGACAGTTGTTTTCTGAGAAAAAGCGGAAATGAGATAATTATTTCCGCTCTTGAGACGCGCAAAAGAAATGCTCGAAGCTTATGTTTTGCGGGACTTATCGGTTTGTATAGAATTTATGGGGCACCAGGTCCAAGATGATCAAGGGATGATCAATCTAATCGATGCTTGCCAGCTGAAAAGGTCAAGCCTTTGAGGAGAAATTGCGTGAAACAAATAGCAATTGAAATGAAGATTTTTTCAAAGTAATGACTTTACTGCACCCAATGATGGTAAAACAGAGTTAATAAAAACTCGTGCACAGCCAAGAATGGAACTCGCTACTACTTCTCTATTTTCTCTCTTCAATTTACTTGAATCGGGGCGACAAGGGGCCCTTGCTTGAAACTGCCATGAGGAGTCACTATGAAAACTGCCTGCAGATCTCTGCAAAAGTAAGTATTTAGCATTCCAATTTGTGTTTTTAAGGGAATAATTACTAGACTTTAATTGTATTAATCTGAAATTAAACAGGAGCTAAAATAATACTTGGCTCGATAATTATAATTTTTAATTTACACCTCTGATTTAAGATCAGTGTTTTATACACTTGAAATTTTTTAAACCGATTTTAATAAAGGTTGTTGGAATTAGGCCAAAGTATTGAAGGATAATAATTTTAAGTCATTGCAATGCTATTCTCAGGAGCTCCAAACAACAATTGTCAACATGAATCTTCCCAAAATTTTGGTATCCAAAGATATGCTAGCTGAAATCATGTCTACTTGACAACCTGTTTTATGCACTAGTATTGTGAAACATATTGTGTTATAGAAATGAGGTATTTTATGTTATACTGTATTAATCAAGTATATCTTTTAAATAAACATTAATGGTCGTTTTCTATTTACCTTTAAAGTTGCGTATTTTTTGTTATGTGTTCCGTTGTGTTATTTTGAATTTTGGGGAATTTGAGGGTTTAATTGTACAGAAATTTTAAGTGATCGAGTTAAAGGTTCAAAATAATGAAACTGTCAGAGGAGTTTTATTTTAGTTTATTATTTAGTGCCTGTGTAGTTTATTGTGTATTTATTTTAGAGGATTCCTTGGCGTGTTTGAGATGTTTCATTGTATAAGCTTGTCCACCCGTAGATAGAAAGGCTACTTGCTAGCTTCTTTCGCATACGAATGTGCGATTATAACCATTTCAACACCATGAAGCATTTTAAGAGCAATTAAACAAAATTTAATTATTTGAATTTGGTCAACTTTTGATGAAGGCTGAAAGTAAGGGTAGTTATACCACATTTATCTTAACACTGATGTTTCAATGGGTTAATAGAACACTCTTAGTTTTTAACACTAGATACTGACGCAGGCGTGAGTCGAGAGAGTGACAAGGGATTTCACGAAATAAATCACCTGTTTTGTAAATTATACAATGCATTGAATGTAATTCTTCACGCAGCTTATGCAATACTAATCGAAATCAGACTTTAAATCCAAATAAGAACTATTAGGAGAATTTTGTTTGCATTACAAAACATTTTATGTGTTTTTCGAAAATTGTATTTGATGAACTTTTAAAATTTACGTATTGTTAAAAGTAAAGTAAACATTCTTCAATACTCAAAACACAAATGTCTAACCTTATATCTGGTTATTTTTTCCTGGATAAATCAATTAAAAAATTGTGGCATGTTTAAAACTGTATTAGAGAAAATCAAAAGCCTCAAACGACATTTATTTTAATATTTTTAAAAACAGCAAATACTAGTTATTAATTCCCTGCATGATTTCGCCGACCAAAAGGTATAGTTGTTAGCGTGCTAGCTTCTAGACCGCGAGGTTGCGGGTTCGAGTCAAGTGTAAGGCATGGGTGTTTGTAAATGTATGCTGGCTTGTCAAATGACGAATGCTTCGGTGCATTATACCCCTCGTGTTGCTGACGGCGCCAGATAATCTGAAAACAACCAACCAACCCAACATGATTTCTTAACTTTTCCTAAACATCAAGACTAATAAAAGATTGAAAATATAATTTTGAATTAATCAATAAAGATTTTCTTACCTCCAACGAATCAAATTTCTTTCTTGACATATTTTATTATTGCTTATTTAATGTGGAAACGTAAAATAATCTAAATCTGAACATTACTTCAGCTCCAACTTAATTGATTTTTAATTTAGATGCAAATTTTGGTCCTCAAAGAAGAATTACTCGCAATAGTGCTTTTCTTATTTTCCCTAAATTAATTTAGCTATGCTTAATTCTTTTGAGTTATTTCAGCACCGGTTCAAAATCTACTATATACAAGTAACAAACTTTAACCCATGGTGCTATTATTGCAGTATGAGAGAACAAGTACCAAAAGGAACTTGTCTTCTCATTGTGTAGACGAGAATGTTTAGATTTGTTAATGATTTTTAAAAAATATTCTCTTTTGGTTCCGTCTGAATTGAAACAAAAATTTGATGAATTTAAAAGTTGATTTTTTTTTTTTTTTTTTTTTTTTTTTTTTGTAGAAAAATTAATAAAAAAAAGTTTTAGCTATCAGATAAATTAATAATTTTGCATTATTTAAATGATCAATCAACCTTTAATCTTGGAAATAGCACATAAAATGTTAAAGATTGATTTTATCGATTTGCTTATAAGTAATATCTAATTTAAAATATCTAGAATTTCATCAGTAGAATGGATTATTTATTTAAAATGAAGGTAAATAAATATTTTTCCAAGCAATTTTGCTTGTATTCAATACAATTAAGTTTGATGAGTAAAAGAAACATCGCAAAATTACCTTTGAATGTAGTAAAACTCAGTAAGAAAAACACTTCGCGAAACGCATTGTCTACCATCTTGGAATAAAATTTAAATATATAGCTTTCCAGTATATTTTTTATACATCTATAATAATAAAACAAGCTGTGTGTCTGTCTATCTGTCTGTGGATCTATAGAAACCTACTTAAAATTGGAGTAGAGCTCTGAAATTTTCAACACAAGAAGTTTTGGCCTTCTAATTGTACACATATCAAACAGAATGTAAAAAATTTAATTAATTCATTTTTAATTAATTTTTTTAATTAATTTAATTTTTACAGTCACTTCAAATCGAAATACAGCTCTGAAATTTTCAACATATGTAGTTTTAGCCTTCTAGTTAGACTTTTGAAAAGCAGAATTTTGAATTTTTATTTAGTTATTTTTTAAGTAATTTTTTTTTAATTTTTTTTTTAATTGATTAATAAATATTTTACAAAATGATTTCTAATAGGTCTACAGCTCTGAAATTTTCAACATAAGTAGTTTTGGTCTTCTAATTGAACTTTTGAAAAACAGAATTTTTACATTTTATTGGTTTTTTAATTATTTTTTTAATTAATTAATTAACAAATATTTTACAAAACGATTTCTAATTGGGCTACAGTTCTGAAGTTTTCAACACAAATAGTTTTGGCATTCTGATTGGACTTTTGACAAAAAGAACGTTAAAATTTTAATTTGTTTTCTACTTAATTTTTAATTAATATTTTCCCAAAAAGCGACTTGTAATAAGCCTAGAGCTCTGAAAGTATTAAAATAAGTAGTTTTAACCTTCTAATTTTGCTTTTTACAAACATCATGTGTTTAAATATTCTTAAAGGGGTGCTGTATTATAGTTGTTAACGGGTGTGTTTTTTTTATTATTATTATTCTTATTATTATTATTATTATTATTATTGTTGTTGTTGTTTCTCGACAAGGGAGATGCTTCTAATATTAAGGCTTTACGTAGAAATTAGTTTTTAGTGTGCGAAGCGACCTTACGCTTACGCAGCAACGAACCTGTCATCGAGCAAAGAAAGCTCATGTTTGCATAGCAATGAACCTTTCAACGAGTTAAGTAAGCCTGTGCTTATGTATCAAGAAATTTTTCAGCGAGCGAAGTGAGCTCGATTTAGCGTTGAGATGAACCTTCCTGTGAGCGAAGCGCCAAAAATTGGGGCCTATGCACCAATGACGGATTTCCACAACGCGAGGCCTCACAGCTGGCTAAAATATTACATATGGCAAAATTTCGTGGCAAAGCACGGGTATTCAGCTTGTATTAAATAAATTACTGCCATTGTACTTCCATTATATAACTAATAACTATAGCTTTAATAATGTAACACAGAACAATAAAATTTTGAAAATAATATTCTTATATATTGCTGCGCAAATGACAATCAACTTACAAAATTCTTCAGATCCCTTCAATTCTGTAAAAGCTACATTTAATACAATAAATTCAAAATGTATCTTAGGTGTATTAGAAGAGAATATTTCAATATTATTTTCTAAATGTTTTCTTTTAAATTAAGCATCACAAAATCCCTTTTTCTAGCTACATTATTGATTTCCAATAACTTCAAATTTATTATTCTAAGTGTACTCAGCCATCTTCTGATAAACAATAATTAATTAAAAACATTTGCCAATGGATAATAAAGTTTTGTCTCATTATTAGGATATGCATTAGGGTGGTTCAAAAATATATGGAGAATTTTTTTTTTTTTTTTACCTAGAGACCAGAACACCCCTTCATTTTTTTACATCTACCCATACAAATGTTCTAACAAAATTTTAGAATCCTACTCCAATTAAAAGATGGCGCTCAATGAAAAGTAATATTTCGCATTTTGTGTATTTTTGGGTATTTGTAGTGGATTTGGTAATAAGTATAATTGAAAGCAATTTTACTAAAGAAAGTTTTTATTTATACCATAATTTAAATTTTTTAAATAAGTTAGTAAAAGTTTATGAAATAATTAAACAGTAGAGGGCTCCACCCCTGCTCACAAACGCTCGTTAATCATCTGTACTACTCCATTATCTTTTGAAATTCTGATAAAATTGCTCCTATAAATTAGGCCATTTAAAATCCTGAAAAGCATTCAAAATAAGCTAATATTCCTCCTAAATACGAACTGAATAATTAGTGTGGTGTTATGTAGATCAGTAGTGTTGTTTATTTCATCATTTAACCAAGATTTACAATACCACTGGCTACATTTTTTGTAAGCCGAAAATGGTCAGTCTGAAATTATCTAAATACCAAAATATCATATCAAACCATAAAATTCTCACTCAATAAAGAGTGGGATAGCGAGTATAAATAGTGTCTAAGTTTCAGCTCTATTCAAAGTTTCCAAATGTACAGCTGTACTTAATGAACATTTTCAAACGACTTTAAATCTCCTACCAAGAACAACATCTAAATGAAATCAATCGAATGAATAGTTAATAACATCTAAAAAATATGGGTTAGGTGTGGAAATTGTAACCAACATAAATCCTGTAGATGTTGCCATTCATTTTATCGAAACCCACTGTTGTTGTAGAAACATGTTCGATAACGTAATATTGAAAAATTACCATATCAAGATTTCTTTTTGAAAGTAAAAAGTAAATATCAAGAGTTCTTTTTGTTACAAATTCTCCAAGACTGGCCTTTTCTTTCAACATTTTTAATAGCTCGCACCCTTTTATATTTCTGGAATCTTTGAGTTATTCATATCTGCAATACTTTTTAAGTTTTCTTTTGCTGTAATTCTGTGTGAAAATATGGCCTAACCAACCAATTCATTTGAGAGATACCATATAAGCTTTTCCAAAACTTTTCCAGCGGCAATTCCAATTTTAGAAACAATTATCTTATACTTCTTAACGTTTTTCCACAAGTTCAGGTCACCACCAGAAGCAGGTGGGGCTTCTATCCATGTCTTTACTGTACAGAAAAGCATTGAACTGTACAAATAGCTGGAGCTGCATTTCTTCTCTCTATTAGTTATATGGAAACCCTCTTGCTGGTCTCTAAATAGAAGGATTTAAAAATGTATAGGAGTTTAGCTATCCACTGTGCGTGATGAATTGATGAAACTGCTCTGCAATTGATTTTCCCTGGTACATTGTCCAAAACGATTACTGTCAACTCGATTACTTCTTTATAATCATCTCTAACTATCATAGATTTATCCACAGATGAAAGAAAGGCTACAATTGAAACTTTAAACTTTTTAACGTCTTTTTTCAGTTCCAAGTCCTGAAAGTTTATTTGTGCAATTCTTTTTCAAACGGCTTTAAGTCTGTTGAAGAGAGAAACTTCTGTGAAACATGAGGGTCCATAGCACAACTTAAGTAACTTTGCCAATATTAATTACATGACATGGTGTCAGCAGGCTACCCACAATAGTTCATGTCCAATTTTTTCTCCAAATTAATACATGCCTCTTATCAAACAATAGTCATACTCGTAATATCAAAACTTTGTCCAAATTTAGTTCTCAACTTGCCATTGTCTAGTATAAAAACACTTTTTTGAAATATATTTCGCTGTTCTTCCACCACTCAACTTTGAAACACTAAGAAGTTTTTCCAATACCATCTCTCGTAACATATAAAGACAAACGGTCAGTCTTTCTTAATCCAAAAGATTTTGGTAGAAGTTTGCAGTTCCAATGAAGGGCTATAGGACAGTCAGATTTTAATTTACCCATTTCTTGAATCAGCAACCCATTTCTTGCATCATTCTTTTCTTGATTTTTGACCCCTCTTAAAAGAGGAAACGTTCGAGGAACATGCCCCAAAGCTGTGACTACTGGAACAATCAAACGAAGTGCTTCACGATCACACGGTGTTTTTGATAATATGGATATTGTCAGATACCGTAGATAACTGTTGCCAAACTATATTGCATCTATTTAAAACCCATAATTTTTTTTATTTTTTTTTTAAATGTAGACATGCGTTCTTATCAGCATAAAACTCGAAAATTATGCGAAATTACAAAAATGAGTGGTCATTGAGCTCCACATTCTTATAGGAGTAGGAAGCTAAAATTTGAGGAGAATAATACTATGGGTAAAAGTAAAAAAATTAGGGGGTGTCTTGGTCTGTAGCTGAAAAAAAAGTTTTTTGAACCACCCTAATATGCATACTTAGTAGTAATATTATTACATTAAAAAAATTGGTTACTTTATTTTTGTATGTTTTTCAATAATTTTATCAGTAAATAAAACTATTTGCCAACATTAGAGATTGTGTCTGCAATAATATCTAGTATATCTTCTAACAAACAAATTTTTCTAACGTCAATTACAAAATGACTAAGATTAAAAATGTGTAAGTTTTAAAATAATGTAGTGTGAAAATTTTTACAATACATTTTTTGATCATGTATAATAATTATAAAAACCTTTTATATATCTATTGTGCATATAATTCGATAAAAAATATTTCATTTACATACAAACGACTTGAGTCACTGCATTACATTAAATATATTATTTATTTATTGTAACAATTTTAATTTTGTAGATTTGATAAAAGGAAAACAATTTCGTTTAACTAAAGAATAAAAAAACTAAAAAGGATACTTTTTTACAGAATTCAAATATATGAATGTTTTTATTTCAATCTTTATTTTGAAACTTTGTTTAAATTTTGATTATTTTGAAACTTTGTTTAAATTTTGATTATTTTGGAAGTTAAAATTCTGAAATTAAAAATACGTTAATTTGGACAGCAGTATAATAAAGTAGTATGCATACAAGGAATACAAGATTACCATCCACTTAAGACAATAACAAGAAACTTTTCAAAGTTCGATCAACTTCTGAAACGTCTATCCTCGCAACTAAGAAAAAAATATTGCACACACAAGCAATTCACACTTTAAGCTGCCAATAACTGCAGTTTTTCTAGAAAAATTGCATAAGCAGTAAAATAAAATTTTATTATAATTAGACAGGGTTGTGCATAAATAAAGCAAGCCCTAATTCCTGGAAATGTTCTGGACGCGCATATGTTGATAAGCACTTGTACTAACTGTAAAAATGAAATTATGCTTATCCTAACAAAAGTCCCTTAATATTCGAGTTCGAAAATTAGTGTAATATAATACATATCTAGAGCACTTCTAAAAAATGGGAACTAAGTCTAGGTTAAAGCTACACATGGAAAACCATTTACACTGTTAAAATGCTTAGCATTATCCAATTTCCATAGCATAAATGGTTTTTCATGTTTAGCTTTATCTTCCACACTGCAATGTAGTGGGAAGCTAACACTGCAAATTATAATATCATTATGCAGGTTAGCATTTTTAATTTACCAGAAAAGTTTATATGAGTTCAATACTATTTCTTCATTTTGAAAAGTTTTTGAAAGCTTTAGAAAGATTCTTTGGTATATCCGTGTGAAATTCAGTTAGTTATGTCACCAATATCAAGATGTGACTTGGATGCTTAAAGTTACATTTTGTGACAAAATTCTAATAAAAGTAGTCTTTTATTAAATCTCACCATATAACAAGGATTTATTTACCAAAAACACCAATCTGTTCATTAGGGAGAGTCTTGTTTTGGAAGGTGTTAATTTTTTAAGAGACACACTCTCATTTTATTCCATTCGACGGGAAAAAATTCACATTTTTTTTTTTTTTTTTTTATAAAAATCAAATTTTATTTAGAGGTTGCTACCAGCTTAGCGAAATCTGACAAATTTAGCATTATGCAAGCATTGCAATTCATGTGTTTCATGTATTTACTAGAATATTTCATTGTTCAGCCAGTAGTATATATATTATGCTTCAAGTAGCTTATATCGATTTTAGTCCAATTAACTCATATCAATTTAGTAATAATATACCAATTTTAACTAAAAACTAACTTGAAAAAGTTTTTGCCTCGTCACCATGTTCTAGAAATCATATTAAAAGCTTGCTAGCTCTAGGTGCGTAAAATAGTCCAGAGATTGCTTTATTTAAAAGGCTTCAAAATGCATGGTTTGACAAAACAGAATATTTTGTCTGATTATTTTGTTAGATATGAAGTTACAGATATACCAGAAGCCATAATTGAAGTTGCTAAAAATCACTTAAAATAATTTCAGCCCCTTTGTGGTTACTATGAGCACTTAGATCTAAGTATTATGTTTTTAGGTGGAAATCCTGAAATGGTAATATCTTTCAAAAACCCGCGAGAACACTTCATTGAGCATGATGGATGTCTTAAGCGATTTATGCTTTAAAAATGTGTATCTTTGAAACACAGTTAAAATTAACAAAAAAGAAGAAAAACATATCTTAGATGTTCTTTCGTTCGTTCATCCTATCACAATATGAACTGTTCTTTCCTGCATTTTGTTTAGTAATTTTTGCTTTTTCTATTATTTTATTTCTTTTGTTTTCATTTTTCCTGAGCAATACTATGGTTTTATTTAGGTATAGAATCTAAACTATCCACCTGACAGAGTTTCGTATTCAAATGATTGTGTTTTATTGTTTTTTTATTATTATTGGTTACTTTTTAATTTAGTAGCTTTTTCACAGGTATTCTATTATGTTTCCTTTGTTTATAATAATCTTTGAATTTACTTTGCGTTACTTCACACTTCTTCGTTCTTTCTTTTGTTTCATATGTATCATCATCTTTCGCTAATTTTGATATACTATAAAAGGAAAGTTAAATATTTCTCAAACAAACAACAGAAATTGGTATATTCAGCTAGGAATAAATTTTAAAACTTTATTAGACAAATACATTTTTGAAAAAATTTTAATTTCTGTCAAGTATAAATATTTATTAGTCTAAATTGAAGATATATTTACATCTTGAAATAGTCTTAACTGTCAAGAGTAGGTTTTTATATTTCAGTGAAAACTAAAGAGTTTTTTTTTTAAGTCTCTAACCATTCACTTACTCAATTTATTGCATCGCCTTAATTTTCACTAGGATTCAATTTCCATTTGGCTCAAAACAAAGTGATAAAAATATTGATGCATCCATGTGATAGTCATGTTAAAAAAATTCGTTTTAAGATGTTTAGTTTTTCTAGAAACCCTCAGTGCACATCGAAAGTTTTATTTAATCCAAAATAAGTGAAAAATAATCAAAGAAGAATTAATATCGCTCGAATTACTACATTTCTATTATCAATCACTGTCCGAAGTTTCTTATTTCTCTTGTTTCCAACGCTGAGCAATGTTTTGGTGCCACTCTTAAACGTTAATTGAATTGATTTTAGACAGTTGTTCTTTGATTGATTTCCTAAACTTCTTGTTGTGATGGTCATTGTGGATTTTTTCAATCAAACTACAATTACTCCCAACCAATAAGCCTACATAAATAAAATAAATCTATCCTTCAAATAAACCAAAGTAAAAGTTAATAATCTTGTTTTACTAACTTTATCTAATCATCGAATAAATATTTCTTGTTCATCAAAAGTGGAGAGCGACGAGCTTTAGCCTTTCGTAAGACTAAATTCCTTAAGTTAATATAACATAGAATAAGTTTCGTTAGGGTTCTTTTTAAGAACATTAAATGTAGGACAATGCGGTTTTCACAAATATATTCAGAAAAAAAATTAAAAAGGGAAAGGGAGGGGTAGGGAGGAGTCCATAGAAAGTAAAAAAAATTCTATGGACATAGGGTACTTTACATCAAAATCTAAATAATTAGCAGTTCGTTTCTTTCTAAATAAAACTGAGAACTCGTTCACATATATGTCTGAAGTGCCATCTGTTGAACGAAAAATTAACAATTATTTTTCTTTATGAGGAAGAAGATCTGATGTGTTTGTTTGTTTGTTTGTTTGTTTGTTTGTTTGTTTGTTTGTTTGTTTGTTTGTTTGTTTGTTTGTTTGTTTGTTTGTTGCTAATCATTTTCATGAAAAGCGCATCGTCCTTCCCTCAAATGTTTGTGAGTTATCGATTTTGCAAAGGTCCTGTTGATTTTGAGTCTCCCTTTAGTGTTTCAATGATTAGAATGTACATAGGGGTGAAAGAATGAAAGTAAAGCCCTCTCCAATTGATATTCCATTGAGTGAGTGTATTCATAGTGTGTGATGTGCATCTCTAATTGAATACAGGATCATGTAAGAACAAACTTTCTGAATTTGCATGAAAATTTCTATTCCAAGCACTTTATCATAAGTTCCTCATGTCACCCAGTTTCAAGGATCAAACACACAAAGCAATATGATTTGAAATGCAAATTAAAGTCTTATAAGCTTTGCATCCCCTGCGTATTATAAATGAGTAGTTAACACTGCTTCCAAAGTTCTCAAAACCAAATGCGCTAGGTATCAATCCCAGAGAGACATGAATAATTTAAAGGGACTTGAACATACACCGCACAGGAAAAGTCTCTTAGAAAATATTCTGTCCACCAAAATATTAATAGATTTTAAAGAATAGAAAATAGGAAATGTACCTAGTGTCTTGTTGTAAAACTTTTAGAGGAGGATTATTAAGTTATTGAAGTTTTTTTAAGATGGTCTGTTTAAGTTTAAAACTAAGATTGTGAACGATTAACCATCTTCTTTAAGGATTTTAGTTTAGTTACAAAGTGAATGTAACAATTCGAAATCTTCTAAGAATTGTTAACTTTTTGTTTCTTTAAATTTAGTTACTTTTATTTGAAATTTTATGAGTAGTTAATATATTTATAATTCCCAAATACATTATGAAAATATTGAAACACATTATTTGGATTTGTTTAAATACAATTGATTGAAATTTAATTTTAAATAAAGTGGTAACAGGATAAGACTTGGTCAGTATTACATAAAAATACTTAAATTGTCATAATATATTAACATTTGATTTAGAAATGCATGGTTATTCCTGGCTGCTCGTATATTTAAAGAAAAACATATCAAAGTTTTATCAAAATATGTTATGTTTGATTTAAATTGTAAAACTTAACTAGGTATTTATCATTAACTGAAGCTTTTCAAAAATGAATATAAATGAAAATAATTAGTGGAAAAAATAATTTTCAATATATGCAAATAATACACCATAACCTTATTAAGAACCCATAGCATTTTGCAAAATTTGAAGACTTTATGTTTTAGAAAAATAAGATATATGGCTGATAAATAACTTCCTTTATTCCAATGTAATTATCCAAAAAGCATTGTTTCATAAATAACAATCTAAAATTAATTTAAATTAATATCACTGAATCAGAACATTTCATGTTAAATTGTTATTACAAAGAGGTGCGATGAATTTTAAACATTATTTCATAACTTGTTTATGATGAATTATATTCACATTAAATTGACCTTCTATTCTCAGTTACGTATTTAAACTTTAAGTCGCAACATAAAAACATGTTGATGAGATGTATTTTAGTAAAATTCTTCTCATCAAATCTTTTAAATTCCTCTCTTCAACAATTTATTTATAGTATTTCGAATTAAAAAATATTGAAGACTATTGTGCCTTCAGCCTAGGGTACCTTGTTTTACTCTTATTAAAAAAAAAAAAAAAAATCTGCTACGCAACAAAAACTGTCCACGTTCAAAGTTTATCTTATAAAAGTATAAGCAAATATAATGAGAACTACAAAATAGTTGTTATTTTGAAGAGAGGAAAAATATAAATATAAATAAATTTAAAAATATAAATATAGATAAATTTAAAAATATAAATATAAATAAATTTAAAAAAATAAATTTAAAAATATAAATATAAATAAATTTAAAAATATAAATATAAATAAATTTAAAAATATAAATATAAATAAATTTAAAAATATAAGTATAAATAAATTTAAAAATATAAATATAAATAAATTTAAAAATATAAATATAAATAAATTTAAAAATATAAATATAAATAAATTTTAAATTATAAATTTAAATATATAAGTATATAATGAGAACTACAAAATAGTTGTTATTTTGAAGAGAGGAAAAATATAAATATAAATAAATTTAAGTATATAAATATAAATACATTTAAAAATATAAATTTAAATATATAAGTATATATATAAATTTAAATATATAAGTATATATATAAATTTAAATATATAAGTATATATATAAATTTAAATATATAAGTATATATATAAATTTAAATATATAAGTATATATATAAATATAAATAAACAATCGATTTTAAATTGTTTAAAAATGGAACACTCTATTTACAGAAATATCTAAAGCAGATGTTCATAGATGATCAAATAATCTATCAATTCATGCTCGGTAAAGAAGAAGAACAGGACAATTATATGGACAATTAATACACATGTTTACAATCCTGTTGTGGTATTTTATTTCTGTTCCATCCATGTTTTTACTTTAAATGTCTTTATCAATCTAATCGTTAATGTTCAAATCGTCAAGTCATGTAAATATCTCCTTTTACCATTATAGAAAAGCATGTTTCATGAAAACTTTAATATTGGTGTTGAGTAATTCAAAAGGTGGTCAGATTTATTTAATTTTGTATTTTTGATCTACTGCTTATGTGGCAAAATTCGTGCTGACATCTCTGTAGAATTTTATTTCATCTTGGTCAGCCACAAAATACAGCACTTATACTACGTCTAAAGCATTCTTTTATGTCAGAGTAAGGCTTTTCTCACAATTATTACATTTCGTAAGGCAACGCACGGTTCACTTTTCACAAAAATGTAACATTTATCCTACTTATCTAAAGACTAAAAACATCTTCAGATAACAATAAGTTTTGAAGGTTTATTTGACTTTATAGTGTTTTCTTTCTGATATAACCTAGAAATCTACTCCAAAATTGAAACAAAAGGGTGCTAGACTTTGTATGTCTGCAAACTGCTGACTCTGAAAAAAGCTCTCACGTTTCCATGCCTGTATCTATAAGTGAAAAGTTAGAAAATATCCCCATTTTACTTTAGAAAAGCTTTCAAAATACAATGGTTGGGCGGGGATAGAAGGGAACAGATATGAACAATATTGGATTCCAAACTGGAGGAGGAGACAAAAAAGCCTCTAGAGATATTAAATTTTTGTTTTGCTTGTTTCCTTATATTTTCGGTTTTAAATTTAAAAAACCACTGTATATATTGAGGTAGATTGTGAAGTTTTTTTTAATTTCTTTTTCTGCGCAATTTCTTTTATATGTATAACTTTTATATTTTAAGCTAGTTTTCAGTTCTCATATTTCTTAAGTCCAGATTTTCGTGTATTTTAAAACAATACAGGCAAAAAGCTAGAAATGCTTTTAAAAAATTCATTTTCAATATACTTATCTTTTCCTTTGCTATTCTACAAAAAAAAAGCAATTTACATAAAAGCAACCAAAAAGATATTCAACAGGAACTTCTCTAGTTTAACCTGGAAAAGAAGTTCAATTCAATACATACCAGAATTATAAAGCATATTCACATTCAATCATTTATATTTTTTAAATCTAAAATTGATATACTTAACTAGATATCTTAGCGTCTACAGTGATTCTGTTGATTGAGAGGTGAAATATAGATTCAAAAGGGTTGAAATATACACCACTAGCCAAATCTTTCAAAACTCGCCAAATAATTAGCTTGAATTTTTCCTTGACCACCTCCACTCATACTTTTTCAATGAGAATTCAAATTTCAGTATTTAATATACTCGCCAATCAGCCTCTTTCTTTGTGAATAGATGCAAAAATGGCAAATGGAACAGATGCTAAGTCAGCAAAAGAAAGTCAAAAATGCACAGTGATAGAAAAATCGGCACATAAAAAAAAAATATATATATATATATATATATATATATATATATATATATATATATATATATATATATATATATATATATATATATATATATATATATATATATATATATATATATATATCTATATATATATATATATATATATATATATATATATATATATATATATATATCTATATATATATATATATATATATATATATATATATATATATATATATATATATATATATATATATATATATATATATATATATATATATATATATATATATATATATATATATATATATATATATATATATATATATATATATATATATATATATATATATATATATATATGTGTGTGTGTGTACAGAGTGTCCCCGTATAACCTGTATAACCTAGCCGACCTTTATTTTTGACACCATTGGTCCTAGATTCATAGTCCCAATTGAAGAAATGTTTTAAATCGTTAAAATATTTTTACTGAAATGTTTTTAAGTTAGCAAAGGGGTTGGTATAAAAATTACAGATTGTAAATTTTTATACGGTCCCCAGTTCCCCCAACTCATATTTAGAAAAATGTAGCCCATGAAAAAACATTTTAAATAAAAAAAAATTGAAATTTGTTAGACCAATGGCAACTGTGTTATTGGAGTTTAAAGTTTTAACACTATTTGGGGGGCCCGTACATAAATTGAAATGAGGAAATATCGTCTTATTGGAATAACAACGAGCTTCTAAACTAGGTTTGACTATGGCAAACAAGTTGTTATTCATCACCTAAAACATTATAATTTTTTACTAGAAACTGCTTTGAAAAAAAAAAAAAATTACAAATGATACAACGCAACAGCAAACAAACTTATAAACAATTTTAATTAAGTAATTTCAAATAATAACATAATCAGATTCAGAAAGCAGCGCTTTTTGTTACACAAACAAAAATAAAAGGTGAGAGAAATAAACAAAGTGAAAAGGATAAATAACCTCTTTCTTAATTACATATTCTCCAAGTGTTTTCCTTCGACTAAAATACCTAAGCGCACACGTCATTCAAATTCATCTTCAATATTTTTCAGCATTAAAGGCGTAATACACCTAGCAGCGGATAAAATTCGATTCTGCATATCTAATTGACTCGTCGATTTTTGTTCATATATCTTGCTTTTCAAAAATCCTCAAAGAAAGAATTCTAAAGGATTTAGATCTGGAAATCTAGGAGGCTATTCTACCAGACCTCCATAGCCGATAATGTTGTCTTGAAACTCACCCCACAAGGGGTGGTGCACCATCCTGTTGAAACCACATCATTTTAATGTCTGCTAACATGACATAGTCATCCAGAAAATCAGATAAAGGTCCCTGTAACAGGTTCACATACTTTTTAACCTGTTAATGTATCAGCAAAAAAGAAAGGTCCTACTAAAGCTCCCTTCCATATGCCACACAAACGGACCAACGCACTTGATGCTTGTTTGGTCGGATCACATGAGGATTTTGCAGGGACCAAAAGTGTGTGTTTTGCCTATTTAACTACCCCAGTTCTTGAAAACGTACACTCATCAGAAAATGGAATGTTATTCACAAATGATTAATCCAATTCTAGTTTGTTCATGATGAAATTGCAGAAATCAAACCGTCTATTTTCATCCCCGGGCAAAAACTCTTGCACCAATCACGGGCGATAAGGATGTGCACCGTGTTGGCTTAAGACTCTCCTCACATGGGCTTTTGAGTAGCCACATGCTTCACTAATGTCCTTGACACTAGACTGAGGGAAAGCAAGAGCATGGCCCAAAATTTCTTAGTCAGAGACAACCACTCTTGTATTTCCGGATCGAGGACGTCTTCCTATGCTACCTGTTTCTCGCAAACGCTTTACAATATTTAAAATCGTAACTTTAGATGGATGTATGCCATTTGGAAATAATTTAATTGCATATTGTCTCGCAGATTCTCGCCCATTTCGAATACACTGGCCGTATAGAAATAGCATTTCTGCGTACTGTTCCGCAGTGTACATTTTAACTACGAGGATTGACAAAATAGCTAAATACATCTGGTATCTGGTATCAGTATGACCTATTTGTATTCTGAAGTGATGAACATACATTATTGGTTTTCTACCTACCAATCAATAATCTGCCACAAAAATTTGCATAGGAACCTGCAAATCCCTCAGTACTACATGCTAATTTACACATAAGGGTCGGGATTTTTTTTTTTTTTTTTTTTTTTTTTTTTTTTTTTTTTGACCACTAACGGGAATTTTTTTTTTTTTTTTTTTTTTCATTATTTCTAAAATTTTAGGGATAGACGAAAAATTTAAGTACAATTTTAGGGAGAAACGAAAATTTAAGGAATTATAAGAATTTTAGGGCGAATGCGACCCATGCATAACACAAGAGTGTGAATTTGTTCGGCCTCCACAGATTTAATTTTTTTTTTCATCCTACGTGGTCGAAAGATTTGTGTTAGTTTTAGGGAGTATGGGCACCTATTATCTCTTGCAAACGAGTTCAGCATCCACAATTCACTATAGACATTGATAGATAGTATTCATGCATTTGATTACAGAATAATTTTCCGAACTCAATTCCTTTTTCTCTGTATTTCATTTTGTGTACATGCCCTTAAACTATGTTAATGACCACGGGTGTAAAGTGGTATAAGTCACTAAATTCCATTTTTCATATCTCCATGAATATTGGTAGTTCAAATTTCAATTTTTTTTTTTGTTTGAAATGTTTTTTCATGGGCAACATTTTTCTAAATATGAGTTGGGGGAACTGGTGACCGTATAAAAATTTACAATCCGTAATTTTTATACCATCCCCTTTCCTAACTTAAAAATATTCAGTAAAAATATTTAAACGATTTAAAACATTTCTTCAATTGGGACTATGCATCTAGGACCAACGGTGTCGAAAATAAAGGTCGGCCAGGTTATACGGGGACACACTGTATATATATATATATATATATATATATATATATATATATATATATATATATATATAATGGAATACTAATAAACCATCTTGCAGTCATCCAATCGCATTAAAATAGCATTGAACTGATCATTGTTAAAACTCTTTCCTGATGCCAAAATAATTTTTTTTTAATAAATAAACAATAAAATTACTTTAATCTGAATAAATAAATGACATTTGTATGTAAGAGCATAAATTCACGTATATATTTTTAATAAATAAATTTTGAAACGTAGTTTGCAGCACATTATGTTGATAGAAATGTTTTTGATATTGGCGTTGTTTTAATGAATGTAAAAATTGAAAATGCGTATAAAGGATTTTTTAAAAACTTGTTTTTTATGGGTTATATTATTATAATTTGCTTAAGGTTTTTTTTATATATGAGAATTTAACTTACTGCTGTGCAAAAAATAAAAGAAAGTAGAGATTTTCTTATAAACAAAGCTTATGAAAAATAAATTAACAAGATTGTTTGAGAAAATGAATCAACAAAATGGCCAAAAAAATATTGCTATGAATAACTTTATTATTTCGATTAAAATGGAACATTCTCAAAGATATGATTTACAGTCATTAGGGTAACTTTGAGCCACCTCCTAGTTTTCAGTATTTTTGGTTTTAAAAAGCTACTCATGATCCACTGCTGCAAACTGCTGGCAAGATTGTGAAATTGGCTTCTTGCTCTATAGATTAGAAAATGAATTGGCAAAATAGTACATAATTTATTTGGCCATTCAATTGTTTTTCTGGAGTACTGTTTGCATGTTCCATTTCAATTCTTATTTGAAGTTGATGTAAATCAACTAATTTATGCAAGTAAATATCAACTTATCACTTTATCAGCTATATAATTTTCTGAAAATAGTGAAATTGTTAGTAGCTGATGGTTATTTATTTACTAACATTTGGTAAAAAGCAAAAACCCAAGGCATGATCATTTTACCACATATTCAGTGTAACTTTGAGTCGGTTCAAAGTTAGGCTGATGACAGTGTTTAATGTATACATTGCACATATAATTCATATTTTATTTCAATTTATTCTTGGTTACTTTTAATTACATTTATATACATACAATTGCAATTTAATTTACTGAATCTTCCCTTGTATACAAAATCCGATAAAATGAAAATATTGAGAGTGAATTCAAGAAGTTCCTAAAAATATTAGAAATAATGATCTAGAAATCTGTCGCAGTTCTAAAAAAAAAATCTATCTACCCGTAATGGTTGTAAAAAAAGTTTCAATTGATAAAGTGAAAAATTTCTCTGCACAAAAAATAAATAGTAAAGAAATATGTATATCAAGAACATGAGGGAATCGTCCAAAGTCCTCTACCATATGAACTACTGGGGGACAACATGAGTAAAAATACTAAACTAGATGACCCACATGATGGCTGTGTGGTTAGAGCTCTTGACCCGCATACCAAAGGTTCCGGGTTCGAATCACGGATTAGTCATGGATGTTCGTTATAGTTCTGGATCCACGTTAAGTTGTAAGTCGTTGAACGTATAAACCAAACAACCTGAACTAGATGATGTAGGGGACAGTGTATGTACAACACTATAATTTTCGGAGGAAATGAAAGTTGGATAATAAGGACATGATAGAGGTTTATACTGCTGAAATTGTTGTGGAGAACGTTACTGAAAAATCAGAGATTGTTCAAGTAGGGGCTGTTGAACGCATCAATAAGACAGGAATTTTATACACAGCATGCAAGTATTTTAGATTTTGGTTATGGCATATGCAAAGTTTACGCCCACGTAATTATCCAATATGATGGAGAAATGTACCCAGACCAAATTGACTTAAAAGACAACATGATATTTGGTGGTTCATGAAGAAATCTGCTACATATTAGAAATGGCCCAATATCAATGGTGATTTGTGGTATGAAAAATTAGGTGTGTTTAAAAAATTATCTCCAAAAATTATTGTTTCAGCTAGAACAAGAGAAGTTTTCCAGATCAATGATTCTTTCTTTGATGCAAAACTATTAATCTACAGAATGCCAAAGTGAAATTTTATGAAGTTTGAACTTTTTTTTTTTTTTTTTTTTTAATATTATCATACTATTTCTTACATTAAGAGTATAATATTTGTATTTGTGCCACATTGTGACTTGCTAACTCTAAAGTACTTAACTAATAGCATAAGGGAGGTCTATCAGTTTTATTATTTTCTATAAATCTTTTTAATTTTTAATTGATAAAATGAGTTTATATTTAAGTGAATGAACTGAAGATTGTTTTTCCACTATATTTGTACGTTTAAACTGAATAATAAATAAGTTTTTTTTCCCCCTATATATTCATGTGATTCGTCATCCACTGTTCCTACCTAATATATTCTTTGTGGTGTCATTAAAAATATCCAAACTTTATAACTGTAGCTGATGATGTTTCAAATATTTAGAAACTTACTTTTACTACTTCAAAGTTTTCCTGACTCCTAGATTGAATAAAAAGGGTATTTTGTATGAAACTTCTTATACTGATTCAAAGTTACCCTGAATGACAGGGTAACTTTGCATCGGGTTATTTTCCTATTATTTGGTGCGTTCATCATCAGCATTTACTAATTTGTGTAAATTAAAATATATTTTAGGGTTTATTCTTCTATTTTATGCCATTAGGTCTGAAAATACTATTAAAACATAAGTGGGGAAGAAGAAAATACTGAAAATGTGGTTCAATGTTACCCTGATTGAATGTACAATTATAATCACTAACCCAATATTAATACAATATACATATTTAAATTTCTTAATCTAATGTTCAAAGTACTTAGATTTTATATACTTTATTTATAAAATAATGGTTTTCTAACATGTTTTCCAACCATGCTATTTTATCTATTTTTATTAATACTGAAGTTCAGAATTAAAGCAAATAAAAACTTCGTCCCACTTTCATTTCAGTTGATTTTTTTTTTTTTTTTTTTTTTTTTTTTTTTAATGAAAGATACGTATATAACAAAATTATTAATCGAATTTTTTTTATTAGAGATATCTTCAAAGTGAAAATAAGGTGAAAGGGAATTACTCAGTTATTGTTAATTGTATAGTTTAGGAAAGAATAAAATGGTATAAATCTTAACCATTCTCGATGCTTATTTAACACAAATACATAGATTTTATTTTGCACACAAACCTTTTTCACTTATAACCAGGCAAGTATACTTAGCAAAACACTTTCCATACACAGAAACCATGTAATTACTTACCTTTGAAAATAACAAATTGAGACGAAACAATAAATTAAATTCTACAATCAATTCGCAGCAGTTGTGAATAGCTTCATATCCTTTGAAAGTTGAAAATAACACGGTAAGCTAGACATGCTCAAAACTTATTGAAAATAACGATACTTTCCGAATAATAAATATTACCTAAGCTAAAGCAGTGTGATTCCTTATCAAGATTGAATAAATAATTTCTTAACTTCCTTTCTACTTTAACGGCCCACTTTACACCTTCATTTCTCCGATTTCGGTGTTCTAAAGAACACAGCACTCGTAAAACAACATTTTGCTCTCTCACCCGTCGGAAAAGACTTAACTCCTGGGCAACGATTTCACCCTTTTCTTAACGATCCAAACAAATCCGGCCCCAAAACCTTTATTTTGTACCCTTAATTAACACGATTTCCGAGAACAAAACTGCTGCTTCGTTAACTCGCTTCTCCATGTTTCGAACACACTCCGCTTCAGCGTCACATTTATCGTTTGCTGATGGGAAGCAGTTGATTGTTTACTCAACTCAACGAAAGCCCGAAATAAAAAGAAGATTGGCTTCTACTGCTTTGAGAAGATCGCAATGGAAGTAACACTTTTTTTATAGGTTCACAATTACGTCAGGTTTACACATTATTTATGAGCGTAACGTCGTAAAAATGTTGCGCAAAGGGGCAGGCTAACTGCACCATGAAAAATTGCAGCAGCGCATGTCAAACGCACTCATTATTGACGGAAAAAGTTATGAAGTTTTTCTTTAACTGCTTTTAAATGGTGACGCAAACACTTTTGAATTCAGAGACACATATGCAAAAGGTTAAGGAGATAGTTTCATGTTTTGTTTTGTTTTCCTTAAACCTTTTCTCTGTAGATGAGAAATTCCAGTGACCTTTAATTAGATTATGTTTAATAAAAGGCTTTGGATACACTTGCTACAGTAAAATTACAAAATAGTATCATAGATTATAATCGATTCCAATTTTTGAAAGATATACCTAATACTATTATTTTTATTGCTGTTGTTATTATTATAATATTATCTATATTGTTGTTATTGCTATATTATTATTGTTGTTGTTGTTTTTTGTTGTTGTTATTATTATAATATCATTATTGTTGTTATTGCTATATTATTATTGTTGTTTTGTTGTTGTTGTTGTTGCTTTTTGTTGTTATTATTATTATTATTATTATATCTTATTATCATCATTATTATTATTATTATTATTATTATTATTATTATTATTATTATTATTATTATTATTATTATTATTATTATTATTATTATTATTATTATTATTATTAATATTATTATTATTATTATTATTATTATTATTATTGTTGTTGTTGTTTTTGTTGTTATATTATTATTATTATTATTATTATTATTATTATTATTATTATTATTATTATTATTATTATTATTATTATTATTGTTGTTGTTGTTGTTGTTGTTGTCGATTATTATTATTATTATTATTATTATTAATATCTTATACTCTACTATACACCAATATCATCTTATTCTATATTGGTGTATAGTAAATATATTTTTCCTAACCAGTGCCAACACCTTTGAGCCTTAAAGAAAGTCGTTATTTTGTATTTGTAATATTTTAAAATACATAATTTGTAACACAAATCCTTATTGCTGGGAAGATAAGATTTATTACTATAATAAAGAAAATGATTTGAAAGTATTTGGTTAATTTTAATCTACTCATAAATTAAATACAATAAATAATAAAAATATACACTATTTGATTAGTTTTAATATATTAGTCATTTTAAATGCGAAATGTTGATTTAGTATCTGTCAAAAGCTCGAATCTGTTTAAGAAACTTAAAATTATTTCAGATTTAAAATTACATCGCGCATCATTTCGAAAACATTTTGGAAAACAATTACCCAGAGAACTGTTTTCTCTGAGTAATGAGTCTTAAACTTCCTTATGTTCACAGAAGTGATATTTTCGACTTGCTTCAAGAGACACACCCAAGGAAAATGAAAATATAAGCAATAGCTTGAAGCCATATCTGTTGGCTTAAACTTTGCCAAAACATCGAAAAAGTTTCCACCAAGTATGATGCATGTTAAACGACTGTTAATTTTCTGCCAGTCACTCCGCAACAATTTTGAATTTGACGCAAGGCGCCATGGAAGCGTTTCCACAATAATAACAAGATGAAGATACTTTATCAATTCTTAAAAATATATTCTTTCTGTATAGTAAATTTACATAAGCCTTACTATTACCATAATCTGAATAAGTTATATGATTAAGCTTTCGTATAGTTGAAATTAAATTAGATACATTACAAAGGTACTACAATTAGTAGGTAAGAATCGGTTTAAGATGAGATAAGATGGCGAACGTTAAGTTATATAAGTTCAGAAGTTGTGTCTTTAACATCGTTTTTAATAGCTGTATGTTATCTTGATAACAACAGATCTCCTATATCGCCCTAAAAGGAAACGATAAAAAACTACGAATAATAAAACTTTTACTAGGAACACAAACTGAGTGCGCCAATGGCCCTGCGGTTAAAGGCACCTAACTCATGGTTCAGTCCTAGCTTCGCCGAACACTGGTGTAGGCCATAATGGGGACTGGCATACATTAAATAGATCGTGGTATCAATGCCCTTTCATTTGTGTGGAGGGATTGGAAAGATAGATATGCACAATAAGGTTTCAACCTCGTAATATTATCTTAATTCAAAATTACAAGACGTATTTAGCTGTGACAAGTGCTTCATAGTAGCAGAACTAGACAGCCAGAATCATGAAAACTTAACACAAAATGGTAAAGAAGCATTCAAATACAATACATAAAACAAGAGCACTGTCAGCCATTTCGAATTCTCCCTGGTTTGGGGCCGAAATAGCAGACGTACTTCATTCGTTTAGAGTATAGGAGTTCAATAGACCCGATTTAAAACACAGTTCTTTAAAAAGTTCGACTACTCGTTCCAATTCCCTCGCAGAACCTTATGATTTTAGAAAATCGGACTCCAGCCTCGCGCGGCCAATTGCAATATCCATCAGAGAAAGGTCAGAGTCAATTGCTCGGATAACAAATTCGGTGGTGATGAATTAACCCCTCCTATATAGAAAGTCACTGGACGGGTTACCACTTTTAAATATGAGATCATTAAGGTAGCCCGACTTGGACTAAATTCTTCTTCTATAATGGGTGAATTTAGAAAAAGATATCTTTACGAGTTGGCAATATATGGTTTAGTGACGTTTTATGAGCTTGTGAATCGTCAATATGAATTTTCTATTCCAAACACGTAAAGACTGGTGTATTAAGCCATTAAAAATGCTATAAATTGTATTAAAATGCCATTTTGATGTTTAGTGGTAAACTACAAAGGAAATTATAAATAATACCCATAAAAACAAAGTTTATTATTAAAAATCCTTCGTATGCATTGTCAAGTTTTATATTCATTAACATATAGCGTCGTTTCTGTTACCAGCGTATGGATGTTTTCAAATATTTAAAATTAGGTGCAAACACCATCTCTATCAGTAAAATATGCGGTAAACTACTTTTCAAAATTTATTCATTAAAAATTAATGTGAATTTATGCACTCCCACCCAAATATCTGTTATTTACTCTGATTAAAACAATTTTAGTATCTATTAAAGCAATTTTGGCAACAGGAAAGAGTTTCTTCAATGAGCGGTTAAAGACTATTTCAGCGTAATTGGATGGCGGCAAGTTAGTTTATTAATATTCCATAAAACCGACCTTTTAGTGACAGTGGCAGCCTCCAAAATTTTCATTATCATTAACAAAATGCATTGTCATCGACATCGAATCTACTGCCAAATTTCAGTCCGATTGGATGACGGCAAGGGGGTTAATTAGGCCTCCCCAGATTTGCCCGCCATCAACAAACATACATACACGCAAAATCGAAGTTAATATGCAGGATTTAAAAATGGGCCAAGATCTTCGGTTTTTAAATTTCCCAATGGTCTTGAACTTTGAAGAAAATGGATAACTGCTGTCTCGATGGAAAATTGCGTAATTACTTAATTCAAGTAAACTATTTTGCATTAAAATGTTTTATTGGATAGTAATAACTCTGATTTGTGGATAAAATAAAAACTGTTTATTTATATTTGCTGTTTTATTTCGGAATAAAATCCAAAATAATAGTTTAACATACGACTCCTATACTACCAGTGCGAAGGACTACTCTGGTGACGACACTTAATCAGTGGGTAGGCTTTGAAGTATATGCCCTGTTGAATGGATTCCTCCAAAATACCAGAATGTTTCCTATTTTGTCAACAAAATCCAAGTTTTGAATGGTTCCCCATGAGTTTTTAACTAAGCGTTGTCTGAGTCTACGGGTAATCGGCAGGGTATCGTATGTATAATTTTATAGTTTAAGACTTCTGGAGAAGGATAAGTTAAAAAGTAGCAATGCTCCAACCACTGAGTGGAATAGATCAAAATGCGAATTCAGTACGCTCACCACTGAAGCTATCTGAGACTTTTCCAACACGTTTGGGTTCTTAAGATTACAAGTGCTCTCATTTTAGTCAGTCATCGCATCATCTTCCCCATTTAATGGAATCCACCACTCCACAGATATCCCATTTCAAAAAAAGGAGCTACCGTCTGATCGCAAACGACTGCAGAGTTAATATTGTACTTTTCTAAAACAACCCTCTCATAGAGCAATTACTTGTCTTTAGTCTTGGAAAGTAACATGGTAAATTCCCTGAAAAGTAAAACACTTTTGCCATTTTGAAACTATTTTTGGTGCCCCATTTTGGGCGTTTGTTTTGCTTTTATTTCTTTTTTTTAAGTCTCTTGTGTATTTTCTTTTTGTTTTTAAAACTGCTTTTGGCACCTGCTAGGTATCTAATAATGTTGAGGTGTAGATGGAAGAAGAAATATTTATTCTTTTAATTGGACAATGATTTCCTGTGTAGATTCTCTTATTTCTGGAAAACACTTTGCTTTTTAATTGTTATGTATCAGATATGGGACCTTGAAATCTATTTTTAGAATTCAATTGTCCATTTCCAATACTGCTTTTGAGTTTCATTTTTAGATTTCTTCTTATTGCTTCTGTAATTTCGAAAAAATAAAAGGTTATACTCTTTTGTACTTGTCATCTGGTTCTCCTGTTCGAAACACTGTATCTTGAATACCGAGAAAATTACTTGGATAATAAAACACATAAAATCAATAAGAAAATCATTGTAATATAATTTCTGTTGGTTTTTCCCCAACTTAATAAAGTTGCGCTTGGTATTCAAATAAAAACTACTGAATTGAGGATTTGAAAAAATATGTTGTACCGTGAATTAATAATTATTCTATAAGAGTATAGTAATGCATAATCATTAATTAACTTTTCACTAGGATATATGCAATAAACATTTCTGAAAAATTAGCGATTTAGGTAAAAATCTTAACAGTCTTGCACCCTCCCAGAGGTGGCGACAGAGGGGGGGCTAGGGGGGCTGGGGCCCCCCGTCGGGAAAAGCTAGCCCCCCATCAGGCATAATCGTGTTGTTCGTCGGGGGACGACGACAACATTTTTTTTTTTCTCTTTTGTCGAAATTTACACTAAAACCGTCTCTCTCATTTTCTTACTAGTTTGGTATTTGCTTAAATTTGGATGCTTTTTAACTGCTCGGATCACAAGTCTGAACTCAGGAATCACATACAAAATTTAACAGGCCTCGTAAGGTTTAACTCCTGTCGATAAAGGACTATTATTATACAAATCATAAATAAAATGGCACTTGACTCCCAACTTAAACGTAGCTTCCTTTAAAGATGAATGGAATAAAGATGAAGTATAAAATGTTTGAGTAAGTAAGGATATAATTGGAATTTAGAGAGGATTTTTTTTGTATGCAGTAAAATTTTATATTTTCTTAATTTCGATTGCTGACCTTTGATCATCAGTCAGATCTCAAATCAAGACCTCTATGTAATCGAGCTATATCATGGCATTACTCATAGAATAAATATTAGTACTTAATATTTTAAATAAAATATAAAAATTTGATTCAATAATGAAAATATCTTAATCTCAGAATTCTGCAAAATCAGAAACATCAACTGCGACTTAGAAACTACCACTCATTTCAAGAGCAGAATCGTAATTTTCCCCGACGGGATAAACTATTTTTCACACAGTTGTCGGGGAAATTAAGAATTTCGTAGGAAAACTGAATTAATATTTTTTTAAGGAAACATTTCGATACGATTTCACAAAAATTACGCACTTGAAACCGTAATTCATTTCTTGACGAAATTCGTAATTTCCCCCGACAGGGTTTCACGTGTTTCAACACGTGGTATGTTATCTTCCATAGTTACTCTCTTAAGGGGACTGTTAAGTCAAAAACAAAAATTCTTCAATTTTTGCTCAAAATTCATGAAATTTTTTGTGCAGTTCAATAACAATTAGATAAAACACAATCCAAAATTTCAAAAATTTATATTGATTTTTTTTCAAGAAATTAAATTTTTATTGAAAAATTTAGCGTTTTTTCCGTAATTTTAAAAACGCTCCTTGCGATTCAAATTTTTTGCAATCTGTCTCAATTTTTTTGTACAAGCTAATCGAATATATATTGACATAATTGTGCATGGGTTTTGATTTTGACTCATTGGTTAATTATTTAAAAGTAAAACTTTGGTACAACTGCAAAAAATGTTAACTTTTTAAATAGAAGCATTACGAAAATTGCTGTAAAACAATAAAAAAATACCAGATTCCAAAATCAATGCACAATTGTGTTCAAAATAGTATAGTAAACAATATCTCCAAGTTTAAAAAAATACATCCACTTTTGAATCGCAAGGAACAAATCGAATACCCTAAAAATCTTAAAATACACATGAAGAGAAAAATGCAATTTAAGAAAATGAAAAACAGGCGATTTCCGATATGCGTGCTTACAAAAACTCAAATAATATTCTTAATTCTTCTCTGATCAGCAAAAGTAAGGTATCTACTGAAAGCTAGAATTTCAGGCTATTTTTCCCCCTAAAATATAAAAATCGAAAATTTTGAAATTTTTGCCTTAACAGTCCCCTTAAAACAGTTTATTCCGTCGGAAAAATTGAGAACTATGTCGAAAAACTAAATAACGCCTCATTGTATGCCTGGAAACAATTCGATAAAATTTCACAAAATTACTTTCAAATTGAAAACACAACTTGTATGCCGACGAAATTTTTTTCACCCCGATAGGTTTCAACACATATAGATATGTTATCTTATATAGTTACTCTGTTAAAACAGTTTATTCCGTAGGAAAAATTGAGAACTATGTCGGAAAACGAAATAACTCATCATTGTGTGTCAGGAAAATATTCGATAAAATTTCACAAAAATTACTTTCAAATAGAAAACTCAACTTGTGTCTCGATGGAATTTTTAATTTCCCTGACAGGATAAACTGTTTCAACACGTGATATATTAACCTTACAGAGTATAACTCTCTTATAGTTGTCATCCCTTTGGGGAAATAAAAAATTTCGTCGGAAAAAGATAAAGTATTTAAAAACATATGTTTACTAAAAACGCTGCGCTTTATGTAAGGAACGGCCGTCAGAATTTTATGAACTTAATAATTTTTTGCACATAAGTAATATCAGTTACAAATATAAAGTAAGTTAGAAATTATATATATAAAAAAACAAGAATTAATAACTAACACTATAAAACAAGGTTTATAAAAGTCGCAACACAATCCTCAGAAATAAACAAACTGCAAATGCTTATTCTATATGGTTTTATGACTCCCCAATCATTTAGTATTCACGTCCTGTATTTGAGTTGTACATTTCCTAATTGTTTCAGTAGTTTATAATCAATTTTAAAAATTCACAACTTTAGGAAGCTAAATGTTGTATTCAATGATAGTGTGAGTGTTTGTGAGAAGCGGCGAGTATCCGCTGACTTTTTCAGACCGCCATGAAATGACACTTCAGACATTTTGCTCCAAGCAATCGCTGCGGGTTCACTTCCATTTCTTTGAAAGTGAGGGTGAGGGTCATAGAATAAGAAATGTGCCCTTTGGCTGTTTAGCGAGAAGCTGACCATTTAAATATCGTAAGGACATAGAGATGCCGATGAGAATTGACGCTGTATACTGAAAAGGCTTTTTTTTTTTTTTTTTTTTTTTTTTTTTTTACTTTGTGTGTTTGTCCGGCCGGAGACAAATGGCAAGGGGTCTGGCTACAACTGTGAGATGCAAGCGATTCCAGCATTCCAAGAAAAGAGCTTGAAGGAACACATGATACACGGAGACGCAGGGGATGGGACAGTCGTTTTGTTCAGGGTTTTTTCGGGAATTATCGACAGCATTATTTTGTTTTCTCATCGATACTGGGCACGTGCGTCTCTTTGAATTGAACCAGTAACACAGTTTTTGTAGTTGAAACGTTTACTTATTCTAAGTACTACTTTTTTTTGCTACTTTGCATTTATAATAAACGATGTCCTTAAAGCGGGCAAAATGCTTAAGTTACAAAGTTGATAGTTGTTTTTATTTCGAACTTTTTCACAACGATTAAGTTGTGACACAGATTTGAAGGTCTTTGATTACGTTAAAGAATATCTCCAGAATCATCCTGCAGCAAGGGTATGTGATTTTTTTTTTATCTGGAATGATTCGCAAGGTTTTTGCCTAGCAATAAATTCTTTTAATATCAATATCTTCCGTGAAAAATTATATAGTCACAAAACAAAAAGTGTCCGTATTCGATATTTTTTTATTTTATTTTATTTAGAATTAAATTGAGATTTTCTAATTACATAATATTGGATATAAAACGAAATAGCTGAAAATAAAGTTTCTGTCCTAATTCGATATTTTCATTGCAATCATAAATGAACAATAAGCTCTTTCGGAACAAAAATAAACCGGTGCTATTTTCAAGGGTCATTATATCGCCTATTATTATTACTTGTAATATAAAACATAAAAATGTATTTGAGGACTGAAGAACTAATCATATCTCCTTACAACTGAGGATGTGTTTCTCATTTTAAAAAAAGTGGTTTTCAATTTGTACGATTACTTATTCTTAATAATTAGTTAAAAATTTCAAATTTTAGATATTTATTTCATACTTGCAAGAAAATAGATGCAATGATTTCAATGTTATTTTTGAAAAAAAAAAAATTATATATATATATATATATATATATATATATATATATATATATATATATATATATATATATATATATATATATATATATATATATATATATATATATATATATACATATTTGATTTTTTTTGTTTAGGAACTTTCAATTGTCTTACTGTTTTTGGAACTGTCCAAAATCAATAATCAAAACCAATGCATAGAATTACTTTTTTAGTAGTTCATCAGAGCAAGATATTTTATTCTATTGATGCGATAATATAAGTATCGCAGCAGCCCAAAATGCCTGGATTCTTGTGATTTTTTTAACTTCGATTTTCAAACCATGCGCAATGGCAAATGAACTATTCGTCAAAAGCAGAGGTCGTAGCCTTTAAATCGGTCTATCATTTATCATAAATTTGTGTGTTGTATAAAGCAGGGGCGTAGTCAAAAAAAAATTTCGTTCAAAGATATGGAATTTTATAACTCATCAAGACATAGCAATAATTTTTGTTATTAATGCCAAATACATTTAATTACAGGTATGTACTATGTATGTTTAGAAAATTAAAAACATTTTAAATAAATTTACCATTTAAAAAAAAAAAGCCTTTGGTTTTTGCGTTCTAATTACAAACTGAAAAATTTCAGGAGGGGATATATCCCGATATCCCTCCCCTGGCTCCGCGCCTGGTATAAAGGGAAGAAAAGGAATTGTGGAAACACAAAACAAAAAAAACACCATCTAGAAATAATATATAAGATAATTATAAGCTGTATATTAACATAAATTGTACTTTTTTTTGGTTTTAGATTTAATTTTGTGCCCGATTGATATTTCCTAGCGGATTTTGTGTTGTAATCAATTACATATAACATTATACAAATATTCAAACAGTTTTACATAACAGAGTTATTAACCAACACCTCCTTACAGTTTTTTTTTTTTTTTTTTCTTTTTTTTTTTAAAGTTATTTTAAAAATATTTTTTAATTTTTATTTTATTCTGTTCAATAATGTTACATATTTAATTAAAATATCCATTTTCTTTGATATTTGGTCACGGACTTAATGGCATGCACGAAAATGTGAATTTGGTGGATATTTGTCCCTCACGCAACTAACAGCGTGAAAAAAGGTCTCTTAACTAACCAAGGGTAAAATGAGAACTACAGCCTTCTTTTATTTATTTATTTACTTTTTTGTAGAAAAAAATTATTTTTCTATCTTTTTAAGATTACTGTGTTTATTTATTTTAGTAGGAAAAATTATGGAACAATTTTTACAAAAATGTGGCTGAAACTACTGTTCCCTAAAAGTAAACATCTACACATTTTTGATAACAATAATACATCTTTATTTGTCAGCATAAATTTGTTTCATATTACACTAGCTAAATACCCGTGCTTCGCCACGAAATTTTACCATGTACAATATTTTAGGCAGCTGTGAGGCCATGCGTTGCGGAAATCCGTCATTGGTGTATAGGCTTCAATTTTTAGCGCTTCGCTCGCATGAAGGTTCATCGCAACGCCAAATCGAGCACGCTTCGCTCTCTGAAAACTACTTATGTTGAAAATTTCAGAGCCGTAGCCCTATTAGTAGTGGTTTTGTACTATATTTATTAATTAATTAAAAAAATTAATTAAAAAAGAACTACATAAAAATTTAATATTCTGTTTTTCAAAAGTCCAATTAAAAGGCTAAAACTACTTATGTTGAAAATTTCACAGCTGTAGCCCTATTAGTAGTGGTTTTGTACTATGTTTATTAACTAATTAAAAAAATTAAAAAAGAACTAAATAAAAATTTAATATTCTGTTTTTCAAAGGCCCGATTAAAAGGCTAAAACTACTTTTGATGAAATTTTCAGAGCTGTAACCCTATTAGAAATTGTTTTGTAAAATATTTATTAATTAATTAATAAAAATTAATTAAAAAAGAACAAACTAAAAATTTAAAATACTGTTTTTTAAAAGTCCAATTAGAAGGCTAAAACTACTTATGTTGAAAATTTCAGAACTGTAGCCCTATTAGAAGTCGTTTTGTAAAAAAAAAATTTAATGAATTAAGAAAATTAATTTAAAAATAACTAATTGAAATTTTAACATTCTGTTTTTCAAAAGTCCAATTAGAAGGCTAAAACTACCTGTATTGAAAATTTCAGAGCTGTATCTCTATTTGAAGTCACTTTGTAAGAAATAAATTAATTAAAAAAGAACTAATTAAAATTTAACATTCTGTTTGACATACATGCAATTAGAAAGCCAAAAATTTTTATGTTGAAAATTTCAGAGCTCTACTCCAATTTTAAATAGGTTTCTATAGATCCACAGACAGATAGACAGACACACAGCTTGTTTTATTATCATAGACTGTCGTGTTACTAAAGTCGCAATATATTATAATTATGCTGCAAAATTAGCTTTGATCTATGATTTTCTAGTTTTAGTTTACTTTAAAATATTTAAGTTTTAAAAAAAATTCCTTACTCCCCCCCCCCCCCCTTCGGGGATGGATAGCCCCCTCGTCGGGCAATTCCTAGCGCCACCACTGCACCCTCTTACAAATATTCCTGTTGTTTCCCATCTCTTTACTTTTCCTTAAAAAATTGATGAATTTCACACATCAAACATATCCCTTTCGTCCACTCACCACTCGAAACTTGTTCGCATGATGTCTTCTTGCGCAAAGACCGCATCAGAAGAGCATTAGAACCACCTTACGATGGACCCTACAGAGTACTGGAACGCAACGCCAAAACTTACACCCTCGACATCAACACCAAACGTAGTGTATGACAATGGAGTCTCAATGTCTTCTCTTTCGTGTAGTAGAATTGGAGAGAGGAAGAGTGAGGGAAGATGGGCAATAAGGTACCGAGCTCGTAATCTTGTGACTCAAAATTTCGTTACGTGTTCGGCTGTGAAAAACATTTCATAGTGGTCAAAATCGCCAGCTAGAACCATGCAAAAAAAAAAAAAAAAAAAAGCTAAACTCAGTATAATTAAGACTGTGGTTATATCAAATTGCTTGTGAAGTATTAGTCACTCTCAAAATGAATTCGAAGTTTAATATTCTTTTAACTAATCACAATGCATGTTTTATTTATTCTAGTGCATAGAAATTGACTATGATGTCAACCGCAAAAGCACCATTACTTTAAGATATGAAATGAAGTGATATAATTCCAGCTACTTTCAAAATCTTCTGGTATTTTACTTGAATGTAAACAAACAAAGTTGCTTTTTGCCAAGGAGGTTTCTATAAAGTTAACTATATTTGTTTCTCATTCATAATTCATATTAAAAATTCTTCATTAAAACACTCGTGTTGTGAAATTAACTTTTTTATGTGAAATATTAAGAATTACTACTTTTTTGTATTTTTTACTTATTAAACTTGGTGTTCCGACTTAAAAATGAACTCCTTGACACAAACAATCAAACTTGTAAAATTGAAAGGTAAAAGCAGTGCAATAGTTAGAGAACAATACTTAAGGGAAGATTTACTGTGCTACAGTCCTCTTTGTCAGACTTGTGGTACAGATAAACTAGGTATACCTTCTTTTTTATGGTAGATTTTATCCAATTATTGCAATCCTTTAAAACATCACGTGCACATGCATGTGGCATTTTTTTTTTCTCTTTTATGTTTAAAAGACAAATACCATGATTAGTACAAATGCGTTACAAGGATCTGGTATTTTTGGATTGGTGTTAAAATAAAGTAGCTAAAGATAAATATGGGGAAAAGATGCAATTTGGGTCATTCTCACAAAACAGAAAAAATATATATCACAACGAATACCACTTAAAGTGTTTTATTCAATGGAAAATAATTTCATTACTTTTTCATTATTAGAAAATGTGCCTCTGAAAAAAATATCATTGTTCTGGCATATTGCAATACACTCAATATTTTAATTGCAGATGGTAGCAGTGTTCAATTTTTCATACCAATTCCAATTACTTTTATTTCTTTAATAAGCCGTCTCAATAACTATTCTGAATTGGCACCATTTTCTATTTTGTGAAGTTCTTTGCCATCAGAGTTATGTTTAGTTAGTATTATTTTCTAATTGTTTATATTACAATGTAGAATTCATTATAAAGCTAACTTTTAGGAAATATTATACTTATACTTTAAAAATTTTAAATAGAATGTGCCAGCTTCTAATTATGTAAATTTCATTATTGTCCTGGCAAGTAAAAAATAGAATAACAACAAACCAGGTTATTGATGCTTGTTATTTCTTCAAAATAAAATTAAAATCGATATAAATTTAACAGTACCCTACTGCTATTGTAATTAAATTTGAAATTTTTGTTTTTTTTTTATTTTAATTATAATTTTTTTTAAATCTCCTCATTTAAAAAAATTCTTGTATTATGAACATCATTGTCTTGGAATAAGGATTTTTAAAAATATATTTTCCTACTCACAATTAACAAATTTTTGTGCTGTTGATATTTTTTTTTTTTTTTTTTTTTTTTTTTTTTTCTTCTTCTTGTGACAAGCCTAAATAATAATAAAAAAATCTATACATTTATGGCATTCTTTTTTAAAAAATATTTTAATATTGAAAAGTTGCCTATTTTGAAAGGATAACCCATTTGGAGTATTTTATCCTAAGTAACCATAACCAAAGTGATCACCTGTGATTTAATAGAATTTGTTTTGTTATGCTGCAATGACAGGGTTGCTGGAATGAAAGTCAATGAAGCTTTGGAGAGTACCCAACCTAAAATGATGGGGTTACCAAAACCTGTATAAATTTTTCTTAAAAACATGATTTTAAACTGTGCCAAAACATTACTTCATTGGCTACTAATTATGGTTGCAATCAAACATTTAGAGATTAAAACCTTTATGTAATTGTAAACTGAAAATATTTATCCTTGAAATAAAACTTGATAAAGGTACCCATCTTCACCAAGTTCCTATAGTCAGGGTGGCGACCGAACCGGGAAATGTCAAGGAATTTCCCTCTTCTTTAAAAATCAGGAAATTTCGTAAAATTACTCTTTAATCAGGGAATTTTGAAATGTTTGAGTTTTCCTTCTCGCATTCCCCATTTGAGTGCGGACATCTATCTATTAACCCTTTACAGCGCTGTGTTACAGATTTGCAATAAATCTATAGGCAAATCTATCTTCATTTGCAAAAAAGCTTAAATCAAGTACTTTTTTTTGTACTTTCATTTTTACATTTTATTAAACATGGTTTACTGAGATTGATATGTGTTTTTGATTTTTATATTTAATATAAATCTAATAAAGAATTGCAACATTCTCCTCCAAAAAAAATAATCTTTATGCGCTACTGCATACATCCAGGTAAAGGACCTTGGAATTTTTTTTTTAAAAAGTCCTCGCATTTTTTTTTTCCTACCAAAAAGGAAGTACCCTGTGCTAGTTGTGTTTTAAGAAAACTATTTTTTGCCTCATTGAGTATGTTCTTTTGTGGTTTAAGATAATATTTTTATTGGTACAAAATTTTATTTCTAAACATCTATGAGTAATTAATTTTATAAGAAGCTGTTAATTTCAAGCCTTTTCTTTCATACAATATGTGTTATTTATCTTTTGTCCACTTCATAATCCAAAAGACAATTTTCATGAAAGATATACCTAGTGAAATTTGTGACTGAATAGCAAAATGCTGATTATTTAAGTTTATGCTCATGCATGCCTAAGCTCAGTAAATATTTAAAACAGTATATTAAATTTATACTATGAACAGGATACAGCCTATGACATATATTAAAGAAAATAACATCATGTTTTATGTGTGTTATTTTTTAAATTAAAAAGAAAAGTTTTGTATTTTTGCTTTTCCTTGAAATTACAAGTATGGATGTAGTTTGTGAATTGTTTTATGTGAATTTTGTATTTTTTAAATAATGTTTTCCATTCTTTTTCATGTATTAGCTTTAAAGATGCTTGTCTTGATTTTTAGCGTAAATTTATTTTGATGTACTTATACTTTGACTTTAGAATTAAATTTACTTATTAAAGTTATAAATTTTTAAATTGGCTGTTAGTTATTTTGTTTTTTAAATTATAACGCACAGCAGGGAATTTTCTGGAAATCAGGGAAGTGTCAAGAAATTTTGTTTTTCAAATTCTGTAGCCACCCGGATTGTGCATCAGCAACATTTCATGTTGTAACCTTCCAATTCTCACTTATTACAATTTGAACATATTGTAATTTACAACTGTTTGAAATGGTATATTTATAGGAATTTGAATACTGTTAACTCTGTTAGTTTGCTATAAACAAAAATACCAAAAATAGATAACTATAATCATTGGCGACTGCAGGATTTTTTGCAGGGGGATGCAAGACAGTTATAATTTTGTTTAATTTGTTAACTTTTCAGATTGATTGCAATAAAGGCCTGCAAAAATTGAAAAATGAATCTCTAACACAGAGTTCTCTTTTCTAGAACATCGCCCATCAACGACTGTTTATCCTCTGTTTCACTCAGAAAGAAGGATAATGTAAGGTTTATTGAAAAGAATATCGACAATTTTGCTCTTTTTTTTTACCCAATGAAATAATTATCGCCAAACTCACCTTTTTTTTTAAATTAGTGAAAATGGCAAGTTGCACCAATCCAAAGCAAATTTAACTGCAGTGATCAGTATTAAGTGTAGTTGAAACTTGTGGTATGTTTCCCACACCTCTAGTTTTTCTATGTAATTTATCATCCAAGCAGTTCTCGTGGTATTTAAAAGTGTTTCCAACATAGAAACCACAAAACATAAAAATACAAAAGAGTAACATTTTATTTCTTCCAAGTTTCAAAAATAATAAGGAGAAAGAAAAAAAATGACACACAAAGACAGCATAAGAAAAACTCAACTAAATTCTGAAAATCGATCTCAATGTCTTATATATCTGATGACTAATGTTTAAAAAGCAAAACATTTTCCAAGAATTGAGGTAATACAACATATAAATAAAATATAAAAGGAATAAATACTTCTCTACACCCAGTCTCAATAATACTAGACAATACGCTCTACGCTAATGTAATAATCAGCTATAAAAAAAACGAAATAGGAAATAAACAGAAGTCTTAAAGTAATAAAAAAAATGCACATTGTAACATTGAATAATAGTTTCAAAATAGGGTGTGTTTTTTTTCCTTGGAATTCACACCTTTTTCTCTTTTTTTTTTTTTTCTTTTCTTTAATTTTTACATGCCAGTTGGGTGCAAGTGTGCCTATAGCTGTTGCATCTATACCGATAAAGTGCAGAGGTGTCAGGAGAAAGTTTGGTCAATTTCCGATCAACAGCCCTTTGATGTGTTTAAAAAGGAGTAAAATTATAAAACTATCTGCAGAAGAAATGAAATCTATTGTTTCTGATCTAGGCAGTTTAAAATATTTATTCACCAGACAGGTTTGTGAGTTTTGAGTGGTTCATTCTTTTAAATTAAAGGTGGTCCTGAATGATTTATAATACTAGTTCACCTCCTGGCCTATAAACGGCAATTAAATACCAAGCTGGTGAACACCTTTTACCCCACACAACCCAATAAAAACATTAAACAACCATAAAAAAAGTTACAGTTTGATTTTTTACTTTCGATTTCTCGTGGAGGTCACTGGTAATTAAAGTTTTCATCAAAATTTCACAGGTGCATAAAGCAGCTCTCATTTGTTTTTCTGCAATTGACAAAAACAGTTTTAACAATATTGATAAAAATCGTTGTGGTAATTAGATGATATAAACATCACCACGCCTGAAATTCCCATAAAAATTCGATTGAAGGCATAAAAAGTTGATAAACAAATGTCTTTAGCACAAAGTCCTATTTCCTTGAGAGCCCATCGATAACTGTTTCTCCTCTGCTTCACTTACCCTATAAGATAATGTAATATTTATCGAAAAACACATCACCAATTTCAGCTGTGGGGGGGTTTGCCAATGTAAATATAAATTATCACCAAACTGGCCATTTTTTTTAATTTATTGAAATTATGAAAACAAAAATGTTAAATAGCATTAATCCTCTCCAAGTCTAATTACAGTGACCAGTACTATAGTGTAATTTAAAGTTTTGCACTGTTCCACGTCCATAGTTTTTCTGATGTAAACTCTTAAACTTCATTCAATTTTGAAAAGTATCTTGAGTTGATTACCTGTTCTTGATCGCCAAAATTATTAGCTACTTCACAAAGCCCTTATTGAATTAACCATACTAAATATATCACAAATGTTCACTGCAACTATTCAAGTACACCACTCCCCCTTAAATATTACCTAGGCTTAAATTTTTTTATTTGCTATTGGTCAAGTAATAATCAAATTGGCAAGAGTTGTTTTTTATGTGTATATGGCTCATTGTGCAATAACCATGGCCACTGTATATTATAATCAGGATTTTTTTTTTTAATTTTTTTTTTGCTCAATGAGTATTTTTATTTTACTCTTTGAATAATAAAAAGCAACCCCAGCATAGTATGGTTGTTGTTGTATTTTTTCTCTATCTGAACTCTATTGGTCTTTGGGCATATATAATAGTTTAGCTCCAGAAAACTAAAATGATACATGTGAAATTTAAACTATTATGAAAAGAAATTTTGCTTTCTAGTGTCTTCAAAAAATTTTCAACTTCTAAAAGATGCAACTCACTATGCAATTCCCTGCCTGGACATAATAGAAAATTATTTAGAAGTATTAGAAATGCCAGAATTGAAAGGACTTGTTATTTTGCAAAGTGTAACCTTAAAGGTAATGTACAATATATATATATTTTTTACAGGTAAAATGTTTTAAGATTTTTACTATTGCTTGCATGTTGTGAACAATTGAATTACTCATTAACAAAACCAATTTTAAGGCACACAGGTAAATTCAAAATACTGCCTAGTATCTTGTAATGGCTATTTTATACTTGTAAGTAGGATTAAATGCTTATGATGTTTATTTATCTTATAACCTTTAAGAAATATCTATCACTTTTAATAACTTTTTTATCTAAAGGAAGTGTAATCAATGTTTTTCAATCATTACATATTTTATTCTCATGCTCATTTAATACTTATTCCTTTGAGAAAAGGAGAGTATAAATAAGCTAATGTTTTTATTATGTTGTTTAACTTTGTCAAAAATTTCCAGTGAAATATTAACAAAGTAGTTTTATTTATTCATATAAATGTTCAGAAACTGCTAATTTTGAATGCTACATCACAATAAATAAAATTTTCCATGAAAGAAATAATAATTAAATATATAATTGCATTATATTCAGTAGTAGAATTTTAATAAACAAAAAATACTCAATTTTAAGAACAAAGTTTAATGCAAACAACAGTTAATTAATTTGGAATCAGTATCCATGCCCATTTCTAAGAGTGGTAAGGCTGTCAACACAGCAATTTCTAGAGGGCAGCAGACTAGAAAAGGACTTGACAGAAAGAATGATCATGAAATAAACAAAGGGAGTAATGGTATATTTTATAGATATGGTGATGTGCCAATGAGTTATTTGTATATGTCCAATGAATAAAGGTTCATTTAAACATTGAAGGAACTATGCTCTATTTATAATAATCTACATTCTTAAGGCACACAGTTTTATTGTAAGTAGATGAAATATAGATTGAGATTTATAGTTCGAATTATTTCTCAAAATTTTTGTGTGTGAAAAAAGTATGTTTGTTTTCAATTATAATTGCAATCATTTCAATGAAATTAAAGTATTTGAATTATGCAAGCTATAGTACCAGCTATTAAATAGTTCTTTTCCTATGCAAGTCAGAATCATTTGCTGTAGTATACATAAGCAAAACCTCATTTTGATGCAAGTACAGTAAATAAGACTTGAATTGGACTTCAATAAAAAATTATTTTATGCATACATAATACTTTTCCTCCTCATTAAAATTACAGTTTAATAATGGAATTTACTAACTGTAACAGAGTCGTTTACTTAGTAAACAGAGTTAAGTAACTGCTAAGTATGCCTGGTAAATAATTTTTTAATGCTTATATTTATAGTAACAATACATGCAATGGTTTTTGTTTTTTGTCACTAAAAGCGGATTCTAGACGCCATCTGTCCATGCAAAAATTATTCACTGTTTAAAAAGCTAATATATTTATAATGACAATACTAAAAAAAAATTTACAGTACTATTTTATTTATACTCTTCTTAGACGTATCTAAAAAAAATATTCTTCAGCTGATGTAACAATGTTTATAAGGTATCTATTCTTAAAGACCTGGTAATGCAAACTCCCATTCACAGTACTTAAATATCTTACACTTTTTCAGATGACTTGAATTTTTTTACTTAAAAAATTCAACATATTTTAAAATTGTTCTGCTAACTGACTCAGAACACCCCATAGAGGTAGCAGCTTCAATTTAAGAAAAATTACTTTTGAGAACACTAAAAATGTCCAAACTTTTAACATTACTAATTTTTTACATCCAATCAATGTATACATTGAATGAATGTGAATAGTTTGAGATGAGAAGAACTGTATTGAATTTCACAGTTTAAATTACATATTTATTCCAATGAGGCATTATAATTTAAGAGAAAATAAAGATCCACTTATATTATTTGCTACTACTACTTTTATACATATAAGATAGGTGTACCTTGAATGATTGGATGATGTTAGATTTTTACTTGCCTAAAAAAATTAACCTTTGTTTTTTGTTAAACTATGTTGCCTCGTTGGAACAAATTTATAATTTAAACTGTAAAATCCGGGATAGCTCTTGTTATCTAAAACCAACTACTGTATTATTTTTTGTTACTTCGATATTCTTTGTAATTTTTTAAATATAAAGTATTATTTTTGTCATAAATCTGAAATTTAAACAATTCTTTTCAGATATTGCAGAACTATGGTCACAGAATGTGCAATCGCCTTCTTGGTATTTGTAAAGATATTCGAAGAGGAAGCATTATGTTCCTCAATGAGATTTGTAAATATTCCAATGTACAAAGAGAGTCTGCAGATTCATTTGAAAATTGGCTAAATAAGTAAGTTTTGATTCATTTATATTTCAAAGTTTTAGATTGATAATTAAAAGTTAAATCAACAATTTATTAAGAATGCTAGAAATTGCTCATAAATACACTTGTTATTATAAACCAAAAATCAAAATTAATAATTGACTTCCTCCATGAATTCATTTTTGTTTCTCTGTTTTCCTTTGCAGAGGGAAAAGATTTTGAATAATCAAGAATAGTTGTTATGTGAAATTCTTTCTTAATATCGAATTGGAACTGTTTTCTTTCCATAAGGGAACATTTAATGTCCATTTTTTTAGAAAACATTGATTACACCATACATACATTCAAATAAACATTAACACATTATCACCGGTGGGTCACATGCATCTGTCCCTTGGGGCGGTGTGCATCACTGTGGCTCACACTTGTATTTTTCAAAATATGTCATGCAAAATAGGTTTATATTGTATCTCAACATTATAAACAGGCATTCAATAGTAAAAACATAATAATATTATAAACTTCACATAACTTTATAGTATTTTGTGCAATTTTTTAAAACAGGTTAGACACAGTGCCGGCTGGCCCTTACAACGTGCGCAATATATTGTTACTTTTTTGGCTTTATTCACGGCATACTGTCTACCTTTTAGGCTTTATTCACGGCATACTGTCTACCTTTTAGGCTAGACATGCATTTATAAAATTGTTTACGTTGCTGTCTCGTTTTTCTCGCAGGCCCTTGGTACAACTGCAGAAAATTTTAACATCTTTTAGGCTCTACTCCATTTTCACTTGCTGTTTCTTCTCTGTGTGGATTGACTGTACTCAAAAAAGGATCAAAATTTTAATACTATACTGAGTTTAAAAAAAAATTTCTTTGCACTATGAACGTTTCTTATAGAAAAATGTTCATAGAGTTACGTGCAGTGTGGTTCTCAGAATTTGCATCAGACCTCTACTTCTGGAGAAAAATCGAAAAGAGTACTCCAAAATTAAGGCCAAAACTGGTCCCATCAGCTTTACTTAACATTTACAGGTATACACAAATTGATACTGCCAAAGTATTATATATCAATGTGTTAGTTAAATTTCCCTGAATTCATTGCATCCACAGAAATCGTCTAGCTTTTGTAGTTTTTTTATAAGTTGAGGTCAAAGTTGAAAATTGTGATTTTCTTAAAAATCAATTTTTTGAAAAACTGAAGACAGTAGACGAAAATTGATTTCAGATTCGTTTTTAGGTCATCTATATCTATAAGAATCATTTAATGGGTATTACCACTTATTAATCCTGTTGAACTGTGTAATCTGATGCTCTGCCACCCCACGAAGTGGACCGTGAATTCAAGCGCCGCCTCACAGAGAAATAACTTACCCAAGAAAATTAATACTTATTTTACACAATGAACTTTTGAAATAAATTTTATTAAATTCCAGATTCAATAGGTGTCACGTCACTGACGTATCTAGATTTAAACTTCATTTGGAAATTTTCGACGTTGTGCTAGGAGCAAATTAATGTGCTGAAAGCTATAAATTCCTAATAAGTTGTTTAGGAACCATTCAAAAAGCATGACACTTTTTGTACATTTTCAATCTTCCGCCACATGTCATTAACTATCCCCATTCCCCTTTTTTTACCATTTGAATATAAATATAATGTATGTATCAAGAGTAATTAACAGACCAAATTAAACAACCGTTTTCGTTTCCCATTCTAGCTGCATATAATTTGCAAAGCTTATTTTAAAATGACAAAACTATTCTAATTCTATAATACATTTAAATTCAATGTTTTTGTGTATGACAAATGTAGATTAAAAGTAAAAATGCATTGTACAATTTAATGTAAAGATAATTTTTACTTTACTTAATAAAGTCCACTGTTCACCTTCTGTGTAAATACTATAAAATCCTGTGAAACAAAAAAAAGGAGAGGAAAAGTGATAAGGATTAATAGTGACCAGACATTGTTAAAAAATAGAGGGTGGCACCATAATGTTGTATCAAAAATGCTCTTACCACTAGAGCCCAATTCAGTAAGACACATCAGGACACTTTGCTGGAAACCTTGTCTTTATAAGGGATGCTAGCTTGAATCCCAAACTTTTCTTCACATGGACTTTGAATGGCCACTTATTAAACAGTAAAACTGTATTCAAATAATTATTCTAAACTTCAGCGTCAATAAGCTTAGAAAAAATTTTAACATTTGAATTGCATAGTTTATCCACTCGAGAGGTAGTTTATAGTAAAAAAAATATGTTCTCCAATTTCTGTGAAAATCTGTGGAAAGATTTTAAATTGTACTGGTATTTTTAGATTTAAACTTTAGATATAGTGGCAATGAAAAGGATTATTTTCTCATTTTAAGTTGTTACTTAAGATAGATATCTCATTCTATTTGCAATCTAATATGTACAAATAAATTTATCTTTTTATGACTTAAAAACACAAAATAGATTTCAAAAAATAATATATTATCTGTTCACAAATCAACTTCATTAATTTTTTTAATGAGAGTCTTATTTCTGGCATGTAATTACGGTTAAAATTTTCTGTAATTTTTCTCCTAAGGTGCTGTGTTAGTGCTGCAGAATTCTATGCTAATCATCTTGATGGAGCAGTTCCCATTATTTTAATATCAGAAAATTTTCAAGTAATTTGCAATTTTTATTATGCTTCTCTTTTGAAGGTAAAAAGTTTCAATAATGAAAATTTTAGTTCAAAGTTCATATTTTGTGAACAAAGTTATTAGGCTCAAAAGACAAGGCATTTCGGGATTTTTTTTTTAAAAATGTGCAAAATTCTCGGGCATAAAAAGTCAATTCTAGGGCACATTTCATAAAGTCATCCATACGTGGTAACTTAAAGTACAAATATTTTATGAAATATATATTTAAAATATAATCATGTTTGAAATATCTCAACAGAGTATTTGATGCCATGAATAAAACAAGGTTTTACCTGCTCAAAAATTTTGAAGTGATCAATGTTCTTTTTTTTAGCTTAGGATTAAGCTCTTAATAATGATCATTTTAATTTCATTAATAAAATCCTTATAATATTTTATCAACCATCATTGCAAGTGCTAAGAGTTCAAAGGACATCGATAAATTATGATTTTTTTCCTTACGAGAGCATAATCTCTCAAATTTGAATAATTTCTTATGCCTGTATTCAAATGTTCTTTGCCGGTATTCATATTTTTATGTCTCTATTTTTAGTCCATTCACAAAATACTTATTTTACTTGATGCACCTAATTTGTTTTACACAAATCGTTCAAATTAAATACTTACTAGGAGTGTGTAAACTGATTATTTTAAATACTGTACAAATTAATAACAATATATTTTTGGCATTAACTATTGATTTGTCTACTAGACTCAGCTTTCAAAACCTGTGTGTAATGTATCATGCTGCATCTAGTTAATCCTTTGTTTTGTATAAGCAGTGGGACTATTCACCTGAACACACTTTTATTGAAATTTTACTCAAAAGTACATTACTTACTTTAATATGTCCATTTACTTAACTATCACAAAGATAAGTAGTTTCACAAGTATGGAAATGCAGTTTATTATAATTCATATGTTCAACAAATGTTAATATTACCTAAGGTAGTTGTATTTTTCTTTGTTACGAATTACTTAACTAACTAAAAGAAAAGGCTTCTTAATGTACTTCTTTTAATATACAAATATTTATAATTATATTTTTTTCCAAACAAATTTAGAAAATAAATATCTATTTGGGCAACACACACATTCGCCAAATCCAAAATTTCTCATCTCGGCAAACAAGTATGGAAAATTTAAAAATTAACTTCTGTTGTTTCTCAAACAATAACTAAACTTATATTTTATTAGGCATACAAATCTTTGATAAAACATAATGCTGTTAAAGTTTGTTCACTCAAAGAATATTTGGTCTCAATGTGGAAGGATGCAAGCTCTGTAATACAACTGTTTGAATCTTTAAATTTAGCTCTCTCTGCTGGAACAGTGAAAGGTAATATAATCATTTGTTGTATTAAATAAAAAATGCTGAATTTCTGTTTTGTTTTCAATATCAATGTTTTACATTGTAGTAATACAATTATAACTCATTTGTGTTTTAAAGAAAAATATTGTATTTATATTTTCAAAATCAAGCACTTTTTTAAAATATATATATATATATATATATATATATATATATATATATATATATATATATATATATATATATATATATATATATATATATAAAAAGAAATGCATGATATACAGGGTGGTCATAAAGACAATTTACCTACATATAGACCTCTAGCTTCCGTACCGTCCAACAGCTGGAGATGAGATTTCGGGTATAGTTATTCAGAGATATGAGCTCGGAATTCTGCGACAACAAAATGGCGCTCATGGTTACGGTTATAGATACAGAAACTCAAAATTTTTGAATGGCTATGCTTACTTTTTCCCATTGCAAAATGTTCACCGCATGCAAGAAACCTAAAGAGCGTTGGTAAATGTAAAAAATGGACATGTTATGCACGCACAAAAAACATCTCTGCGAATGGCCAACAAAAACACGATCAGGATGCATTAAAGAAATTTATATCTGTCAGAGGCCAAAACCACCAATCATTGATGACCACACAGATTGGACTAAGGAAAATTTTTATTTGGATTACACATTTTCATATGCAATCACAGGCAATTTTATCAGTTTTTCTACTCTAAATGATTGGCGTGCATTTTTTTCCCGTTTTTTTGTGATATACATACTGTTCTAATGCTCTTTAGTATTTTTGCATGCAGTTATTTGCGTCAGTAAAAGTGGGAGTTGCCATTCGAAAATTTTGGGTTTCTGTACCTATAACCAAAACGCCATTTTGTTGCTATTCACAGAATCTCAAGCTCATACCTTTGAATAACTCTACCCGAAATCTCATCTTGATCTGGCCGCTAGATATCCATATATCGGCAAAATTTCTTTATGACCACCCTGTATATTATTTTATGTTGTTTGGTTAAAAACTTTCTTGCTTTTTTTTCCAGATTTGTCCAAATCATATGATAACTATTTTACCCAGGATGTACTTGAAGCAGGTATTAATTCTGGCCGCTTCTTGAAAGGATATTTGAGAGTTAACAAACACAATGCTTCTCAAGAAGCATTTGTAACTTCCTCTAAGTAAATATTTCTTTTGTATTTTCCTTTTGTCTAAAATTTTTATTATTTTACTTTTAAGTTTATAGAGTAATAACTTTAACTTAAAAATGTATTGCTCATATTTTGGAATTTTATATTTTGTGTTATTTCCTGTTCTGTTGATTAAAATTGACATTTATGTCAAAAGGTTATTAGAACTGTTGCAATGTTGTGACGGTATACTTTGCTTTGTTTTATCTTTTCCATGTTTGATAAAACTTCCATTTATTTTTCTAATGACTCCATCCTTTTTTGTAATGTTATTTTCTAATAAATTTGAAATACTTTCATATTTATTTTCAGAGCATCAGTCAAGGATTCTGGGGATATATTTATTTGTGGCATGATAGACAGAAACAGAGCTATTCATGGTGATGAAGTAGTAGTAGAAATATACCCACAAGAGCAGTGGAAATCTCGAACCCTAAGGCTAGTTGATAATCCATATGATTCCAAAAGTAAGTTAGTAAATGAGAAAAGTAAAAAAAGAAAACTATATAAATGGACTAATTAATATAAATATATAATCCTTGATATTGTTGGCTTTCAAGTGAAATACGATCTAATCAAAAACCTACCTTTACAAAAACGAGGAAAAATCATTCAAATTTCATGCTTTGCAAATATTTGCTTCAATACTTTAAACATAATTAAATAAATGTTTGTTTTCGGAGAACATCTAACTTGTGGGGATGAGTCTAGTCTGGATAAACTCCAAAACTGAAAAGAAAACTGACTTTCACTCTTAGGCTGATGACATTATACCTAATAAGTAAATTGCTTTAGTAGTTTCATTCATGTAAATTAGTATTTTATATAAGCTATTCAATTTATGTACATGAAATCTTATTTCATTTTATTGCTGAAACTATATTAACAATAAAGAAGACTAAAACTCACAAAATGATTGCCATTTAAATTGCAATTGAAATAAATGTAAAATGAAATTTCCAACCTAGAACTTTTCCAATAAAATTTTATTTGGGCTTCGTTCTACAAGTTTTGAATTGGTAGTTTAAGAACAGCATCTAACTACAAAAACTCATCATTTACTATCTACTACCAAATTGTGTTCTTATCTTCAATTTTTCAGAGTACTAATGTCCACTCTAATTTTTCTAATCAAATAAATGTTATTATTATTATTTTTTTTTTTTTTTTTTGTGATTATTGTTATTTGCAAATTTTTTTCACAGTTTCACTGTCACTTACATTTTTGTCTGTTTAAGAAGTAATCATTTTGCCAAAGTAACTGCAGCTTACACATTAGGGTGGAGTGAAAAAATGAAGAGTAAGAAATATATAATGCTTATATGTGGAAAAGTTGCCTCTTACAAAGCCCATTTATCACACAAAATTTCAGCTAAATCAAATAATATCTTTGGCTGCCCAAATAACTTTGAATTTTAAGTTTTTAGCCTAATTTCTCACCAAACTGGCCAAAACGGAAAGATAAAATATAATATCTCTTATTTGAAACTATGAATGGTTGAAATTAAACTTTAGAAGAAATAAATAATCAGCAAATTAAATTGACCTTAAATAGTTAGAATAATGCAAATTCAAAGTTTGATTTCTCTTTGATTTCTATTGATTTTTCTCAAAGTTGGGATTTATTTCAGGCGATAGTACTGAGAATACTCATTCTTCAGCATCCCTTGTACTCCCAACTGGAAAAGTGGTTGGAGTTCTTGAGAGATGCTGGAGAAACTATGTTGCTACATTGCCTGAAGAAGAGGAGGTAAGTTTTTCTTTATTATTGATAGGTCTTGTGCTACACTACGGGAAAAAAGTAGAAGGACAGTCATATTTTGGAATTTATGCTTTGTATTTCGATCCTCCTGAACTAAATTTCTTTTTTTATGTAGTTTGGCTATTTTTTGCTTTTTTATAAATGATTAAATTTTATCTACTACTAGTAAAATTTAAGGAAAACAGTACTTAACGATTTTTGGTGTGTGAAAAAAGTAGAAGGACACGTGCTAAAATAATTTATTTTGGAATATTGTAAACCTCAAAGGTAGGTGTTTCATTCTTTTTAACTGTTTTTGTTAAGAAAAACATACTATTTTATTGAAAATCCGTCGTTTTCATCTTTTTAGAATGCCTAGAGGAAAATCTTTAAGTGAGTTTGAAAAAGGCCAAATTTATGCCTACAAAAACGATGGCAAAGGTGTGAGAGAGATTGCACGCCTGCTACATATTAGTCCAAATACTGTTTCAAATTATATAAGAAATCCTAGTAGTCAGGGAACCAAAAAGAAGACTGGCAGACCTAAAAAACTGACGCAATGCGATCAAAGAAAAATCATTCGGGAACTAAAAAAACGGATGGAAGTATTGCCAAAGCTCAAAATAATGCAGGCATCACACATGTTTCAAGAAGAACTGTCTACAACTACATAAAAAGGTCGAAAATTTCGTATTCCGAAAAAGGATGCCCCAATCCCAAATGGAATGAAAGGCACATTGAACACCGACTGCACTGGGCTAAAAACCACATGTCCTGGACGTCAGAGTGGACCTCCGTTATATTTTCTGATGAGAAAAGATTTAATTTAGACGGTCCAGATGGCTACAAATACTATTGGCACTGACTCGGTACTGAAGAAAAGACTTATTCTACCCGACAGATGGGAGGAGGGAGTTTAATGGTTTGGTTGGCAGTCGGGTACGGAGGAAGAACAAGCCTAGTGTTCCAGAGTGGCAGGCAAAAACACGCAGATTATATCCAAGTCTTGAATTCAGATCTCCTTCCCTACGTCGTTGAGCTAGGCGGAAATGACTGGATTTTTCAACAGGACGGAGCATCAATTCACACAGCTAATGGGGTTAAAAATTGGTTTGCAGCAAATAATGTTCGGGTTTTGCCATGGCCTGCTAAAAGCTCGGACCTCAACATTGTAGAGAACATATGGGCAATGATTGTTCGTCGCGTTTACGCGGAAGGCAAGCAGTTTGAATCGATAGTTGAGCTTCGGAGAACTTTGAATTATGTATGGGACAATTTCTGCCGAACAGAAATTCAAAATTTATATGATTCGATGCTAAATCGAATTTTTGAAGTAATCAAAGCCAATTGTGGAAGAATTCCCTATTAATAAGACTTTTATTTGCATTATTTAGAAGTGTCCTTCTACTTTTTTCACAGAGTATGATGAAATCAAAACTGATTTATTGCTGTACTTGACCTGTATTTTTTTGTTTCAATTTTCAGATACAGTTATCTGTTTGCAATTAGTAATTTAAAGTGTTACTCATTAAATTGTTATGGAAAAAAATCAGTGTTTTTTATTTATAAAAAAAAATCATGTGTCCTTCTACTTTTTTCACGCATCGTGTCTTGTCATGTACTTGAAGGATATAGATTGGATCAAAATTATAAACTGATAATATTTCTATTTAAAAAATCAAGTTAGATTTATCAAAATTGCTAACATCCTGAAGAGTATTGAAATTCACACCTTTTCACCTTCTTTGATGATTATAATTGTTTTTATAGAAGGAAAAATGTAATTTCTAAATGTAAATCAAAGAAATGTCAGTTTTTCCCTAATAACTTCTCAGCGCACATGCATAGACACATGAAATTCACATCGAGGGGACATCGCTATGTAACATAAAGATAAGTAAAACAACTTGGTCTTGAAATAATTGCAAAGTGTACAGTGGGGGCATACACAAAAGAATGGAATGCCATTAGTGGGCAGTTGTGCTGATGCATCCATTTCAAAAATCCCACAACAAACAATTGACTTTTAGTAAAAATTATGCTCTGTCATCCTGTCATCAATATTTACTTTTCACTATATTCTCATACTTGACATGATTTTGTGAGTTCTGATAATTGCTCGTCCCACCGTTAGAACTGTTTTTAAGTGATGGAAAGTTTCCAATACATCAAATCTTTCCTCGACACATCTCAGGGAAGTGTCCCACACGTTTAATGTCTTGACATTATGTCTATTCACTCTATTAAAACATTGCTTCGTCACTGAAAACTACCTGTGAAAGGAAACTGTCATTTATTTCCATGCACTGCAACAAATCCCTGCAAAATACCGGTCTTTTCATCAAGTCCATGGAGTTCATAGCTTGAACACTTTGTAATTGTAAAATTTGAACATCAGGTATTTTCAAAAAAAATTACAGGACTTCTGAGGAACGATTCTCTCTCTACCTCCACCCTTTGTTCCACTACACCTATGCGCCTCACATCCTGTTTCAGTAAATTGATGCTGTAATGGTGTCTCTTTTCGGAGCTTTTTTGGTAAATTATCAATGGAAAATTCATTGCATTTGCACAATGGATTGCAATTCATAGAACCTATATGTCTTGCTGTAGCTATTCCGAAATGGTTGCAATCTTCTTAAAAGAGTAGCACAGAAATTTTTAACACAAATTCTTATATGAAGTCATTTCTATAAGTAGGTAGATAAAGTTCTAATGATAAACTTTCTTCAATAAACAATGAAAAATGGTAAATGATAGTAGGTACTTATCCACAGTTGATGAAAGGATGTAGAAACTAATAAAGAATTCAGTTCCATTCATAAAAGTGTATCAAAGCTTGAGAAACGATGTTCTAAACAGTATAAGAAAATATTATGTTAACAGGAAGTGTTATCTTATATTCACACAATGGCCAAGCAGCCTTGACTTTTATATGTGAGGTTTGACAACTCCTCCAAGAATGGTTATCATAAAGTTTTAAAGCTTTTAAAAAAGGTGTGTCAAAGATATCTAAAATATCTGCTTATGAAATAAAAAACATAAACATACATGACAGTTCGGGAAAAATAATAACTGGTCATTACATCGCAGAAAAAATAACCTGGCATTAAACATAGTCAAAGTATAAACAAACACTGCACATTTTCCGACAACATACCGTTCATATTATGCACGATATTCACTTACAAAATTATCCAATTAAGTTGTAAACCTTTATTATGAAAAAATATCCATTTGAAATTAGCTAACTAAAAATGCAGTATATTTTTTTAATTTTATAACTAACTTAGAGAGTACTCGTACATTTTCAGGAGGGGTGCAAATTCCTCCCCACCCCCTAAGCATCATGTGCAACCCCTCCCACTCCCCTTCCCTACTTCATAAGTACCTCCTTTGTTAATGTCATAAAATTTCACTTTTCACACTAACCATGGTTCACTTTTATTATATTTCAGTCTTTAAAAAATCTGCTGTTTTTTATTATTATTATTTATTCTTCGTGTCATTTTACTTGAGAAATGTTATCAGACTATCATAACACAAATTTTCTTTACTTTCTCAGGATTGTGGTTCTTCTGTAAGGAATAAAGAAAGAATTCTGGTAATACCTTATGATTACCGTATACCCAAAATTCGCATTGCTACAAAACAAGCTGAAAATATTCGTAATAAAAGGTACTATTTTTCTCTTTCTTTCCTTACTATTTTTTAATAATTGAATCTTTATTGTTTTGAAATGGCTGTTATTAATTTTTCAAAATTCTTCACAATTTAATAAAAATATTGTACTGTTTTCTTGTTTATAACCTTTACTTTTATAGGGTTACTTGAAGTACACATGTACTTCATGTACTTCAAGTTACCATATCAAAAGTGAAAGTACTTAAAAGTAAAGGACTTGGGTACCATAAAATGATTGACCCTATTACAAACACCTTTAACCCTTTGCACTTGACGCCTTCTTCGCGCAGAAAAACCAGCAAATCGAGGCGTTTCCCGCCATTTTTGGCTCGGTTCGCGGTTACGAATCCGCTTCAAAGAAACTAAACACGGCCATTGACCTTGCATTGAATTTCCGCATCAAACCTAGTGGTCCTCTCGAGTTGTGGCATCCAATCATGTGGTGAGTGAAAGTCACCTCCCGAGTGCAAAGGGATTTACACAGAGTAATAGAATCAAGTTTGTTTCCTATTCCAGTGCTTTATGTTAATGCTCTTTGTCATACGAATAACATCTTTACTGTTGTTGGAGATTCAAGCCAATAATTTTTAATTAATCTGTAATTAATTAATACAATTTCAATTCTATTCTGATCATTTTCAATTTATAATCAGGATTGTAGTACGAATCAATAACTGGGAGAAAGAATCACAATATCCTAATGGACACTTGGTTCAAACACTTGGTGAAATTGGGGATCTTGAAACAGAAGTTCAATCCTTACTCATCGAGCATGATGTCTTTGTTGGAGAATTTCCTAAAAATTTGGTAATACTTTTTAATAGCAATAATTTTTCATACTACTAAAGTTATATATTCCAATTTTCAAGCAAATCACCCTAATCTAAACTATTATCTGATGAAAAATAATATTATCAATTTGGATTTTGTAATTTTTTCTGACTTAAGTTTAAAGAATATGAATTTCATTTTCCAATTTTAAAAATGTAATCATTCATCTGTATACAAACATTGATCTCTGTACAAACTAATAACTAAAACTGTACATAATTGAACTCATTATTTTTTATTATACATAAAAAATATTGAAATCTATTTTTAATCCATCCTTAGTCAGTTTTAAAAGAGTTTCTTATATTCAACAAATTGTACATATTTTCTATCTAAAGGGAATTAATATGCTTAACATTTGTTTCTGCCATAAAAAAGTACTGAAAATTGTTTACTTTCAGTTAAAATATTTTCGATTTACGGACTAAATTGAATTGCAATGCTTGCATATTAGTGTAGTCAGGATTTTATTTACATTTCCTTTCAAACAAGAAGTAAAGGTTGAGTAATTCCCTCTACAAGTCCATTTAAAATACATATCCCTCCTTGAATTTCATACTGCACTTTCTTGTCTATTTGTTTGAAAGAAGTACAGCTTTTGTGTTGTCCTTGCTGTATGGAAATTCTAAAAAACGTTTAGATCCTGCTAAGTTACCTTAAAAAATTAACTGTCCAAATTTTTTACCTTTTTTATGTAACAAAATTTTATATTATGTATGCATACAATATTCTAAATGTTATGTATACCTTAAAGCTTATAGAGATTATCTTCTTCAAATTTTTTAGTTGAATGAATTGCCCATTTGTACAGAAGAAAATCCCTGGACCCTAGAAGATGATGAGATTTCAAAACGGAAAGATCTTCGAGACTCCCATCTTGTATTTAGCATTGATCCAAAGGGTTGTGAAGATGTGGATGATGCTCTATCAGTTAGGTAACAACAAAATGATGTTTCGGTTCACATACACATATTTCTTGCAACTTTATCTATATAAAACTGAGTTGTCTGTACATCTGAACCTTATACAAATACACAGTTTTGCACCTAGAGGTACGAAATTTGGTACATAGAAACTTCAATACATGGAGATTGTAGAGAACAACTTTTGAGTTTGATTAAAAGTTGCTTTTATTAAAATTTAGTGATATGAAAAACAAATCTTGGAATAGTAACGATATTTTTTATTACTTCAGAATATAACCAAAAGTTATTTTAATATGTTCCCCTTATTTTTATGTATTACAATCGTCTGTCCGATAAGCAGTTGGAATATTATTATAATTTTCCATATATTTACTGTAAATCAACGTTCTGTGCATGCACGGGTTTAGAGTAATGCTATGTAATACTCTGAATATAAACATAACGGCTAAATTAATTGAAATTCACCAAAAACTTTCAAATCGTTTCAAAAAATTTTAATTTTTCTTTTTATTTCCATTGTAAGTATTTATTCGTTTCCTTTACCCAGAAATCAAAATTCCTTCTTTTGATTGTTTTTATTTTTAGTATAGCGTTTTTGTACTTTGTATCCAAGTTCCATATTATTTAATCTATATTTGAATGGATTTTTTATATTATACATGTTTTATTATTTACACCAGACTATTTTACCATTTACACCAGAAGCATAGGATTTTATTTCTTTGATATTTTATTTTGGTCATGATTATGAAGTAGTTGGTAAATGATCGGGCATGGAACTGCTTTTTTCTCTGTGGAATTACTTTTTTCCCTAAAAAAAATTTTGAAGAAAATAAAACTTTTTGGGTTCAGATGTAGTATAAGACATTTCTTTCGCACGATTTTATTTGTTGCTTTTTTACAGATAAATGTGGTTTCTCGCAACGGCTTTTATTTTCAGTTACATTATAATTTTATAAATATTTATATTGCAACTTAAGTTGGTACTAATCTGTTAGCCAGATACCAGATAAAAATTGCCAAAAAGAAAACCAAAGTAATCCAAACTAACAACTTTCAAATAATTTATATATTTAGAAATGGTGATACATTTATGCACCATTTAAATAGGTAAAGATTTAGGATTGGTGCTGACTGGTAACCGCCTAATGAAAGAGAACCTTTTAATGTTTATATTTTACCTTAGTTTAATTATTATTTATGTTTTAGTTTTCTTTTAGTTACCATGTTTTTAATTTTTGCAATTTTTCTGATCGTTAAATGAAAAAAATTGCCCAATATCCTATATTACATCTGTTCCACTTTTTCTTAAATGTAAACTTTTATGTCTTTCAGCAGGTCCCCAGAAGAGACTAGGTTCACACAGCTAGTTACAAATGAAATAAATATCTCATTTAAATTATTACTAAAAAGTCTTGAAGGTTTAAGTGAGATACCTGTTAGAATATTATTTAAAAGCTGTCATTACAGTTAGGGGCCCTTGAAAAGTTATGTGGTGTGTTTAAAGTTGAAGTTGGACCTATAGGATAGTATCATTTAGATTCTCATATGTTGGAGAATCTGAGCTTGTTTCACGTTTCATACTTTTTATTTGCTAAATAATTAAAAGTTGTATTCTGGTAGACAGAGAGGTTGTATAGAAAACCCTCTAAAATTCATTAGTGTGGTTTAAATAAACAATTTTCTTAATTTCAGTTATACTACTAATGAAACATACACAGTGAAACCCTGATTTTATGTTTTTGTTGCGACACTAATTGAAAAAACACAAAATTTTGAAAACCGTAAAATCGAGATAATTAAAAGAATTCAAGAAAACAAAACTGAATAAATATTAGTACAATAATTAGTCACTCTAAATAAGTACAATATATGTTTATTTAATTATTTCACTTAGAAAATTTAGGACTTACATTATGGATCGTTAAAAAAATAGATTATTATGATTGTATTCTTTTTCGTATTGAGAATGCTTTGTTGGAATTTAATTCCAAAAAAAAGAAATTTGAAGTTTTAAAAGGCTTTATAGATACTTTTCTTGATATTTATGCTATAGATGGTAGCTTTTAACCCGTTTTAGTCCATTCATAGCCTAATTGTAAGAAATGGTTTTTAATATTTCATCTTCCTCTTATGAACAATCCATTAAAACAATGGAAAATTGGATGAATGAAAAAAGTTACATCCAGAATCTTTTTTTTTAAAGAAACACCCTATATAGGAAATTAAATTAATGAAAAAGGTATCATTGGGAAATGCTTCTGTAAAAAAAGACACAATATAAGAAATTTTATGAATGAAAAATGTATCATCGGGAAATCCTTCTAAAACACAAAATATTTACCACAATACAGGACCATAAATGAAAAACCTATCATCTGGACCTCCTTCTTCAAAAAGAAAAGATAAATGAAAAACTTATCATGTGGGAAAAATACATGTTATTGGTTTAGTAGAAAATTGGGGTTCTGAAAAAAAAATTAAGCGATCTAAGAATCCAGGAACATAAAATAAGGGTTTTACTATACTATCAGACTAGATAAAAAGTAAGTGTTCCCATTTTCACTTGCATCATTTTATTAATAAAGCCCTAACATCCTTCTTCTGCCATCATCTGTCTTCTTTGAAGACTGTTGTCAAAAATATTCTCAAATTAACTTTTTTATTAAAAATGTATTAGTATGACATGAAGGTTATGATAATTAATCGTGTTCCAAATTGATTGTCATCCTGATTAACGTAAGGCTGGGTACACAAAGCATCTGGTAATCCCAGCATTAAGTATTTTTAACCTTTTATTTACTAATGGGACCTATATATCACAGCAGTTTTATTATAGTACTGTATTAATATAAATTCTTTGAGACCCATTGGGACTTTAAAGTCTTCATCTATGAAGTTCTTTCATCTGTATCTAGAGATCTATTTCTAGTCTTCATCTATGAAATTATTTCTTCCAACAATTGGGTACTTTTTCAATAGTTGGATGGCAGCGCAAGCTTATTTCTCTTTCGAAGCTTGCTAAGGACAAGTGTAAAAGGCGATATAAGGTTACGATGGGTGCATAGAAGATTTGAAATTATCCATATGTTTGCATATAAAGAGAAATAGGCTTGTGCTGTCATCCAACAATTGAAGAACGAGCTTCATACAAGTGGGTTTCAAAGTCCCAATGCGTCTCAAAACATTTCAATTCAGTACCATGAGAAAACTGATGGATTTTATGAGTTATGCAGGGGTCGCAGACATCCTATATGTCCTATATTTTTTTTTAAATCTTCAAAAACGTCCTATATATCCTATATTTCTGTATTGATTCGATCTATATTTTCTTCGAATTCGTAATAACGGCACCGTTCGTTGCCATTTTTTATATTTCGGAATCTTGGCGCGATCGTAGGTCAAAAAGACCTGATAAAAGCGATGTTTGTAATGTCGGCGTTTTATCTCTTGTGACGTCACGTGCTGCATAACCTGCAACTCAACTCTACTGGACCGGCGGGAGTTGTAAAATGTAAACTTGTGAACTTTTCCCTAGCATGCGGTCTTGAATTTCTGATTTTTTTTCTTCTCCACCGTAGTAAATTAATTGGTCATAATACAGAGAGAGAGAGAGATGCAGCAACAAAACTCTGCCTCAAGAAAAACAGATAAAAACGACTTGTGATAACTTGCAGGACTACTAAAGAACATTTTGAGTGCTCAATCAATAATTGATGAAGGAAACAAAAGGGTTAAGATTTACTGTATGATGTCGGCTGATTATTTTTTTATTCCAAATTCGATACAGATTCTGCGCCACGAATTTTTTACATCAAACGCCGCCTAATTAGGGCAACCATAGGTAGTTCTCTTGTTCTTAAAAAAGTGATGGGGCTGCCATTTTTTTTGGCGAAAATCACCTTGGCGCAGAATCCGTACCAGATTCAGAATATTAGCCACGATTTTTTCATTAAAGTCACCAAAATTGAAAATACGTTGTGATGTCAAATCCAAATAGTTACTAGGGTTTCCGGAAAACCAAGTCCCCGGTTCTTCACATTCGGCGCTAAATCTCCCACTTTTCGCCGCCAATCCAACCGACACTGAACAGTAAATCTGAACCAACAAAAGACTGCAAACAGGGATAAAAAAAAAATACTTTAAGAAATTGGAGCAGTTCAAGCAGTTATAGATGCTTTAAGCAAAAGGCTCAAGATTGCAAATAATGTAATTAATAAAACTTGATTTAGGGATGGAATATTGAGGCAATAACGGATGACATATTCAGGATCAGGTGATATCTTTTTTTTTAAAGGTGTGTTTTCTATTCTCTTAAATACAATATAACGAGTATAAATGTATAACGAATTAATTTTAAAGTTCAGTAGCAAATGTGTGCAGTTATTTGAGGTTTTAAATTGTCCTATATTTTTTTTTTTAAATCCTATATATTCTTATGTTGTCACTTTGACCCCTGGTTATGTTAGTAAATAAAGGGTTAAATAACCAGTCACCACTTAAAAACAGGTTGTCCACTTACCTTGAGCAAACTGCCATACTTCTGAGAACTCCAAAGATATGGTTCTTGTATTCTCAATTGAAACCTAAAAATTGTATTTTATTTTTATGGTTAATATATATTGTTTTGTATTAAAAAATAAATATCTTATATACTCCAAAGATTGTGTTGAACTATGAACTGATGCCTAATACATATTTTCCTTTACATTATTGTGTTATTAAAACACAAGTAAATTTTGTTCTGAGTATATTTTTATAACTAATTTAGAAAACTACCTGATGGATTTCTTGAGCTTGGTGTCCACATTGCAGATGTAACTTATTTTGTTAAAGCATTATCGTTGGTAGACCTTGAAGCACAAAGTAGATCAACTTCAGTATACCTGCCAGACCGCCGTTATGACATGTTACCTCACATTCTAAGTGGTAATCTGTGTTCCTTGTTGGGAAATGTTGACAGGTATGTTAATATTTTATTGTAGTTTCATTATCAGTTGAAGTTTTAAATAAAATTGATAATGCATATGAAAAATTTATTTTAAACAAGTATTTAAAATAAGAAAAATTACAGTTTTAAAATACTATTAACTGTCAACTTTTTATGATAGTTCAGTGCTGTAACATACTTGGGGGTTACTTTTCAATTTTCTTTGTCCAACCTTGTTTTATTTTCTCAGGTATGCTGTTAGTGTATTATGGGAGCTAGACACAAATTGTAAAGTAAAGAATGTATGGTATGGAAGGACAATTATAAAATCAAGATATAAATTATGCTATGAGGTAAATATTATTATTATTTATTTTTATTTTTTTCATTTAAAATCTAAAATTCAAGAACAATTGTAAAACACGTTTAACTGTAAAAACTTGAAATCCTAGGCAATCCAACTTGCTAGAGTTTACTTCTTTATATTTTTAGAATTTTTTTCATAAGTTTTGCATGTAGAATTTAACTAGCTATATTTAAATGTAACTCATCAAAGCTTTTAAAACAATTTCTTCTAAAAAGGCTACTTCTCAATTACTTTACATTACAAACTTGAACTGAAGTCAATATACCACATTATTTCCAAATACCATATTTTTTATGCATGCTGTTACATTTTATTAAGCTGGCTATTTCAACACCTTACCTGTAGAGTATATTTCAGGGAAATGTGTCAAAAATAAAACTGTTCAGGTTCAACAAAGTAGTTTGGTTTGGTTTATTTAAGTTCACTGCCACTAGATTAATACCAGGGCCATGTGGCGCTGATCAACGTAATAAAAACACTGATTTAACTGCTGCCCGAAGTCAGTTTGAGCATTCGAAATTGTGGATGACTTGCCCGTACTGGATTCAGTGATACTGACAAAGAGTTGAACAAAAAAAGTTTTAAAGGCTTACCTTTTAAGGATGCTTCTCAATTAGATTGTTCTGCAAGCTTAAATAAGGATTTTACAACTTATCAAGGGATTTACAAAGACCATTGCTTTTTTATACTTCATAATAAGCATACTGTTCGGCGATAGCTCAGTTTTTATGAATTTAATCAAAAAAGGTTCATGACAATGTCACGACGAGTGTTGGCAGCTGTGCACAGTTTTATTAATATTCACAAGTTGGACTGTAAAATAGAATGATAACTAACCTAGGAGTTACCATGAGAACTGAGAGGAATCTCTCACACATCCGCCACAGCGCGGGAATCAATCTACAGTAATTAATAGACGAATAAAGAGGGTGGGGTAGGATGGAAGATGCGCGGCAGCGTTGCGCAATAACACATGCGTTAACATCCCGCCCCACGTTGAAATAACATTTCAATAATACCAAAATATAGGAAAATTAAAAATACAAAATATAATCAAATGCAAGTTGAATCAAATACACAATTAAGAATTGAATAACTATAAGCAAACAATTTTAAAAATACCAAAAAATTAGTGATACAAACATACAACTACTACTTGAAATATTCAAACATTGACATTAAATATGGCAAAAACACAAAATATGAAAGATATAGAATCAACTTGAAACATGTACCTTTTAACAATTTTAAAACACAATTAACAATTTAAGTACTATTAAAATTCAAATAATGAATAAGTAAATTAAACAGTTCAAGTTTGGTTTTCTTCAAATGGAAGAATGCTTAATTTTGTGATTGGTCTTTTAAAATACCCTGACTTAGTTTTAACAACAACAACTCTAACCTTTCCATCTTTACCCTTAATAACTTCCTCAACTCTACCTAGTAACCATGTTAAAGGAGGCAAATTATCTTCTTTAATTAAGACCATAGTATTAGGTTTTACATTGTCCTTATCAAACTGCCATATATGGCATTGTTGGAGCTGATTTAGGTAATCTGATTGCCATCGGCGCCATATTTGCTGTACAAATTTAGTGGTTAATTGCCACCGAGAAAGTCTATTATCAATTACATCAATAAGTTGAGGTTCAACTGTACTCGTTAAGGGGCGTCCTATTAGGAAATGTCCAGGAGTAAGGGGTTCCAAATCAGAACCATCAGATGATATAGGAGATATGGGTCTCGAATTCAGAACACCTTCAATCTGGGTTACGACAGTTAACAATTCTTCAAACAAGAGTTTTGTTTCACCAACAAGACGTAACAAATGTGTTTTCATATTTTTAACCCCGGCCTCAAACAGTCCTCCAAAATGAGGTGCTCTGGGAAGAGAAAACAAACGACCACCTACTCTTAAAATTTGAAAATTATCTAAGAAAGGGTTTAAACTTTTTAATTTGCTGTTATAAGACACAGTTTTACCCTTCAGCAAATCCTTAATTTCCTCCCGGAATGCCTCTTTTTGTACAGTTTTTAATAGAAACTGCTGAGACAGCTTTCTTTCTTCCGAGGACAGGTGTCCGGTTCTTTTGTTGTCCGGTTGATGACAGTTATGGCAAAACCTAAAAATAAAACTCATAATACGAAGAAGAGTGTTGTAATTATTACTAATACTCAAAAATAAATCAGCAAAGGTTATATCAGATATTGTAAGACATGTTTTAAGTTCAACATCTTTGAATCCAACAGTAAAATTCACTAAATTGTTTGTATTTACAGTTGAGGAAATATGTAAAGCAGTGGTGGTTGTTTTTAGCTCGACCAAATACGGCTCTTCCTCAAATGAATTGTTTGACAATTCGACGAGTTCTTGTTTGATCGGTTCATATACAATTGAAGGTCCGTACCACCACAAATTCCTATTTACCAAATCTTCAGGGTTGCACCCTCTCGAAATAATATCTGCTGGGTTGTCACCAGAGGGGATATGTCTCCAGTGGTACTGCTCAGTAAGGGTTTGAATTTTGGACACTCGATTTGCTATGAATGTTTTTAATTTGATGGATGGGGTAGCTATCCACGCAAGAGCTATAGTGGAATCAGTGTACAAGATGGTGTGAGCAATATCCATCTTTAAGGAATGGCGAATTTTGTCCACTAACTGGGAAACGAGTAGACACGCTGATAATTCAAGCCTCGGTATGGTAATCACTTTGATCGGAGATACTCGGGATTTACTAGCTATTAGCTTGGTTGATGAAAAATCACCGTTGGAACAGTGCATGTACACTGCAGCCCCATAGGCTGCTTGGGATGCATCACAGAAACCCACAAGTATAGCTTTATCAAAGGCAACACCAAGAATGAATCTTTCGACTTTTATATTTTCTATGGCTTTTAAGGAAGACACAAATTGCACAAATTCACTTGATACGGGATCGGGAAGAGTGTCATCCCAGTCGAGTTTAAGAAGCCATAGCTTTTGTAGAAAGATTTTTGCTTTTGTGATTATTGGTCCCAATAATCCTAACGGATCGTAAATACGCGCGATTACACTTAACACTTCACGTTTGGTAAAAGATGACTTGTGGACTGCTGAAACTTTGTAGAAAAATATATCTTGACCAGGGTGCCAGCTAACACCCAAGGTTTTGACAGCAGCGTCAGCATTCGTTGAGAAGTGGTGCTCCTGGTCTCTAGATTCCTCGCTGTTCATCAGTTGAGGTGAACTGGAACTCCACTTATGAAGCGTCATTCCACAGGTTCCGAGGATGCCCTGCAATTGGTCTTGCAGCTCTGCAGTTGTAGCAAGGTCTAGGGCTCCTGAGACGACATCATCCATATATGCGTCCTGGAGTAGGACGGCAGCGGCAAGTGGGAATCTTTCGACTTCATCTTGGGCCACTTGTTTTAAAGTCCGGATGGCTAGGAAAGGGGCACAGGCTGTGCCGTATGTCACCGTCTTGAGTCGATAGGTAACTGGCTGGGAGGTACCCTCTTCTATCCACAGAATTCGAAGAAGATCATGTTGCTGGGGGTCTATCAAGATCTGCCGAAACATCATTTTGATATCACACATAAAACTGTATTTATGCTTGCGAAATCGTGTCATTATGTCAAAAATGTCTTCTTGGACCTCTCCCTTCAGTAAACAGTCATTAAGGCTCTTTCCGGTCGTTGATGGAGCAGAAGCGTTGAACACTACTCGGAGCTTAGTTGTCACTTTATCCGGATTGAACACGCCATGATGGGGGAGGAAGAAGGTAGGGCACGTAGGTGGCTCAGACGACTCTAGTACTGGTTCCATATGACCCATTTCTAGGTATTCCCTCATAAAATCTTGGTACATCTTTTTCATTTTGTTATAATTGGAAAGTCTGGTCCATTGCTGAGTGAGTCTCCTCGCAGCCATCCGTTCGGAGTCTCCCAGGGAATCGATGTCAGAAGTTGGCATTTGGACGATATAGCGACCAGTGGCATCTCGTTGATGTGTCTCTTTAAAGTGGTTTTCACAATAAGAGTCCTCTTCGCAAGAACGGTAATTTTCTGATACCGCCTCCACTTCCCAGAATTTTTGCAAACATGCTTCGATGTTCTCGTTACGAGATATCAGTCCACAGTAATTAACGGGAGTCGCCGATTCCACTGCCCCGGTAGCAATAAAACCGAAGACCGTTTCTCTAAAGACTATTCCATTTCCAGCATCAATCGTTTTTGACTTTATGAGTTCATAAAATATTTCCCCTCCAAGCAGAATATCAATCTGACTCGGATTTGCAAAGTGGCTGTCGGCTAGGCCATCTGGAATTTGTATTCCGTTTAAATTGATCCTTGTTGTTGGAATAAAATCCGTAATCTTCTTTACGACATGAAAGTCAAGTGTTGCAGAAAAAGTTTCTCCTTCATTGGCAATAATTGTTGTTACTTGATAAGCGACTGGCGTCTGAGACCCTCCCAAAGTCATAACATTCATACTTTGCTTCTTTTTATGCAACCCTAAACGGTTAATAAATTGTGTAGTGGCAAAGCTTAATTGACTCCCCGAGTCCAAAACAGCTCTTCCCAAAATGTACGATTTTGTTGACGGACTGTAAACTCTAATTAATGCAGTTGAAAGGATGACGGACTTCTTTCCCACGCAAGTCAATGCAGTTGGCGCGGGAGGTGACGATTGTTGATAAATAAATGGCTCCGCTTCAAAATTTAATTGCTGTGAATGAGAGTCTGTTATGACTTCAGTCGACGCCAAGCGTTTTTCGCATAAAAGACTGTTATGCTTGACCTCATGACATCTCTTACAACTGTGTTTGGAAGGGCAATTAAAGAAAAAATGGTTTCCTCCAAAACATCGATAACATAGTTTATTTTTTATGATGACTTCTTTTCTCTGAGCGATATTTAATTCACCGAAGGCACTGCACTTATATAATGGATGTTTGCCTTTGCATAATATACAAGTTAAATTAGAGTTATTTGTTTTTTTGTTTTCACTAAAAATGCTCGCGGCTTGGGAGAATTTCTATCCTGATATCTGGTTTTAATAACAACATTTTGATGGACATTATCTAATATTTGTGCGCGTTTTTCCAAGAATATCATTAAATCATCCAAACGTGGCACATCTTTGGAACTAATTGCTAACTCATAATTTTTGCGAGTCTCAGAATCTAATTTCTGAAGCAATATATTTAAAATTAGTATTTCAGACAGATTATTAGTATCAAATTTAAGAACTTTCAAAGCTCGAATATTCCGTTTAACATTATCTAATAAATGTCGAATATCTCTAGCGGACTCTCGGGTGATTTTATCTTGCTCTAAAATAGCTTTAACGTGTGTTTCAACTATAAGCCTTTGGTTATCAAACCGATCTTCCAAGGCTTTGAAAAGCGATAAATATGTATCCTCTGTTGTTAGTAGATATCTCGCTTCACCTTTTAATGCAGCGCTAAGGTAATGCAACTTCTGTTCGGATGACAAATTGTCATTAAATCCAATAATATTATTAAATTGCAGTTTAAAATTATGCCACTCATCATATTTACCACTAAAATGTGGAAGGGGAATTTCTGGTAACTTAACCATAGACGCATTCACACGACCAATAGCATTCTGAGAACCATTGTTCATCAAATGTTCATTATCCTGCATTTGCACAGACGGAATTTGTTTTTTATCTAATTCACGTAAACAACGTTTGAGTTGACAACGAGCGGTGATAATTTTATCTTCGTAACTCTCATTACTAATAACTTCTTTTTCAAATTCTTCTGCAGTTTTAGTAAAATTCAACACCTCTAGATTTATTTCCTTTAATGACTTCTCCTTTTCCGAGAGAAACTCTATAAGCTCCAAAATCTCTTCTCCACTCTTCTGAGTTTGAGCCAGCAATGCATCTATTTTCGTGATCAACTTTGTTATACTCGTCCGGCATGACGCTCGAATACTTTTAATCTTTGCCAACTCCTCCATTATTCAAGATCAAATAGTTTCTAAAAAGACTGGCTTACCTTTCGGGTATAATCCAAAATACTCTGTCCAAAGTTGAGTTTTTCCCAAATTGTGTGCACAATAACACCACTACTTAATACGAATTGCATACAGTAAATAATCCACTAATGGGGTATGAGGTTATCAAACCATATGATAATCCTTGAGTTCAGAAACATAGTCGATAATAATCCAAGACTAAATGCTTAATGCATCACACACCAAACCATAGGCCTCAATAGCGCAGTTCAGTCCTCCGGCTCGTATGTGACCAAATGTTCGGCGATAGCTCAGTTTTTATGAATTTAATCAAAAAAGGTTCACGACGAGTATTGGCAGCTGTGCACAGTTTTATTAATATTCACAAGTTGGACTGCAAAATAGAATGATAACTAACCTAGGAGTTACCATGAGAACTGAGAGGAATCTCTCACACATCCGCCACAGCGCTGGAATCAATCTACAGTAATTAATAGACGAATAAAGAGGGTGGGGTAGGATGGAAGATGCGCGGCAGCGTTGCGCAATAACACATGCGTTAACACATACCTTAAGTCATATTCTAACTTATTATATTGTCTTTTACTTAATGGTGTTTACTTAGATAAAGTAATAAAAATTTCACAATTTACACTAAGAATATGTTAACTTCATTACTTCTAAACAAACTTACATGTATTAATAATTGCAAACAATATTGTATTAATAATTGCTAAAAACAACTACTGCAATTGGTTCCTCTAGAAAACCTATTTTTGAAATAAAGACAAACTCTGTCAACGTGAAATCACATTTCATGAAATCCTGTTTAACGCGAAGTAAAAGCAGTTCTCAGTACTAAAAACTTAAAGTTAATTTATTCATTTAACAGGAAAAAATTTTGACGGAAACAATTTCAGTAGCCCCATCGACTTCACGTTAGCGGGGTTTGACTGTAAAAACTTAGTGTGTTTCTTCAAGTAAAAATTAACAATAGATGTTCAGCATAAGGGATAAAAATAGCTTTCTCAATAAAGTAAAACAACATGCATATTATCATGCATAAAAAAATAGGGTCTTTGGAAATAATGTAAGCCATCTAAAATTTATTTAAAAATATGTACTCTTTTGTTTATATCTTTAAAAGTTTTTAAAGGTGATCATTTATCCTTTTTTGCTCTCTAGTAGTAGAATTTTATTCAAATCACAATGCCTGCCAAAATATTGTTTCAAACTTATGAAATGTGGCTCCATGTATAATAAAAACTAGTTAAATACCTGTGCTTTTCTATGAAATATTACCATGTGCATTTTAACAATCAAAAAGACATTCGTGCATTCTACATTTTGGACGTTTAATCCCGTTTCAAACCCTGAAAATTGATTTATAAAAATCGGAATACCTTACTTTATGTATGCTTGCCCTTGTTGACATTTGTTCCAAATCTTGTAATTGTAACTGTATTTTGGAGTAATATAAGACATTGGGATATTCCTTGTATGGAACATTTTGACCCTTTAAAATTAGTTATTTGTGATCAGAATAGCTTATTTATCTGTACTTTCCCTTGCTTCCAATTTTCAGAGATGTGACTATATTCAGAGTGATACATTTGAATATTCCTTGTTCAGAACATTTCAACCCTTTAAGGCTCCTCTATACAGTCCATCTTGAATATCCCCTCTAATGCTAAGGCAATGGGAAAATATGCAACAAATGCTTGAATTTTGCTAAAGAAGTTTTGAGAATACTTCTGCAGGGTTTGTTTTGTTGGATAGATATATCTCTGAGGATTCTTTGAATCTTTTTAGTTTTGTCAAAAATTTTGTTAAATATTTTTTAAATAGAAAAAATATAATCCTTTTTACTTTAACTTCATTTTACAGGAAAAGAAATAGAGATATTTAAAAAATGACCACTGAAAAATAAATATTGGACTATTATCTGTTTAGTTCAAGTTTTAAAACTTTATTTTTATTTTTCAAACTGTCAATTTTAGACAAACTTTGAAGCTAACTATAAGAAAAAAAGGTGCAAACTCCGCCTCTTACAAGCTCCGCCTTAATTGTCGGAGAAGAGCTGGATTTTTTTTTTTTTTTTTTTTACCTTGTGGAGTGGATAGGGGAGACGGGGGGGAGAGTGAGGAGGGGATCGCTTCCCCTTTCTTGGAAATGGCATGGGGTACTTGTCTTGTATTTCTATATATTTCCTGTTTTGTTGTGGTGCAGTAAAAGGCGGCTGATTGCATATTGAAATTTGTCCTTCATAGGAAAACATTAGTTCATTTTTCAAGATTGAATATTTTGAGAGGGAATGAGAATATATTTGATATAAGAACAGTTTAAGTTTGCGATTTCCGATTTTTTTTTATTTTTTTTGGAAAACTCCTAAATTAGGAAAATGTTCGAATATAGTACAAGTAAAATAGGATACAAAAAAACAAAAAATTGCTCCGTTCACGAAACTTGACAAAAACATTTCATTTATCACGAGACTTGGTAAAAACATTTAATTTATCATGAAAATGAAGAATCAAAAGAGTATAAAAATATCTAGCAAAGAAGGGTGTTTATTTTGGGGGGAGCGTGGGGGGATTAGGGGATTTTTATAACTCAAAAACTAATTTTGGAACTATCTAAGCATTTGGCCTTATGATTTTAGAGTATTTTTTTATGCTAAATCGAATGAAAAAAAAAAAAGCAAGTCGTTAAACAATCTAGAAGAATATACAGTAAATAAACGAAAGCACATGTAAAAAGTGGGGAAAGGTAAAATACGACATAAAGAAGTAAAAAATTGGTCCGTTCATGAAACTTGGTAGTGGCAAAAACGTTTTGTCATGAGAATAAAGAAATTATATAGCATAGAAGGACGTTTTTTGAGGGGGTGGAGGTTTTTTTTTTAAACTAAAATTTAATTTTAGTATAATCTAGGCCTGTTAGACTTGTGTGAAGTATTTTTTGACGCTGAAACGAATGAAAGAAAAAGTAAGACGATATAACTATTTTACAAAGTCATAGTCATTTTTATAAACTAAACTACTTGTGTAAAAACTACTTTATTTCATTACTTATTTTTTATCACTAATGTTTTTGCTAACTTACTATTTCAATTATTCATAACTATTTACTTATTTTATTGCTAACTGGTACTTTTTCGATTAAATTTTGGTTGTTTTTTAATTTTTTCCACTCAGTTTTGCTTCATTACATGAAATTTTATATTACATGTATTTTCGTCTATAAAGTGGACAAATGGACTATAACTGTTATGGAGGATAGTTATATCGTCTTTTTTTTTTTTTCCTTTTTTTTTTTATTCGAGTAAAAAAATCGTCAATTTCATCAAAAAATACTCCACACTTACTCGTCATTCCCTTCCCTCTCTCCCCCCCCCCCCCCACTTCAAAACACGCTTCTCTGCTAAATAATTTTTTATTTCTTTGCCTAATTTTACCTTTTCTCGCTTTTTACATGTTTTTTCGTTTATAAGGACTAACTTTTTCTTGATTGGTAATAGCGTCTTACCTTTTTTTCATTCGATTCAGCATCAAAAACTATTCTATAAACATACGTTACATGACTAGATTGTTTCAAAGTAAATTTTTTAATTATAAATACCCTAACTTCCCCCCCCCCCCCCCCCCCGAAAAAAAAACGATGAAATATTTTTGCTAAGATTCAGAGGCGGATTACTAAGATTCAATCACCCATATGTATATGCATAGGGTTTGAAAGTATGCATCGCACAACTTTCAATTACACTATAATACTGCAGTGTTATAGTGTAATTGAAAGTTGTGCGATGTTCCACACCCCTAGTTTTGTGTGTGTCACTGATGGTTTTTGGTATTATTTTACCCTTATTAATAGATAACTTCAGTTCTGTGAAGACCGTGCGTTTTTTTTGTTTGTTTTTTAACTTCTTTAGAGTTTTACTTACCCTGTGTTTTTCTGAAAATTTTCGTACTTATTTCTACATTGTATAAATTTCTTTTCTTGTTATAAAGTTCGAAAGTAAAATCAACGAAAAAGTTTTTATTTTGATGCTACTTAACTCTTTACATAATAGTTTTACAAAAACCAATTATGTACAAAAATTATAGCAAATTTAATACTCTACAAGTTTTAAATTTAATATTTGTGTTTAGGATAAGAGTTATGATCTATAAACTGAAAAGCGTATTTTTTTTGGTGCACCACGGAAAATGCAAAAACCAGAGTAGCTTTTTTGTTATTAGTCCTAGAAAATAACTTGTTGTATAAAACTTGTAGGAAATTTATTGTTCTACAGCTTATACTGAATTTTTTTTTCTCTAAGACGTACCATTATGGAGACAAAAAAACTCGACACAAATCTTAAAATAGTGTTTTTACGAAAAAGTGTTGACTTTCATGCGGCTTAACTCTATACATAATAGTTCTACAAAAAAACTTCGTGCTCAAAAGTTATAGAAAATTTAATACTCTGAAACTTTTGAATATAATGTTTGTTTCTAAGATGCATTGGCAAACAGTTTTGACGTATAAACTGAAAAACGACTTGGTTTTTGTTGCACCCTGCACCACAAGGGTTAGCAAAAACTTGGTTTATAAACCACGGGGCAGACCTTTATAACATATTAAAAAAATCAGAGCTACATAACCTTTTGCAAAAAAAAAAATGTCTCTTTCGCATTCATTAAAATGCTAATCTAGTTGAGAACTTAAATCCATCTTGATTTGCACACTTTTTAAATATACGTCATGTTCTTTTTGTAAACTGTCCCATTGGTCACTATAATTATTGCTGAACCTCCAAGGTTCATTATTTAGGTTTAAAAACATTATTTTCTGTTTCAACAAATTTTATTAAATAAATTTGTTGAAACTCCATTTTTTCAGAACTGTCCCGAAGGAATATTAAAATACGTTATAAAGATTTTGAGTTATCTGTTTAATTGAGCCTAATTTGACAAAATTTATGTAGGTTATATCCGAAATCGAATTCCACGTTCTCTCCCCAACAGGAGATCAGCGAATTTTCAAAACGGGTTGTTGCCAGGGGAACTAAGAGGATCAAGTTACTAGTAAGTGACCCGTCTTATCTAGTATGCACTTCCGTTTGCTACTGACCATAGACTAACGTACCATCAAGCGTACGCCTACACTGGAAAGGAAGTCAGAGACGAGAAACAAGTTCTTAGTGTTTGTCCGCGATTTCTATGTTCTTTGGTTTACGTGGAGAAGAAATTGATGCATTTCTACTTCGATTGTTTTTTGCCGGAGTTAATAGATCCACGTTTCACTAGATCAATGAAAATCAGAGATCCGGCATCAATACTAGAAGCTATTCAGAAAAAGAAAGATTTAACACAAAGGAAAAGTTAAAATTTAAGAATATACACAACTGCTTTGAAGAATATACACGAATGTCCATTGATGTTGATTGCCAGTCTGCAGTCTGCCTGAGATGGGAGTTTTCTGGGCTTCCTCCCTTTCATAATGCAAATGCGGGGTAGTTTTTTACTGATCTTCCCCAAAATCATACTTTGTTTTCTTATCCATTCACACACATCCTGAACAAATCTTTTTTTTACTTATTTTTTGTCCTATTTATCTATTGACAATATTATATGTAATAATTATTTGATTATCATGGTTAAATGACCGTTTATTTTTCTGCTACGATTACTCAATTATATATACATATATATATTTACAATATAAGTTACCTGTTAGTTATGAATCTGTGATTGTTTCATTACTAATTATGACTGAATAGTAATTGTAATTTATTAACGTTTTATTCTTGCTTATATGTTTAGTGGATTCAATAAATGTTTTCCCATTTTTTTTTTATTTTTTTTAAAATTTTAATCGTAACATGATTCTTTCAAACCTTATTCGTTTTTAATGATGTAGACAAATGTATATTTTATTACACATAATAGCTATGGAAAGCATGCGCCACAAAAACAAGTAATTAAAATCAACATAAAAACAATTAAAATATGGATTAAATAGTGAAGCATAAAATGTTTTTAATTTGTTTAAACAAATTCGTTTTCTTATATACTTTAAAGGAATGTGATTTCGTCAATTTTAAAAAACTAAATTCTGGTGGAATTGTGTTAGTGTGTGTGTGTGTGTGTGTTACTTATACAACAGATACATATTGAAGACATTTTACCACCTTTTCCGTTTGTAAGCTTTTTATTACATAGTTTGGAAATAATGGAACTACGTAATGGGTCCCTAAGACTTCGCTGGTACATCAACAATTTGTAATATTTAGGGAATTACACGAATGATTGAATATAGTAAATAAGAGGGTTTTAAAACCAGCAATAAACATAGACGTCAATTATAGTTCATCATAATAACGTCTTGTATCCCATAAAGTTTTCTTTTATCGCATGCATTAAAATGCTAATTTCGTTGAGAACTTAAATCCATTTTGATTTGCACACTGTTTAAACATGCGTCATGCTTTTTTTGTAAACTATCCCATTGGTCACTAATTATAGCTGAACTGGGTTTAAAAACATTCTTTTCAGTTTCAACAAATTTAATAAAATAAATTTGTTGAAACTGAATTTGTTTGAAAACTGTCCCGAAGGAATATTCAAATACCTTATAAAGATTTAGAGTTATCGATTTTATTGAGGATAATTTGACAAAATTTATGTAGGTGCTAAAAACAGTTTTTATTACTTGTTATTACTCCAACGAACTTTGACGAATCAGTATGTGAATTTGTGAATTATTAGTATTGCAACAGCTTGCCTCGGTCTCTATTAAATTGAAATTTTGTTTCAAAATGAATATAACGAAATAGTAAACATGATTGTACCTTTAAGGTATATATATATTTTTTAATGATTTTATAGATGACAATGTCCTAAAATGTGCTTGTAGAGTGTAGGAATTTGAAGGATTACTTTTTTTCTTCCAGGAAATATTGCCATATGTTTAATGTAAAAGAACACCAAAACTTTCTAATCACTGAAAATGTAAACAAGAATAAATGTTCCCTTGCGAAATTATTTGCTGTTTTCATTTTCAATTATGTTTACCATAATTTCTCTATGTAACAACATAATTACAATACAAATCTTTATATATTGAGCTATTCATAATTTAAAAAAAAAAAAACTATTACCTTTGTTTTATTTATTAAAAAATAACTTTATTGCGTTTCAATCCAGAATTCACAATTGAATTAAATTCCATATAAACGTCTCTTGAAATTGATACGTTGTAATGAGTTTCAGGATAATGAAATTCTTATGGTACCACGGATAACTTTTTTTATCAACTCTTCTGGCACCCCTATTTAAACTTTTTTTCTTATTTAACAGTACAAATCTATTTCTACTCTTAAATATATTTATTTTTAATAAAAAAAAAATTATAAATATACATAAGTTTCAAAATTATTTAAAAAAAAAAAAGTAGCATTACAGCTATACACGCAGCCCACTTATTAGGATAGCGAGATCGGCTACAACCAGGCATGTAGCCAGAGGGGGGCGAGTATAATATGTGTAAAGATAGGAAATTGCAATTATACTAACATTTATCATTTTATTTTAGATTTTTTTATGCTATGTATTTTAAAAAGTTTTTAAATGTTTAGTATAAGACCAAGAATAGGAAAATGAATTTCTATTATTTTATATTATAATTAATAATACAGTAGAACATCCCAAATCCGGAATCGTCGGGACTTCGGCGATTCCGGATCTCGGAAAATTCCGGATTTCGGAACATTTCCGATTTTGGAAAATTCCCGATTTCGGAAAATTCCGGATTTCGATTATTCACGTTTTTTTACATATTATATTATTCATAAATAAAATAAAAATATATAACTAAATACAATTAATTATGAAACATGCAATTTTATTTGTTTTTGAAAAACATTTGCTTAACCCTTTAAATCCCATGGAGTCAGCGTTGTGGGTTTCACAAAACCCCGATGACTTTCCATTCATAAAAACTGAAAATGAACTCGCCCAACTCGTTCTCCTGTCTGCCACTCCTGGGATTGCTGTGGGGGGTTACTGTCGACCATTAAAAGATCATTACTATATGTATACAGCCTGCAATAGGGGTGTGCGTTGGGTCATCTGCTTGATATGCCAGAGAATTTAGTTGGCGTCTTATCAATGAAACAAACGCCACCGCTAAGTACATGACAAGATTCGCATAAAAGAAAAGTCCCTGACTATCTTACTCCATGTCCAAAGGGTGGGGCAGTTTGACATTGAGTACTTTAAATCCATGTCTCCCCTCTACATGCCCCACAATAGCCTATTGTTGAGGACCGTCACGCTTTAAACAACTAAGGCAGGGCAGTTCCCATCACTTGAAAATATACGTTTACCCCTGGTTTACCCCTGCAACCGCCCGAAAGGCGGTTAGCTGGGAAATTCTCTACAAGGCGGTATAGGGCGGGTTGGGATTTAAAGTGTTAATGGTGAGTTGTTTTAATAATTTTGGCTTTTGGCTAATCAGCTTTTCTCTGATTTTGTGGATAGCCATTATTTCAGATTCTGAAACAAAATCTCTTTGCTCTAGTCCTTTAATGGCAGTGCCCAAAATGTCTACTAAGTGATCAATAGGGATTTTTTCTTCGATTTCTTCTTCACTGTCCTCATATGGTTGCACTTCCCGGCATTAGCACCATATCGCGGATTTCGTCATCCGTAAGGGAGCACACGGTTGGAGCGTCATCGTCACAATGGAAAACATCCAAAATGTCTTCTTCGGCCAATTTCGTACCCTGTGATTTCACGTACTCCATCAGCTCAGAAATTTCTTTCTTGTCTTTATTGATTCGAAATCCTTCGAAATCATTTTCCTCTTGATCGTCGTCGGCAAACAGCGTTGCCGGCCACAAATTGTGCCATGCATTCCTTAGCGTTGTTGCTGGCATGGCATCCCAGGATTTTGCTGCGTTCCACACAGCCATTTTAAGGTTGTAGGATTTCAAAAAATCCTGCATCGTCTCTTTTCCGTTCAGACAGTTCAGCATATTCCTCAAAAAGTCCGACTTGTATCGGCATTTCAATGCGCGAATTATTCCCATGTCCATTGGTTGAAGGATTGATGTACAGTTGGGAGGGAGAAATAACACCGAAACGTTATCTTTCACCAACAGTTCCGGAGAGAGATGCGCGGTACAATTATCCAGTATGAGCACTATCTTCGCATCATCAGGAAAACCAACGGAAGATAAGTGTTGGCGGGCTTCAGGAATGAAATGGTTTTCAAACCATTCATTCATAAGAACTTGCGTCATCCAAGCTTTTTTGTTCGCTCGATAAATCACGGGAAACACTTTAACACCTTTGAACGCCCTTGGTTTTGCCGACTTCCCGATGACAAAAAGTTTTGTCTTATGGGTTCCAGCCGCATTACCGCATGCCAGAATTGTTATCCTTTCTTTCGAATCTTTTAATCCGGTAGGGTTCTTTTCGTCCGCCGTCGTTAATGTGTCTCGAGGTACATATCACCAGAACAAGCCAGTTTCATCGGCGTTGTAGATTTGTTCTGGCGACAGACTTTCGTCATCCACAAGCTTCAAAAATTCACTCACGAATTCTTCAGCAGCTTCCGTGTCGGCTGAGGCTCTTTCTCCGGAAATCTTCAGATGCCGCAATCCATGCCTCAGCTTGAATTTATCAAGCCAACCTGTTGAATAGATACAGTCGGTTGACAATTCCATTGATTTATGGAATACTTTGGCTTGTTCCATCACAAGTGGTCCGGACAATGGCACTCCTTCACTCCTTCGTTGTCGAATCCATTCGATCATAACTTTGTCATGCTCTTCACTTTTAGCGTGACTGATTATTTTTCTCTGGCACATTGCAACAGGCGAGTCCGAATCGGCGAAGAACTCAAACAGTTCTTGTTTCTGCTTTTTAATATCGTAAACAGTAGATTTTCCTAATCCGTACTCTTCGCACAAGTTAACAACCGATGTTCCGCTCTCCAGCTTCTTAATCAAGTTGACTTTGTCCTTAATTGACAAAGTCACGTGTTTTCGTTTGGCTTTTCCGCCACTGGACCCACTCGAAATGCTACGTTTTGGCATATCGTCGATGAAAAATATTTAAAGTTAATTGGATAAAGTAAATTTAAGTTAGTTAGATAAAGCTAATAAAAATTAAATTTAATAAAAAAAGATGAATAAAACTTAAGATGATTTGGGAAATTTTCAAAAGCAGAGATCAGAATAAAGCAGTGTGAAATTCGCAAAAGCTAGTCCGGAATTGAAATTTTTACTCCAGTTCGTACTTCTAAACTGACCAGGGTTTGCAGCATAACCGGTTTGCTGGCATTCCATAAGATCCGATGTTGTCCAGCCAGAACACAAAGAGCCGGAGAAAATTCGCGACCTTTCAATTCCTCATAACAAAGGATGCCCTTCTGAAGGTCGAGACAGGGTTTCCGGAATTTCTTAACATCCCCCCCCCTTCGCGCGCGACTTGACTATCTTCTTCGGTGTTCGCGTGAGAAAACGAATTGGAGGTTTTTTTTGTTTTTTTTTGTTTTTTTTTAGAAATCGTAAAAAGGTCCGGATTTTAGAAGTTTCCGGATTACGGAAGTCCGGATTTCGGATGTTTTACTGTATATGCAAAGAAATAGAAAAAGGGTTTTTATATTATAATAGTTTCTGATAAATTTTTCAGAGTATTGAAAATGATAGGAGAAAATAAAGGAAAATGCAATTCTATTAGTAATATATATATATATATATATATATATTACTAATAGAATTGCATTATATATAGAATATTACTATATAGAAATTTTTTAAGCATTAAAAAGTTATTTACATTTATATATATATATAAATGTAAATAACTTTTTAATGCTTAAAAAATTTCTTAAATGACAAGTTTGTTAAAGAGTTATGTAGCTCTTCCACAAGACCAATGATAGGATAATGTAATTTGTTTAACAATATATATTTTTAAATAGAAATGTAAGAACGGAACTTCGAAAAAACTTTTTGTGTTAAAAAAACTTTTTATGTAAAAGTAACTTGTACTAATTTTTATATTTGTAATTATTTTTAAAATAGATTAGTTGATATATAGTTGAATAGATATTTTTAAAATAGATTATTTTTAAAATAGATTCTTAAGTTGAAATGTGTGAAAAATTAAGAGATGAACAAGCATAGAATATTATAAAGGAATAGAATTGTATTAAATATACTTTAAAAAAATTTAAATTGAAAGTTTTGTTTTTATCAAAAAAAATTCTGGTCTTTAAAAGAATTAATAAAAATAACATTACATCAAAAATACATTAACAATGTTTCTTTTTTTAAATATTTTTTTGTATATGTATTTCATAAAGTTCTCTGATAAATACTCTTTTACGAATTGTAAAAATTGTATAAATTTGTAGTAATTGATATAATTGTAAAAATTTCAATTGTAAAAATTAATTGAAAACCAATTAAATAATTTATATTTCTGCCCCTTCTGGGAAAATTTTTGCCCGTCCTACAAACTTTGGCTGGCTACAGCCTCAACAAACTAGGTTCCTCTTACCCGGGCAAAAGAAAGGGATTAACTTCTTGACAGTGTGACCTCTGGGGTCATATGAGGAGTATCTCTTCACTAGGTTCCCCTCTTTCTGACATTGTCAATCACACACTGTTGTCCAATCAAGTATCACTACCCGGAGAATATGGACACTCCCCCTGCGTTGCCACCGAAATCAGTTCAAAGCAAAATCGAAAAACATTTTTAGTAGTAAGCCGCCTTAAACAATTACTCAAGATTTAAATAGCTTACCTTATTGGCACTTACATTAAATTGCAGAGTTGTGACTTCATTGATGTGGGACATAGCGCTATTTCCTGTATGGAACGTTTCAGTCCTTTAAAATGAGTTAATCAGTATCACAATACCTTACCTCATCTATACTTGACTTTAGTTAAAAATTTAAGAGTTATAACTATATTGTGCAAGTGGGACATTTGGGTATTCCTTGTTTGGAACGTTTAAACCCTTTAAAATTGGAATTGTTGACTTTTTCTATGCTTGCCTTCAGTGACATTTTTACTAATTGTCAAAGCTGCTATTACATCGAAAGCGGAACATTTGAATATCCCTTGTCTGGAACGTTTGACCTCTTTTCAACCCCTTAAAGCTAGTTAATCAAGATCAGAATAGCTTTTTTTTTCTATATTTGTTCTTGCTTACATTTGTCTCAAGTATCAGATTTATGACTGTATTGAAAGTAGGATTTTATGTTTGCCCTTGTTGATATGTGTACCAATTTTTAGAGTTGTGACTGTTTTGTAAGTGAAGCTTCTAAAGACCCCCATGAAACGCTTAACCCCTTTTCGACCCGAATTTTAACTATATGAGAAGTGGGAGAACTAGTTACGAGAGAGTCAGTGAGAGCTTTGCCCTTTGTATATTGTGATAATAAGAGATGATTGAGCTTGTGAGATGGTGTAATAAGGTGAAGCTTTTTTATTATTATTAGCTTATTGAAATAAAAAAATAAAAAAAAATTCTCTCTGTTTCAGTAATATCACCTGTTGGACAAAAAGCAAAAGGCTCATTACTTAAATTTTATTTTTTAATTCAAAATTGGAGTTGTCATTAAATTAGTGTTAAAATTAATTGCACTCCTGTTTTTATGCAAGAAAAAAATTGCATATATTTTTGTGCAATATTTTGACTGTCTTTATGTGTGAGAGAGAAAAGTTTCATTACATCTATGGGAAGCTGAAAAATACTAAAAAAAAATTATCAATCCTTAATTAATTGTGTTTTGTACTATATTTATCTGTATAAGTAAAGTTCCAATTAATATATGGTATTTATTTCAATTTACAGGCTGCACAAGACATTCTTTATGGAGCGAGTACTAAAGACGTGATTGTTGATATTCCTGAGCTACAAGGTCTTAGTGATGATGATTTGAATTTGGAGTAAGTATATATAATTTTGTTGCTAAAAAAAATCAATATTCTGTGACTGATTTAGTAGAAAATCATTTCTTTAATTATTCAGTTCTTAAACACTGAATTTCAAAATTTGGCTCTTGATCTCTCTCTCTTTTTTTTTTCTCTTTTTTTTTTAAATTTATATTTGCATTGTTTTATGTTGTGCTGATTTCAAAAATGGCCTTTGGATTTTTCATATGATTTTTAATTTAACTAAAAACTTTTATCTTGCATGTTTGTGAATCAACTCCTATAAAAGGTACATTTTATTTTAATATATTCAAATCTCTAATGAAATCTTAAAATTATAGTCATTTTTAAACATTTTGCACTTGATTTCTTTTAAAGCTTTATATGTTGTTACGATTTTGTGGTGCATCGATCTTTAATACAGTAAATTGGGCATTCAAGTTTATGCCGATATTTAATAATACTTCTTTTGAATATCAAATACCATGCATGTTTTTTAGCGATTGAACAACCAATAGCCATCTATTATAGTTTTAATATTCCCCCTTTGGTGATACTTTCTTTGCATTATGATTTGGCAAAATATTTTACCATACTAACTGCTCTAATACTTTTCTAAAAATGTATTAAAATATAACTTCTAATAATACACTTTTGAGTTAACTCATCACTATAAGGTTTTAATTTTTATTAGTCTATTTTTTACTCCTCATAATTCCTCCAAGGATATTTTTGATTATCCAAGTTTTTTAAAAATTCCTATAATTTTATTTCAAATATTTCCTATTCCGTCATCTATCAATTAAAAAAATGCTAAGCCTATACAGTCAAAAGATTGAGTTATAATGTTTCACTTGGTGATGTATAGTACTCTTTCCTACATAGGATTATCAAAATAAAGGAACAGATTTTAAATAATTATTTCCAAAGAATTGCAATTGATGGGCGTCACATACTACACATCAATGGATAGTGAAAAGTATTGTTGCATTCAACATAAGCACCAGTTGCTATGCGACAAACGTTGAATTGGTACTCCATTTCTTATCACGCACATCTGCTCATTCATTTTGAATAGCCCTGTATTTGGACAGCATAACTTTTGAATGGAAAATTTCAAATTGTAATTTAGAGCACAATTTGTTGTCACCTACTGCTCAAAAACATCGCCTTAAGTTAATTGCTAATAAAAAGTAGCTTTTTCAGAATTTTTTTCTTCTGTGTAACTTTAAAGTTGTGCTTAGTATAGTCCTGCACAAAAGTTTAGACACAGAGGCAATTCACGAAAAAGCAATAATATTCATTTAATTTACACTAGTTTTTTTTTTTTTTTTTTTTTTTTTTTTTAAATATATATTCTCAAAGTCATAAGGCAAAAAAGTGTAGTGTAAAAAATTTTCAGGAAAAATGAAATAAAATTGTCTAACATCAACAAGTTGAAACTTTGCAAGCTTTCCATGCAGCAAAAGTATAGGCACAAACATAAGATTTATGCAAATTCTTGAGAGGAAGTAATTGCATCATCAAAGGGGAGTGTCTTTAAGTTGTTATAAAAGGTTTGAAGTAATTTTCATTGATTAGAATGACGCCTAAGTCTACACAATTTTTGCTTGTAGAGATTTTAAGAATTTGGGAAGCTAAATGCCAGAGATAAATCGATTTCTGATATTTCAATTGCATTAAATCATTCCAAAAGAGCTATTTATAGAGTTTAAGCACATGGTGATCAACATCCACCAAAATCACGATCTTGAAAGCCTCAAATGACCAGCAAATGGCATAAAGACAAATTATAAAACTGGCTTAAAATCAGCATTACTCTGCAAATCAGATCAAAAATATAATTGCACTTAAAGTCTCACGGGAAACTGTATGTAGAAGAATTGTGGAATGCTGGTTTTTTTTTTTAAATCGAAACTTAAACGCAAGCCGCGTTTGCAGTCTCGTCACGAAGAAGCAAAACTGAATTGGACTCAGCAGCACTTGTCATACAGTGACGAATGGCTACAGATCTTATAGAAAAATAGAGCCTAGATGGTCCAGAAAGTTTTTCCTACTACTGTCATGATCTTCATCAAGATCCTGTAACTCACTTTAAACGACGTCTAGGTAAAGGTTCAGTCATGGTTTGGGGCGGATTTGGATTCCACTGCCAAACTTCCCTAGCATTTTTAAAGGGAAAACAAAACTCTGAGGCCTACCAGGCAACTCTAGAAAGTAACTTGCTACCGTTTGATGAGATTTTAAGTGGACCTAACTGGAAATTTGTATGGGACAATTCCTCCATCCACACATCCAAGTCAACGAAAAAGTTTTTAAGAGCCCAAACAATCATGGTCCTCGATTGGCCTGCTAATAGTCTTGAATGTAATCCTATAGAAAATGTATGGGGATTCTTATAAAAGTTGTATACCTTTGGAAAGCAGCATTCTACCATTTTTTAACTTAAAGAAGCCATTGAAAAGGCATGGTATGGAATAAAGCCTGAAACGTTGCTAAAGCTTGTGCTTTTAATGAAAACCGTATTTTTGATTTGATAAAACATCGTGAAAGCTTAATTGATTGCTAAAACTTTTTGCTTGCTTATAAAAATTTTGAAAAATTAATTTGTGCCTAAACTTATGTGCAATGGGTTTTTGTTATTTTTGCAACTAATTTCCTTCAGATTTGTTTTTCATTTTCAAATTTCTATTTTGTATGTAATATATGCATATTATTAAGTGATATAAAGATTAAATCTTCTGTCTTAATACTATTCTATAAAACACCAAGATTTTTAAGATTTTCTTTTAAAACACAAAAGAAATATCATTGCATTGATATAAAAGGTTTTATTGGGAATCAAATTTGTTGATGGCCTCCTTTCAGTTGCTATAAAAAACTATTCTGATACAAATGAATCTGTTTAATATCTTCAGATTTAAACAACTGAAGGAGTCTTTATCAAAGTTGTACCACATTGCAAACATCATCAGGAATGATCGTCTAGGTGCAGGGGGTTTAGAATTAAACAGCATCAACATGAAATTTGAAATAGATAGCAGTCTTCCATCAGCTGTAACTGAAGTAAAGTCGTCTAAGGTACATATTACTCCTATCACATTTTTTCTCATCCTTCACTATTTTCTATAAAACTGTAATATATATTATTATAGTTTTTTAATACTCCTTAAATATTTTTATCCATAATGTTGTTGAAGTCAGTACATTTTAAATTTCTTTATTTTTCAATTAACTAAAGACGTTTATAAGTGACTTCTTAATATGTTAACTTAATAAATACTACATTAGAAAACTCAAAAAAATTTCCATAACTTGTTTTGAGTTACAGAATTTGCTCATACAACATATAAATTAGAATTTGGCCCCTGGCATCCAAAAAAATAGCATATTAGCAGTTATTGTGTTAAAGTAATTTTTATATAAACTACTTTGGTATTGAATTTATTTGAATCCGTCGCCTTTAATGTTTTCAATTCAAAATTTAATTTTCCCCAGCACATTAACTTTTATCGTTGAAGTATTATGTTCCTTTGCATAGTTGTATAAAGTGAAATTCCAGCTGTTATTATAATATGTGCAACTTATTTTCTTTATTTATATTTTCATATTGGAGGAAAGACCTGGACTTAGTTTAGATTACTTTATAAAAATCACCTTTTATCAATCCCAGTAAAGATATTTTGTCAGTATATGTTTCATCAAAACTATTTTATGTTGTCAATTGAATAGAAATGTTTAAGTGACCAGGGTATAATATCCATATTGGCAGATGTGGTACCTGTCCATTATCCTTATTTTTTCATTATTAAACAAAAATGTATTAAATTTAATATACAGTAAAACCCCGATTATCCGAGCCCCTGTTATCCGAGTTTCCGCTTTAACCGAGCCAGATAACATTTCTTTAATTTTTTTTACCCCTGATATTTTCCTTTGTCAAAACTAATACCGAAAAAAATTGGTACTTGATCTCTCAAACACTCAAGAAAACAAAATGTTTACATTCCTTTTCATTGTATGACACTGATCCTCCTATCGCATCGCTCAAGGTCTTAAGGCTTAAGTAAGAGAACTCTTTAAGCATCACTATATATTATTAATTGCATGTGGTTTACCTATAGTATAACATTTGTACTTGTCAAAACATACATTTAAACCGATACAATTTATTTTATTTTTAATTTTCGCTTTAACCGAGTTTTTCGGTTATCCGAGTTGGTCTTGGTCCACAATAACTCGGATAATCAGGACTCTACTGTATGTTATTGTTATTTTGAATTGCAATAATAAGGCTTTCATTGGATAAGTACACACAATATTTTTATATGTGTAATTACCTAACACATAATTTCTGAAATTACAACATACTGGTAACAGAAGACATAAAATATGGATCTAGCCATGTGTCATACTGTAATGTATTTTAACACGGGAAACAATAGAATTAGTTTGAGTAGGTAAACTGTTAGGCCTACAATAATATATTCCAAGAACTTATTTGATGTTTGGAAGTCCAACTTAATTTACATTTACTATGGCCTGAAAAACTGAAATTATAACATGTCTGAAAAGGGTACCTTATTAATGTAGAATTTTGAAATTTATGGCTTCAGCTTGTTAGCAGTCATATTTTTGTTTTAGAAATAAACATATTACTGTTTCACTAAGTCTCAAAAATTCTCATTTTACATTTCTACCAGCAGTAGCAAGCATATAGCAATGTATACTTGTTCATTAGCAAAACTTTTCCCAGTAATTTCATAGTGCATCGTCATAAATATTGGACTTCCCGAATAAATTAGTATTTTTCTGCATTTCTGCCAAAATGTTAGTTTTCTGTTTTGGACCCAATGACATTGACTTACAGATTTTCCTCATGATCTCTGAACAAGTGTCCTTTAATTTGTATAATGTTAGTAAAAACTATTTTCTAACTAAATCAGTTATTATTGATTAAATTTCATAATTGTAAAATTTATGTTTGCAATTTTATTAATTTAGATTATGTTGTCAATTTTTAGGAGCTTGCAATTCATAAGACTGTTGCTGAATGCATGATATTTGCTAATCATTGGGTGGCCAAAAAAATAAGTGATGTATTCCCAAACCAGGCTGTTGTAAGTTTGATTTATATACTTTCATTTTTCTTTTACATTTGATGTTTGATATTTACCATTAATAGTGTTTAATATATTAAGTTTAATTTCAGTTTATGAATTTGTTTCAAAATCTATGTAATATTTACCTTAAGTACACCTACTCTCATTTCAACACATGGATCATTCAGCTTAGGTAAACAATTCTTATTTATGAGCATAAAACTATTTAAAGTTTTGCTAAAATTACAAAACCAAACTTTTGAAATATTGATTTGATCTGACTTAATTGCATATTATTTTGTGTGCATTTTCCAGCCCTGAGTAATTTATCATCACCTATTAACACTAATATGACTAATGTTCTCTTTATTTTAATATTCTGTCTAGAACACAATATAAACATTCAACTGAAAATTTGAAGTATAAAAAAAGCTTGGATTTAAATTTAAAAAGGACGAGAGGAAATACTGTGCTGACGTTAATTTCAGTCATGCAATTTTTAAGTAATTGCTTTTTGTGAAATTTTATTCTTGTATAAATTTGTTTATCACATGTTTAAGCTTTCTCTATACTTTGAAATTATTTTCTTTGTGACTGGAATTTTTTTCACACTTAATACACATTGAAAAATTAGTATCTACAAAAAAATCTTCTTTGTGTCATCACATTTGATTAATTAAAATTAAATTAGCTAATTTAGGTCTTACAACACCTGCCAAACTCAACTTGTAATTTATTTAAAGTTATATTTATAAACTAACTAAATACCCGTGCTTCGCCATGAAATTTTACCATGTGAAACATTTTAGCCAGCTGTGGCCCCTCATTGCGGAAATCCGTCATTGGTGTATAGGCCCCAATTGTTGGCGATTCGCTCGCAGGAAGGCATCGCAACTCAAAATCGAGTCGCTTCGCTCGCTGAAAAAGTCCTTGAAACATAAGTACAGATTTACTTATCTCGTTGAAAGGTTCATTGCTATGCAAACATGAGCTCGCTTTGCTCGATTAAAGGTTCAATGCTGCGTAAGCATAAGGTCGCTTCACACACTAAAAACTAATTGCTATGTAAAGCCTTAATATTAGAAGCCCCTCACTTGTCGAGAAACAATAAAAAAATTCCCTGTTAATAATTATAATACTACAACACCCCTTTAAAAATATTTTAACATGTGATGTTTGTTAAAAGCAAAATTTGAAAGTCAAAACTACTCATGTTGAAACTTTCAGTGCTCTAGGCCTATTAGAAGTCGCTTTTTGTGGAAATATTAATTAAAAATTCTTTAAAAACAAATTAAAATTTTAACGTTCTTTTTGTCAAAAGTCCAATTAGAAGGCCAAAACTATTTGTGTTGAAAATTTCAAAAATGTATCCCAATTAGAAATCGTTTCGTAAAATATTTGTTAATTAATTAAAAAACAAATAAAATTTCAAAATTCTGTTTTTTAAAAGTCCTATTAGAAGGCCAAAACTTCTGATATTGAAAATTTCAGAGCTGTAGCCCTATTAAAAATCGTTTTGTAAAATACTTATTAAGTAAAAAAATTAATCAAAAATGAACTAAACAAATATTTTAAATTCTGTTTTTCAAAAGTCCAATTTGAAGGCCAAAACTACTTATGTTGAAAATTTTAGAACTGTAGCCTACTTATTAGAAATTATTTTGTAAACTATTAATTAATTAAAAAATTAATTAAAAAAAACTAAATAAAAATTTAAAATTCTGTTTTTCAAAAGTCCAATGCGAAGGCTAAAACTACTTATGTTGAAAATTCCAAAGCTGTAGCTCTATTAGAAATCATTTTGTAAAATATTTATTAATTAATTAAAAAAAATTATTTAAAAAAGAACTAAATGAAAATTTAAAATTCTGTTTTTCAAAAGTTCAATTAGAAGGCTAAAACTACTTATGTTGAAAATTTTAGAGCTGTGGCCCTGTTAGAAATTGTTTTGTAAAATATGTATTAATTAATTTTAAAAAATTAATTAAAAAATAACTAAATAAAAATTTAAAATTCTGTTTTTCAAAAGACCAATTAGAAGACCAAAACTACTTATGTTGAAAATTTCAGAAATGTAGCCCTATTAAAGGTCGTTTTTTAAAAAAAAATTTAATTAATTAAAAAATAACTAATTGAAATTTGAACATTCTGTTTTTCAAAAGTTCAATTAGAAGGCTAAAACTATTTATGTTGAAAATTTCAGAGCTGTATCTCTATTTGAAATCACTTTGTAAAAAATAAATTAATTAAAAAAATTAATTAAAAAAAAAATAATTTAAATTTTAACATTCTGTTTGACATACATAAAATTAGAAAGCCAAAACTTCCTATGTTGAAAATTTCAGAGCTCTACTCCAATTTTAAGTAGGTTTCTATAGATCCACAGACAAAAAGACTGACAGACACACAGCTTGATTTAGTATTATAGATGATGTATAAGGATTTTCTGAAGAAAGCAAACTAGGATTCTGAATGTAATTTAAATAGCTTTTCATTTCAGACTTTTTTTTTTTTTTTTTTTTTTTTTAAAGAAGAAGAACTGCTACAAAATGTAAGATTTAAAATTTTATTTAAAATCAATAATCCCATTTCTAACATTATATATGAATTTTTTAATTGATTATCCTGCATAGAAATTTGTTATTTGAAACTCAAGTTTGGTGGAAAATATAATACTGTCAGAAACTATTTCTTTACAAGTCACAAATTCAAAGTTAGGGAAATTAAATTTTCGACCATATGTACAATCACAAAAATGGGCATAATTTAACAAATATCTTAAATTATGCAAAGGACATAGTATTTTTAAACCTCTTAGACTGTTAAAGAATTAAAACTGAAAGATAATGTTTTCACTGAATTTCATGATTTAAAGGTACCTTAACGTTTTATCTTTTAAGTTCCATAGCTGCACATTTTTCAAGCTATTTAAATCGCCAAAGAATTAAAAACTAAAATTAATTTTAGAATTATAAAAGATAAAAATGTACCTTAATTTTACTCTTAAAATCCTTTTATTTTCACAGTAGTTAATTTTTTTTTTTTTACGTTTACTTGTTAATTTTCTGAACTCATTAACATTTCCTATAAGATGTCTTTAACATATCTGAGTTGAAACCAGGGGTGCCTACAGGGGAGTTTCGTGACGCAAACTGCATCATTAAAAAAAAAATGTGGGGGGTCTGATTAGAAAATGGAAAATTTTAGAATTTATCATAAAAAAAATAAGACAAATGAAATAAAACAATAAATATTTTGTAGATGGGGGGATGCTACCATTTCGTATGTGATATCTTTAAAACCTGGGGGGAAAGGGGATCCTACCGTTATTATGTATTAGTATCTTTAAAAATCGGAGAGGGGAAAGACAATTTAGTATGTAACAATTTCTTTAAGGTTCTTTTTTTGGGGGGGATGGGTTTACCGTTTATTGTGCAATTGCAATATTAAGGTCTGCGGGGGTTAGCAATTAGAATGTAGCAGTATCAGTGTGGTCAGTAAGGGTGGCGATCCTACATTATATCATGTAGCAGTATATTTAAAGTCTGATCCTTAAATCAAATTACCCTCTCCACTCTCAGAGTTGACTATCGTAGTCAAAAGTATGTCATGGGATGGGGAAGGTGGAATGCAAAGGTTAATCGGTTGATACAACCTCTGGCAGAAAGTATCCGATCACTGAAAGCTGTGCCCACAATACGTTAACATCAGTGGCCATTTTTCCGCAATTTCAATATTTTTTTTCTAACCTTTAAGTTTTTTGGAAAATAGGACTAATTTAGTCAAAGAATCTTAAATATTAACATAATTTACAATTACCGTTAACAATTTACACGAGAAAATACATTGAATCGTGAAGGAAAAAAGTTTCCGATCCTCAATTTGTGGAAAAAAAAGTATTCGATCGCAAACAAAAGCAACGCATTTTTAGTGATATATGCAACTTTTTTCTTCTTTTTTTTTTGGTGCATGTGTTCAAGATCTAAGAAGACAGTATAAAAGGTAGAATCGTGGTTTGAAAGTTAAAAACTAGTTTCGCATCTGCGGAAGTATGGCTCAAAAAAAGAATTGTCTAAAGATCTAAAACTTTTCATTGTTAAACGCCTAAAAGCGGAATTTCACAAAGAAAGGTTGCTCAGACCTTGCAAGTACTGTTTACGAAATTTGGAATAAATATCGCTCGAGTAATGATGTAAAAAATCTTCATCTGCAACATCAATTAGGCAAGACAGGAAATTGGTTAATCTTGCCAAATCTATACAAAGTTGTACATCCAAACAACTTAATGCCGAGGGGTCAATGTATCGAGTAAAGGTATCTGCAAATACAGTGCGAAATCATTCAATCAATTATTGTGTTGATCAATTAAAATTTTTACCGTAACTAAGGGTGTAGCGGAGGAGGATCAGCATTCGCCCTCTTTACTTTACTAAAAACTTCACATGGCCGTATCTATCAAAAACTATATATGTAACACATAAATCAGACCCAATCCCTCTTCCTTGCTAGCATATAGTTGAAATAAACTAAAGAGGTCTTTAGAATTGAACTGATACGAGTTTGCTAAGAAATGAATGAGTATAGAAATTTTATATTTTGAACAATCACACACACAGGTAATCGATAAAAGATTGGCTGCTGTTGGGACTCTTAAAGGCCCTATCAGACGACCAAATATCTCTGACTGGTTCGCAGACCTGATCCTAGCCGTGACTACTTCGGTGACTAGGGTTCCTAGAATTGACAGAGAAGTTTTCACTAATTCTTTTGTCACAAAACAAGTTTATCGGTGTTGGCGCTTCTCTGTAATCGGAAAAATTGCTTCCCTCGCTTTAGAAATAGAAAATTCGTAAAAGAAAAATCTATCGCTTTGGCATTAACAATATTTTAAAATACATTGGTTTCTGTAACCACTGATATAAAAAAAATTCTTACTTGATATTTAAAGATGCTTCACACATTTTTTTTTTTTTTTTTTTTTTTTAATTTTAATATTTATTGTACAGTAAAATGTAAAATTATACAGTAAAGTATCTAGTCTTTAAAAATTATTTTAAATCAATAGGTAATAATTTTCATTTATATAAGATTTAAATTATGACTTTCTTCTACATATAAATATGTTATATTTATTTACGTAAAAGCAGGCTCAGCAATTTATATTTAAACAATATTTTCATGTAGCAATTGGGTGTTAATTATACAATTTCTTTTTTTTAATTGGTTTTTTATTAACATTACTATTTTGGTACTAATAATATTGTTGTGCTTCAAATAGACATTTCGGTCATCTACATTAGACGAATATTCTGGTGTTCAAAAGATTATATATATATATACATTTTTAGATGTATTAATTATTTGTAAAAAAAAATCAATAAAATAACGATAATCAAGGGAAATAATAAATAAATTCCAGTATCCTTCCCAAAAAAAAATATTAATAAAATAGCTATAATCAAGTAAAATAATAAATTATAGTTCTAGTTTCAAATTCCTATGCATAATGGGGAATCGAACCCGGGACTCGAGCATGACAAAAAGTACGCTAACCACTATACGGCATTAACTTTGCGACAGTTTTAAAAAATAAGTTATTTAAAAAATTATACATGACTTTTTGGTATTTTCGTTATTTTTTGATAACTTCTTTCTTTTAAATTTTTAAAGCACCTAAACAAAAAAACAAATATTTCTATTCGTTTGATAAGGCGAAATCTTTAGATATTTTTGCAGTGGCACTAAATACGATGTACAATTTTTGTACGATACATTGTAACTAAATAAACATTTTGGGGGTTGGATTACAAATGTTATGTCCAAAAAAATATAAAAGGAAATCTTGTAATAATATTTTCACATTATTGAGTACGAAATAGTTTTGGTGAATCATAGACTAAGATGATTTTAAACGAATGCAGCAGTGATTCTATGCAGTCTAGACGTAATTGTTCATCAGACACTGTGATGCCTTCTCCACAAAAATATTACTTTTATCTTATTACTTAGGTTTTTCACTAATCACATGCCTACTTTCCTTGAAGTTTTTTTAACTTTTAAATTTCCTATCTATTTTTCGCTAAAATGTCCATTAACTTGCTTGGTGCGATGAACAAAATTCATGCCAATGGTTGGCGAAAACAGAAGGCATCTGATTGGTTCCCAACTACGTTGGCTGAAATTATCCTCAACTGCTTCGTTCACCATCGAAGTAGTCATGGATCGGGCAAATACAGGTTTTGCCCCTGGAAATGGGCTTTTCGAGTCAACGATAGAGCTGAGTCAGAATCAGGGTTGAGGATAAATATGTCGTCTGATAGCGCCTTAAGATATCAGGGTAAGAATGTTGCTTGAAGATCACAAAATTTTACATTTATATAGGCTTGCCAGTTGTCAGATATTGAAAAGCCAAACTGAAACATGACTTATTTGAACTCGACAAAATATATTCAAAGCAGCATTGCTTTTCCATCTCAATCAATAAAAATAATAAGCATGGGTACCCGCCATGGAAAAGGAAGTATGTATGCATAAAGGAAGTACTCATATGCATCTCCCCCCCCCCCCCCTTCTCGCTCCTCATCTATTGAAACTAGAGAAAAGCAGTAAATTCAATGGATATAAGAAACTTTATGCCTATTATATATAATGGATTTTTTAAATTGGTCATTGTGTGAACAGAAAAATATTTTGGAAAATTCAAGTTTCAATAAAAACTCTTTCTGCCTTGCAAGTGCGTGCTACCCCACTGGTATATGATACTTTCTCTTTTAAGAAAGTCGTTTAGAGTATGAACTCCCTTTGGATTATTTTTAGTGGGATATAAGACTACGTAAGGGTGTGTGTGTTTTTTTTTTTTTTTTTTTTTTTTTTTTTTTATGAAATATTAATTAACAGTTATTTATTAATTTTATATCCTTACAAATACCTCAAAATCCATATAAAGAGGCATGTGGACCCTTTTTTGTAAAGAATTTTACCCAAAATCGTTTAGGTTATATGCATTTTATTAAGAAAATATATATTGTTAAAATCAGTTGTAGAATTTCATGGTTCTATGCTCAAAAAAATATGTATAGTTTATCTATTTCAAATGCAGAAATGGTCCCAAAAGCTTTATAAAATTATATGGAACCAAATGTAGAGTGAGTAAATTGTCATTATCATATCATAAGCGAAAATTCTTTATCATACATGTGTATTTCATATATAACTTTCAGAACTTTGTTTTATATATAAAAGTAAAATATTTTTGATTTTCTACATTACTTTAAAATAGATGTGATGGAAAATAAAATTTGGGGTATAAAAAGAGCGAAAAAACACTAATCCATATTTTTATTTCTTTTTGTTATAAATTTCAATACAATACATTGTTTTAAATCTTTTTCTGACAATATGTTACACTTTATATTTTTTACATTTATTGAAATTTTGCTCTGCAAACAAGACAGTTCAATACAGGCCAGATGTTGTTTTAATTTGTAAGCCTTTGTTTCAGAAATTAGGATAGTGACTTTTTCAACTTTTTATAATGGGGAGGGGGGATTTTGAAGTTGGTGGGGGGTGTCATGGACCTTGGGGGGGATTGGCACCCCTGGTTGAAACCATTCCTAATTTGTATATTTAATATCTTTTAGTTACGCCGTCATCCAAATCCAAGGGAAGTAGACCTTGCTGAACTTCAGACACTAGCAACATCCAGAGGTTTTTCCCTCAATATTCATTCTAATAAAGAACTTGCTGAATCCTTAGAGAAGGCTGTAGATTCTCATGATCCTAGTGTAAATCAGGTACCCTTTTTTTTTAATATATAGTCTACAATATTTTGTCTTAAATTTATATAATGTTGTTGTATGTACTAATTTCTAACATTATCTAGTTTTCAACTTTGAAATTTTGTGTTTTAGTTTTGCACCTAAACGGTAAATTCTCGTTAGTAGTAATTTTTCAATTTGAGGGTTTTATCCTAATTTGTAAAAAAAAGTTCCATCATTAACTAAAATGTATTAAAACATCAAGAGTGATTCACATTAAAACCTAACACAGTAGTCAGTTATCTTTTGTTGTTGAAAGGCTACATAATTTAATTCCTTAAATTTTCTTAGAAGTCAAGGACAGCATCTCTATTTTGTTCATTGCTCCACCCTGGGGTATTTGCCTCTAAAAGCTGGCCAAAATTCAATTTTTCAAAATTCCACACAGACACTTGAATTTTTTCACATACATACATACTTTATTAAGTATAGAACCTTACCCTGTATCAGTTTTTTAAATCTGGGATCCCAAATGTCATAGTGATTAAGCGAAAGTTGACATTTGCATGAAATGTGCACTTCTCCTTTCTATTGTGCACTTCTCCTTTCTATTGCCAATGCAAGCACACATATTTTAACAAACAAAATTTTAAACTTTTTGTTTCAGTTTTAATTTCAACACGATATATGTGTCTTCTTGGAGTTTATAATTAAAGATTTTATCACTCAAAATTTAAATTTATCTAAATTTATTAAGTAACTTAAATTTTGTTCAGTCACAAAACTCAGCTAATTTTTCTTGCAATATTTTATTTTCACGAGTGTTTTTGTTATATGATTGAGTCTTATGGAGCAGTGGTTTTTATAGCATTTTAAAGACCACATATTCTAGTTCCTCATACCTTAAAAACATTTTGCGGCTGCGGATTTTACAAGTGTTGACGTAGATGATGTCATTTTGACGTACTTACAGAAACTGCAATTTTGTTTCCTATTTATAATTATTTATGATAATTTACAATGAAAATTACGTATGGTATTTGAATAAAATATTGGCCATATAAAATCGTAAAATCACTACTTTGAAGAAAAAGTTTAAATATAATGAATATTTTATATATTTTTTTGGTTACCACTGAAAAGCATGTAAGGAAAGTTAAGATAGTAATGAAACTAAGCTTATAAGGAGAATCATAGGATACATTTAAAGAAAGTTCACTTATAAAGAGTATGAATTCTTAAAAAGATTACTAAGAAAAAAAATATTGGTAAAAAGTAATTTTTACACTTCTCCTCTGAGAACACCATTGCAGATGCTTTGGCTGAATAAATATGCAGGATCAATTATATCACACGAATACACTTATACTCACATATTGGCAGGAAGTTGTAGAAACAATAAGTTTTAATGAGAGAAAGTCATTAGAATTAATAACGAAATGTGGTTGTGCACAACAAATGAATTACAAACAAACACCTCAAAATTCTAAAGAGTCAGACGTCAATATTTTTCAACTTCCTTTACAATTTCTTTGGAGTACAACTGAGAAAAAAGTCATTTTTAAACCCCCACAACTCATCAAATCAGTATTGTCTTACAATTAGATTACAATTCACTAAAGGAATCATAGATATAACAAAACAAGAGGTAGATTATATCCAAACAAAAATCAGTTCACTCAAAGACACAAAAGGTGGAGGTGTAGAAGTTAAACATTATCATTTACCATGGTTGGTTCCATGATGTTACTGACACAAAACCAACCATAAAGTGTTACATATGCGGTGCAATATTCAAAAACTTGAACGATTTGACATCAACTCAGGAGATTGATGAAAAGGCCCTTCGATTCAGATTATCTATTTTGCATGCGCATATTCCCCCCCCCCCCCCCCCCCTAGAGCTTACCCCATTTAACGTGCAAACTGACCTGTTAAAAAGTAGCAACTTCGAACACTAGAAGATAAAAATACAGTTAAGAAGAAAAAACTGAAATCCAAGAAGAGTTCAGAAGCAAGCTTGGTTTCACTGTTGATGTACCAAAACACAGATTTGGAAACAGTAATGAATATAATACAAGTAGAAGGTTTTCCACCCATATGGACTGACTGCTGAAACCACAGGAATTAATGTTCATTTAATTCACTGATTGAAGATAATTTTAAAAATATTATCTAGTAGTATAGAAGTGATACAAAGAGATTTAAAAACACCATGGATACAGCCAAACTTTATGTACAGCCATACCCTCGGCATTATATGGTCCCATATTTATAAAAAATGCCTTATTGCTGATTTGGAGGTTATAATAAGAAGTTAAGGAAATAAATAATACACATTTAAGGTTATATTGCTTAAATTAGATTTAAAAAAATTCCAGAAAAGAATGCAATACAGATGTACGGAATAGACTGCTATCAAGCCCTGGCCGCTCATAATAAATATAAGATGTATTATACCCCCTAAAAATAGTAAAGCCTTTTATAAGAATACACTGACCCTGTTTTTTCTTGAGTATTTTATACAAAAATCAAGTAAAGCTAGATTAGAATCTGAATAAAATCTTCGAATAAGTTATCAGATAAAGAGCCAATATAAGCTATTTGGTTTAAAACTAGCAATATTAAAATACCAAATAATTATGGGATTGATAATGAATTCAATGCACATTTTGCTAATGCAATGAAATTTTTTTAGCATGGAACATATATAATGATAAATTAATGATAAGTCAAATACAGAATGTTTTAGCATAAAATTACCCATCAATATTATATAATGATAATGATATTAGTGTTGTTTAAAAAATGTATATTTTTAGTATTTTTTTTTTTTTTTTTCATCTAAAGAAGTAAATTCTCTATTTTATTCAATAAATTAAAGTATTATCGCATTTAAACACTATTCTGGCGCGAAAATAATTTTGGCCAACTTTTGGATACAAACCCCAGCGTGCACTCATCCAAAAATCAATGAAATGATTAAAATTTCAGAAAACTAAGTCTCTATTTTAATGATTTTTAAGTATAGATATTATAAATTTTTTCAGAGGTATTTTTTTTTATAATTTCAATGCAATTTAAAATAGAAAAGTTTCTTGTTTAAGAATGAGCAATATATGCTTGAGAAAAAAATTTGTATGAGAGTCTGAAAAAGATATGAAACTAGCCTTATTTTCCTCAACAATCACGGTTTCTTAACTTTTAAATGAACTTCAGTGTGTTTCTCTATTTAAGCTTGATATTGAATTTTTTAGACATACTTATATGGGTTTCTCCCGAAACAGGAAAAATACATGTCACAAAATTATACCACTTTAAAAACTAGTACAAAAATATTAATAACTTTTCCACGTTCCAGACTAATTCTTCTCATGAATAACACATTGGATTTTTTTGTATAAATGTATTTAAAAATTTATCATGTGTCCAAAAGTCATTATCCTGGCATCACTTGAGCCTTTTATGCGGTTATAAATGTTAAATAAATTAATTATAAAATTAATTTTCCAACAACTATTAATTCAATGCACTTATAATAAAGTGTTTTATACAATAGAAAATAATTTCATTATTTTTTCATAATTTGAAAATTACAAAGTGTTTGTCATTGAAAAAAGCATCATTGTCCTAACACAGCTGTTCCCAACCCATGGGCCGCGGCCCACTTATGGGCCGCGAGTAGCTTGACACTGGGCCATGGACTCTAGTCAAGAGTCTAGGTTAAGGTAAATATTATAGTAGTTTGAGGGTTAGAGGTCGAATAATTTTATTTCTGCTAACAATTGAGTCTCTCGATTGTTAACAAAATTCCAATTATTTGATTATATTCTTCTATGGTTTAACGAATGAATTCTCTTGGTGGGAAAGAGGAAGTGGTTTGTTGTATCAGGGGTGTCAGTCGTCAAGGCCAACGTTATCTTCCCTCCATCTTTCCCCCGAATTCCGACATTGTTTGGACCCGTTTGTCAGTGACAGTGGTTATGTGCTAATGTGTCGTAACATCATATCTGCTGTGAATTAAATACTATTGCTTCACGTCAATATGGATGCTTGGTATCGGACAGGGTCTTGTCGTAAGGTGAAGCTGTCAAGTGATGAAGGAAATCCCACATGTGATTCTACATGTAGTGATTTTGTTGGTAAGTCGATGTCGAGTCCAAGTTGCTCTAAAATAGGAAAGAAAACTAAATCATATTTTCGTAAATATAACTCTGACTTTTTATCTTCAAAACGGAATCAACTAAGTACCAGAGTATCTTATGAGCTGTCTTTGTTAATCGCGAAGAAGGGGTCAGCTCACACCGTGGGAGAAGAACTTATTATACCCACAGCAAAAATAATAAGTAATGCTTTGTTTGATGAAATATGTACAAAAAAGATAAATGAATTTCCGTTATCGAATAAACGGTGAAAAGAAGAATTGATGAAATGTCGGAGAATGTGAAAGAAACTGTTTCTGTTTTGAAACAGTGATTATTTTACGCTGCAACTTGATGAAAGTACTGACGTTGCTGGCCAGGCTAATTTATTAGCTTTTGGCCGTTTTGAATTCAATGGCAATATTGAAGAAGAAATGTTGTTTGGCCAGTCTTTGCCGACAAAAACAACTGGCGAAGAGGTTTTCAAATCTGTTGACAGTTTCATTAACAAAAAAAAAAATTAAGTAGATTGGTCAAAGTGTGTAGGTATGACAACTGATGGGGCATGTGCTATGTCTGGAATTTACACTGGCTTAGTGGCTTAGTCACCAGAGTTATGTCAGTTGCTCCCTGAGTTCAATGGACACATTGTAGTATACACAGAGAGGCTCTTGCAGCTAAAGGTTTGGGTGAATGTCTAAAAAAACTCTGGATGACGCAATAAAAATCATCAACTTTATTAAGAGGACTAAAAATTCCAGACTGTTTGTTGTTTTATGCGATGAAATGGGATGTAAGCACAAACAGCTTCTACTTCATTTCGAAGTTCGGTGGCTGTCGAGAGGAAAAGTATTATCAAGAGTGTTTGAACTCCGCGACGAACTCAGAGTTTTCCTTATGGAGGGAGAAAATGATGGAAAACTTGCAAGTTCTTATTTAAACTGTGTGACCAATGAAAACTGGTTGAAACAGTTGGCATATTTGGCGGATATTTTTGGTGCCTTCAACATTCTTAACTTAACTCTGCAGGGAAATGACGTTCATAAGTTTTTTGTATAAAAAAAAGTCGAAACAATGATACTTAAACTTCGACGATGGGCTCTAAAAGTGAAACAAGATTCCTTCGACGTATTTCCAGTTCTACATGACTTTTTGGAAACCAACGAAGTCAAAATTGAGAAAAGAACAGCTACAGCCACAAAAGATCACCTCAAGCCTTTGGCATCCAACCTCAAGTAATTTTAAATTATTGATTTTTCTTAATTTGTATAATATTTTTAAAGGCCCAAGGAAAACATTAGTTATCTTAAAACAGTAACTTTTTCAAACAGTACGATTCTTTAAAACTAATCTTGATTTATTTTTATTCATACATGTTACTCCTCATTTCTATGAAAGAGAAATATACAAACTAGAGCAGTAAGTAAGCCTTTTCATGTTTTAGAAACTATTTCTCTAAAATTTTAGATGAAATCCAATGGATCAGAAATCCATTTAAAGAAAGATTACCTAAAAAAATTGAAAATATCTTCAAGTGAAGAAGACTCGTTAATTGAACTATCATGAGACCAGACTTTAAACTCATTTTTTAAAACATGAGCCTTCTCAACTATACTTTTTTTGAAAAACAAATACAGGAATAAATTGAATGTTGAAAGTGATTTGAATCTAAAACTATCCAGTTTTAATCCAGACATTGACTCTTTCGTAGGGGACAAACAATGTCACTTGTTCTTTAGTTTTCTTCAAGTTGTGACAGCAAAGTAAATACAATCAAGTTCCTATTTATATAAAATATAGTTATTAATTACTGACTCACTCATGTACAGATTCTATTTGTTAGTGGACGTCGGAAGATTTTTTACGAAATAGGTGGGTCGCACAATTAAAAAGGTTGGGAACCGCTGTATTGCATTACACTCAACATTTTAACTAGCAGTATTCTATTTTTTGTGCCAATTCCAAGAACTTTTATTTCTTTTGTAAGCTGTATGAATAATGAATGAGCACCATTTTCGTATTTGTGGAATTGTGAAGTTCATTGCCATCAGATTTATGTTTAATTAAAATCATTTTCCTGGCATCTACAGAAAATACTTAAGCCAGTAGGAAATTATTTATAATACAATATAGAGTGCATAATCAAGTTAACTTTTAGAAAATATATACATTTACTTTAAAAATTTTAAACAGAATGTGCTAGCTTCTAGTTATGAAGTTTGGCAAATAAAGAATACAATGATAGCAAACCAGAATAATGATGCTTGTTATTTATTCAAAATATTGTTTAAATAGATACAAGTATAACAGTACCCCATTACTATTGAAATTATTTTTTATTTTTTTTTAATTAGAATTTTTAAATCAGTTCATTTTAAAAATGGCCATATATATGAGCATTGTCTTAGCATAAGAGGTTTTTTTTTTATATTTCCTACTCACAATTAATAAATTTTTGTGCTGCTGGTATTTTTTTTTCTTTTTCTTATTACATAAGGCCTAAAGACAAAAAATATATAAGATACATTTATGGCATCCTTTTCTAAAAAATATTTTAACATTGAAAAGTTACCTGTTTCAGAAGAATGACACACCAAAAATTTAAATACTCTCTACCTTTTAAGAAGTGCTAAATATATATTGGAGACATTGAACTAAGACCAAACTTTTTTAAACGAGTAACAAAATAGATAGCATCGGAGATAATTTGATCATCTAACACTCTTAGGAATGTGTTGACAAGTTCTTGTTGAAGTTTCAGAATTTATAATAAAGTTCGAACCATATCCGGTTTTATGTCATCTACTGACAGTGAGTAGGAGGATATGCTAACAGCCAAATTCTTATTAGTTACAAACATAGTAGTTTTAAATCTGGAAAAAACTTTTTGTCTCTAACAGAATTTTAAGTATTGGGAACTTAATGTATTTCATTGTTGCAAATAACAAATAAAACATTTTTAATGCAAATTTGTTGAAAGTCTATTTTATTTTAGTATTTATTTTTATGTGTCACTTTTATATAATTTTTTATGTTTTATCTACCCTGATTAAGAATTACTTGAAATTTGAACTCTAACATTAAATATTTTACTTATTTCATATGAATTATCTTTTTATTTTTGAGATTTTAAAACAAATATAAGCATTATTTTGTCATTTTTGGTTATATCTATCTGGATTTTTGACCAAAACCTTTTCCATAAACTAATTTCGAAATATACTATAACTTCATAATTTTTATGAAAGTACATTCAGTTTGTATTTCTTTCAGATTATTCGTATTTTAGCTACCCAAACTATGAATCAAGCAACGTATTGTTGCACTGGAATTTTTAGTTTTTCTGAATGTTACCATTATGGATTGGGATTGGACAAATACACTCATTTCACTTCACCAATACGAAGATATGCTGATGTTATGGTAAGATGTTATAAGAGAGTAACCTTTAATTTTGTTGTTATTATTATTTTATTTAGTACAAAGGGACTCTACCCTCTGGTCGCTGAAGCTCGCTAACCTCCAGGGAATGCTAACACTCTCATTATTATTATTTTGTTTAGTATATCTATGTATGTACATAAATATATTAAATTAAATGTAAGATTCCTAAATAGATTTTTCATCTATAAAACTGCCATATAGGTTTAACTATCAAATTATGGTATTGTGTATTAAATTTTTGTTATGAAATTGTTGAAGAAAAGAGTGCAAATGTGATTTTATATTCTAAAAATACCTCTTAAAATATTTGACCCAATTTCATCTGTAATAATACACCAGCTTGAAACATTTATCTGGAACTATAAACTTAGTGTTTTCGTCTGGTACTGTTGTCAGATCCGAAGGCAGAAAAAGACAAAGACCTGCATATCATTCTTGTGTCTTGTGAACAAAACTGAAAACCAGCACAAGTAATTACTATTTTAAATGAATTAGTTACCACAAAAAAGTAGTGTTTTCGTTAATTGTTTTTGTTTAAAAAAAAATAACTGAAACACAATTTAATATTTGAGCAGCTTTTTTAATTGGCTTATCTCTGTCCAATTAAACAATTGAACTTCTTTATATCACAGGTGATACCAAACCTTAATTTTAAAAAAAAAAATGCTTTAGTATCAGATTTTACAAGTCCAAAAATATAATATACAACTATCTTGTCCATGTTGTATCACCATGACTCCTAATCTACTTTCTGTACTGTAGGGATTTTTCAAAATCCTTAATTTACTATTTCGTAAGTAGAATTTTAAAAGGAATGTATTCAAATCAGTTCATCATGGTGCCTTGCACATATTCAATGGTGTATTATCAAAAATTTGGTAAAAATGGTAATTTAAAAATGGAATGCAAGTTATTAAAACATCAAGTTTTCAATAGTTGAGAAACATTTACAGATCTGATTATGCTAACCTAGTCAGAAAAAGTTCCTTCTACAGAATAGATTTAATAAAGGCTTATCTTTAAATAGATAAGATTTAGAATTATGTCAAATTTGAAAACTGGAGAATATTGTTGAAAGGTCGAAACCAGCATTATAAAATTGTTGCAGCAGAAAGGATCTGCTATGGCCAATAAAGAAGAAGTATCAAATTATATTTTTAAGCAATCAGTCTGTTTCATCTTAGGTTTTAGAAGTAATAGAATGGATATGTGTCACTTAAAGGAATAATTCCACATAAAAGATATGAGATTATTTTGTTTAAAGTCTTTTTTGTTTCAAACATCTATTTATAGTAAAGTGATTTAAAAATTTACTATTATCATATTGTTTCTGTAATCATATACAACAATGTATTTCATTGCAGGTTCACAGATTGCTCTTAGCAGCGGTAGGAAATACAAAAAGTGATGTTGAATGCGACTCAAATGAAATTGAGCAACTTTGCAACCATATGAATACCAAACATAAAGTATATTGAAGTTCACTTTCATAGTAACTACTTTATGATCATATTTGATTGTTTTTGTCAATTTATTTTTATTAATATTTAAATGTTGATTGAGATATTTTCTGCCATTCAGAGAAATAAATATTGCCTGTATTTCTTTCCTTTTTTTTCAAAAGCAACTCCAATAAATAAATTACATAAAAATTATACAACTTTAATTTAATTTAATAGTGTCTAGCACTGATATGAATTGTGGTCTTATATAATTTGACTCAAACTAACATTTTTTAAAAAGAATTTGGTTACATTAATCTCAATTGAATGTTAAAAGGAATGTTTTAGTTAATAAAAACTGATAATAAAACAAGTGTTAGTTGAATCGGCTAGACCTTTAACGAGGAAACTCGGAGCCCTTTTTCAATTAAAACGTAAGCGTGTAGAATATTGGGATGGATGTTAATTAAGTGTTTTAATGACCATTATAGTGATTATTAAGGTACTATCTCAGATATCAACCTTTCATATGACCAAAAACAAAATTATAAAATGTATGAAAATTATGGTACAGTATTATTTTGAATGAGATTTTTTATTATTTTCATCAACCAAAATCATAATAAAAGTTTAAAAAATAAATTATGACTTTCAAAATCAAGTATTCTCTGAAAGCATTCCCATTGTAACGAACCAAAACAAGCTGCCAGGGTACTCTGAATAGCCCTGATGTCATCATGCATAAGGTCTATTTGACCATATTAAACCACCTTAAATTAAGCAGAAAATGTATCAAATACAAAATTATAAGGTTTGTTATAAAGAGATGAATGAGTAAGATATCATTATGACTTATTTCAGGCTGCCCAGGATTTAGAAAAAGATGCCCAACAACTTTTCCTTATTTCTTACTTTGAAGAACTGAACAACCAAGAAATCTCCACTCCTACTTTGGTAGATGCTGTGATCTATTCTTTGAGGGCCAATGGTGTCCTGGTGTTTATTCCAAAATATGGTATAAAAGGTGCAGTTTGTCTGTGCAACAAGGATAGAAAAGTGGCTGTTGTGAGAGATCAGGTTGAGTGGACAGATGGCAAATTGACGAGTGAAGAATTTTGCCTATCTGTAGAAGCAAATGGTGTGAGACAAAAGTACCATATATTTAATCATATTACGGTGAGTAAAATAGAAACTGAGATTTTATACTTTATTTCCTTTATTCCATAAGAACTTAGAACAAAATAAATACAAAATTGTAATTTTAATTAAATGTTCCTTTTAAATAAAAAAATTTTTTGTTCATACTTCTTCATAAGTGGTTGTCTCTCATTGTTCATATTACAGGAAAAATGAAAACTATATATAAGGAAAGATTTATATTGCATTTCACAGATTTATCATTAAATATTTATAATTGAATCAAAATAAAGAAATAATTATTTCCTATTTTGTGGGAAAATATGATTTTTATTTTTCATAAGTTATGCCTGTTGAAGAGTGCTATTATTTTTATAATATAGTGCTATTATTTTTATAATATAGTGCTATTATTTTTATAATATAGTGCTATTATATTTATAATATAATGCTACTATATTTATACAGTCAAACCTCTTTAACACGAAATCGATGCAGCAGTCGAAATTATTAGTGTTAACTAGAATTTCATGTTAAACGAATAAATTAACGTTAAGTTTTAAGTACTGAGAACTGCTTTTACTTCGCGTTAAACAGGATTTCACGTTAACAGAGTTGGACTGTACACTCTTTTTTATAAAGAATACATATTGTAGACACTTGCACCCAAATTAGACAAAACATATTATTTAAATATTTAAACGTAATATACAAGGTGAATAAAAAATCTTGACCTGATTAAAATAATCCTTGATATGACACAATTATACTGATTGATGTATGGTTTTCTGGAAATGGTAGATGCAATGGTAGATTAAATTTCTTATAAACCTCAATTATTCTCATCAAATCCAGTTCTTGATATGAGTTAGTTTGTGAGAAAATATAGATTTTGTTTCACAAACTAACTCTAAAACAGAAGTTGCTTCAAGTGTTACAGAGCAATTCTTAAAAAGCACTGAGCGTATAACTGGATTACCGATTTTTCATACTCCGAGCTATAAATGAGGAACATGCTATATACTTAGGTAATTGGTGTTCATAAAATACTTGAGTGCTGCACCTACCATTTTCCCAAACAATAACTCAATCTTTAAACTATGGTTTGCACACATTTTTTTTTACCAGGACAAGACATTTTATTCACTGTGTTCAATTAACGAACCTAAATATTTCATTAATGAATAAATATTCTCTGAAGAATTGATAAGACCTGTTCTAGACTATGACACCTGGCACCATATTTTGCATTTTCGTATTGTTTTACATTATATTCATCCAAATACTTCTACAATGTGGCCAAAGCATCAATATCAAATCTGATAATGAATCTGATAATATTAATCCATACTAAAAAAGTTCTTTATGAGAGGTAAATGGAACAGCAGCTAGACCACCAAATTAGTCACTATTTGAACTGAAGTATGACCTCACAAACTCATGGTTAGTAAATAGGAAACTTTGGGAGAAAAAGGAGGTATGTGTAGAAGGGATAAAAATGTTTTGTAGTCAGGTGAATGTTAAGGCTTTAATAAATAAATGCTACGTAAGATATGTATTGAAGGTATATTCTATTGCCTGCTTCTTATGCACTAACTTCAGCTCTGCTTACTTCACTAAAATCGTTTTGTTTTATCACTATCTTTTACTTTTTAACATAAGCTCGTGCATATAATTATAAGTGATGCCAACATGGTGTTGAACAAATAAGGTGGTGTTGTACAATAAGAGATGAAATATAAACTTCTTTTGAATTTTCTTAAATGTTGCAGGTATGCATTAAAGTTCAAAAGTCAAGATCACATCAACACAGAATTCTACTTGACTTAGTACAAAATAAACCATTTTCACCTGACTGGACAGAAGTTAATACTGAAACAGTAAGTAAATTGTATTATGCCATTTAAGATATATCATGAATGGGTCAGATACAAGAGAAATCCCATTAGCCCTGTAGCAAAAATCTTGCAGTATTGACTCGGAAAATGAAGAATCTATTGTAGAAAGGGGCAACAAAATCAAAACACAACCAAAAAGAATTGAAAATTGCTGCAATCTTTAAAAAATTGCAATATAAAAATAAAAAAAGTGAATTTTTAATAATTTTGTTTTAGTAAATACTATTAATGAAGATACTTAAATTTACTCTAACTTGAATTAATTGAAAAATTCCATTACATTTGCTTTGAAATTGAGAGCACTGAAATAAGGGAAAGTAATTTTTACAGTCATTAAAAATTCCATAGACTTCACTAATTCTCCACAGTAAAACTTTTAAGATCTAAAATTTTTTCAAAAAAACTTGCTATGTATTCCATTTAAATCTGCCTAGCAATTGAGTTTTCACCATATAATAAATTATTTTTTTGTAATGATTCCTTACTATTTTAAGGCTTGTAAAGAAATCAGGTCGCTTTATATTGCTAGGTTCCTAAAAATTTATTTTTATATCAGAAACTCTTTTCCACTGAAACATCTTGTCTCCATTTTCTAAAAATTGCTATCAAGCAAAAAGTTATTATATATTATAAGCAAGAACTGATCCAAAGAATCTAATATTACCTATTCATGCAAAAATGTTTGATGTGTATGTATTTGTTTTAGGCACATGTTAGCTCATGCTTTTAATATTTTCTATGTTTGCAAGTCAAATTAATAAACAAGTTAACTTCCTTTATAAATCCTTGACAAATTAGTAACTTCTTTTTGTTTTAAAATGAGTTGACCTATTCTCAAATAAAATTCTTTTATAGCATATAATTGTTTTCGTACTTTAACAAATTCCTGTATTTTTTAATTTTTTTTTTTTTAATTTTTATTCCATTCTAAATGTTTTGAAAAAGGCCATAAACACAAAAATGTATGCTCACTGCACTTTTTTTTAATTTGCAACTTAAGTTCGCTTGTTAGATTTTGGCTGGAAAAACGACATATTCGGCTCGAATCTAGTATGACTTCACTTCACCTGAAACGACTTGGCTTGAAACGCAGCAGCGGAAACCAGTTTTGCAAGTTTCTCGCAAATCGCGCCAACCGGTACAGGATATGACAACTGTCTACCAAGCAAACAGAAACCTCACGATAACCATAGGAAATATGGAAGGATGTCATGACGTCAGAGCTATATCGAATCGTTTTGATCGAATGAGGTTTTGGAGCATTTTTTTCTTCTTAATATTTAAATAACTAATTTTTTTAAAGAACTTTTGCTTGAATATTTGGAATCAGAAAAAATCCTTCATGAATATATAAACTAATTTTACTCGTTTTTAAAAAATGCGGGAATTGTCCATTGCACTGTATTTTTAAAAGGAGCAAATATGAACACAAAAATAAATTTAGTTCTTAAAATACTATACATTAATGATGTTTTAAAAAGCCTTCACTTTATTTTATTTTTTTTCTTAACTAGCCTGACTTGCTTCCACTCCGGAGTGAAACAAAGAATGATATTAATGATCAAGACAGACCAAACAAAGTTGATACAACAAAGAAAACTGATAATTTCAATTTGTATTCATTTTTGAATAAGGTGAGAGCCCTCACGATCATTGAAGATAGTCATCTAAGTGAAGATAAAAAATAACTAAACACAATAGGTGAACTGTGTATTATATTTTTCGAAAAATAAATTGTATGTTTTTATTAAATATTGCTCTTTTTTTTTTCTTATTTTTTCCCTTCTTTTTTTTTACTTTTGAAAAATTTAGTTTAAACACACTTCCCATCTTTCTTTCTGGAAACTTAGCAAACCTATTTAGTCATGATGACATATAATACTTAATTATAATTATTGATCAGGGTTCCCACGGTCCTTGAAAGTCCTGGAAAGTCCTTGAATTTTTTTTTGATGAAATTTGGTCCTTGAAAAAAGGATAAGGTCCTTGAAAGTCCTTGAATTTGTAAGTGACCAACAACAGTGGTGTAGTGTAAAATAAAAAGGTGTGGGAATGCTATGTTGCGTCGTTACAAACGTATCTATCTTTTTCTGTGTGTGTGGAGGGGGGAGGAGGAGAGTGAAAACGACAACTTTAAATATTTTTGTTAATATTACTTTAATAATCTCAAAATAGCTCAAGAGCACTTCCAAAAATTAAAAAATAATCATAATAATAATAATAATTGTGTGTTTATACTTATTCTTTTATACAAATAATTTTTTTAAACTATTAAGTTATATGGATTTTAAATAATTTGCTTTGCACAACCCATTTTAAAAGATTGTTTAACACTTTATAAAGGATTATAACACATTTTCAAACATATTATTGATACAAATTTTTAAACATTTTTTCCGAAATGTCAGAGATGTCTTACATGCAATAGGTTCGGATAAATTTCCAGATTTTGTAGCTCCTCAAAATCTGTTTTCAAAATGAATGAAAAAGATTGTGATTGTTGCAGAAGTTGATTGAAAGTTTTATGGCTTTTCTCCTTCTCAAAAAGAAAATGTAGAGAAGTTCCTCTTTCTTGATAAATCCTTCCTTTCCTTTTCCAAATTTGCTCCATTAATAAAATAATTGGAAAATTCAAACCCATCAGTCGATTTAAAATTTCTTGATAAAATATTAATTTGTGTACCATCTTAATCATATCTAATTTTAAGCAGGATATTTCAATGTAGACTCATTACTTGCCATATTTGTATGGGACATTCCTGTTTTTTTTATCTTATCCAGTTTGATTTTGTCATCTCGACAGTGGTGACAGTTAGGTGACAATAATAGTAAAAAATGGGTTTAAATCGGAGAAGGCAAACTGCAAAATATATATAATATTGCAATCAAAATCACTAGATTTTAAAAAAGATCGGGGAAATTTCCTCCTCTTATTGCCGACACTGTATGACTTTATTTTAAGAACTGCTGCTACATTTTTGGAATAAATTCTGAAATCACTGTAAGTGTAAAACTTTCCCGTTCTCAAACCAAAAAGAAATTTAATTTTGCATTTTAAAGTACACCTGAATTGTTTTCCTACTTCTTCGCAGCCCAATTTCAATGTATTATACCCATTTGCAAAACCATTAGCACTTTTATATTAAGGAAAATCAAATATACAGGACCAGCCTAGGAGTAAAATGCTATGTGTGCAAGAATGAGTTTTGGTGCCCCTTACAATGAAAATGGGTATAGAAAACACTCCAAAAATGGTAAGAGTGCTCTATATGGTATGGGTGCAAATTATTAAAATCATAGCGTTTTCTGCACTAATCAACATTATTTTAAGTCAGCTTTTATTAAGGAACACACGGATTAATTTTTTTTTTAATTTTTTTTTTTTTTTTTTTTTTTATAAAAAATTGTAATAAAATTATTTTTATAAGAATTTAATAAAATACATGCTATTAAAATTACAGATTTTTGCTACGTATTACTTTTTTTAGTTGTTCGCTATTCTTAGCGCAAGCCTTGGAACTCCTTTGCAACCCTGGGTTGTGAAGGGTTGCAATTCGGCTAATGTAGCATTATCAGTACTGCCAAGTTAAAGTGATACAAAGTTAACAACTGTTTAGTTCTGTCACAACAAAGTAGCGGAGCGCTTGAAGCCAGTCTCTTTAGTGTACATTCAAGCAACATTTTTTGTGTTGAACTAAACATATTCAAATTCACAAACAATTCAAAAGCGAAGTTAATATAAAGGATTTAAAAATCAATACTATTTTGAACATATTTTTTCATGTTCAAACAAGTTATCAGTTTAATTTTCCCAATATCTGACAAAATATAAATACATAATTCCGTGATCTCGAAACACCTTAAAAGCTAATACAAAATATCAACATTCTGCTCATACCTATCTGGATTTTTAGCACAACCAGTTTATTCCGTCAGAACAGCAGGTTTGCTTAACTTTTTTGGATTGTAAGAAACCCCATCTTTTATTGTCATTTGTTTTTTCCTCTTCAACGAATTCATTTCTTAGGTACGTTGAGAGGTTTACAAATAATTTATTAAATCTGTGATATAAAAATTTCAAAAAAATATATATACATAACTTTTGTTGATAAATCGGTTAGCGTTCACGTTAAAATTAGAGGAGGCGAATTATTCTTCAAGGAAAGGGGCACAAAGAACTGAATGTGCTAGGTCACAGTTTTATTCAAAATGTAGATATTTGGCGTGAATTTGTGTATGGAAGTTTTAGATTGTATATACGACGAACCATACAAGTTTGACGTCTGGAATTCTTCCACAAATACAGATCATTCGTTGAAGAGGATGATTGCTATTGAATGAATCGTAGCTAGATGTAAACATATGTCAGTTCATTTCTGATGAAGGAGAAAGGGCCATGTGTGGGTTGCCGCGCCTCTTTCAAGTGTTTTACAAAAACTAGAACTTGCCTGCTCAGTTCTGAAGTTGTGGATCCCAGACGAAAGCAAGTTCCCACGAAATGACTTTTTTGTTTGCTTACTTGGCTTTGAGTTCAGTATTACGAAAAGAGAAAAAAAAAATACAAATGAAAAAAATTTTAGATGAGGGAATGTCGTTCCGCCTTCTAAAAAGGTAAAGGATCGCCTTTGCCTCATTTTCCCACTCCACTACACCCCTGACCACCGATAATCTCAGTTTTGTAGTTTTAGGTCTGATGTATTTAAAATTATGGTTCTTGAATTTTTCTAAAAAGGTCCTTGAATTTTCTTAAAAAGGTCCTTGAAAGTCCTTGAATTTTTTTCTTCAATAAGAGTGGGAACCCTGTTGATTTATCGAAAAATTTTACTCTAAATTCTCAATAATCCATAGATAATTTCCTCATACAATGTATAGGTGGTTGAAACCATAATTTTTGACAGCAATATACACTACATGCTTTGTTTTCGGTATTCCACTACATATAAAAGAGAACTGTAGCATTTTAGAGACAATCAAAATGGTAAATGTTTGACATTCATTAGTTCTGCATAAATTGCTTAAATGGCGTCATATAAGTTTTTATATTAATTTTGATGTTATATATAGATTTATATTTGATACTTTTATGATAGATATTAAAGTTGTGAGTGCTTGTTAAAGAATATTTTTGGCAAAGAGCAAGTGAATCATTAATTACTATCTATTTAATGCAAAAGGCTTTTTTTTTTTTTTTTTTTTTTTTTTTTCATTTTGCATGATGAAGTTCTAAAATCAACACTGCAAGGAATTTTCTTTTTTAAAATTCTTTACAAAACTTGTGCACACCAAGAAATGTGTAATTTTATATTTATGCTTTTAAGTATTTGGTTTGTTTATTATTTTTGGTCCTTACAATTATGCTCATAATAAGAGTAATACAAGATTTGTTGAGATTTTAAGCATCGAAGTAATTTAGGTTGCAATGATATTGCACCTACTCCAAATCACTCATTTTTAGACAAACTTCTCCATTTTAACAATTTTGCCAGAGAAGTAAAGAAATTTGACACTGATAAATTGAAATTTATCACTATTTTTGACAATTTGAAAAAAGGTATAAAATTGTACTGCAAATTTAATGGATGATATTGTAGAATAGGGGATAATATTGACAAAATAAACTATCATACTGTTATTTGTTTAGTATAATTATAATAATCCTAAAAAATTTTGCAGCTACTGTTTTAGAAATCCTTTTTTTATTTTTAATATAATTTGTTCATTTTCAATATTTTATCAATTTTTTTTTATATTCATTTAATTTTTGTGCTTGAGTTTTGCATCATTGTACCATTTTTCAATTACAAATGTACAATAATTTTATTAATTTACTAGTTTTGTACACCACTTTATTTTCAGTTGATTCCTTTAACGGTTGCCTTATTCTGCTCCCCAATAAAAGTGATAAATCAAGGAAATAAAGCCAATAATATCTGGTATTGAAAATGAAATTAAAAACAATTTTGCAGTGAAAAAAAAATGTTTTGAAAGCAGCAGCTTTAGCAAGAATAAAAGTATTGAGACCTAAAGGTAAAAACTGCAATTTCGGGGGGGGGGGGGGGGTTGGAATGTGAAGATAAAGCTAGTCATTCTGAATTTTACCTTTTCAACTCTATATTAAAGTACATGGGTACAATAAATATTTATTAAGTTTATGCTTTCTTTTTTTTTCCTGTTTCAGAAGTTAGCTTAAATGTATACATTACTTTTGACTTTTAATTACTTGTGTGCCAAATTGTAAAAAATAAATGGTCTCTAAATCTTGTATTTAGTTACGAAATCGCTAATCATTTCCGATATAAAATTATTCCCAAACTCAAGCTCCAAACCTTTGAAACCAGTCAATGTTCAGATAGTAACATTTCCCCCGTACATTGATTCCCATGTTGTGTTAGTCAACTATTCTTCTTCCGTCCCTTTAAATGATTTGAAAAGCACAAGCATTGTGATTGATGCTCTCTATGCTGACTATACCAGCTCTATTTCTAGTCCCTTTCATCTTAAATTTTCTAAGAAACGCTTATAAAAACATATCTACATGCATTTGTTAACCAAAAATTAACTGAGCTATGAAAAAGTATAAGAGTGAAACTTTAAATTTTTGCTCTTACTCATCTGTGCATGTGGTACTTTGGCATTAGATTTGTAATTCCATGCTTTCTCCAGCCCTACACATTGATTTTCCTATGTTAATTGCTCTCCATAAGCATCCATTTCTATACTAAAAATCTGACTAATATGTGTATGTGTGTGTTTTCATCACAGTTACTAGCAACCAAAATAAAGCTCATTAAAACTTTTGAAATAGAAAAATGTAGGTATTAACAGGTTCAACGTTAACCTTATACACTAAAATAGCCTTTCCTAAAATAGCAATGCCACAAACATTTAAGAAAACAAAACTGTTCAAAATTTACTTAAATTTAAAAAATATTACCTGCATTGTTTATTTAGAAAATCGTTTTTAAAAAATCCTTAACTTCAAATATTCAACAACTCAGTATGCAATCTTGAACCACAAAAAAACCCAGAAAATTTGTCTTTGACAAGTCATTTTTATTATTATTTAATGTATATATATGTACAAGTGATAAAATTACTAGTACACATTGAAAAATTACATTTATAAGAGAATTCAGTTATGCATATGATAACTGTCTAAATAGTCAGAAGATGAATTTGTATGGCGCATGGCTTGTGATTAAAAAAAAGTTTGGCATTTACTTTACAGTATTGAAACCTTAAAAGTTTCAGGTATTTAGGTGTTCCATTAAAAATAATTTAAAATTGAATAAGAAAATATTGCATAATTCAGATACTCTCATACATGAAATTAGTTTTAAATATTGGAAAATTTTGATAACTTATAATATTAAACATGAAGATATTCCAAGATGCTTAAAAATGATTAACATGTTTTTTATTACTTTGAAGAAAAAAATATACATAAAAACGAAAATTAAAAGATGTTTCCTACAAAAAAAAAACTATAGAATATTAATACTATAAAAAATCATTTTTAGGGATTTTTTTGTTTTGCAAGAAAGTTTTTTTTTTTTTTTTTTTTTTAATTTAGTTTCCCCTTAGAATATCATATCTATAACAAATATTTGAAGCAAGAACTTTTGATATAGCATTACTATTTACTTTCTACTAAATTTTCTATTAATACTACCCTGAGACACAAAAAGTCAACGATAATGTAGTTTGCATTGTACAAATAAAATTTGTTTTAAGGTAGATTTGCATATTTTTAAACTAAACTACTTTCTCCCAGCTGAAATCTGCAATACTTAAGAACAACAATTTTCAATAAGGTATTGTGGTATAATTAAAACCCTTAATTCTAAATATATCTCTACACCAACTCTTTTGAAGAACTCCAGAATTATTACCATTTATTGTTTTCAAAAATGTCAATTTGTAAATCTGTTACATAAATTAATATTTCTTAACAGATTTATAAATTAACATCCCAAAAGTATGTTTGCACAAGTTATTACAACTACAAATTAAAGGTAATTCTTGAAATGCCACTGAATGTAGAAAGTGGAAAACTTTTAACAACCGTTATCATAAACTGTTGATTATTAGATTTTTCAGAAATTTAAATCAAATAATTATCAACACTAAAATCAGCAAAAACGTTTAGTTTAAAACTATTTTTCTAAAAGTTTGGCATTATCATACTTTAGAGGCATCCCATTTACATTAGATAATTTCATAAATATATTTTAACTTTCATATATAGTTTTAAATCCTATAGATACTGAGTATTAATGTAATTTTGAAAATGCAATTTTGCTTTACATTAAAAAAAATATGCATCCAGATTTGTTTGAGTACATTTGTAAACAGAAATTTAATCATGGCTTTAAAAATATCAAAAGTATAAATATGAAATAAACTTATAACTGGAAGAACACAATTGAATTGCTTATTGCAGAAACCTCATAACCAACAAAAAACTTTTAAATGATATTCCGTTTTCGTATAGAACATTAGAAGAGACGTTTGGTCATAGTAAATTTACAAGTTAAACCGTTCAAGAGTGGTTCCCATGGCCAGTCAGTTAAAGGCACCGAGCATGACCGGTAGATCACAAGTTCGGTCCTGACTTCGCCAAATACTGGCGTGTACGATAATGGGGACTGATGCACATTCAACAAGTTGGGGTTTTAATGTCTTCTCTTTAGTATAGTGGGGTTAGAGAGAAAGAGAGGTATACACAATGAGGTTTCGACCCATGGGCGCCGGCAGAATTATTTTCTGGGGTGGAAGGCATACAAAGAGGTGCAAGATGTTTTTTGTTTTTTAATCTTAATTTTTCAATTTAATATCTTAATTATATATTAAATTTCTTTTCAATTTAATATCTTAATTATATATTAAATTTCTTTTCAATTTAATATCTTAATTATATATTAAATTTCTTATCAATTGAATATTTTAAAACATAAATCATATTTTTATTTCCAGCGAATCATACCTTCTTTCTCCACATTATTTTTAATTTTCAAATCCAGAAGGGTGCAAGTGTAGCCCCTTACACCTACCCGATGGCACCCGTTTGGACCTCATAATTTTATCGTAGTTCAAAATTACGAAGCGTATTTGGCTGCGATAAGCACTTCAAAACAGCAGATATAGACAGCTGAACCATGCAAACTAAACCCTTCAAGCAACATCAGTTAAGAGGGTTTCTGCACTTGAATATCGAGTTGTCGAAGAAGCATACAGCACATCATCGTTAGAACAGCTTATTTCGAATTCTTTGTTTCTGAACAATCATTTGTTCAGTTTTAAGGAGATTCTACTTTTTCAGTCTTCAATAGGGTCATTTGTACTTTTTTTTTTTTTAAAGTTGAGAAAATGCAAGCGACTCAAAATTAGGCTGGCACTCGAACATCGAATTAAATCTAGACTCAGACTTGAAAACACTATGTAAAAGGAGGAAAGGTATCGTCCATGTAGATACAAAGTGCAGGAGTTCACAGAAAAAAGTATGTGAGCTATAAAGGTAAGAAAATTGTCCCCCAAACTATTCCACATGGAATCTTATGTAAATACTCTAATAAGTGTTATTTGTTTACCACCAAAGAAGATTTGAATGAAATTCTAAATTATTTTTACTCAATCACAAATAAAAATACAACAAGGTGAACATCTCCAGACCATTCATATTTCATAGACAATTTGGATTAATTTATTTTTTTGGACGACCCCAAGTTGGTGTGTGTGGTCAATGTAAAAGTTTATTTACAAAAATAAAAGACCCACTTTTAGGCCATTTTATCTAAATGAAATATAACTTCTGAATTTATTGTGCACAAAAGAAAGGCCAAGAAATTCTATAACTAATTAAAATCTGCTAAGGATAAAAAAGATGGAGATGCTATTGCATTATGTTTGGACTAAATGCCAGCAGATGTGGTCACTTCTTTGTACATATCATTCAGACACGAAATTTGGTGGAAAAGGGTTAGAGGTCACAATCATACAATAAAGCACCTATGCAGATAAAACCTCAGGAAGAAGAATTTGAAAAGACCTAATTAAATTCAAAATATCTACTCATAAACAATTTATATTTAAGGACACTTCTCCTGGGAATGTTGAAGCAAATATGTTCATTAACAGTGTCAACTCCATTAGTGTTTATCAACAGTGCCCTTTACTTAATGGAAAACTACCCACACCCTAAGACCCTCAACAATAAAAGCATATCATGTAGGATAAATCTCGATCAATAAAAAAAAATGTTGATCAACAGAAGTTCTCTGAATCTATCAAAGAACCCACTGACTTCTACAGCATTATTTTGGAATGACCAACAAAAACAGAAAGAGTAGACTTTGAATATGAGAATGAATACATGCTTTTTGTTCTCTCTAAAAAGATTTAACATTTCATCAATGATGGGATCACCAATTAATAATTTTTTTTTTTTTTTTTTTGCATCAACAACATTTATTATTTTTACACATTCTTTGCTGTACAATACATGTATTTTGTTAAAAGTATTAATTTCTTCTCGAGTTTTCTTTAATTTTCTGACAGTTAAAAGTATTTATAATGTTTATAAACCATTTAAATAGAGTTAAGGGTTAACATAGTTTATCATTGCCTTTAATTTGGCTTATTAATTAATAATATGATGGACTGCTGAAAAAGAGGAAGCAAAGCAAATTTGTTTCAGAAACTCCATAATTGCAAGGTAAAAACAATTTCACCCCCTCAAAGAAACTTGGGAGTTGAATTAAAAAATAAATTTTTAAAGGCGCAAGATAATTTTGTTTAATTATCTCAAAACTAAACATTTTCCAGTTGTGAGGTTTCTGCAATAAGCAATTCAATTTTCAATTGGGCCTTAGATCATTTGTAAAATGTAAAGTGAAGAGATTTAATGAAAGCTAGAATACACATAATATATGCACTTTTTATAAGCACATACTTCCCCTTATACCTGAGAATAGACTTGGTCTACATGCAAAGTGAATAAAAAACTGATTTATAAAGGATCAATCCAAGTGTTGGTGAGTAAAATACATTTAGAAATTAGCACCATTCTCTTTAAAAGCAATAAATATGACATACACAGATATCACATTTATGTAGGTACGCAAACAAACTTTATCCGCAAACCTACTTTACAAAATTTCATAAATTAATACAATGACCAAACATAAGCACATACTTGTAATTTAAAAAAAAAAAAAAAAAAAAAAGCAAGCTGCAAAAAAGAGGTAGACTTTTTTAATTTATAAATAAACTAATGCATATATTTATAGGGAAAATATAATAGCAGAAATTAAGTTAGCAGTTGAGTGATTGTACTAAAAAAACAGTATGATTTTCAACAGAAATCAAGATGCACAAAAAATTTCTGCACACAGGTTTCGTCTGTATTATAGAAATTGAGTTTTAATTTAAAAAATAAAGATATAGAATTGTCAGAATTCAGAACAAAATAAACTCATTTTTGGATTTTCTAAATCTTATGACACAAAATCCTAGGGTTATGATTTATCAACTCTTAAGTTTTTATTTTTATGAAAGTTGATTAGTAATTACATCATGCAGTAAAATTAATCCAAAATTGCTTCGAAATTATTTAAAAAATTAAAGACTTAAAACATTTTAATCTTACACTTCTTTCAGAATCAAGAAACAATCACAGAAATTTTAACCTACACTTTGGACCATTTCTAATAGGATTGAGGAACAATGCTTTTTTTAAAAGCAGATGGAAGGAATTTTTTTCTCTAGTTATGTTTTAAATATAGAAATGGGTTCACAAGGAACTAGGAATAACAGTTTACATTAATCCACAAAAGATACAGAGGATTTGCCTAGACATAAATGCTGGTTTACATACAGCTAGATAAATTGTTTACACTTAATGATTTTTTGACAAAGAGTGCTTCATAAGCTACTAGAAATTTCATACAAACCTAAAACACATCACAGCATTCCGAAATTAATTTTTAAAAAAACTATTGATCAATTTTTACATTGGCAGCATTAGCTGTTATACGTGACATAAGTCAATTAACTTTATGACCTTCTTACATATGCATACTTCCCAATATAACTGATTGTCAGAGATCTTCCATACATCAAATTATTCATACATAAAGCTAATACACAAATAAAATGTGGTAGTTTAAAGTAACAAATGCTAGCTTTTGTGTTGCTACCAAAATTAACAAAATATGATATTTTATAACGATTCAATTTTAATGAGTGAAAACAACACATGAATGCAAAAAATACTAAAATCAGAACAATATATGCAAATTAAATGACAACAAACTTTAGTTGTGTAGATAGATTTTCTATTTTCAAAATGCAACTGTTGCATTTTTCAAATATAAGCCTTTCTTGTAATTTTGAACAAACCTCTTTCTTCAATACTGTTTTATACATGTTATTGATAGAATTTCATAATATATATTCCCTTTTAGATAAAAAATATTCCCAAATTTCATTGCTGAAAACATAACTCAAAGTTTTAGAAATGTTCCCAAGGTTCCCTAAATTATCCACAAAAAGTGGCCTCATTTTTCTTCCTTTTAAAAGTTATTCTGATTTTAATATTTTTTTCACTCACTAATTTGCGCCTGTTTCTTAAAAACTATATACCTAATGGATCAATTTATTTAAAAAATATTTTATAAATAGATCACAAACATTAAATGCGTAAAACTGAAACTTGTTGAAAGAGTTAAATAAATTTATGTTCCATTTTATAAATGCAAACACAGCAATCAATAATTAAAATAGATAAAAATATAGCAAAAATAATTAATAACCAATTTAAGAGAAATATTTCATCCTTAAGCTTAGAATAGTCATTGAATTTAAAGTTACGATGAAATTAAAAAAGTATATTTTGTAACGTTGTTCAATGTTAACCAAGCTAAAAGTTACATCTTTTCTTTTTTTTTCTTGTGATGACAAAACTTAACATGAAACTATGAGTATTAAAAATGTGCTTTTCAATAAAAATTGGTGTAACAAAATAAGCAGAGCATATCGATGAATAGCTTATAAAATCACACATCTACACTTAAAATGGCATGATAAAATACTTTAGAGGGATACACAACTTCAAAGCTATATCTGATGAAAATAAATTCTGGTTTTCATATATTAATATGGTTTGTATTGCCTGCTTAACATTGACAGAGTAAATGCAAGTCAAATAGCTAACTAAACAAAGCTTAAATTTGAGAGATTCCCCCTTTGCCTAATACGCTTGATGAAGCTTAAAACACCTAAGGGTAACCAGCAGAATATCTAAGTGTATTCTTTATAGCATAATGTAATCCTAGCTATACAGGCTTAAGGGTTTTGTTGAAGCTAGCAAAATCAACAATTATTTTTCTTTATAAAACCAGAGTTCATCCTAGGCATTTTTCGAGGGGCGGCGCGCCCTGCCTGCTCTTTTTCTATAAAAATAGCGCCCTTCTTGCCCTTTTTCTATAAAAATAACGCCCTTCCTGCCCTTTTTCAGAAAAAATTTCGCCCTGAAAGAATTTTAAAAAATTTCTTTTTTTCCCTCCCAACAGTACGCAATATGTGGATCACCCCTACTGAAATCGGCAGTCGCGCATGCGCATTCATGTTCAAACGCGCAACGTATATACCAGGGACTGAAACCATTGAGTATATGTCTATATAACGTACTTCATTAGCAGGTGGATTGTAGGGCGCCGTCTTACAATTTCCCAAGTGCACATTAGTAAACTCCGATGGCCATTTCGTACGTGTTTTGATTAAGTGTATTTCGCTGGATTTTTACCATGTTTCCTTCAAAATAGTGAAGAAAGGAATTTGAAAGACTTGAATAACTTAGTTAAAGGTTTATAACTATCAAATGTTTACACTAAGAATTTAAAAAGAATATTTCCGTTTGGACACGCGTAATCGCGATGTCCTCCTGTTAAATTTAGGGGGTGTTTTTTGGTAATTTGCCTGTTACCAATTAATTTCTAAACATCCGTTTCATATTTAAAGTTAAACATAACAGGAATGCAACCAAAATCTCAGATTATTTCCGATTTTTAAAAAAATAAAACTTCTATTGTAGCTTACATAATAGTGGCATGCACGACAAAAAAATCGCCGTTTTGACGCTAAATTTGATCCGATTTTGAAAATAAAAAAATGCAAAAATTTCAGGACATAGTCCAAGTTCTTTAGTCGGAATACTCTTTGTGATATCCCACAATGAATAATGTTAAATTTGGAGAAACTCTATTCTCTATCTGACAATAGCAAAACTAAGAGATGAAGTTTGAGGTTGATTCATTCAAACTTTAGAAAATTTTGAAAGAGTGAAAAGTTCTTATCTTAACACATTTTCATTATACTAAAACATTCTTATCTTAGTTTTACTGTATTATAAATTAATAATTTTATAAAAATTACTATTTGATGAACATTTTACTGTGTATATTGCACCTTAATTTTAATAATTTTCTCAGTCTCATTCCAGCAGAATTAAGACTGAAGCATTTTATCAGTATTTTGATATCTTTTAAGTTTCTAAGCGAGTTTTTGATTCACAGATTTTTGCATTATAATTTTTTTTTTCAGAATTTTGAAAATTATTTATCGTGGTAGAAAAGTAAAACAATATTGAAATTGTGGCAGAAAACGCGTATTTCTGTAATTTGCCATAAAAGTGCCCTCGTAAACAGGAAGTGCCCTTTTTTTGGAAAATAGCACCCTGCCCTTTTTCATTTCTAGGATGAACTCTGATAAAACCAATTAAATATATAGTGGTTAGCCACTCCAACAGATGCAAAAGTACCAAGTGAGAAAAGTATTTCTTTATTTTCATCAAATGAATAAGCTATATTAGAAATGACAAATAACATTTCTAAAATAGACATTGAGCAGATAAGTAAAATCAGTTTAATTTTTAAAACTGAAGGATTCACCAGCATTATCCAAAGAACCCAAACAAAATGAGGAATGTAAAGTTAATTAATACTGATATTAAAAGATAATAACTTTTCCAATTAAAGGTATAGTTTTTTTATATATGGTGTCGTTATAATAACATTTGGATGAATGAAAGTAGACCTTTTCTCATTTCAGTCATATGCCGCCATTATCAATTAATGCACCTTTAAGAAGAAACAGCATCTTAGAGACAGCCAATTATTTTTATTATTTCCTAAACTTATAGTTTAAAATCTTAAGCTAGAGCTGTATATTTTATGACAGGAGAGGGAAAATATACAAAATACTGCCCTGTTAATAATTAAAATAATAAATAAAATTGTATTGTTAATAAGTAAAATGTAATTTTAAAAATATCTTGAAAATGCTATATATGAAATCAATAAAAAAATTATTTTGGTGGTTTTGTTTTCCACAAAGAATACTTTAAAATGATTTTTCTCAGTGCTTGGTTTACCTTGACCCCAAATATTTTGAAGCAGTTAGGTTTTTTTAAGCATATTTAAAAATATGCATATTATAAATTAGCATGCCAATTAGCTCTATAAGCTAAAGATTTATCTTTCTTTAAATAATAAGTAAAAAAAAAATTAAAAAGAAACTTTTTGTGTTATTGTGAATAAATTTTTATTTGAAAATCAAATGCATTTAAAATGTTGAAACAAAAAGTCAAATATAAAAAAAAGTTCATGTGGTACTATGTCATTTAATTTTCTTTTTAAATCACCCTATTAAAACAATGCCAGTAAATGATTTGTAAATCACGAGAGAAGGAATTTAGTTTCACAGTGAGCTATTTAAAAGCTATCTCAAAATAATTTGTTTCCTGAAAATGGCAGGTTGAGAGAATAAGCAAAGTGCAACTGCTCTTTTAATGCACTTTTGGTGGGGGAGGGGGGGGGGGGGGAGCTAAACTTCTTTAAATAAAAACACAAAAAATTCAGATGTGTATCCCTCCAAATAACAAGTGGCAATGAAGACATTTCTGATGACAAATGAAATTGAAATGCAAGTCACCATCATGCCGAAACAGTTTCAACAATAGTTTTCTTAATTATTTCCCCCAAGTTTTCACCGGGTTCATCGCTTCTATCATTCTCAATACGCTGTGACATGGAACATTTCTGTGAATCTCTTCCTATAGAAAGAGAGCATGTTTCTAGAGAATTGTAAACCTTTTCAGAATCTAAATTGACAGGTTTTATGGCAGTGACTTCTTGAACTTTGGAGCTAAGGAGTCCATTAAAAAGCTCCATCTTGGTCCCAGGAATCACAGAACTCAAGTCTGTATAGCACTGCTCTTCCTCCACAGCAGTCTCAGCCTGCTTAGGAGCGACAGCTGGCTGATTGAAATTATGAGGTGGTTCTTTTAAAGAATGGATTTGCTGTTGAACAAATTCATGCTGTCTAGGAAGTGGATCGCTGAAATTACTTCTCTCAAGTGGACTGATGGATGTGCCATTAGAAAACTGACCCCCAGAGCCGCCATTGCAGAAACGATTATCTTGCTGTGTCATTTGCGGAAATGTACTCTCAGCAGGATAATAACACCTCATATTGAGATTGTTATTAGACGCGCATGTTTTGTCATTGAAATGATTTAAAAACTTAGTTGTGCTGTCATTCGTTTGTGCAGTGCCGTCGCTCAACGATGGCTGAGTTCGCTGAACGGGCGAGTTACTCAGTGAAGTCTCCAGGTCTGAATCCAAATCGTCGCTGGAGTAGTCAGAGTTCTCTGAGTAGGAGCTCTCTGGAGGGCTGAAAGAGGAAGCATACATATCACTAGTAGTCTTTTTCTCTGACTCGCTTATGGCCATGAAAGCTGAGACCTGTTCCTTGAGAGGGTTTCCAACTATGCAACTATTTGTTTCTGAAGAGGTAGAAGACATCGACAGGTACGACGGAGATGGAACGCAAGAGCTAAATGCATTTGGCGAACTACAGGTATCACACGACGACATAGACGAAACAGAAAAGTTGCCTTCAACAGCTTTTGCTGCCTGCTCTTGCTTCTTCTCCAACTCCAATCTCATGAGTGTGTGGATGAAATGGGTGCGAACCCTGAGGGGATTAAACTCAATACGTCCCGCAACGTTCCCACAGCCATCCCGGCTGCAACCGCAAGGGAAAGAGAACCGATCCACCTGGCATTTGATCCCAGCTTGGCTACAAGAACAAGTGTCAGGATCACAGTAGATCTTGCAATCGCAGCCACAGAATTCCCTCGAGGACCTGATGTCTCTACATTCCACCTTCTCAAAGGATTCTATCTTCTGAACACCAGATGCTCTGAGAAGAGCCCTTCTCTGACGGATGGGAACAGGTTGTAAAAAGTAGCAACTGTCAGCTTCCAATTCAGAATCGGAGACATCGCTAACATCTTCACTGTCATCAGAGTCTGAGGTGGAGGACTGGTACTTTGCTAACCGACGCTGGTGGTTAATGAGCTCTCGATGAACTCTTTTCTGTTCTTCAGCATGCTCAACAAGGGAGAACATTTTCATCTGGGTATGCTTTTGGTCCATACCTGAAATGTGAAATGGAATATATTAGAACTACAATTACTAGATGAACACTATTAAACTCCTTGTAAGTATTAATGAATAAATTTTATTTATTTTAAGAAGAGATAAAGATAAATGTACTAATTCAAAAACAATGGGAATGTTCAAAAGTGACCATCAATCTTTCCATTTTCTGTACTGTATAACTAATACTGTATATTCCTAAACACAGTATCAGCCAAAATATTACTTCAAAACAAAGGAAATTAACCTGTCATAGAAACTTATGAAATATGTAGGAAAATAGCACGACTTATAAAAGTTTTCACTATTTATGCAGTTAAAAATCTATATCTTGGTAACTTTCTGCTATTTCAGCGATTCCATCTGCTGTGCTTTAAAAAGTAATATAAATGCATTACTATTGTTATTTTGAATATAAATGACATGTTTTTAATCAATATTAGACAGATACTGTGATCTAGTATGCCAGTTATAGAATCAATCATATAGAGAAGAGATGGACATACGACTGACAATCACACTCACATAATTAGCTTTTATAAAGCCTTCTATGACAAATTATGAAATGTTCATTTATGTATACAAAAAAATTTGCTTTCTGAATCACACTCATTAATATTCAAATATTAAGGTGTTTGAACCACACACAAAATCTTACAAGAAAAAACAAAAAAAAACTCTCTAGATACAATTATCAATTTCAATATAAAATAGGGAGATAAAAGTCAGTGGCGAGGCGTGACTTTTCGTAGTGGTCATCGGTAAATCTTCCCCCCCCCCCCTATTACAATAGTGATAGACAAAGGTTCTCAAATTTTACATGTATTAGGGATGTGGCACAAAACTTCTTGTTAAGCTAAAACACATTTTCGAAATAAGCCCGGTGACATTTAAATTTCATTCACTTTTATATTTTGCATTTCGCGCTTTTTACTAGTAGTCTTCCTTTTACTGATAACTAGCCAACTTGGTTGTATAATTTCGCCACCAATGACTGAAATTAGTGCTTATTTCTGTAGCTAAATTTAAGTAATTTTCAGTAAGATGTTATGAATAAAAATAAAGACATTTAAATGAAAATAATGATACAAAAGATTAATGGCATAAAAAAATGTATTTATCAAACTAAAACTTATAATAATAAAATATCCATAGTAAAACATTGGAAATTAAATATTATAATTTATAAAAATTGTACGAACATTTTTATTTATAATATTTTATAATTCTAGAGTAATTTAAAAACAATAAGTAAATGGTTAAAATAACCAATCAATATTTTTACACATATACATTGGGTCTGCCAATCCGATGTCCCGGTTAATCTAAATAACAGTTTCAGATTTCTAATATTTTAAATTATTAAAATAGTTTCATCTGTATATTACCCAATCATATATTACTTAGAAGTCATCTAAATTGTATATGGAAGAAATAACATAGTATTACAAATAAAAAAAATCACTTTAAAATCTTTTATCGCCGATTTGGAGATATCACGCCAAATGTCAGGAATACACCTACAAGAACTATCGAAACCCTAAACGTATTCGGTATAATCTCCGATGACCTGAGAGCCTTGTCGACGAATCAGATTCGCTGATTGATGCCTTCACAAACAGACAGATTAAAACTATTGAGAAGAAGGATTCGGAAAAGATGACCGAATCTCAGAGAAGGCAGCACGAACGAAATTTCCTTTGATGGATATTTTATCATTTCTTTGTGTAACTTATTAGGAAACAGTTATAAAAATGTTTTTTTAAAGAAATACTGCCCAGAATAATTAAGAATATTGTTATTAAATTGAAAAAAAACTCCAAATTTTTTTTTTTTTTTTTTTTTTTTTTTGCGTGAATTGTTAATTTTTTACATGAGATTTATGCACTCATCGCCGAATCCAACGATGACCAGGCCCCTCGCCACTGATAAAAGTATTGTATTTGAGCCAGAAAATCAATTTCAGTTCTTTTGGTGATCTACAGATTTGGTCATAGGAAAAAGTTTAGTCTTGTATACTTAACCAGAATACAGGTTATAATGTTCAAATTAAGTACACAAGTTAGTAGTAGCCATGGGAATCGACAACGATTTTATTAAAATTGTTTAAGTGTAAAAATTACCTACCATTTAAAAATTCGATTTTACAGCAATTGCCAAAAAAAAAGGCTTGAATGATTTTAATCAAAAACTTTCTGATAATGCTGTTTCAAATGTTTTTTTGTTTTTTTTCTATACAGTCTAATACATAAAATTACTCTAAAGACATTAAAAAATGGAAAAATACTCTAAATCAAAAATCCATCTTTCCACACCAGTTAATTGTAAGGTCATGTGAACCAAAATAAATGTAATGGAGCACCTTAGTCAAATAAACAGTAATTTATACTGTTAAAATAAAAAATATATAGTTTTAATTTTGGTTTCAGCACTACATCATTTATTGAAAAGCTTAGATCTAAGTCTTTTCGTCTGTCTGTAAGAGGTTAAAATAATACATGCAAAATTAACAAACCTAATAAAAATTATGTTTAGTAAAGTTAGAAACAGATTTATCAGATGCATTTTATACTGAAAAAGAACAAAAGCAAGGAGATTCTTCCTTATGTCATTTGTTTAATATCACTTTAGAAAAAGCAATAAAAGAATGTGGCATACAAACAAAACAAAATTTCCTAAAGTCAGTAAAATTGTTAGCCTAGCAATTTTTTTCTAAAATTTACATTATAAGAACTACAGCAGCAATTGTGGAGGCTTTTTGTGCCCTTGAAACACCTAAAAATATTGGTTTGACAGTAAATACTTATTTATACTGTTAAAATAAAAATATATAGTTTTAATTTTAGCTTCACACTACATCATTTATTGATAAGCTTAGACTCAAGTATTTTTGCCTGTGTGTTAGACTTTGACTTTTTCAGCCTTAACTAATATGGACAATTACTTGTGATGCCAAAAATATAACATATCCTTAACCAAAATTACCAAGGGTAGATCCTCCTTGACTGGGAACACATGTAAAACCTTGAGTTCTTGGAAAATAGTAGACTGTGACGTTTGCGAAACAAACACTTTTCTTTTTCGCCCTTTTCCTAGGTGGTTCATCACTATCGGAAGTATCTTCCAAGACTCCATTGGCATTTGCAGTAGGAACTTCAGAGCTGATTTCAGATTTGAGACTGCTATTACTTGTATCATCTCTGTCTGCATCACTGCTGCTCGGAAAGCTGTCTACACAGCAATCTTCAGAGTCTGCTACCTTCAAAGTACTCGAAGAACACTCTTCGAACTTGTGTTTTGGCATTATAACAAAATTTTACACAAGATTCTAAAAAAAAAATTACAAACAATCAATTAAGTTTATAACTTCTTTACAGATAGCATATGACATTGAAATGAACAAAAAAAAATTTACAGCCAATTAAGCTCTGAATAATTCAACTCAATATTCTGACATCTAAAGATATTAGGATAATTTTATTATCTTGAAGTAACATAGAATTGCAAAATTATCAATGGTAATATTTTGGCAGAAAAATTCAATTTATTATCAATTGGCTAATGGTTAAATGATGTTCATTTATATAAAATTATCTTCAAAGATCATGATGAAAAGCATTTATTAAATAGTATAAAAACTTTAAGAGTATTTTTAAAAAATTATTCAAACTATATATAAAATAGCTGCCTATATATAAAATATACTTGTATTAAAAGTTTAAGCTTGTACTAGTATTAAAAATAGTTAACTTTTACATGCACATTAATGTAATCAATTAATTGCCTGTCACTTAATATGAATAAAATAAAAACAGTGAAAAGTCAAAAAAGAGGAAAATATATACGCAGCGTTATTTTGAACTACAAAAATAGCTGAATGAGAATATATTAGTGTAGATCAAAATTTTTTCAGGGGGGGATTTTAAGCTAGTTTAATATAATAATGCCCTATAAACTCCAAGAAAAATAACAAAACAGTAGAAAAAGTAGATATTTCTCAGAAAGAAAAAAAAACAGAATCCCTTTCTTGATATTTCTTTTTCACATTTAAATTATAAATTAATAGCAATAGTCAGAAATAACAATACACTAAAAATTTTAAATGTTCCCCAGTTATCAAAATACAAAAATTTATAATTCTTAAATACTATATGATCCTGCTTTTAAGTCTTTAAAAAATAGAAATTATTTAAAGTTTTGTTTCCACAATATATACGCAATCAAGTAATAACAGTACATAGAAAAAAATAACTATCATTTTAACATATATTATACTTCAATTCCACCAAATATTTAAATCACAAAAATACACTGCATTAAATAAAAATACAACTACATCAGCTTTTAAACAATCTTAATCGGGCAATAAAATAACAGCTATTAAAAATGTAGTATATTTAATTTTTTTCAATTTACATGTTAGATTTTCCTTTCTCCCAAAAACCACAGTACACAAATTCTCTTTAAAGGTTATAAAAGTTCCCTTTAAAATCCCCACACATAATAATACAGGATTTATTAAAGTATAGAATTCAACATCAATTGTGTACTTACGGTACTAATCCAAGCATATTTAAGATATATCAACATGAGGAATAAAAGCTGCCTGGTAGAAACTATAGAAAAGCCAGGTACAAGAGTAGAATACTAAAGGGGGATTCAGTTAGCAACAACTATTGATCAGCCACCTCCCTCTCCCAACCCCAGTCCCTTCTAAATCAATGGATTCTCCCACTGCAGAAGGGTAGGTGGGCAGAAGAGGGACTACTGCAGTGTAGGGAATGCTTTCTGAGCAAGCATTCCCTACATTCTTACTTCTTAAAACAAATTAAATTAATTTAATTTAAACTATATAATTATTTCTCTCATATTGAAAATCAGTGTAAATTAACTCTTAAAAATATACATAGTATTCTTAACTCGGAGTTTTAATAATGAAAGATAGAAAAAAAACAATATCTTCCTCAAATTAAGATTAAAAATTGAATTTTTAACGAGATATTTAAAAATATGTATTATAACAATGACTTAAAATTATTTTACTGCTATCATGTGTTTTATTTTAAATTAAATTTGGTAAGTGTAATAAAATTGTATTTCTTGTATACTAATTAAAAATTGCATTTTGGAAAGACAACCATTACTAAAGCTTAAATAATTGAAAAAATAACTATTGATTGTAGGTAAAAATAACTTTTTTTCGATAAACATTATGAAAAATGAAATCATATAAGGCCTAATACTTATTACCATTGTAAACAATAAACACAATTACATAAAAATATTTTTTTAAACGAATCAAGCTGTCCAGTTGCAAAAGATAACGAGTACACAAACCAAATCTTTTTTTAAAAGCAACCATCTAGTACAAAATTTTCCCTTTTAAATAAACTAAATACAAGATTTCAATTTTTAAAAAAAAGCACTTTTATTATAAAATCTTTATTAATGGAAAGCCTATGGAATTTCTTTCCTATAACAATCACTTGAAGTGGTTGTACGTTTGTTCAGTAGTGATATCAGTTATTTTAAATCAATGAAATTCTAGATTAAAACATTTCACTCTGCTTATGTATAATCTCAAAATCTTTTTTTTTTTTATTTATTACAAGTGCCCACCAATATTTCCTAAACTTATGAAAAAATAATGTACAAGGAAAAGGTGAGGCGAGTAAAGTATTTGATAATCAGTTTAGAATTGTTTAATGTCATGTAATTTTGAAGGGTGTCCCAAAAGGGTCTCTCTAGTTTAGATAATGAATATCTAAAAAACAATTATTCAAAGAGGATCAAAAGTGTATGCTTATTGAAAAGCCAATAAAATTTAGAAAATCTTTGCCTTTTAAAATATATATATATAATTACTCTTGTACAACTTACAATAAAATCTAATACATTGGCATCCTGTTAGGTAAATTTAAACAACTGAATTAAATCCTCTCTAAACCTTTTTTCTTCTACTACTATATATTTATCTCCCAAAAAATAATCAGACATAAAAAAAAGCCCACCAAGTAAAATAATCAGTCAGAAAAGTTGTGAAGTCTAACATTTACCACCAAGCGGCTGCATTTAGTTTATTTGGGGTACTTGTACACAACAAACTAAATTGGGATTATTAGGGAGAATCCCCATAGGCAATCAGAACTTTACAGGCTAGAGTTATTTCGGATTAATTTCATTTCATTAGCTTCAGCTACTTTGCCCCCATTTCACTGAATTGAGATTAATTTTATAAAAACTCTAGCCTGCCAAGTACTAATTGCCTATGGGAATTCCCCCTAATAATCCCAATTTAGTTCATTGTGTACAAGTACCGCAAATAGACTAAAGGCGGCCACTTGGCGGCAAACATTAGATTTCAAAACTTTCACTGACTGATTTTTTTTTACTTGGTGGGCTTTTTGTACAATGTCTAGTTGTTTTTTGGAAGACATCAAATCTTTTTGCTGCATTTGTAATCAGGGTTGGAAAAAAAACAGGGGGTTTTTTGTAAAAAAAAAAAAAAAAAACAGTTTTTTTTTTAATTTTATTTAAACCAGGTTTTTTTGGTTTGAACTGGGTTTTTATAAAAAATTCTTTTCTAATTACATGCATACATATTTATAAATAAAATTTGATATTAACTAGAATAATTAATGTTCAAACAATAATTAATATTCCTTCTGAAAATAATTTAAACTAAGTGAATAAACAATTGCTACTTCTGTGGACAATCAAATCACATTAAATTTTAATATAATATTTAGAGATACGTTTTTTTTTAAATTCAATGGATACAGCACAATACAGTAGTAATTGTTTACTGCATCAACAAGCAATATTGTTCTTAGATTCATCAGTAATGGTGATAAGTTGTACAAAATTATATTTTTAAGGTTTAGAAATAAGTTATTAAAGCACAAAACCCCTATTTCAGAAACAAATTTAAAATGCAGCCTATAATTTAAATTTAATTATTAATTTTGAATAATTATAAAGCATTAATAAATCCATTAGATTAATATAAAAACTTATTGTTGATACTTATAAAAACTTCAATAGTCTTTCATTATAAGATTTATTTAAAAAAAATTATTTACAACAAATAATTTAAAAAATCTAATTATAAATAAACAAATAAAAATACAATTTTAAATTATTCTTTAAAAAAAAATCAACTTTTTTTTTTAAGAAAAAAAACATTTGGTTTAAACCATGATTTAAAACGTATCCATGCCAACCCTGTTTGTAATGTTCTAAATGAGTAAGATACGGCCAATGGATATTTAAGCGTAAATAATCATATCGTCACACTAAGAAAAAAAATTTTCTCTCCTTGAAAATGAGCGAAAGGTGAATATCCGAAATCCATTGACCCATTTTAATTAGTCATTACCCGGGCTAAATTTCACAACATCCCGGATCATTTCTGGGGGGGTTATGGTTCCTCGTACTCATTAGGCACTTCCTCTCATCAAGCTGAGAGGAATAAAAAAATAATGGTAAGAAAAATTAAAGTGTTTAATCTGTAGGCTTGGCTAAAATTCCCAAGTATCGAGATCATTTCCGGGGGGTATAGACCTTACTACGCATGAAATCATACAAAATGCACTTCCTCGAATCAAGCTGAGAAGAATAAAAAAAATGGTGTAAAATCATCAAACAGTTTTGACTGTAGCCCAGGCTAAAGTTTTAGTCACAACCAGAAGAAAAATCAGAAGAAGAAAAAAATTCCAGTGACTTCGGAGATTTTAAAAGGATTTTTTACCATGTTCCCTTGTTCAATGTTAACAATTAAGTTGTTATTGTATTTTTTGCCTACTCACCCAGGGCAACATGATGGAAAAAATCAGGGTTCTATCTATAAATAGAAGCTGAGCTGTGAGGGGTCGAAAATGGGCCTAAGCTCTGTCAACAAAATATAGCTTGCATGTTTGCGCTTTCACATCGGACTTGTTGCGGAACAGTGCCACGTTCTTAGATTTAGGCTCCCCAAACTTGCACGATAATCTTAACTCTAATTACCCTGAATTCATCTTTGTAGTCCTATGCTGAACCTTGAATTATCAATACATAATTTGTTTGTGAACATTGTATGCATATATTTCTTTACTTCTAATTTTTTTTTTTCCTTTAGTAATTCATCTTTAATATTTTCAGTGATTCATCAACAATGTCATAATCCTCTATTCATTTAAGAAATGTTATAAGTATGAACACTATTCTCTAACTTGTATTTTACAATTTTTATGCTCAACATTATTCCAGTTTAACATAACTGATGGGATGATTACAAACTTCCCTAGAATATTGTTTTATTTGTCGTCAGTTTGTATATTAAGTGGCTGTAATAATAGAATGGTTTATTATGCATGCACAAAACATCTTTCATAAAATTCAGCTCAGTCAGAGAAGTGCAGTGGGATGTCAAAGTGAGACCAGGGTTCCCACTCAAATCACAGAATGAAAATCAATGACTTATAAGGACCTAATTAATGTTTTTAAGGACCTATGAAAATTCGTTTTCAGGCATCATATCTATATTTATATTTTTAATAAAGTATATTCTACCAAAAAAGTTAAAGTTGGTGGATGCGCAATACAAATACGTAGGAAATTTTTGATAAGGTGCAGATAAGTAGCGGTCACGCGGGGATAGCAAGTCTGAGTTGTATTTTTATAAATTTTGCAGCTGGACAACATCTGTAAAAATTAAGGACCTCTAAGCATTTTCAAGGACTTTTAAGCACCTCTAAGCATTTTCAAGGACTTTTAAACACCTCTAAGCATTTTCAAGGCCTTGAAAACAAGTTCAAAAATATTAAGCACTTTTAATGACTTTCAATGACCGTGGGAACCCTGGAGACTAGTGCTGTATATTGGAAAGCCTGGAAAATCTGGAACTGACCTGATATATCGATGCATTAAAAAAATTCCAGATCAATTTTCTTGACGAAAGACTACTTTAGCGAAGACCCTCTACTGACTTTTATCTATTTTTATATATAAACCATTAGTATACAGAAAACTTGTTAAGGTTTTGATGTTATTGTCAATACAAATATTTTTCAGGGTTTTCAGTGCCAATTTTTTAAGCTTGCACAAACATTAATGTGCTGCTCTTATTGAACCAAACTTCTTGAAAGTTGTTCAATGTGCGAGTGCAATAAACTACTCTTTCCCTTCATGGTTACCACTACTTAATGCACAAACCAACTTAAAAAATAATTCAATAATATTCAGAGAACTTTTTATCGGCCTATTTATAAGTTATTACAGTAGATTCGATGACACAACTTTTTAAAATACCACATTAATTAATATAAAACCCAAATTTTAGTTTTTATAGAATGCCTAGGAATTATACAAGGTGTCCCAAAAAGATTAAAACACACTTTAATTTGTGGGTTAGTGGTAGCACAGGGACCTACCATTAAGGTTTTCGTCAAAATCGTGCAAGCGAATAAGGTAACTTCTGCCATTAAAAAAATCATGTTTTTCAGTAATTGCTGAAAAACGGCTCCAACGATTTTGATCAAAAACGCTGTGGTAAAGACTCTGAAGGTGATCTAAACATTCCCACTTCCGAAATTCTCGTAAAAATGTTTTAATGGCATAAAAAGCTGAAAAACAAATGCCTTTAACACAGAGTTCTTACTCTTTCTTAGAGCATACTTCATCAATGATCGTTTTTTCTTCTTTCCTCAGTTTCACTTATAAGAAAGGATGATATAAGAATTATCGAAAATTATATCGCCAAACTCATCATTTTGGCTGATTTTTTTTTTTTAAAGATCCATACAAGAATTATCGCAAAAAATATCGTCAAACTGGCCATTTTTTCAAATTGAATGATGAAAATATAAAAATGATAAAGGACACAAATTCACGTCAGTATTACAGTGAAATTGAAAGTTATGCGATGTTCCACACCTCTACTTTTAGTAGCAAACAAGGTGGTGGCTCAGTGATGGTTTGAGTAGCTTCTTTCTACATTGAACAAGTGTCTCTGCACTTCACCAATGGCCGACAAACCTCAAAGCATTGTACTAAAACATTGGAGGATAACCTGCTGCCATTTTGTGATGTTCTTAGTAGTCCTCAGTGGCAATTTCAGCAAGACAATGCTTTGATTCACAATGCAAACAGAACAAAAGTCTGGTTTCTTAGAATATAATATAAGTTCTGGATCGGTCAAGTGTATCCCAGATCTTAACCCAATAGAGTTTTTGGGGCATCATGTGTCACAAAGTTTGAACAGCTGTGTTAGACATTACTCTTCTGTAAGTGCAGGGTGCTTCAAAAAGATTGAAACAACCTTTAATTCTTTATCTGTTGGAGAAAAGTGAGCAATGTAAATAAAAAACAAGTGATTAAGTTGTTTTAATATAACACAAACTACCATGGCATGGCATAAATTTTATTTTAAGCTTTACAAAATAGGCAAACAAAATTAATCTTGATCATAAAATACAAATTATTTTGGAATTTCACTGTCATGAAACATAAAGTTTGTAAAATAATTAAGACTTATTGACATTTAATTGCTTGAAGTTTACAATGAAAATTATATTGAAGGTATAAAACTGAAATTTATTAACAAGAAATAAATGTGATATTTAATATTTTGAAATAGTATCTGTTACGCACTCATTGCGCCATCTGGTGTGATAAAAAATAACTGTTACCTTCCACCTCTCCCGCACGGGAGGAATGTAATAATCCTTTTGGTTTTATTGTTTCACTCTTCTATTCATTCGCTAATGGATTGGAATATATCAAATGTTTTATTGTTTTGGTCAAAGAATTTGAATATTATTCCAGATTAAAACTATTAATTTCTTAAGCTATCGACACAACATGAGTGGTCCACCTTCACTGGAGAAGCTGGAATTTATTAAATCGTCATCACCTATGGATTTGATGTAATTTTAGAAGTTTAAAATTATTGTTTGTTTTTTTGTTTTCATCGGTTTTGAATACGTAATGGTGAAAGGCCAATTAGTCACTATTGACCGAAAGTTCTCAGACATTGAAAAAGCAATTGGCAGCATTAAGTGTGTTTGTGGACACTTTCACTGAAAACGAAAAAGAGGTATTGTCGTTTAAATTAAGTCAGTTTGAAAGATTTAAAACAAAATATGAAGCTGCGATACAAGAAATTTTCACGTCTCTGTCAGACAGAGATTTTGATAGTTTTGAAGCAAAACTTGCCACTTGCAATGAGTATCTTGAAAATCTCGAGATAAAGCTTAAATCTTTGATTTTAAAATATAATAAAAATAGTGATGAAACTGTGACAAATGTTGACAAATCCTGCCCTAGACTACCACAATTATAGCTTTCACAGTTTAATGGTGATATTGAAACATGGTTTATTTTTTAAGAGCAATTCAAAGAAATAATTGAAAATTGTGGTTTAAATGATAAACAAAAATTGCAGTATTTACAGTCGTATTTAGTGGAATTTGCAAAAAAAACTTCAAAATGTAGATGACACATATGATTCCTTGTTTCTGGCTCTAAAGTAGAGGTTTGAGAACAAAAGATTAATTATAAACAAACACATAAATACTTTGTTGGTGTTGAAACATGATAAAATTAGAATTGATTCACACGTTGATGCAAGAAATTCGATTGACACATGCACTAAACATTTGAGAGCATTTAAAATTGTTAAAAATTTAACATAATGCATTTTCAGAATTATTGTTGATTCAATTAATTATGCAGGTTTTGGAAACAAAGCATCTTTTCGAAATGATCTTGGAGAGTACAGACATTCCTAAGTGGGATGATTTTTTTGGCTTTTTTGCATAAGCGGTGTTTATTTTTAGAAAGCCTGCCGCACGCAGGGAAAAAAAAGTAAACAAAATTTTAAAGACCCTCCGCATCTTAAAAACTTTATGTTGAATACAGACGCCAATGTTGACAAAAAATGCAAGCTCTGTTCCTTGAACCATGACCTGTATAACTGCGATAAATTTAAAAACATGCCTGTTCGAGAGAGATGTGATGCTGTCAAATCTTTGAATTTATGTCTAAATTGCTCGAAACCAGGCCATCAGGTATCATTATGCAAATCTAAGCATATTTGTTTTTGCAAAAATAACCACAATCAGTTACTACATTTTGTTAAGAAAAATTTCAGGAAGTGCAACACTCTGAATCATCCCAACCAGACACTTGGCACCAAGGCACCGTTTTTGAACCTGTTTGTTTTCAAAATTCTGGCATAACAAATAAGCAAGACAAAATGGATTGGAATTCTTTTAATTTTTCGAGCGCCCAAAACAACATTGTTAAGGTCAGGTGAAGGATAGTTCAGGAGTGAACAACATAAATGTTTCGGCTTCACAGAAACATAAAAATGACATTACTTTATCGACTTATATTATTTATGGTGAAAATTCTGTAGGGGAAAAAGTTCCTTTAAGCGTTCTCACAGACAGTGGGTCGCAAGTTGCGCTATTAAAGTCGAGCATGGCAGATTTCTTGAATTTGCGCAAATTAAAAACTGATATGTCTGTCTGATTTAGGTGGTTCATATGTTAACATAAGATCAAAGGTCGAAGGGGTAGTTTCAAATGGTTCTGGATCATATACATGTGTTGTGAATTTTTATGGTGTACCCAAAATTACAAATACGATACCTGTTAATTCCTTTTATATTTCACAGATTGTATTCCCAAAAAAATGTGTATCTTACAGACCCCACTTTTAATGCAAGTAATTCTATTGATGCCTTATTATCAGCAGATGTTTTCTTTGATATTTTGAAAGATGGCAAATGCAAATTAGATAATGGTAACTTGATCTTACTAAATATTGAATTTGGTTATATAATTAATGGTAACACCTCAGGCTTCTCAGATAGCTCATTGCATTCTGGTTTGATTACAAGAGATTTTGAAAGTTTAAATGACACTTTAAAATCGTCTTGGGAAGTGGAGGAAATTGTACCCACTAAATTTTTTAGAGACACTTAAGAAATGTGATGAAATTTTTTTTTAAACTACGATAAGGGACACTGAAAGACGTTTTTGCATTGAGATGCCCATGAAAGACAATGACGTTGAATTGGGACAGTCAAAGTCCGCTGCTATTCGAAGATTAAAATTGTTAAGAAAGGCGATTTGTTAGAGAGCCTGATATAAAAGATAAATATGTCGAATTTTTACAAGAATATGAGGATCCTGATCACATGCAGTGGGGTGAAAGATGAGGATACTAATATGCTGACTTGCCCTGAGAGCTAAACAACAAAGCTAAGAGTCGTGTTTGATGCGTCATGTAAAAGTAGCAACGGAAACTCTTTGAATGACATTTTACTGAAAGGAGGCACTGTCCAACTTGACTTGTTCGATATTTTTTTAAGACTTAGAAAATATATTATGGCTTTCTCGAGTGCCGTCCAGAAAATATTTTATCAAATAAATGTACATGAACACCAACATGATCTTCTCAGAATTTTATGGAGACCATCGCTTGAAGAAGATTGAGATATTGTGTCGTATCACTTGATAACAGTAACATATGGGACTAAACCATCTCCATATTTAGCTACCAGATGTCATCTACAACTAGCCCATAAAGGGAAGAACAAGTACCTATTTGCCACACCAGTTATCCAAAATAGCACCAACAAGGATTACATTTGGTCAGGAGCAGACGACATCACTATAGCTAGAGATGCAGCGCCAATTAACTGGCTTGATGAAAGAGGGCTGTTTTCCTCTTTACAAGAGGAGCACCAACTGTGAGGAATTGAGGACTAGAAATGGAAAACGACCAAAGTCCAAAAAAGAAAAAATTTCAGGAGAGTCGAAAAATGATCGCATCTGGTACTTAAAGCAATGATTAAGTACATACTTCAGATTGAATTTGAACTATTGCTACTGGAGTTCGCACTTTGAGAGTTCTCCACTTTGTTTAGCTTGGTCTTTAGGACATAAATAGATTTTTATTTTTTTGGTACTTAGGTCGCTTTCCATTTTTAGTCCTAAATTGTTGAAAGACGTGCCCACAGAAAACAAAGAGTTCCTCTTCAATGAAAAAGGTGAATTAGTAAAGACATTGGGATTGTCGTGGAGACCTAGAGAGGACACCTTTGTGTATCAGATGAACTTGCAAGCTGTTCAAGTGACTACAGTAATCTCGAAATCTGCTAAGACTGCTCCAACCGATAATCATAAAGACCAAAATGGTGATTAAAAAAATTTGGCTATTAAAGATTGACTGAGATCAAAACTTGCCTGATCAAGAAATCGAAAACTTCCAGGATACGTGGCTGAACTGTATCAATTGAAGGACTTGAAAATACCTCATTGCATTTTAATGAAAGACTCTGCTGCAGTACAACTTATTGAATTTGCAGACGCATTAGCCCAAGCTTATGGTGCATGTCTGTACATAAAATCAGAGAACTCTACCAAAACTCAGATAAGATTACTTTGTATCAAGACTTGCGTTGCCCCACTCAAGACCTTGTCGATACCTAGGCTTGAACTGCTTATTGCGACATTGTTGTCGAAATTGGCCTCAAAGATTGTTCGAATCATTGACATAAAATTCGACGAAGTTCATCTCTTTTCAGACTCCAAGGTTGTTTTGGATTGAATCCAAACACAAACACACCTTCTAAAAGTCTTTGTGGCAAATCGAGTTTCTTTAATTCAGGAATTGACTCAAAGCTTTTCTTGGCATCTTGTAAAAACCAAGAGCAACCTAGCTGATTTGATTTCCTGGGATGCAACCAGGTTGCAATTTCAAGATGAACTTTAATGGACAGGTCCTTCCTTTTTGATTGAAAAAAATTTGAACACAAATTCAGTTGTTTCGCAGAGAGACGACAATTTCTCCGAGGAACTTAAGCACCCTAATGACTTTCTGAACATTAACATTGTGCACACACTTGTCACACATACAGACACATCTTTATTCCTTGATAATTGTTTAAACATCACAAACAGTTATACTAAACTTGTTCGAATTGTCCGTTATATTTTCAGGTTCTATCACAATTGTAAAAATCCTGTTTCTAAACATACTGGTGTGTTCACAACTCAAGAACTTGAGAAAACTAGAGATGCTTTAATTCCTAAAACAAGCAAGTTAAACTTTTTAAATGTTTTCTTAGATGGAAAAGGTCTTCTCAGAGCACGGGGAAGATGGGAAAATGCAAATGTTTCATTTAGCTGTAAATTTTCAATTGTTCTACCTCATACTCATAACTTTTTTTAATTAATTATGTTGTACTATCACATAAAAAACTTGCATGTGGATCCTCAGACACTTTTATCTATTGTTCAGCAAAAATTTTAGATTCTAAATGGCAGATCTCTAGCTCGTAAAATTACTCATGAATGAGTTGCTTGCTTCAAAATTAAACCTAAACTTTGCGAGCAATTGATGAGATCAATTCCAAGTGAAAGTGTAAACCAAGGTTTCGTATTCAATTGTACTGGTATCGATTTCCTAGGCCCATTCTATATTAAATATAAAGGGCAACGAAAAGGTGTGTACCATAAAATCTATGTAACAATTTTTGTTTGTTTTGTTATCCGAGCCACTCATTTCGAAATTATTACAAATTTAACGACTGACGCCTTTATAGCCACGTTAAAAAGATTCTTTGCTCGGCATGGAATTAGCAAAAAACTTTTCACAGACAATGCTAAGACGTTTGTTGGGGCTCAAAGAGAGCTAAAAAAATTTGTCTCAGATAGTATCTAATCCAAATGAAGAGTTAGCTGCATATTATGCATCAGAGAATATTAATTGGAACTTTTCTTCTCCCAGAGCACCTAACTTTGGAGGGTTCTGGGAGGCACTCTGGTCAGTGGAAGTGGGCATAACTACATCAAGTGTATAAACAAAAAAGATTTATAAAATAATAAATTAATTTGGGTGAAAAATATAATGAAGTGTAATTTAAACTGTCATTCAAATCTACCATGTTGCACGTTTAATTCAAATTTGTTATTTTTTCATTAAAATTTTGATTTTCTTTAATAAAAAAGGCATAAATTTTGTTTTGAGCAAGTTTCCTTTTTCTTTACGTATTTTGGATAAAAGTTTTTCAATGGCACTCTTTCATTACTTTTGTAAAATAATATTTGCACTTTTGATAAATGCAAATCTTTTAAATAAGTAGAACATCCCAAATCCGGAATCGTCGGGACTTCGGCGATTCCGGATCTCGGAAAATTCCGGATTTCGGAACATTTCCGATTTTGGAAAATTCCCGATTTCGGAAAATTCCGGATTTCGATTATTCACGTTTTTTTTACATATTGTATTATTCATAAATAAAATAAAAATATATAACTAAATACAATTAATTATGAAACATGCAATTTTATTTGTTTTTGAAAAACATTTGCTTAATGGTGAGTTGTTTTAATAATTTTGGCTTTTGGCTAATCAGCTTTTCTCTGATTTTGTGGATAGCCATTATTTCAGATTCTGAAACAAAATCTCTTTGCTCTAGTCCTTTAATGGCAGTGCCCAAAATGTCTACTAAGTGATCAATAGGGATTTTTTCTTCGATTTCTTCTTCTTCACTGTCCTCACTCTCGGATATGGTTGCACTTCCCGGCATTAGCACCATATCGCGGATTTCGTCATCCGTAAGGGAGCACACGGTTGGAGCGTCATCGTCACAATGGAAAACATCCAAAATGTCTTCTTCGGCCAATTTTGTACCCTGTGATTTCACGTACTCCATCAGCTCAGAAATTTCTTTCTTGTCTTTATTGATTCGAAATCCTTCGAAATCATTTTCCTCTTGATCGTCGTCGGCAAACAGCGTTGCCGGCCACAAATTGTGCCATGCATTCCTTAGCGTTGTTGCTGGCATGGCATCCCAGGATTTTGCTGCGTTCCACACAGCCATTTTAAGGTTGTAGGATTTCAAAAAATCCTGCATCGTCTCTTTTCCGTTCAGACAGTTCAGCATATTCCTCAAAAAGTCCGACTTGTATCGGCATTTCAATGCGCGAATTATTCCCATGTCCATTGGTTGAAGGATTGATGTACAGTTGGGAGGGAGAAATAACACCGAAACGTTATCTTTCACCAACAGTTCCGGAGAGAGATGCGCGGTACAATTATCCAGTATGAGCACTATCTTCGCATCATCAGGAAAACCAACGGAAGATAAGTGTTGGCGGGCTTCAGGAATGAAATGGTTTTCAAACCATTCATTCATAAGAACTTGCGTCATCCAAGCTTTTTTGTTCGCTCGATAAATCACGGGAAACACTTTAACACCTTTGAACGCCCTTGGTTTTGCCGACTTCCCGATGACAAAAAGTTTTGTCTTATGGGTTCCAGCCGCATTACCGCATGCCAGAATTGTTATCCTTTCTTTCGAATCTTTTAATCCGGTAGGGTTCTTTTCGTCCGCCGTCGTTAATGTGTCTCGAGGTACATATCGCCAGAACAAGCCAGTTTCATCGGCGTTGTAGATTTGTTCTGGCGACAGACTTTCGTCATCCACAAGCTTAAAAAATTCACTCACGAATTCTTCAGCAGCTTCCGTGTCGGCTGAGGCTCTTTCTCCGGAAATCTTCAGATGCCGCAATCCATGCCTCAGCTTGAATTTATCAAGCCAACCTGTTGAATAGATACAGTCGGTTGACAATTCCATTGATTTATGGAATACTTTGGCTTGTTCCATCACAAGTGGTCCGGACAATGGCACTCCTTCACTCCTTCGTTGTCGAATCCATTCGATCATAACTTTGTCATGCTCTTCACTTTTAGCGTGACTGATTATTTTTCTCTGGCACATTGCAACAGGCGAGTCCGAATCGGCGAAGAACTCAAACGGTTCTTGTTTCTGCTTTTTAATATCGTAAACAGTAGATTTTCCCAATCCGTACTCTTCGCACAAGTTAACAACCGATGTTCCGCTCTCCAGCTTCTTAATCAAGTTGACTTTGTCCTTAATTGACAAAGTCACGTGTTTTCGTTTGGCTTTTCCGCCACTGGACCCACTCGAAATGCTACGTTTTGGCATATCGTCGATGAAAAATATTTAAAGTTAATTGGATAAAGTAAATTTAAGTTAGTTAGATAAAGCTAATAAAAATTAAATTTAATAAAAAAAGATGAATAAAACTTAAGATGATTTGGGAAATTTTCAAAAGCAGAGATCAGAATAAAGCAGTGTGAAATTCGCAAAAGCTAGTCCGGAATTGAAATTTTTACTCCAGTTCGTACTTCTAAACTGACCAGGGTTTGCAGCATAACCGGTTTGCTGGCATTCCATAAGATCCGATGTTGTCCAGAACACAAAGAGCCGGAGAAAATTCGCGACATTTCAATTCCTCATAACAAAGGATGCCCTTCTGAAGGTCGCGACAGGGTTTCCGGAATTTCTTAACATCCCCCCCCCCTTCGCGCGCGACTTGACTATCTTCTTCGGTGTTCGCGTGAGAAAACGAATTGGAGTTTTTTTTTTTTTTCTTTTTTTTTAGAAATCGTAAAAAGGTCCGGATTTTAGAAGTTTCCGGATTACGGAAGTCCGGATTTCGGATGTTTTACTGTAATAGCCTTATCATGACCTCCTTTCAAACTTTACCAAAATAGTATTTGTCATTCCATAGAATGCCTAGGTATGATACAAAGCGTCTCAAAAAGATTCAAACACGCTTTAATTTTTTATTCATTAGAGAAAATTGGTGGACAATATAAATAGAAAAAAGAAAGATAACTCTGTGTTTTTCAACTTTTTATGCCTTTATAGCATTTTTAAAGAAATTTCTGAGATGGGGATGTTTAGAACACCTTGAAAGGCCTTACTACAATTTGATCAAAACAGTTAGAACCATTTTTTAGCAATTGCTTAAAAATATTTTTTTTCCCATGTTTTTCAATGGCTACTACCCTATGCGCAATTTTAACGAAAACCTTAATGGTAGGTCCCGTGGCTACCAGCTTGTACACCGAATTTGAACATCCATGGTCAATTCGTTCAAGTTGGTTGGTCACATTTTATGGCACAAAGCTACACAAGGGCTATACTGCGCCAACAATCAATTTGATCGAGAGTTATGCTGGCCAATACATACAGATAGATATTTTTTCTAAACTACTTTTTTGAAGTCAAAATGTTCCAAAATGTGGAAAAATACAAAAAAAAAAAATCAACAAATTTTTTTTGACCGAAAACAATACTTTCATTACCTTCTATTAATATATGGGTAGTTGAAAGTAAAAATCATTGGTAAGTTAATTTGCTAAAATGTTGTTTTGAAAAATTATGATAATTTTGAAAATAAATTACATACTAGTGCATATTTATTTTAATTTTTTCAAATAAAAAATGGTAGTCTCAATAAAAAAAACCTTTGAGAATAAGTGGTTGTATTACCAATCTACCCTAGACAAGCAATAAATAGTTTTAATGTAAATATTATCGTATTATCTTTTTTATAGTATTTCACAATTTACTATTTTGGTACATACATGATCCCTATGCATAGCATTCAATTTTAAATTATGAATAACTAACTCAGTTTTAAAGATACAGATATGCAGTTTTTTGCAATGTTGTTGTATTAAAAGTTAAAACGTTCTAACTGACCAAATTTGTCCAAAAGGGTTGTATAGAAATTTAAAAAAAAAAAATATATAAATAAAGGGTAGACATTTTTATTAACATGATCTTATTTCATACCTTATTTTGAACACTTTTGAGTCATTCTCCGTAAAACGCACAAAAGCTTGTTGCATCAATTTTTTTCAATACTAGATTAGTTGAATATTTCTGTTAACCATGGAATATATATTAATATAATCAAAACTTTCAAAACAAGTAATATAAATTTAAATATATTTTTTATGAACATGATTTGTCATATCTGTGGACTGTCGCAACATCAGGGTTACTTGCTTTATCAGTATTTAAATTTCATTTCATATTTCCATATTTATGTACCTTTAACTACAAGGTGAGACCGAAAAGTAAGGTGACTGATATCATAATAATTACTGTATTATATATTTGCAGAAAAATACATCATTGTCCTTCAAAGTAGTTCCCGCCTATTAAATACTCAATAAATTAAGAAAGTGCAGAAGGATTATAACTCAAGATACAATGTAGAAGTTTTACACTAAACACAGAGAGAGAGAAAAACCTTGTAAGAAATAACAGGATTTAAGGGGTAGACGACCGGGAACGGATGACATTGCAAGTGTAGAGGGGCAATCGAAATTCAGCATTGAAGTTTGAAATGCTAAGTGAAATAAAAATGAGTTTTCGGAAAGAAAGCAATTGATTGATCAATAAAAATAATTATTTATGAGAAACAAGAACTTGTCAGCACATTTGTTTCAAGTACGAATCCTTCAAAAAGTTAACAAGTAAATATAAAAAATAACCTTTTCTTATCAAACTAGATATCTATTTAGAGATTAAACCTAACAAATATTGCATGAAGTAATGAGTAAAACATGAAATCTAACAAGTATTACTTTTAAGCTGTCATGCATAAAGGAAACGGATCATTGCTAATATCAGATTAAATACTAAATATTTGTTTTTCAAACGGAAAGAACTTACCTCCTCAAAATAGAAACAAACTTCTCCACAAAGTATTATTTTATGCTATTTTGTACTAAAAGTTTCAATAAATTACACCGCGTTTTCATGAATGAGAATTTGTATAACTCTTAACAAATACAATACAATTACAAACAAGATGATGCTAAAATTTGCTGCCAGATGCGTCAGAATGGACGTCACAAAAAAAAGTCTTTATGGGTGACGACGTCATAGACTATAACTCTAATCAGGAGCGGTTAAAGAACTCGATTTTTTTTAATTTAAATTTTTTTCGTAGGTGTGCCTCATTGATATCATGTTATAGATAAGGAACAGTCGATTTTCCCCTAGCAGAAGTTTCGGCTGTTTTAAAGTAGAAAGATATGATCAAAATAATTTTTTATTAGTAGTATAATCCAAAGTGAACTTTTAAAATTGCATTAGCTTTGTGCTATCCAATAAAAATTCTTTTCCTGTCGTACTAATATGAATTACGTCATTCAAATGTTTTTAAACCATTTCAATTTTGAATATATTTATGAAATAGGTCTTGTTATAAAAAGAATTCAAAAATCCCCTATAAAATTGTTGAAAACGACTACCCAAGCAACGCAACAATGTTGTTTCAATGTGGTGTCAACGTTAAATACCAACATGCACAATGTTGTTTCAACGTGGTACTGCAACGTTGTTTTCAAGCGGAAGTGTTCACTTAAAGGAGCGTGGATTCAATGTTGAATGCCAACGTTGTTTCTACGTAGATATATCACACTGCTTCCACATGCTAGCTTTTGCCCACGTGGTTTCAATGTTGAATGTCAATATTGTTTCAACGTGGATTTGTCTGTTATGAATTTTTCCACTGAGGCAATGATGGCACAGTTTTCACGGTTTAAAAATATTTATTCTCTCTTCAGAAAACTCACAAAATTTATTCACAGGCAACAGTTTAATTACTCTCAAGCTTCAACACAAGCTTCAACAAAAATAACTTCGAATTCAGCGATTATACAAGCTCACTCCAATAGGTAAACAAAGCGATCAGCTTTCAACGAAATCCGAAGTCAATCTGAAAACTTTCCCGTTCTCCAGTCCTTTATATACAAGCGCGTGAGACATTCTCGAAATTTCCAGCCAATTTATCGGAAACGAAATATCTCGAAACTTCTCGATTACTTTAGGTGTTGCCACCTTTTTCTAACTTGTATAATCGCTATTAATTACTAAATAAAATAGGATAAAAATAAATTACAATAGAATTTTGAAATAATACGTCACTATTTACAATATATATAGACAATTTGTGCAACATTTCCCCCTTCTTAAAGACTGCACGTCCCGGGCAGTGAAGTCCTTAAGCCATTCAATGACTTCTACCATAATATGGGGCTAGCCTATTGTAGTGTACAACTCTAGGCTTACAGGAAGGTGTCCTTTGGATTCTCACCACGACGTCGTTGATCTTCTTAAGGATCCCATACGGCCCTTCCCAGTTCGTCTGGAGCTTAGGGGAGAGTCCTTTCCGACGTTTGTCACCTTCCTGGAATGAAAGGTCCATGGCCTTGGCATAGTACCGGATCTTCACGCGCTCCGTCATGATGTTGTTTCTCTCTCTGGCGAACCGATGTACGGCTTCCAAACGTGCCTGCAGATCATCTAGATACTGGACAGGCGAGGAAGGAGTGTCATGTGGTTGTCCAAAGAGGAGGTTGCTGGGGAGCCTAAGGTCTCTTCCACACATCGTTAGAGATGGAGAAAATCCGGTGGTCTCGTGAGTTGCACTCCCGTATGCCAACAGAAGCGGTGAAAGTTTCTGATCCCCATCTTGCTGGTTATATGATTTTGAGATTGAGTTCGAATCATCCGCGGGTGCAGCTGATAGATCCCGGGACCTCCGTTCGATGCTTGTAACAGGAGTACGGATGTCGATTCCCTCTTCACTAACTTTGTCCATTTCCACATGAACCACTTCCTGGGAGGGTTTCATCAACGTCACTTTCTTCGGTTCTCTGTCCGAGGCTGGTGAGGTACTTTTCATAGATGTGGACTCTTCAGCATTCTCTATGACATTGTCTTCATGAGCTACAATCCGATATACGCACAGCTCTTTCGTGTCTAGATCGTGCAAATGAACTTCGCCTCTCCATGTTTGCAGCTTGCTTTTCTCAAAATTCAGCGTAATTCCATTTTTCTTCAAAAAGTCTAGTCCGAGAATGCACGGATCTACAATTTCGGCAACATAAACGGTGTGCTTGTAGGTGTTAAATCCAAGGGCAATGTCCACTTGCAATTTCCCATGAACAGAGATATTACCACCAGACACAGTTTGTAGAGAAACAGAGGGCGCTGTGTAGAGGAGTCGGCTGTTCAGGCGACGAGCCACGTCCGTCCTTACGATCGTAACGTTCGCTCCCGAATCGACGATTAGATGACATGGAGTTCCGTTGATTCCCCCCTTCACGAATAAACCCTGGTTTCCTCCTTGTCGGGATGAAACGTGGAAACGACTGGTCGGGGCTTCACCTGTTCTACATTGCAGCTTCTGCCCTGCGAGATGACATCTTCTTAGATTCAGTTGTGGAGAATCCGTGGTAGTGTTATCCCTTATCTTTTTCAAAACAAGGCAGTTTCGTCGTAGATGCCCTTCCCGTTTGCAGTGCCAGCAAACGACTCTGGTCCTTCGATCCCTGGCTCCGGGATAGCTTCTCATAATTCGCTCCATCTTGTTTTCCAGTTCTTGAAACTTCTTCGTGAAAAGTTCAGAGGAATCGTCTGCCAATGTTCCACGTACGAAACGCCGATCTTTTCTAGAAGCTTGCTGTGCGGCTTCTACTCTCATGGCATAGACGAGGGTGGACTTTAGATCTTTGCTGTCTGACATCCTGGTAGCTTGCTGTATGTCGGGATCTTTGATGGCATCCACGAAATACTGAAGAGACAGGTTATCTCGTACGTCCGAGGGACAGTCTGGGAAAGCGAGGAGCGACAGTCTTTCTATATCCGATGCCAATTCTTGAAGAGTTTCATTGGCCTTCTGCTGTCTCACTTTCAGTTGCAGTCTGTTATAATCCTTTAGATGTTGCTCCCCAAACCTTAACTCCAACGCACTTGCCAGCGCCACGAATTCTCCCCGCTTCTCTTCAGGTAGTGTCTGTAAAATGTCAGCAGCTTCACCTCGAAGAGATGGTGCGAGATGGAATGCTTTCGAAGTATCGTCCCAACCATTCGCAGAAGCAATCATTTCAAATTGCGTTTGATAAACGCGCCAAGACGACTTCACATCAAAAGGGGCCACTTTGATGTTAGAGCGCGGCGCCATAAAGGGGATGGAAGCGTTATCCCAAGTAGGTGACGCTATGGCCAGAGCTTCACGCGTTTCCATTTTTCGCAGCCTTTCTTCTACAACGTCCATGAATTTGTCTTGCTCTTCCTTTAAGGTGGAAACTTTTTCTTGCATGGTGGAAACTTTTTCTTGCACGGTGGAAACTTTTTCTTGCACGGTGGAAACTTTTTCTTCAACTTCATTTCTCACTGTCTTAAGATCTTCTCTGACATCCAAAATATCCGCCTTCATTGATTGAAGAACACTCTCTGTGCGCTCCATAAATCTATCAACGGAGGCAGAAGATGATTCTTGCTTGGATGCTAAAGCTTTAATATCACCCGTAATCGCGGCAGCGAATTCAGCATTGGTAGATTCCTGACGGGCTTGACCGGCGGCGATTGTAGTGGAAAGTTCGGCTTTCATTTCAGCTGCGGTGGTTTCTTGGCAGGCTTTCATTTCTTTTATTTCGGCTGAGGCGGTTTCTTGGCAGGCTTTCATTCCAGCAAGCATTTCCATCAACTGCTTCATTTGGTCTTCCATCATTCCTCTAGTAGTCGGCATTCAAGATGACTTGATCCCACTTCTGACACCACTGTTATGAATTTTTCCACTGAGGCAATGATGGCACAGTTTTCACGGTTTAAAAATATTTATTCTCTCTTCAGAAAACTCACAAAATTTATTCACAGGCAACAGTTTAATTACTCTCAAGCTTCAACACAAGCTTCAACAAAAATAACTTCGAATTCAGCGATTATACAAGCTCACTCCAAAATGGTAAACAAAGCGATCAGCTTTCAACGAAATCCGAAGTCAATCTGAAAACTTTCCCGTTCTCCAGTCCTTTATATACAAGCGCGTGAGACATTCTCGAAATTTCCAGCCAATTTATCGGAAACGAAATATCTCGAAACTTCTCGATTACTTTAGGTGTTGCCACCTTTTTCTAACTTGTATAATCGCTATTAATTACTAAATAAAATAGGATAAAAATAAATTACAATAGAATTTTGAAATAATACGTCACTATTTACAATAAATACAGACAATTTGTGCAACATCACATTGTTTCCACATGAGAGTGTTCATTTTTGCTCATGTGGTTTCCACGTTGAATGTCAATGTTGTTTCAACATGGATGCATCCCATTGTTACCACATGATAGTGTTCACTTTTACCAATGTTGTTTAAACACGAATCTTCCACATGAGTGTTCAATATTGAATCTTGCCAATGTTGTTTCAAGACACACATCCCATAATGCTGTTTTTACAGCACTATAGTTCTTGAGCCCCAGAACTAGTGCTGTAGAAACAGTTTTTCTGGAAAGTATGTCTTGAAACAACATTGGCAAGAATCAAGATTGAACACTCATGTGAAAGATTCATATTTAAACAACATTGGTAAAAGTGAACACTATCATGTGGTAACAATGTGGAACACCCATGTTAAAACAGTATTGCTCATATTTTTCATATTCACATATATATATATATATATATATATATATATATATATATATATATATATATATATATATATATATATATATATATATATATATATATATATATATATATATATATATATATATATATATATATATATATATATATATATATATATATATATATATATATATTCACATTCATATTGCTCATATTTTTTGGAAGGGGTTATGAAATTAAAATTCAAAATATCATTTAAAGTTGCAATTTTAAGCAAAACAAATTATTGATTTTTGTATTTTAATAGATAACAGAAAAAATTTGGAAGCGAATGTATCCTGCCTACCTTCCTAAACGCTTGTTTTGACACATTTTTTCACATGAATGTGTTTAGTTTTATTAACACTGTAAAGTTTAAGAGTATATCATACCTGCCAACATTGGCATTTTCAAATTAGTACAATTTTTACGGAACAATTATTTGCATTCCTATGAAAGTCAAATAGCGACAACATTTATGAATGTAATATAGAAATAATAGTAATTCTATAACAAATGCACAAAAAAAAAAAAAAAAAAAAAAAAAAAAAAAATATTGCAGAATATTAAATTGCTCTCGAATATAACAAATTGTTACATTTTAGCACAAAATGGAAATTATAAAATAAAAAACTAACTTGGATTTAAAAATAAATCAAATTTAAACTTTACTATGAAATCTCTTATGAGGTTTAAGATTTAGTCTACATTACACCTAAATAAAACATGCTTTATGACACAAAAACTCTAGCGAAACATACAATGAGTTGGTGGTATTCAAAGTGTTTAATCACACGCACAAATATCAATTATGCAGGCTTTCGAATTCTTATTATTACATTTGATGTTGTCACTGTGCTTTTTAGAATTGATATGAACTTCGACATCAGTAAATCCTCCATGAGAAATCTTAATATCAGATGCATAGATAGAGCAGAATGCAAAATTTGTTTCTTTGTTTGAATTTCTGATGATTAGAAGTAAACCGCTTGGTTTGAAGTAAACTCCAAAAGAACTTGATATTTTCTGGAATCTTACACCAGGATTGTTTAACTTGGATATTTTAAAATAAATAATTAAGACTAACAAAGAAGCTGAAAACCGAAAGTGCTTTAATCTCTAAAGTCCGAGAAAACGAAACAGTCGTTCGGCGAGTGCCGCCAAAACAATTGAAAACGGCGGCGTCGCGATTTAGTGCGCAGCGTTGGAGTACGGGGTCCAAAAGAAGAAAGAATAAAAAAAAAACTAAAGCACTTTCAGTTTTCTACTTTATTAATATCTAAAGTTCGAGACAACGAAACAGTTGCTTGTTTTGCCAAATCCCGTCGGCAACACAGATGAAAACAATGAATTTCCGGCGCCGCGCTTAAGTGCTTTTATTATATACGCGCAACATTATTGTACGCAAGGCCTATTCTAAGGAAATTTTACGACTGCCTAAACGTCCGATCCCTCCTCCTCTCTCCCCCCCCCCCCTCCTCCACATTATTACTCCAAACACAGAATGAAAAAAAAAAAAAAAAAAAAGATTTATTAAAGAGCCTCATGAGGATATTTTCACCTCCTAAATGGAATCGCCCCCTGCTCGCTGTCTATCAATAAGTCATTTATACGTTTATAATTTCAGGTCATCCTGATTTTAAATTTAACTCCATAAGTTTTTACAATTTAAACCTAATTATTTAACATAAAATTCTACCAAAATCGAAGCGTTAAGTGAGCGACTCACCGCCAGAACGGTTCTTCGTTTGTAAAAAGGAGTTGAAATTGTTTCGATTACGTCAGATAGTCACTGTCAATTATTGGGTTGCCTGGTGAAAGTTTTTCTTGTTTTCCTCAGTTCGAGACACAAATGTGGATTAGCTTTCTTTCGAAAAGGGATTTCCCTTTGAAACGTATTTGGAACATACATTCGGAGAAGTATGCTGCCGTCATAAGTTAAAAAGCCGTGAATCCAAAACAATTTAATTGCAAATATTTTGACACTTTCCGATTAATCCATAGAAAATAATATTTTTATTTTATTAAATGGCTCAAGTTTTTAGGTCATACAAACCTATACAACAATTTAAAAAAAAAAATGTAATTTCAAAAGACGAATACAAAAGTATGCAATTGACTTCAAAATATGCAATTGAATTTTTTGAGATTTTGGGCTCTTTGCTAATGACTGCAGTATAGCCCCCGTATATTACTTGCTCCAAAGAAAATTAAATCTAAAACCTACCGACCAAATCCAATTTCGCTATTTGTAAAAAAAAAGCATTATTTTATGCCTAAAATATAACTTGAAAGAGATATTGTACACTTCTTCGGTACAGATTTTTAAGGATGTTCATTCAGAGAAATTTTTTAAATTTAATTACCTTGCCGAAACCTTTAATTTGGTATCTAGCACGGTTCTGTAACATTTGTGATTGAGGTTTATGAGTATTCCTATAAGATTTTCATCCCCATTATTTATGTCAGCGTTCGCCACTAACTTTTAGAGGCGGGCAATATGACTTATGATGGAGCTCTTCGCGGGCCGGATACACCAATATATGTTTCGTTTATTATTATAAAACTAAAAACAAATATATATATGTGTGTATATATATATATATTTTAAACCACAATTAATATTTGCTTTTTTTTTAATCTTCTGTGTTGCCGGCGGGCCGCAGAAAAATCTGTCGCTAGCCGCGTAGTGGCGAACGCTGATTTATGTATTTCTATTGATTCTATGAATACGAATATGTCTCGATAATATTATATATTTGCAAAATGAATTTTCTAAAACACTTTGAAAAATTATGAATAAGAATTGTTTTTAATTTATCCAAACTTCGTGTTATCCTTACCAGTAAATGTCGAATGCCTTTTAAAGATGAGTGAATCAATGATGATATTTAAAATTGTATTTAAATTCGACGTGAAACAATAGTTTCACTAAATAAAAAATTCGATAGGTTTTATATAAAAAAAACTAGTACTCTGAAGAACTAAACTATCACTTGATAATTTTTCTTCTCATCTAATTATGGTAAAATTAGAAACAAGATTTCTGATACATCGTTATACCCTATGAGAGTTAATTTTTTTTTCTATAATATGCATAAACCATTAGGTTTATTCGATAATTTTTACATAAAAAAAGTTGGGCATACCTTTTCAATATCGTCAATACAGAAGATACTCTACTAGCATTGTAAAAACAATATTTGAACAAGCCTACTGTCTCCAACCACTTGTTACCATGAGGTTGGCTGTGTTTGACATTCAAGGACACTCCTGTTAACATTTCTTTTTATGATCTCTAGGGAAGAGCAAAAAAAAAAAAAAAAAAAAAAAAAAATAAGATAACATTGTTGACCTAACAACCCCTTTTGACCAAGACCCTAAAAAGACGATAGGGGGTGCCCTCCCTTGGCTATTTCTTTTCAAACTGTGGTGGAAGGGGACCAATTAACCAAGTCCAGCTGAAGGAAAGGGGGAGGGCTATTTCCGGGGGTCATCTTCACCACGCTACTCTCTCCGCTTCTCTTCCCCACCCTCCCTCCCTCCTTCCCTCTCCTCTTTCTACACTTACAAGTCAATTTTTTTCCCCACTAATATGACTATCTTCGCAGATAAGAATTGGAAGGGCCTGAATGGTGATGGTCACAGGGGATGCTTACAAGAAACTGTGGAATAACGAATTCATCTATAATAGGGTGGTCCTTTATTTTTCAATTTCCTTTTTTCTCACCACCCAATTTTTTTTTTTACTTTGACTATAAAGAGATTATTAAGTCCATTTTAAAAAAAAAATCAAAGTGGTTTACCCAGGCAACAACAAACTTGAAGTTCGCATCCTGAAGCAGCATTTTACTGTATTGCGCTGTATCGCTGACCATTTTGCTTGTACGTTACATAAACACGGACAACTGTCAAATACTAAGAAATTATTGCAGAATGACATAATTGCACTCAGAATGGAGTATTAAGGGGATGAATTTTACTACACTTCTGTGAGTTGAAGGAGAGTGGCAAAAATCTAGTATCCCTCGACTATTCCACACTTAATTCAGTGTAGATTTCAATTTGAAGTTGTTGTTATTCTTTGTTTCAAATATGGTGAGTAGTTTTAGAAGCAATACAGGTAACAAAGTTTTAATCAGTGAAGTTCATCACTAGATAACAGGTTACAAATTATATATAAATCAACAACTTTTCTCAGTCTTGCTGTACATCGAATTAGAGATAAAGCTAACGATCGGTGAAAGGCTTATTCGAATTAATTGCACGAGAGTGCTTAATATTTTGGTGCTCCCATAGCATTTATTACTGACTAATAGCTGATCAAATGGAACAAATGGCTGAAAAATAAATGTTGTATTTCCGTTGTAAAGTCATTACATAAGTTGTGAGTATTTAAAAATGAACTATCTCAAGCCACAAGCAGTGCAGACATCAAGCTTTAAAACATGTACTATAAAATAAAACTATATCCATAAGAAGAATTTTCAGCATGAGAAAACATTTTTAGATGAGGCTTCCAACAACAAAGAATTAGAAGAAACGCTTATTATTTTTAAAAAGAACAAGAGTAAAGCAAAATAACTCTAAAAAGGATTTTTGGGAATGCATTGGATTCTGCATAATATTTTTAGGGGAAAATGTTAACTCAAAAATAAAACCACAATGAAAACATGCTATGTGGTATTTTCCCTCACTATTAAAAATAATTCAGTTCACTTTCAAATTTCAGATAGATTAAAGGTAAATGAAAGAAATAGTCATGTGTGAGTTTTCGAATGCACCAATTGTTTCCGAGAGTTAACTCTGATTAGAATCACCTTATTGTATAATGGTATTTAGTAGATTTTTTTTTTTTTCTAAACCATAGCCAACTCAATTGTGCTGAGAGATGGTCGTTATTTTATATCTGTAATATTTTAATACATTATGTGTGATGCACATTACGATTGCTTTGAAAATAAGACATTTAACTGTAATAAAGGAAATGATTTGAAATTGAAACACAAATTTGTAAGTTTTAATATTGTTATAAATAAAATACAGAAATAGATTTTTATAAATAATAAAAATCGAATTCACAGGATTAATCTTTCATAAAAATATTATTTTAGATTAGAAAATTATCGTTTGTATCAGTCAAAAGTTTGAATCTGTTTAAGGAACTGTAATGGGATTTTTAAATGTATCGTGCCCACTTTTCTAGAAAGCTAACATTTCTTATAAACATGTCAAACATAAATTTAAAAAAAAAACAAAAAAAACCACCCGTGTAGTTAATTACACTAAAAAGAAGGCTAAAGTTAATAATAACAACAACAACAAAATTCAAAGGACTCTTATATTTAAGAAAAAAAGAGAGAGAGAGTCGGTGTATGGATGGTCGATGCAAACAGTATGCAAATGTACTAAAAAATATCTCTAAAAACACCAAATTTATGCTGTATAAACATTATTTGTTAAATTGTATCAATATTTTGCATCTTTCTTATTTAAGGAAATAAACATTTTGGACTATTTTCTTTCATTTTTGCCAATTCTGTCCGCTTTTAGTATTTTCAATATCAATGTAGCAGAGGTTAATATTAACTTATTATATAATAAAATTTAATACATTGTCAAAATTAGTCAAAAGGAAAAAGTTTCGGGTGTGTGTAATCAAATCCAAAGAAATTTTGTTTTTCAAAAAATTTAAATTTTTGTTAGCCTTTTTAACATTTTCAGGCTCGTTGCGGTAAGGGCTAATATTAATTTATCGGAATGAAATTTGGTACACTGTCAAAATAGGTCAAAAGGGAATAAATGTGAGAGTAATTGTTAAAATGGGATGAAATTTCATTTTTGAATCCCCCCCCCCCCCCCCAATCTGCAATGAGGCCTCATTGTATGGAGGCAAAAGATGCAGTCTTGGTATGCTGAATACAAAATGTCTAGTAAAAGATACTCCTAAAGCCAAGTTTCAAGACTGGTACATAGGTACATTCAAAGCTGAAACTTCAGAGAAGGAATAGTTGTGTAAACAAATAAAAAAGTCATTTTAGATGTTACTATAAGCAAATTCAAGTAGATGATTAAAAATTGAAATGCAATATTTTTAATTTCCTTGTTTTCTGTTTTTTACGATGCCCAATTTCTGATTTAAGACTGCCCAAATACAATTTACGACTGCCCAAATAGGCCACGACTGCCCGTTAGAATAGGCCCTGATTGTACGGTCCAAACAGAAGGAAGAACCAAAATCTAAAGCATTTTTGGTTTTCAGATTCTTTGTTAATCTCTTAAGTCTGAGGAAAAGCAATAGTTGTTTGGTTCGCCAGGTCCCGTTGGCAACACAAATGAAAACAGCGCATCCCCGGGGCCGTGGTTTAGTGCTATTATTTACGCGCAAGTCCAGTACTATTATTACGTTTTGGAGTCCAGTCCAAAAGAAAGTAGAATTAAAAAACTAAAGCACTTTCGGTTTTCTGCTTCTTTATTAACTTGTAAAGCCCGAAAAATCGAAGCAGTGGTTTGGTTTGCCAAATCTAGTCGGCAACAAAAAAGAAAACAATGCATCCTCGCCAACGCGCTTTAGTGCTGGACATATGCGCAATCTTGGACTGTGAATAAATGTTTTGATTGAAGCGGCAGCTTTGGAAAATCGTTTCGGTTTCGTTGTTGTCTTGAAAAAATATTTAAAAAAAAAAAAAAAAATTAAAAAAAAAAAAAAAAACGGTTTTAGGGAAAAACGAAAATTACAGTGAAATCCGTACGATTTTTTTAGCTGTTCGTACACCCGTACAAAATAGTAAAAATCCGTACATTGTACGGATGATTCGTACAAGTTGGCAGGTATGGTATATGCATTATAGAAACTTATTTAATGAAAAGAAAAAGTTAAAACTAGAATATTTCCCAAGTATTGGCTTTATGAACTACTGTTACACTATGTATCATCTTTTAGTAGGTAGAATATCATTTTGTGAAAAATTAAACTTTCCTTTTATATGCAGAGGATTATTCTGTACAAAAATTTAATTTTGCTCCAATGAACCACAATTAAAATTACTTATAATATCTGCTACTTAATTATCTCTGAACTAATCAAATTTGAATAAAAATTATATATATATATATATATATTTTAACTAATAAATAAAAAATAAATCATTACATAATGTTCAAAATAATTTTATTTCAAGAATAGCACGCATAACATTAAAACAAATGTTAATAAAACAAATATTAATAATTACATGCAACAGTAACAGGCATGGTCTTAACACAATTACATATGTACAAATACCTTTCAAATTGTTTCTAAGTTCACACTTTAAACCAGCAAATAGAAAATTATAAGATGATTAAATATATATGTGCTAATTTTTAATGACATATCCCATTCAGAGCAACAGTAGGATCTTAACTTCAAGACCCCATTTAATGACAGTAAAATAAGAAAGGAGATACAAAACAATTATTTAAGTTTATGAACCATATTTTATAATCTGCGTTTACAATCCACAATATCACTCCCAAAAATATTCCACATCTCTGTCACAATTAGCAGCCTTAATGTCACTCCACGAGCTTCTTTCGCCTCCTCATTGGTTGTTTTCATAATCTCTAAAATAAAATTACCTTTATTTAATACAAAAACCATTCAAACATATATTTATATAGATATAACTGTTTTCCAATTTTTAAAAGTAAACACCATGCCAAAAATAATAATAAAGAAATACGACTTGTAAAAATGCTCAAATCCAACTCTGCTACTTAAATCGCCAACCAAATTCAAAGATTGAATATATTAATCAAAATAATATCCCTTTTTTATGACTTAAAAAAATCCCTCTCTCGCGTTAAAAGCGATCCCCTTGTTTTGGATGGTTTTAAGTCAATGCCAGTATGCAGAAGCACCCTTCATATTATGGTTTGCACATTGGACTGACCAAAGATCACACGACTATTTAAGGCAATAACAGACTTATTTCAGAATATCATGCAATGACGATACACAATATAGTTTAATCAAAAGTAGATTATGTAAAAAGAAATTCGAAGGCAGATGCAGAATACCAATGTTGCCTACTCCCACCCAGTATTTGAAAACAAAAATGAAGAGTAGAAAAATTTACAGGAAAAACATATAATATAGGTTTTTAATGAATGTTATATTTCAATAGGAAACCAATTATAATTTTTGAAAATTCGAGATTGAAACAACTTAGTTGCCTTTTACTCTTCGGTATACTTTTAGAAAAATTTACTGTATCATACAAATTTTACTTTAAATTCAAAAACACTCTTTACTACTTTGAGGATAAATTAAATGAGCTGCTGCAACCAAGTTGAAGCCATGCTTTCTATTGGTTTCCAGTTCAAAGTTAGGAACCCTTTTTTCATTACATAGTTACCTGGAGGTTAAAATAGTCAATTAGGATATTTGGTACTTACGTATTAACGCCACCGCAGCTACAGATTTGGCGGTTTTTAATTACTTACAAGGAATTACAGTTTTATACTTACAAGGAATCCAAAAGATAACTGCATGCGAACAACAAGATTGCTCTTTATTGGCGGCACTTAAAAACCATCAAATCTGTAGCTGCGGTGGCGTTAATACGTAAGTACCGATATTTTTCTTACCAAAAAGTTTTCTGGGGGCTAAAATAGTCACTTTAGTAAACGCCACTAGCAGCCTTTTTATAATAATACTGCCATAATTCAGACATCTTCACAACAGCAAAACTAATTTAAAAAGAATAAAGACATTATACACTTAATATATAAATTATAGAGGACTATCAAAAGAACTATCAGTGTCATTTAACATGGAAGCCACAAAATTCAGGAAATTTTTTTTCCTTCCTGCAAACTTTTTTCAATTTTCCCAGATATGTCGACACACTGATTGAATAGTGCTAAAGAGATAATATGCCAATTTTTTTAAAAAATAGCTTTGGTGATAATTAAATTTTAAATTATTCTGTAACATTAAACTTCTAATGATTACCACAGCAAATCTCCAAGAAAATGGTACCAAAATATGGATGATGGGAAAACATGCCCTAAACAGTAACAGTAAATTCCCCTGATTTTCGAGAAAATTAAAAAAAATCCCTGATTTTTTCCAGAATCGGAAAGTTTCTTGTTTTCCAGGTTCTGTGGCCACACTGTTTAAGTACAGCAGCTCTAACAAAGGTGAAATAAGCAAGTCCACTGAACGTTGGGGAAAAAAATTCCATTTTAATACAATAAATAAATTTATTCTAAAAAGTATTCCCAAATCTAACTTTGGTACAGTCAAACCCTGTTAACTTGAAATCAGTTAACCTGAACTCCTGTTTAATGCAAAGTAAAAGCAGTTCTCTGTACTTAAAACCTAACGTTTATTTATTCGGTTAACACAAACAATTTCAGAGACCCCATCGACTTCGTGTTAATGGGGTTTGACTGCAGAGTTGGAACCTCCTCCCCCCCAAAAAAAGGTGTTTTTTGTGTGTTTATACTGTTTTTTTTTTTTAAATCCTTTTTTTATTAAATGTATACACATTTATAAATAAAATTTGACATTAACTAGAATAATTAATGTTTAAATAACAAATAATATTTCTTCTGAAAATAATTTAAACTAAGTAAATAAACAATTGGTACTTATGTGGACAATCAAATCATATTAAATTTTAATATTATATTTAGAGATGTTTTTTTTTAAATTCAATGGAAACAATATAATACAATAGTAATTGTTTACTGCTTCTACATGGAATATTGCTCTTAGATTCATCAGTAATGGTGATAAGTTGTACAAAATTATATTTTTAAGGTTTAGAAATAAGTTGTTTAAGCACAAAACCTCTATTTCACAAATAAATTTAAAATGCAGCATATAATTAAATTTTAATTAATAATTTTGAATAATTATGAAACAGTAATAAAATGCTTAGATAAATATAAAAAGTTATTTTTGATACTTATAAAAACTTTATAGTTTTTCATTATAAGATTTATTTTAAAAAAGTTATTTACAACAACAAATAATTTAAAAAAAAATATAATTATAAATAAACAAATAAAAATACAATTTTAAATTAGTCTTTAAAAAGAGAAAAAAAACTATTTGGTTTAAACCATGCCAACCCTGTTTGACTGTATAACAAAAAGGGAGATTTAAAAAAAGATTTACAAAATATTTTTTGCAAAAGAACGGAATTACACTTTCTAATTTTAGAAAGTTCTTAAGCATTTGACAAGTTTACCAGGTATAGATGTAGTATGAGACATTTCTTTGGCTTTTTTTCACCCGGATAAATGCTGTTTCTGGCAACAGGTTTTATTTTAGTTACTGTGTTTTTAATTTTTGGAAATTTTTAAATAGCTAAATATCCTAACCTGTACTACATCTGTTCCATTCATCAAATTACCTGAAAAGGATAGTATTCAGTTGTTAAGAGCCAGCGATCAGATTCCAGACACTACCCGTTCTGCATTCCACAGTGTTGTACATGGCAGCAGTAAACTGAAAATATGATAACTATTATAAAATGTATCATCCTTATGTACATGTATATATTTACACTGATGACGTCTTTTCAAAACCTTATTTTGAAACATTGATTTGATTACCAGGTGGGATAAGGAGAAATTCCCAATTTGTTATACCATCACTGCTTTAAAAAGAAAATTAACGAAAGAAATTCATTTTTTGAGCACAAAACATTGGTCCATTTCGCAGCTATATTTTTAAACAAACACCTAATTTTACATTAATTAAAACAACATTTTACACAGGGTGGCCACAAAATTCAGGAAAAAAAAGTTTCCTGATAATTCCTTGATATATTTTTAAAAAATTCCCCGATATATTTTTAAAAATTCCCTGATTTTACGGCAAATCTTCTTCAAATTTCCCGAACTTTTCCAGATGCCTGATAGAATTTAAAAATCAAAATCATTTGAGCCGTTTTATAGCAATTACTGAAAAACAGGATTTTTTTCAATGGCAACAACCTTTGGCGCATGCACGATTTTGATGAAATATTTAATGGTAGGTCTCTGTGCCACCACCAACCCGCACACCAAATTTTAACATCGTAAGTCAATTTGTTCGGGAGTTATGCTGACCACGTACACACAGACAGACATTTTTTTAAGATCAGTTTTTTGAAATCCGGATGTTCCAAAATGTGGAGAAATTCAAAAAAATAACATTTATTTCTTTACCGAATGCTATACTTTCATTACCCTATGTATACATAGGGTAATGAACTAATTCAGTTAAAAAAAAACTCCACCGTTATATTATAAATGGTCAGCATTGCCAGGAATATTAATTACAGTAGAGTCCTGATTATCCGAGTTAATGTGGACCAAGACCAACTCAGATAACCGAAAAACTCGGTTAAAGCGAAAAATAAAATAAATCGTATCGGTTTAAATGTATGTTTTGACAAGTACAAATGTTATACTATAGGTAAACCACTTGCAATTAATAATATATAGTAATGCTTAAAGAGTTCTCTTACTGTCATACAATGAAAAGGAATGTAAACATTTTGTTTTCTTGAGTGTTTGAGAGATCAAGTACCAATTTTTTTCGGTACTAGTTTTGACAAAGGAAAATATCAGGGGTAAAAAAAAAATTAAAGAAATATTATCTGGCTCGGATAATCGGGGTTTTACTGTATTCTGTAACATTAAACTACTAACGATTACCACCACGGGACACCACAATTCTCCGGGTAAGTGGCGCCAAAATACGGATATACAAAATACTAAAGAAATGTCCTGTACTACATCTGTATTCCAACTGAAATAAATTCCTGACCCTGCTAACCATTTATAATATTACGGTGAGGTTTTTTTCAACTGAATTAGTTCATTTAATTACCGTAAAAATTCTTTAAGTCTTAAAAATTATTTATTCTTTAAAATTATTCTTCGTCAAGTATAGAAATAATATTTATACAGCATGTTTAGTTCTCAGTGATCAATCGTTTTAGAAAAACATACTTTTACAAGACAGCCCATTCAGTTTTATAGCTCATACAAACAAGTGAAATATAACCTTAGGTTTATTTATGTCACACGTGTGTCCCAAAAATCAACAACAAACGAGTGAAATATAACCTTAGGTTTATTTATGTCACACGTGTGTCCCAAAAATCAACAAACCTCACTGATAAGAACATCATTCATTATCTAATTTCATTTATAAATAGAAATACATCTAATTTATAAAACCGGCAAATAATAGAGTACAAATTAATAATGTAATGAAGAAAACTTACCAGAAAAGGCATAAATCCATTTGTCAACAGATAACGTAAAGTTTCAAATCAACTTCAAAAGTGTAAGTGACCCCAGCAGCCAGGCCAGCTACGTCAAGACTGAAAGGTAAAAGCGTATTGCGCATGCGTCGGATGATGGCTCAGTGGGAAATCGTGGATCAGTGGTGAATTTTGTTGAAGTATCACATTGATGCAATATTATAAAACCACATTCAGTAAACGGATTTTTTTTTTTTTTTGCTTTCATAAATTGCTTTTACCAAAGTTTTCTATTAATATGATTCTTGGACAGGATTGGGGTTTTCCAAAAACCAAAGAAGACACTTATTTCATGTCTGGTTGAAATATCACATTGAAACAACATTGTGGTTGGTTGTTTTCAGATTATCTGGCGCCGTCAGCAACACGAGGGCTATAATACGCCGAAACATTCGTCATTAAACAAGCCAACATACATTTATAAACACCCATGCCTAACACGGGACTCGAACCCGCAACCTCGCGGTTTAGAAGCTAGCACGCTAACCACTATACCGTTGAAACAACATTGTGATATCACATTAGAAAAGTGAAGAAAATGAAATTCTGACTTTATTTTTACTACATAATTTAAACCCCTCAAAAATATAAGAAATAAATTGAATTCTGCTATTATCTGCTATAAAATATCAGCTTCCTTAAAAAATGCATTGGAATTGCATATTGATACAATGAGGTTACAATGTGCATTTCTCACTTTCAACGTATCCACCAAAAAACCACATAGAAACAACGTGAGTGTGTTGCTTGGGTATATATATTTTAAACTGGGGGCAATCAGAAAGTCTCCTTGGAAAGCAATAGTCATTCGCTGGTGGGAACCTGTTCATTTGAATAACGTGAGAGCTTAAAAGAAACGGCATCTGATGTTGCTTCCGATTTAAAATTATGTAATGTAGCCCAAGCCCTGATAGTCTTAAAATGCGAAATTCACGATCGCAGAGCGACATTGTAAAATGATCCACTATTCATTAAGTATCGATGCCAAAAATGGTTGCAGGGCGATTGCTTTCTCGAACTGAATATGCCTTTTTTCCTTTCCATACACGAGTGTACTCACTCGGAAGCTCTGGTGACCTAAAAATGAGCTCATAACTTGAAACTTTTAATTATGCAAATAACAAAACAAAAAACGGTGTCGTGGCATTGACGTACGTGGCTTTGGCGTACAGCTAAAATATCGTGGCTCTAGTGTACATGCGTTACATTGTGTGCCTTGACGTATATTAACATGATCCTGTGAAGGAGGGTAACCCAGGGAAAGGAGGCGTGTCACCTGTCAATTTCACACGGGGTCCCGATCGGACGACTTTTGGAGTGCCATCAAGTGGTATTTACTTCTTTTTCTGTAGATGATATAATATTTTGCAATGATTTGATTTTGTGTGAAGATTTTAGAGTTATTTAAAACATCGTGGAAGATATATTTTATTTGAATTTTACTTTATTATTTTTGAAATTGTAAATATATTTTCAAAAATTTGAAATGACTGATGGGGATTGGGTTGGAGCTTATTGCCCTAACACATTAATCACTGTAGCAATCCAATTGCTCCGAAAAGACTATTATTATTTATAAAAAGTTGATAAACGCGCGATTTTTGTTTTGACTAATTTCGTATTAAATTAATTTCTAAATTACGATTTGTATTTTAATGCAAGTTATATAGACAACTTAGAACTTTTTTCATTTGTAATGGAAAACCCACAACCCACATGCAGTCAAAAAGTGTTTTACAGTTGTTCAGATTGATGTCACTGAACTTGGTCTTGAGTGTATTTTTATCTCTATTAATTCGAACTATCGTAAAAAAATGCTTTTGTGTGTGGTCTATTTTCCACCTAATTCTAGTTATGATAATTATGTTAAGTTCTTTGATTTTTTCTCAACCTTTGGCTCCTACGAAAACATTTTTATCTGTGGTGATTTTAATTTATCTATTACAGGTGATTTTCATGGCTATTATTATATTGATTCAAAGATTAAGGAATTATATAATTTTATGCAACTGTATAACCTAAACCAGCTTAACACTGTACCCAACTGCAATAACAAATATTTAGACCTGATCCTGTGTAATATTGACTTATGCAATGTTTCCATTGGTCATTGTGATAGACCCTTCGTTTTAGAAGATAATCATCACCCTGCACTGTCCATTGATGTTTGTTTTATGCCTGTTCGTAATAATAATAATCGTGGTCATAAATTGATGAAATTTGATTACAAAAGAACTTATTTTTTAAATATGTGGTACCTGTTAATATCGATTAACTGGAACTTTTTAAATGCTTTTAGTGATGTTAATTTAGCCGTTTCTTATTTTTATGACTATATCTACGTCAAGTTTTTATTTAAACTATACCTATGATAACGGTTTTTAAAAAATTTCCCTTTTGGTATTCGAGTGATACTAAGAAGTTAATTAAGAAAAAGGGTAGAATACGTAAATTGGCTTTGAGGAGTGGTGATCCAAGCATTTTTGCTGAATTTAGGTCGTTGAGATCTCTTGTTAAGGTCAAACTTAAACAGGACTACGCTTCTTACATTCTCAACACAGAAAATAAACTTATTTCCGATCCTAAAAAGGTCTGGTCTTTTTTTTTAAGAAATCTAAATCAATGCCTAATACGTTCCACTATAATAATATAGGATATGATAATAATGAGGATATTGCTAATGTTTTTGCTAATTATTTTAACTTTGTTTATAAATCAAGCACTGATTATGTCAGTAGTTCTGTAATCTGTGATTTGGTGAAAATCGATTGTGTTTCCTATGATGATGTTGTTTTGGCAATTCAAGAATTAAAATCTTCTTTATCGGTAAGTGTTGATCAGGTACCCTATTTTATTATTAAGGGTTGTTCCGAGGGGCTGGTTTATCCTCTTTTATCTTATTTAATCTTTCTTTGAAAACAAATACTTTCCCTGATACTTGGAAGCTAACGAAAATTATTCTTGTTTTCAAGAAAGGATATTCAACTGATTGTAAAAATTATCGACCAATTTCAATATTGAGCCCTTTTTCCAAGATTTTTGAAATCATAATTTTTATAAAAAATTATTTCATCAGGTTAAAAACATTATTTCTTTGAATCAACACGGATTTATCCCTAAACGATCTACACTTACAAATTTGTTTTGTTTAACTAATAAGATTATTTCCTCTATGGAATGTGGCTATCAACTTGATGTAATTTATACTGATTTCTCTAAAACTTTTGATTCAATCGACTTTGGTATTCTTTTGAAAAAGTTAAGTAATATGGGTTTTCATTGCAATCTTACAGATTGGTTCTTTTCATATTTAAGTAATAGAATGTTATATGTTTATTTTAAAGATGCAATTTCTAACAAATTTACTTATTCTTCTGGTGTCCTGCAAGGCTCTAATTTGGGACCCCTGCTTTTTATTTTATTTATCAATGATCTTTGTGATATTTTTACATTCTGTGATTTTCTTTTGTTTGTTGATGACCTTAAAATGTTTAGATCCATTTGTACCATTGCTGATGCTGAGGAGTTGCAGTAGGATATTGATAGCCTTTATCGTTGGTGTAGCGTTAATAGTTTATTTTTAAATATTGATAAATGCAGTGTTATAAGTTTTACGCGTAAAAAACAAGCTTTTTCTTATCCTTATTATGTTGAGGTGTCACATGCCCACCAACTCTCTAAAGCAACAACTCAACTCGACTCAACCCGGCAGGCAACATCAGATGACTCAGAACTCCCGGGCAACGTGCTACGAACTTAGTTAACGAACTGATCAGACAATCATGACTCAACAACTTTCTAAAATTTAATTTGCACTGTTAAGAACAACTTTTATTTTCAACAAGTAATGTCCTTTATATTTTCAAGTTAGTTATGTGCTTGTCAATGTTCATCGATGATCTCTACTTAAATAAAACCAACCGATAAGCACTAACGTAACAGTGGTGACCTGTGTATTAACGAACATTTTAAAAACCTTATGAGCGAAATGGTGAGCATTACAACTGTGGTGATAAAGGATTATCACATTGCCTGACTTTTAAACTATTTGAAATGATGAAAACCAACTTCCCAAATGGATACACGTCGTTTGAATGAATACAAGTGGTGAAACCCGAAGTATCGCTGCATTGAAGTCCACGGCAGAGAGAACAAGGTAGGGATTTGACATTAATTTACTCATTCGTTCGGAGTGGTGATTGCTTTATTTCTTAATTGCATTATTTTATTTTGGTTTCGTTTTTATTTTTCCAATTACTTCTGTTTTTAAGTCAAAATGTCTGTTGCTGATAACACTGCTGAAAATGTGGAAATTAACCGCGTGCATATAAAATTACCTGTATTTCATAAGGGAAATATGAAGTTATTTTTAACGAAACTCGATGCTGCATTTTCAATTAATCAAATTAAAAGCGAAACTTCTAAATACAACTATTTAATTAATTCGCTAGATAATGAAATTTTGACTTTAGTTAGTGATTTGGTTCTTGAATGTCCTGCTGATAAACCGTTTACTACTTTAAAAACGTGGCTTTTGTATTTGTTTCAATACTCAGCTGCCAGACAGGCAAAAATTCTGTTGGAAGATTTATAACTTGGAGACCAAAAACCAAGCATCTTATTACGTCGAATGAAGGAACTTTCACATGGCATAGTTGGTGACGAATTTTTGAAAAATTTATGGTTGCAACGACTTCCGAAAAACATTCAAACCGTACTTGCCATAATTGGGGATGAGTTAGATAAGTTGGCAATTCTTGCCGATGAAGTTGCAGAATTGGCTGAACCTAGCAATTCATACGTAACTGTAGTGTCAGAAAATACTACCCTCTCTGAATTGAAAGGTCAAATCTCTGAATTGAGTCAAAAACTTGAACGACTGAGTACGAATTTTGGACTAAATCATGAACGCAACCATTCACGCGGGCGTAATAACTACCGTAGAAACGCAACTTCCCGTAATCGTTCCACAACTCCCCATAGTACACAAAACAATTTAAATGATAGAAGTATGTGCTGGTATCATTGTAAGTTTGGAGCAAGGGCTCTTAAGTGCAACTCTCCATGTTCCTTTCAAAATGCGTCGGGAAACGCGCAGGGCCAGTTGCAGTAGCGTCTTGCGATGATGGCCCTAACACCAAACATATAAGCCGTCGTTTGTTTATTTTGGATCTTAACTGTGGCTTGAAATTTCTGGTTGATTCTGGTGCTGATATTTCTATTATACCTCAATGCGGAAATAATAAACCTTCGCCCATATATCTCTTTGCCGCCAATGATTCTAAAATCGCTACGTATGGGACAAAAATGATGGAATTAAATTTAAACTTGCGACGTCCATTTAGGTGAGAATTTACTGTTGCCGACGTAACAAAGCCTATAATTGGATCTGATTTCTTAGAACATTTTGGTCTGGTTATTGACATTAAAAACAAAAAGCTGATTGATCCTTTAACTTCATTAACGACGTCAGGAAAACCTTATCATGGACCGCCTATATCAATTAAAACTATGCAAGTGGTTCATGTGTACATGATATTTTAAAAGAATTCCCCAACCTTACTCGACCCCGCCCATTTGCGGGAGTATTTCCTCATAACACGAGGCATTTCATTGAAACAGAAGGTCAGCCTGTATTTTCTCGGCCACGTAGATTACATCCTGCCCAGCTTAAGATAGCAAAGCAGGAATTTCAGTATATGGTGGATCAAGGTATATGCCGCCCTTCAAAGTCAAATTGGGCATCTCCACTGCACCTCGTTCCAAAAGTGGATAATAACTGGAGACCTACCGGTGACTATAGAGCTCTTAACAAAATCGCTGTTTCTGATAACTATCCAGTACCGCATATTCAAGATTTTTCTCAGAATTTAGAGGGTTGCAGGGTTGTTTCAAAAATTGACCTCTTCCGCGCTTTTCACCACATTCCAGTTAATCCGGATGACATACCTAAAACTGCAATCACCACACCGTTTGGTTTGTTTGAATTTTTGTGTCTTCCTTTTGGTCTTTCTAATGCGGCCCAGAGCTTTCAAAGATTCATCAACGAAGTTCTGCAAGGATTAGACTTCTGCTTTCCTTATATCGATGACATCCTGATTGCCAGTTCTGATATTGAGGAGCATCATCACCACCTCAGATTAGTCTTCAAGCGTCTGGACAAGTACGGTCTGACTATTAACACCTCTAAATGCGTCTTTGCAGCAAAAGAAGTTCCATTGCTGGGATACCTCGTCAACCAGTATGGATCTGAGCCTTTGCCAGATCGAGTCCAAGCCATTCAAGATTTCCCTAAGCCTGGGACTAAGAAACAACTTCGGCAATTTCTTGGAACCATCAACTTCTACAGACGTTTCCTGCCTCACACTGCATCAACTCAAGCACCTCTTCAAAGATAGTCGTAGAAATGACAAAACTCCAATCCCATGGACAATACAGACAGTTCAGGCCTTCATCAAGTGTAAGACTGAGCTGGCACAAGCAACTCTTCTGCATCATCCTTCAGCGAATGCCCCCTTAGCATTGCATGTTGATGCCTCAGACTTTGCAATCGGAGCTGCTCTTCATCAAGTCTCTCCATCAGGCGATCTGCAACCACTAGCATTTTTCTCTAAAAAACTTACACCAACTGAGAGAAATTATTCAACATATGATCGGGAACTTTTAGCAGCATATTCAGTAGTTAAACATTTCAGGTACATGCTTGAAGCCAGAAAATTTCAACTGTACACTGACCATAAACCCCTGACATTCGCCTTTAGGCAGAAGCAAGATAAATGCTCACCACGCCAGATGCGACAGTTGGATTTTATAGGGCAATTCACCACCAACCACGTCCACATTAAAGGCTCTGAAAACATCTCAGCTGACACTCTGTCAAGAATTGCTACAGTCACTTTTCCTTCTCCTATTGACTACAAACAAGTTGCTAAGGACCAAACCATCGACGAACATCTCAAAGAAATTCTCTTGTCCACATCATCAAGTCTTCAGTTGCAGAAACTTAAACTTCCTGGAACCGATGTTGAGTTACACTGCAACGTTTCTACAAAGAGAATCCGTCCCTTCTTACCAGCTGCACATCGACGACTGGCATTCGACACCCTTCATAATCTCAATCACCCTGGAATACGATCTTCAGCGAAACTCGTAAGCGAACGATTCATTTGGCCTTCCATGCAGAAAGACTGTCGAATGTGGGCTAATGCCTGTACTTCTTGTCAACGCTCCAAGGTACAAAGACATGTATTTAGTCCCTTAGGAACATTTGCAGTCCCTGACACTAGATTTTCTCACATCCACATCGATTTAGTCGGCCCACTCATACCATCCCAAGGATTTCGATACTGTTTGACAGTGGTCGATCACTTTACCCGTTGGCCCGAAGCTTTACCCCTCTCAGATATTACAGCTGAAAGTGTTGCAGAGACCTTGTATTCTGGTTGGATTTCAAGATTCGGTGTTCCGGCCCACATCACCAGTGACCAGGGACTCCAATTTGAGTCGACACTTTTCAAGTCACTAGCCAAGCTTCTTGGAATAAACAAGCTGAGCACCACCGCTTATCATCCTATGTCCAATGGTTTGGTAGAACGTCTTCATCGTCCTCTGAAGAGCGCCATCATGTGTCACAACACAGAGAAATGGAGTGCAGTTCTTCCTACTATCCTCCTCGGCATGCGATCTTCAATTAAGGAAGATATCAACGCCACTTCAGCTGAGCTGGTATACGGCACATGTTTACGACTTCCAGGTGAATTTTTTGTCTCCAGCGAAACAGATCCAAATCATACCATTTTCGTTGAAACGTTGAGGAACACTATGAACAGGATCAAACCAACTCCAACCTCCCATCACACGCGTCCGAAAATCTTCGTTCATAAAGAGCTGAACACCTGCTCCCATGTGTTCGTCCGAGTTGGACAAGTGAGAGTATCGCTTCAGCCACCCTATGATGGTCCGTATCGAGTACTTTCTCGTGATGCCAAAACCTTCCGTCTGCTGGTCAATGGAAAGGAATCTACTGTCTCCATTGATAGACTCAAGCCAGCGTTCACCATTAGTAATTCGGCTTCGGAAGAGGAACAGCCAAGCGAACCAAGGCGTTTGATTCCTCAAGATGTTGTAACAGGACAACACCAGACAACCACAAGGTCTGGAAGACGTGTCAGATTTCCCCAACACCTCCTGACTTAAACTCTGGCAGGGGGGTATTGTGGTGTCACATGCCCACCAACTCTCTAAAGCAACAACTCAACTCGACTCAACCCGGCAGGCAACATCAGATGACTCAGAACTCCCGGGCAACGTGCTACGAACTTAGCTAACGAACTGATCAGACAATCATGACTCAACAACTTTCTAAAATTTAATTTGCACTGTTAAGAACAACTTTTATTTTCAACAAGTAATGTCCTTTATATTTTCAAGTTAGTTATGTGCTTGTCAATGTTCATCGATGATCTCTACTTAAATAAAACCAACCGATAAGCACTAACGTAACAATGTCAATAATCAAACTTTAACTCGTTCTGACCATATCAGAGATCTTGACGTCATTTTTGATTTTAAACTTGATTTTTCTCTTCACATTGATGATATTATCTTAAAGGCTCATAAGATGCTTGGTTTTCTTAAACGTAATACAAAAGATTTTTCTAATCTTCAGGCTCTTAAAACTCTTTATTTTAGTTTGGTCCGCTCAAATCTTGAATACTGCTCACTTATTTGGGACCCTTACTATAACAATAAAATTATAATTCTTGAAAGGGTTCAGACTAAATTTATGCGTTATCTTTATTATAAGGGTAACCATCATAATTCTCATGATCTCTCCTCTTCTTTCCTCCGCAATTTCTTCAGCATCCCCAGTTTAAAATCTAGACCAGGGCCTATTCTAACGGGCAATCGTGGCTTATTTGGGCAGTCGTAAATCAGAAATTGGGCAGTCGTAAAAAACAGAAAACAAGGAAATTAAAAACATTACATTTCAATTTTTAATCATCTACTTGAATTTGCTTATAGTAACATCTAAAATGACTTTTTTATTTGTTTATACAACTGTGCCTTCTATGAAGTTTCAGCTTTGAATGTACCTATGTACCAGTCTTGAAACTTGGCTTTAGGAGTATCTTTTACTAGACATTTTGTATTCAGCCATACCAAGACTGCATCTTTTGCCTCCATACAATGAGGCCTCATTGTAGATGGGGGGGGGGGGGTCAAAAATGAAATTTAATCCCATTTTAACAATTACCCCCACATTTATTCCCTTTTGACCTATCTTGACAGTGTGCCAAATTTCATTCCGATAAATTAATATTAGCCCTTACCGCAACGAGCCTGAAAATGTTAAAAAAGCTAACAAAAATTTAAATTTTTTGAAAAACAAAATTTCTTTGAATTTGATTACACACACCCGAAACTTTTTCCTTTTGACTAATTTTGACAATGTATTAAATTTTATTATATAATAAGTTAATATTAACCTCTGCTACATTGATATTGAAAATACTAAAGGCGGACAGAATTGGCAAAAATGAAAGAAAATAGTCCAAAATGTTTATTTCCTTAAATAAGAAAGAAAGATGCAAAATATTGATACAATTTAACAAATAATGTTTATACAGCATAAATTTGGTGTTTTTAGAGATATTTTTTAGTACATTTGCATACTGTTTGCATTGACCATCCAAACACCGCCTCTCTCTCTTTTTTTTCTTAAATATAAGAGTCCTTTAAATTTTTTTTTGTTATTATTAACTTTAGCCTTCTTTCTAGTGTAATTGACTACACGGGTGTTTTTTTTTTTTTTTTTTTTTTTTAATTTTTAATTTGACATGTTTATAAGAAATGTTAGCTTTCTAGAAAAGTGGGCACGATACATTTAAAAATCCCATTACAGTTCCTTAAACAGATTCAAACTTTTGACTGATACAAACGACAATTTTATAATCTAAAATAATATTTATATGAAAGATTAATCCTGTGAATTCGATTTTTATTATTTATAAAAATCTATTTCAGTATTTTATTTATAACAATATTAAAACTTACAAATTTGTGTTTCAATTTCAAATCATTTCCTTTATTACAGTTAAATGTCTTATTTTCAAAGCAATCGTAATATGCATCACACATAATGTATTAAAATATTACAGATATAAAATAACGACAATCTCTCAGCACAATTGAGTTGGCTATGGTTTGAAAAAAAAAATATCTACTAAATACCATTATACTATAAGGTGATTCTAATCAGAGTTAACTCTCGGAAACAATTGGTGCATTCGAAAACTCATACATGACTATTTCTTTCATTTACCTTTAATCTATCTGAAATTTGAAAGTGAACTGAATAATTTCTGATAGTGAGGGAAAATACCACATAGCATGTTTTCATTGTGGTTTTATTTTTGAGTTAACATCTTCCCCTAAAAATATTATGCAGAATCCAATGCGTTCCCAAAAATCCTTTTTAGAGTTATTTTGCTTTACTCTTGTTCTTTTTAAAAATTATAAGCGTTTCTTCAAATTCTTTGTTGTTGGAAGCCTCATCTAAAAATGTTTTCTCATGCTGAAAATTCTTCTTATGGATATAGTTTTATTTTATAGTACATGTTTTAAAGCTTGATGTCTGCACTGCTTGTGGCTTGAGATAGTTCATTTTTAAATACTCACAACTTATGTAATGACTCTACAACGGAAATACAACATTTATTTTCCAGCCATTTGTTCCATTTGATCAGCTATTAGTCAGTAATAAATGCTATGGGAGCACCAAAATATTAAGCACTCTCGTGCAATTAATTCGAATAAGACTTTCACCGATCGTTAGCTTTATCTCTAATTTGATGTACAGCAAGACTGGTAAAAGTTGTTGATTTATATATAATTTGTAACCTGTTATCTAGTGATGAACTTTACTGATTAAAACTGTGTTACCTGTATTGCTTCTAAAACTACTCACCATATTTGAAACAAATAATAACAACAACTTCAAATTGAAATCTACACTGAATTAAGTGTGGAATAGTCGAGGAATACTAGATTTTTGCCACTCTCCTTCAACTCACAGAAGTGTAGTAAAATTCATCCCCTTAATACTCCATTCTGAGTGCAGTTATGTCATTCTGCAATAATTTCTTAGTATTTGACAGTTGATCGTGTTTATGTAACGTACAAGCAAAATGGTCAGCGATACAGCGCAATACAGTAAAATGCGGCTTCAGGATGCGAACTTCAAGTTTGTTGTTGCCTGGGTAAACCACTTTGATTTTTTTTTTTTTAAATGGACTTAATAATTTCTTTATAGTCAAAGTAAAAAAAATTGGGTGGTGAGAAAAAAGAAAATTGAAAAATAAAGGACCACCCTATTATAGATTAATTCGTTATTCCACAGTTTCTTGTAAGCATCCCCTGTGACCATCACCATTCAGGCCCTTCCAATTCTTATCTGCGAAGATAGTCATAATAGTGAGAAAAAAAATTGACTTGTAAGTGTAGAAAGAGGAGGAGAGGGAGGGAGGGGGAGAGAAGGGGAGAGAGTAGCGTGGTGAAGATGACCCCCGGAAATAGCCCTCCCCCTTTCCTTCAGCTGGACTTGGTTAATTGGTCCCCTTCCACCACAGTTTGAAAAGAAATAGCCAAGGGAGGTCAACCCCTATCGTCTTTAGGGTCTTGGTCCCAGTCTTTAAAAGGGGTTGTTAGGTCAACAATGTTATCTTATACAGTTCTATTTTGGCCATGAGGTCGCTTATATAGAATTACTGGATTCCCCAACTGAGTGGAAACGATGTTTTTTTTTTTTTTTTTCCTTCTTTTTTTTCTTTCTTGCTCTTTCCTAGAGATCATAAAAAGAAATGTTAACAGGGGTGCGGGTGTCCTTGAATGTCAAACACAGCCAACCATCGATATAGATAAACAACTGGATAGACTGCTCCGGTGGCAACGCGAGGCGAAAAACGCGCCGGCAGTAATATTTGTTTTCCTGCCACTGGTGGGAAGATTTCCTGAATGATGGTTAACTCGTGTGTTGCATATAATTGCAACAACAGCGCAAATCGGAAAGATATCAACAAGAGTTTTCACCGGTAAGTAAAAAATAGTTATTCAAATATGTAAATATATATTTTTTTAATTATTTATTATTGAAAAATATCTAAAATGACCCTTTTAACATTGATCGCTCGTGGTTAATGGTTGATCTCTTACATGACAATTCATATCATAAATAATCTATTTTAAATTCAGAACAAATAGCATTAGGATCTAGAATAAAACACTTGATTTATATTTATTTAATCCTTGTTTTTATGCGTTTTCAAGGGCATTTGGCAAAGAAATGGAAAATGAAAGCGAAACTAAAACTCCATTTGTTATTCTTCTATTCTACACTCATTTAATAATTAAAATTATTACACTGTTTATTTATAACTGGATAATTTGTTTTCGATACGTTTTAATTAATCTATATTTTTATACGTTTTCATGAACATATAGTAATTGTATTAATAAAATAAAAAAAGGGGGTTGGAATGAGAAACAATAATTCAAAATGCATTGTTCTGATGTAAATTTATTTAATATCGAAACTGCGGACTGCAAACGGAAAAGTTTATCAGTTTCTTTATTACTTACGTATTTATTTTAAAAACAAAGTCGTTTTTAACTGTTTGTTGGAATCCGAAGTCAAATCAAACTGTGGAAAGCAATTTGTATTTCAGTTTTATTTCTGTTTATAAATATAACCCTTGAATTTTAGAGATAAATTGTCTCTCCTCTTACAATCGTATACAAAAGCTAAATTAAAAATTGGTCAATGCAATAGCCATACTTATGATACGCAATACCATCAAAATGCCAAATCTTTTACATGCAATGTAAATAAAGGTGGATTAAAATTTGCTTCTGATGGAGTATTGTTTGTTGTGCAACAAACTAAAAAATTATTTCGTCATTATGTGTCAAATTTAAAAAAAAAAAAAAAATATGAAAAACCTTTAGATTACATTGTTTATTCTGTTTCTAAGTATTTGTTACAGGGTAACACTGTTAAAAAATTGAATACATTGGGTTTTATGCATTCAACTGAAGGTGAATTTGTTGTGGAGGATCTCCACCAAACGCAACTAATAAAACTAATTGCCAGAACTTATGGCAATATTAGACTTTTTTCGAATGCCAAAAGAGTAACACTAGATCATCAAAGAAACAAAACTACCATCAGGCATAAACTGAATAAGTTGGTCCTTTTTAACAATGTTTAGATCTAGATTAACCACAAACCATTTTTTTTTTCTTGGGAAAAACTCTCCGACTACTTTTAAAATTTTTCCTCCTTTTAAATTTTTGCTTATTAAACTATGTAATTTATTTGATTTTTAAGTTGAAATCCTCAAAAACAATTTTCTGTAATATTATTATGAACAATGCCTGAAATTATTTAGTTTTGATAAAGTTATCTACATTTTTCTCATTTCAAAATTATAGGACCAAATACTTGCAATAAACAAGTTTCACAACTTATATATTTAAAATCATAAGTTATATAATAATACTGAGTATAAAAATTTAGTATTATAGTTGGCCTTTGAAACTTAAATTGTTCTTTGAATTGGTGTATTGAATGTATGTATTTGTATTTTGCAATCTAATTATTACATATTTTCAACTGGTTTAGAGTATTTCTTCAATTATTTTTAATTTCTACTTCTAAAATAAATCTAGTTTAAAAGTCTATTTTCATTTGTTTATTGTATTCTTATAACTTGTAGATAATAATTTATTTTTTAAACATGTGATTTATGTAATTTAAAATTTAAAGAATTAAATTCGATTCAATAAAGATCAAACATGTTTACAGATATCGACAGTAACTAATCTGAAATGTTTGTTCTAAATATACAAATTCTATATTTAGAATTATTTTGATTAGTTATATTTATTGGTTTAACTATTTTCTTCAAATATGTTTTATTCTTAATTTTTTTTTTTTTGCTTGCTAAATATCGAAAGTAACGCGAATATATCATAAAGATCGAAGAAAATCCACATCGGCAATACAATTTCTAGGGATGGAACGGATGTGAGTTTTGCCGGATACCGGATTTCGGATATCCGGGGTACCATGTCTACCGGATACGGATATCCGAAACGGATTTCACCGGATATCCGGCCGGATATTCGGTCTATATACTAAAAACGATAGTTATACGATATGCTATACAAAAAAAATGGTCATGATATGAAGTATCAAGTAAATTATAATTAGTGGTTAGAGCACCACACTGCAAGCCACAGGTCCATGATTTGATTCGCGGACTGGGCAAGGTTGACTTTGCTGTTTATACCTGAAAGAAATAAACTGAGGAGGATCATGCATGCTTGGGAACTAAACACTGGGGTTGGGCGTCAGAATGACCGTCTGAGGAGAACATCTGCTATGTGACACACAAATGCCACAGTCAAGAAAGCTGAGCTGGGCCCAACAAGCCTAGGTCCACACGGGCTGTCGCCCCACTGAGTTAAATTTTTTTATTTAAACTTTAGTTGATGAAAAGATGTTTTAGTGATGCCAATACCTACACTTGCTGAACAATTTTGAAACTTCATCACCATTTTGTTTGTGTGTTACTTAAAATTGTACCAAACATTTTGCAATGTGATGAAAATATTTCAGAATTACGTTTGTAAATTGTTACACAACTTCTTCTTACCTTGTATCATGTAATGCAAACATAAGATAATCTTCCTCAAGTCTGCATAAATATCCTATATTGCTTTTACCCGAAAAACACACAGCAATTGTACTGAAGTCAAAATAATAAAACAATGGAATTCCATTAACTAATGATATTTATTTCTAATTTATTAAGACAAATGTGTTAAAAAATACTTAATAAAACTGACAACAAATTTAATAAGAATTTTTTAATTTGATTAAAATATATGCAATACTTAATAATATATGCTATATGCTATTTTCAATATATGCTACTTTCAATTTACTTCATGCATTGTTTATAATTGATAAATGATTACAAAATTATACCGGATGCATTTGTTAATAACAAAAGATTTATTTTAAATATTTTATGAAATTGAAGTCTATTTTTTTTTTGTAATGCACCTAAAACATTACGGATTTAAAGAAATCTCGTAGAAAACTTATATTGGATCTATCGGAATATTCCATCTTTAAATATAAACTTAAAAAATTTCGAACCCAAAATTCATCAACATTATGTTATACCATATTTAAAATATATATTTAATATAAACAAACAAAATTAGTACTTACATATTTTTGTGGTTAAGGCTTTTGCTTTAGGATCATCTAAACTCCACAATTTTGGAACAAATAATGTCGATTCCAATGTTGTCTACGTGCATTTCTTGCTTTGATGAATTGTTTTTTCTTGTTCATCAATATTTGATGCTTTTAGTGAGTCTTTTAACCTTCGGTGAATTTCCTTATGCACATTCATTAAATGGTTCCATAAGGGTTTTGTGGAAAAGGATTTTGGGCTTTTGCCGCGCACAATATATTTTTTAAACGATTCTGTTAAGCAAGTAACACATAGGGCTTTGCTTTCGTCATTTCCATTAATTTTAAAATACTTCCAAATGGGTGATTTTAAATGAGCCATTATTAAAAATTATAACTTGGATTGTAATTGGAGAAAACTATGATTCAAGACATTCTAGAGAGCTAAATATATTTCCACATTGTGGCGCTGCGTTAAAGACCTAAACATTACAATACTTCATTTTACGTCAGAAAAAATATACCAGCTTTCAACTTCTGCCAATGAAAAATCAGAAATTAGACCATACCATTCACAGCATAAAGGGGTAGGGTATTATCGTCGATAGAACAAAAAAAAAAGCATTGAGGAGTGCGCATTGGCTATTTATTGCTTTTTACTCGCTAGCAAATATCAGAAAAAAAGGAAGTGAGTATAACTAAAACTCTTAACAAGTTGTATAAAAAAGTACTATTTATTAGTATTTCGGTTCGTGTTTGACGGAGAAGCATTCAAATATAACATCTGGAATTAATCAGATCATAAACTTGGAATGAAAAGAACATATTGCAAAACACGTATGAAGGATGTGTATGGAAAAAGATTGGAGGAATGGTTTATGCTTATCAACTCGTCGCCAATAATACGGGGCCTCTTTCTGTGAATTGAAACTATGTAAATGCACCTGCATCTTCTAGCTCATCTCTGAAGTTAGGAATATGCGAAAGCATAGTTCTCACGAAGGAACTTTTTCGTTTTCTAACTTGACTGCAATATATGTCCAAGAAAAAAAAAATTAGAAAAAAAAAGTGTAGGATGCGGTGTCCACTTTGTCCGAAAAAGATCATTATTTTTTGCCAAAAATTAATTTCTTGTGGATACCTGGTGGCCGGATATATAGCCGGATATCCGAATGAAATTATCGGATGTCCAGTATTTCAAATCGGATATCCGTCGGGGTTTCGGATTTTGGAAAATCAGCCGGATATGCCGGATATCGGATATTTGCCGGATATCTGTTCCATCCCTAACAATTTCCTCCATCCAAGCATCTCGCTTCCGCGGGAGAAAAGGCTCGTTTCTTCACCGTTAGGCAGTCTATCCAGTTGTTTATCTATATCGATGCAGCCAACCTCATGGTAACAAGTGGTTGGAGACAGTAGGCTTGTTAAAAGATTGTTTTTACAATGCTAGTAGAGTATCTTCTGTATTGACGAGATTGAAAAGGTATGCCCAACTTTTTTTATGTAAAAAATTCTAGAATAAACCTAATGGTTTATGCATATTATAGAAAAAAACAAAATTAACTCTCATAGGGGTATAACGATGTATCAGAAATCTTGTTTCTAATTTTACCATAATTAGATGAGAAGAAAAATTATCAAGTGATAGTTTAGTTCTTCAGAGTACTAGTTTTTTTATATAAAACCTATCGAATTTTGTATTTAGTGAAACTATTGTTTCACGTCGAATTTAAATACAATTTTAAATATCATCATTGATTCATTTATCTTTAAAAGGCATTCGACATTTACTGGTAAGGATAACACGAAGTTTGGATAAATTAAAAACAATTCTTATTCGTAATTTTTCAAAGAAGTGTTTTAGAAAATTTATTTTGCAAATATATAATATTATCGAGATATATTCGTATTCATAGAATCAATAGAAATACATAAATCAGCGTTCGCCACAACGCGGCTCGCGACAGATTTTTCTGCGGCCCGCCGGCAACACAGAAGATTAAAAAAAAAAGCAAATATTAATTGTGGTTTAAAATATATATATATATACACATATATATATTGTTTTTAGTTTTATAATAATAAACGAAACATATATTGGTGTATCCGGCCCGCGAAAAGCTCCATCATAAGTCATATTGCCCGCCTCTAAAAGTTAGTGGTGAACGCTGACATAAATAATGGGTATGAAAATCTTATAGGAATACTCATAAACCTCAATCACAAATGTTACAGAACTGTGTTAGATATCAAATTAAAGGTTTCGGCAAGGTAATTAAATTAAAAAAAATTCTCTGAATGAACATCCTTAAAAATCTGTACCGAAGAAGTGTACAATATCTCTTCCAAGTTATATTTTAGGCATAAAATAATGCTTTTTTTTTTTACAAATAGCGAAATTGGATTTGGTAAGTAGGTTTTAGATTTAATTTTCTTTGGAGCAAGTAATATACGGGGGCTATACTGCAGTCATTAGCAAAGAGCCCAAAATCTCAAAAAATTCAATTGCATATTTTGAAGTCAATTTCGTCTTTTGAAATTACATTCTTTTTTTAAATTGTTGTATAGGTTTGTATGACCTAAAAACTTGAGCCATTTAATAAAATAAAAATATTATTTTCTATGGATTATTCGGAAAGTGTCAAAATATTTGCAATTAAATTGTTTTGGATTCACGGCTTTTTAACTTATGACGGCAGCATACTTCTCCGAATGTATGTTCCAAATACGTTTCAAAGGGAAATGCCTTTTCGAAAGGAAGCTAATCCACATTTGTGTCTCGAACTGAGGAAAGCAAGAAAAACTTTCATCAGGCAACCCAATAATTTCCAGTGACTATCTGACGTAATCGAAACAATTTCAACTCCTTTTTTGTAAACGAAGAACCGTTCCGGCGGTGAGTCGCTCACTTAACGCTTCGATTTTGGTAGAATTTTATGTTAAATAGTTAGTTTTAAATTGTAAAAACTTATGGAGTTAAATTTAAAATCAGGATGACCTAAAATTATAAATGTATAAATGACTTATTGATAGACAGCGAGCAGGGGGCGATTCCATTCAGGAGGTGAAAATATCCTCATGAGGCTCTTTAATAAATCTATTTTTTTTATTTTTTTTTATTCTGTGTTTGGAGTAATAATGTGGAGGAGAGGGGGGGGGGGGAGGAGGGATCGGACGTTTGGGCAGTCGTAAAATTTCCTTAGAATAGGCCCTGATCTAGACGTGAGCTTTCTTGTGTTTCTTTCTTTTACAAAGTCCTTAATAATTTTATTGATTGCATTGAGATCCATAATTCCATTAAATTTGCTTTACCGACCAATACTCGTAGCCAAAATTTATTTATTACTGTTTTTACCAAATATAACTACATTGACAACTTTTGTTTGTATAAATTTTATAGAATTTTTAATTTGATTTCTGTTGATTTGGATATTTTTAATGTATCTTTTTCTATGTTCAAGGCTAAATGTCTGCTGGTTTTAAATGTGTAATCTTGTTTTGTTACTATTGTTTGCTTGTTTGTAATGTACTATTCCTTGTACACTTTAAATGGAATTTTTTTCTGTAGTGTGCTTTATAATAAGAAATAAATAAATAAATTTTATATCTTGCAGCCAGTGGTATATAACACGAACTTATTTACTGTTTTTTCATTCATTATTTAGAAATTAATTTTTAAATTAAATAAATTATTATATAGCTAGTATATATGAAATATCACAAATGCGAACTTTAGTGTTCGTTCTGCCATATATTGGGATTGGAGAAATAGTTATAGTATTACTATACCTGCCAACTTTGGCCAGGGCCTGATGCTTAGTAGTATATTGTTAAATGATTGTGAACCCTTAAAAGTTTTCGCATATAGTAGAGAAAAGAGTCGATTTTACTAAAATTTATTCATCGATTTTTTTAACTAAAAATAGTAAAGTTAAATAACCCATCTTACTACTTTCACTTACCTAATATGTAATATATTGATATCACTTCTTCTTTATGAGCACAGCAGTCTTTTACATGGCTCAGTTGGTTGCCTCAACCACGCGCTCTTTAAAGTTTCTTCTACCCGTAATTCCTCTCTAATTTTTGTGTATCTGTGGTGTCTAATTGTGTGTATCTGTGGTCAGCATAACTCACGAAAAACTTGACATATGATGTTCAAATTTGGTGTGCGGGTTGGTGATGGCACATGGACCTACCATTAGGGTTTTCGTTAAAATCGCGCATGCGCATAAGGTAGCCGCCATTGAAAAAAAATCATGTTTTTCAGTAATTCCTAAAAAACGACTCTAACGATTTTGTCCAAAATCGCTGTGCCTCTTAAGGTGCTCTAAACATCCCCACCTTCGAAATTCCCGTCAAAATGCTTTAAGGGCGTGAAATGTTGAAAAATGAATACCTTTAACACAGAGTTCTCTTTCTTTGAGCATACCTCATCAACGATCGTTTTTTCTCCTCTCCTCAGTTTCACTTACAATAAAGGATAATACCGCACAAAAATATAGCTAAACTGGCAGGGCCGGATTAAAGAGTACGCTGCCTATAGGCTAATGTCCATTTGCCGTCACCTCTATAGTACATATTTGCTTAACACATTTGTTTTGTACAACAAAAGGATAGAGTTCATTGTTGTTTTCATCTTTTTCAAACACAAAGTCCATTTAGTTTAGATAAAACTACAATTTTAATGGTTTATATAATAAATTATATAATCAATTTAGTTATTTACTTTTTTTTTTTTTTTTGGTACTTGTTTCAAGATTTGTTAAAGAATGAAATGGGTTTCAAACTTAATTAATTTTTTTCTTGGAGATCAGTATTTTATACACATTTTTATATTTTAATGCTAATGACTATCTTTTGCGTAATTGAAGAACTGTGTTAATTTGAATTAAGTTGTCCTAGACGGTGAGATGAAATTACACAAAACGTAGTTAATTACTGGTTTATTTGTTGAAAAATATACATCTCTTCCTACCGCCACTCGTAGTAGCTAGTAGAGAGTAGCCTACTTGTTAAAAACTGTACGTTATGTATTGAAATACTCTAAACTATAAGGCATCTTCAACGATCCCTTTGTGCACACCGATAGACATGAATGACAGCGTCAGACTCAGACAGACAGACTAGACTGACACTACACTAATACTGACAGCGGAGCTACTGGGCCTTCCACCAACAGTGTTGCCAGATCGAATTGCTACAATTGATACAAGATAACGTGTTGCGAATTTGTATTATGTTATAGTTTTAGAAAGTAGGCTATGTAGAAACACTAAAACATATTTTTAAGCAAAATGTATTCTTTAATCCAAAAGGAAAATTTTATTACCGTCTGAAATACTTCATTTGAACTTTTGAATAAATTGCTAAACTGCCACCCCCTGAAAATTGGCCGCTCTAGGTTGCAGCCTACTTAGACTATTTAAAAATACGGCTCTGCAAACTGGCCATTTTTGCTAAATGAAGGAGGAAAATATAAAAACAATAAATGACACAAATCCCCGTCAGTATTATAGCGTAATTGAAAGCTGTGCGATGTTCCACACCCCTAGTTTTTTAATAAATTCTAAATGCTTCGAAAAGGCCATAAACACAAAAATTTCTGCTCACTGCGCTTTTCCTTTTTTTTTTTTTTTTAATTTTCAACAAAAGTTCGCCTGTAAGATTTGGTGGGGAAAACGACACATTCAGCTCGAAGCTAAGGGGATGTCACTTTTTCCGAACTTGGCTCGAATCTTAGCTTAAAACGCAGCAGCGGAAACCAGTTTACAAATCGCACCAACCGGCACGGGATATGGCAATGGAAAATTCTCGCATTTTTTTTTTTTTTTTAATTCAATTCTAAATGTTTTGAAAAGGCTATAAACATAAAAATGTCTGCTCAATGCGCTTTTTCATTTTTTTTTAAATTTGCGATCAAAATTACTTTGTTAAAGGTTGGTGAGAAAACGACTCATTTTATTGGCACTGAACATGACGTAAAGAAATCTCAAACATCTTGGCTTGAAATGCAGCAGCGGAAAACAGATTTGCACGTTTCTTGTAAATCACGCCAACCTGTACAGAATGTGGCAATGGTCTACCAACGCCAACTTTTTTCACGCTAACTATTTTGCAGAAACCTTACGATAACCATAGAAACGCTAGGGTCTCTTTAAGTCACGAATTTTGTTGACTGTTTTGATCGGACTGGTTTTGGCTCGGGTTGGGGGCATTTTCTTTTCTTAATATTTAAATAACTAATTTTTTTAAAGAACTTTAGTTTAAATATTTGGAATCAGAAAGAAATTCTTCATAAATATGCACTAATTTCGCTGGCTTTTAAAAAATGCGGGAATTGTCCATTGTCTAAAAACTCACACCTTGGCAGAAACCTCACGATTACCATAGAAACGGAAGGAAGTTTTGACATCGCAGAAAAAATGTAGCGTTTTTATCGGACTTTAATCGAATGAGGTTTTCGGACATTTTCTTTTCTTAATATTTAAACTACTAAATTTTGTAAAGAACTTTTGTTTGAATATTTGGAATCAAAAAGAAATTCCTTATAAATATAAACTAATTTCACTCGTTTTTAAAAAATGCGGGAATTGTCCATTATATTGTAGCGAAACTCATTCTATCGATCCGAGCCTGCGTGGATCGGTTGGTAGAGCATCGGAAAGCTAAGCGGAAGGTTGCGCGATCAAAACCCACTGCCGCCAAAATCTCAAGTTTATTTCCTTTATTTATTTATTATTTCTAATATTGTTTCTAGAAGGAATCTAGGAAGTTCGTCCATCGTATATATGCAAATTCTATTGTTCTGATTCTTATACTTCCTGTTTGGAAGATCCTTAAAATGTATATAAGTTGATGCTCCCAGAGTTGGGGGAATAAAAGTCTTGAGTTTACTTGCGGATTGTTCATTCATTCATTTCCTTCGATAGCGTATTCTACGCGACAGTTTGGTGGAGGCGCCGGGTAAATAAACCGGTTACGACGGAAGAGCTACGCAGAAGTCGGCGCATTCAAGGAAACCCTCCTGAGTTTGGCCCTTTACCGGTTTCTCGTAGAGGCCCAAAAAAAAATGCTCGATGAAAAGGACACTGTGCCGAAACTCCCAATTGAGACCAGCTCTGTTTCGGTCAATACTGCTCCAGTGCCTATGCTGGCATACCAGTTACCCAGAAATCCGTGCATCTTTTCCGGTGACGACCAACAAGATGCTAGCAGATGGCTCAAAGACTACGAACGAATTGCCACCTATAACCACTGGGATGAACAGATGTGCTTAGTGAATGTCGTTTTTTATCTCGCCGGAACAGCTCGGCAATGGTTCGATAACAATGAGGACACTTTTACTGATTGGATTGCATTCAAGAATCATTTGAACAATACGTTTTGCCGAGCAGATGATCTAAAGCGCCAGGCTGAGAAACTGCTGAATACACGGGCGCAGCAAAGTGGTGAAACGTCTGAGTCATACATCCAAGACGTACTTTCTATGTGCAGAAAAGTTGACCCCACCATGGCTGAAGCAGATAAAGTAGCACACCTTATGAAGGGAATTGCAGAGGACATATACCAGATTATGCTGGTTCAGGACTATGAGAACGTCGATGCTTTTGTGAAACGATGTCGTCAGATAGAAAGCCTTCGACGAAGACGTATCGCGAGACCAAAGTTCCAAAGGTTACCTAACGTCGCTACAGTGACAGCTGAAACAGACATCGGCGACATAAGATCTCTAATTCGTACCATTGTTAGGGAAGAGCTCCAACAAATAATGCCGGGAGTAAAAGATTACACGAACGATGAATCTGAATCGCTGCCTGATGTTGCATCTATGGTTCGAGAAGAAGTTATGGGTGCTCTTGCACCCCTCACAAGTCCAAGAAGACGCAGCATTCCTATCCAACGTTCAATTCCAACTAGGCGACAAGCTGGACGTGAAGTCAGAAATAGCATTATTCCACAACGTAAGACAGATCTGTGGAGAACTGCCAATAATGTGCCACTCTGCTACCATTGTGGACGCCCGGGACACGTTTTGAGATACTGCAGGGAAAGACGTCAAATCTTTGCAAGCGCAAGAGCCAACCGGACATCCAGCCCTCGACGAGACGAAACCGAATCTCTTAATAGCTTTGACGACAGTTATGCGCAGCCCAGATCCTCAGTATTTAGAAGCAGTTCCCCGTATCCCCGACGCTCCTTCAACCGCCGACAGTCACAATCGCCAGCACGCCGCTCCAGTCGTTCTCCACGCCGATCAAATGAGGAAAACTAACTTGGGCGACCTATGCAGGAGGTGAGGCCGCAGTTGAAAGAAATCCTCCGACGTACACTACAACAAAGTTGAAAAGAAACGCCACCTATATTACAGTAAATGGACAATGTATAAAAGCTCTCGTTGATTCAGGTGCCGATTACTCCATCATATCTGAAGAATTGCGCAGACAATTGAAAGCTCCTATGTTTACTGAGAATGGGCCTATCCTTAAAACAGCATGTGGAAAACCTGTAGCCACCTCGGGATTTTGTGTATTAAAAATCAACTTGAATGGGACTGTTAGACCATTTGAATTCCTGGTGTTTCCGCAGTGTAGCCACCAAATGATACTGGGATGGGACTTTTTCCGTGCCACTGATGCAGTCATAGACTGCGGAAACGAAGAGCTCTAACTTTCAGAAATTCTTCCAGATAACCTCGAGTCAAGTAAATCCAATTTCTCCTTATTTGCCGCATCAGATTTCTTAATTGAAGCAAATTCAGCGAAGCAAATACGAGCAATAAATCCTGAAATTCAACAAACAGATGAAGCAATGATTATTGGAAATAAAGCTCTGATGTACGAAAGAGATCTATCTATACCAGCTTCAGTTATCAACTTTGAAAATGGCAGTTGTAAAATGTGGGTAACAAATTGCTCTCGCAACACCCAACTTATACCGAAAGGTATGAACGTGGCCTGCTTAATGACAATCACAAACGACGACATCTGCTCATTGAATGAGAAAACAACACGAGAAGGTTCCAGTATACATAAATCGAGACAGCGATTAACTCGTGAGAAATTAAAAGAAGTATTAGACATGGAGCTGACCATTTCTGAAAAAGACGAGCTATTGAACTTGCTGGAAGAATTTAGCGATATTTTTGATGTTACAAAGAAATCAAGGAAATTCAAATGCAATGCCGCAAAGCATAAAATCGACACTGGTAACAGAGCTCCAATCAAGCAAAGACCTTACCGTATCTCAGCTACTGAGAGACGTGTGAACGGGAACGAACTTCAACGGATGCTGAAAGAAGACGTGATACAACCATCAGACAGCCCATGGTCATCTCCAGTTGTACTTGTTGAAAAGAAGAATGGCGAATGGCGCTTTTGTGTCGATTACAGAAAACTGAACAAGGTCACCAAAAAAGACGTCTATCCACTACCACGAATAGATGATGCTTTAGACTGCCTAGCAGGCGCCAAAGTGTTCTCTATGATGGACTTAAAGTCGGGCTATTGGCAAATAGAGGTTGATGGTTGATGATAAAGATAGAGAAAAGACAGCCTTTGTGACGTCGGATGGTCTTTATGAATTTAAAGTCATGGCGTTTGGCCTTTGCAACGCGACGGCTACATTTGAACGGATGATGGACACAGTGCTACGTGGTCTCAAGTGGAATATCTGTCTTTGCTATCTGGATGACATAATCGTGTATGCACCGAATTTCCAGGAACATCAAATTCGCTTGAGGAAAGTTTTGAAATGTAAGTAGTTAGAAAGTGGGGCTCCGGGGCCATAAGGCGGGATGCGGGATGGGACGAGGGACGATGACGTCACCGGAAGTTGGCGTCACAGGATATGACGTCACAGGAAGTGACATCACAGGATATGACGTCACAGGAAGTCACGTGACCGGAATTGGAGTTGAGTTGTTCCCATCCTGCTGCTGTTTTAGTTTCGGTTTCGTTATAAGCTGTTTGTGTATGACGTCACAGTGGGTATGACGTCATAATTTGTTTTATATCAAAGTTTTGAGCGGTGGCAACACTTTTTAGTTTCGGTTTATCTTTCAGACGGAGTTGAGTTGTTCTAGGACTGCTTCTTAGCGAATAAGTTAGAGTGATAGGCTTTTATTGCGTGACGTCACAGCGGGTATGACGTCATAATGTGTTTTATGTTACAGTTTAGTTAGGTGGCAACACCTTACATCTTGAGACATAAATTTAGGGCGGAGTTGAGTTGTATTTATACTGCCTCTAAACGAAAACGTAATAGTGATAGGCTCTAATTGTATGACGTCACTGTGGGAATGCAGTGGGAATGACGTCATAGAGAGAATATGTTAAAGCTTAACTTTTTAAGTGTGGAAACACCCTGATATAGTTTTAAGGAGGGATGCGGGATGGGTCGAGGGGACGATGACGTCACTGGAAGTTGAGTTGTTCTAGGGCTGCTTCTAAACGAATAACTTAGAATTATAGGTATTTTTAGTAGTGACGTCACAGTGAATATGACGTCATTCTATGTTAAGATTTAGCATTTAAGGTATGGCAACATCTTGTGTGAGATCTAGATACGAGCAGGTGTTAATCGGATGACTCATTCTGCCTGAACAGGTTTGAACAGTTTGGGACAGGATATTGCATGGCGATAAAGATGGATAGGTGTTAGGGGAAGCCTAACCAATCAGGTTTCACGCTAGAGGGCGTTGTTTTGACTGCCAGCCAATTAGAAGGGGTGAGCTGCGTCACTCACGAACTTGTATTCAGCGAGGACCCCATTTCTCTCCTGATTTTGTCAAGTGAAGGTGCGTTTGCTGTTTCTTCGAAGTTGTGCTTATTAGTTTGAAGTGAAAATGTCGTCTGATTTACATATTGAGCTCGTTGAAAGTTTTTACGATGCAGCTAAATCACAGCAGTTGTTGTATGAATTGTTGAACTACGAGTTTGAGAATCTGCAATTAAACTTTAATAGAAAAAGTTACACGCCTCAAAGGAAAGTGCTCGGTTTTGGTGATACTGGCGTGAACTATGCCTTTTCCGGAACGTGCGTCTTTGCCAAGCCGAGGACCTCTTTACTGCTTGATATTAAGAAGGATGTTGAAAACAAGACTGGACAAGAATACAACTATGCCCTTCTCAACTACTATACAGATGGAAATGCCAAGATTGGAGCTCATAAAGACAGCGAAAAAGACTTGGATCCAGACTTCACTAAACCCTAAGTCTCGGAGCTATCAGAACCATGCAGTTTGCCCGTCCTGATTTCCAGCCCAACAAAGTTCCGTTGCCAAGTGGATCTCTCCTTCTCATGAAGCCACCCACCAATAAGTTCTGAACCCATGAAATTTCAGCCGAGCCTGCTGTGACGGAGCCGAGAATCAGTATCACCTTCCGGAACATCGTAGAGAGACCGCAAGATATTGTAGAGTATCCCCACAAGTCCTTTTCTCGGAAGAGACCATCGGATAAAATGATCGTCGAAGAAGAAACAATTCCCGATGACGACTGGATGACTCGCCTTTATGCCTCTGTAAAGAAAACCAGTGGATGCCTCAAGGAATGGAACCTTGGATTTGGTTTCATAGTGTCCCTTCATCAATATGACTCTCGTCTTTTCATCCACATGTCTCAACATAATAGTCAAGGAAGTACTCAGAAAATTATGATGAACATGGATACCTTTCAGGACTTTTATACAAACTCTTACACGTGAACACGAAATACGCAGCTAGTAGCGTTGTGTGTAACAATCAACTCCTGGTTCTATCACATAAGGGTGAGTTAGTTTTAAAACAACTCTTTTATCTTAAACTTAAGGAAAGTTCCTTAAAAGTAAATGAAAATAATCTTGCTAAAATTAGAGATCTCATGCATGAAATATGTGAAACCATCAAGGAGTCTCTTATAAATTTACTACGAGTTGAAATTCTTAATCATTGTGTTCAAAATGTAAATATACCTCCCAATATAGACTTATTTCATGAATATGTTTCTGCTTTTCGATGTGAAATAGAAAGTAATGTTTTAAAATTGTTTCGCTGTGATGCTTGTGCTATTGGTGACCCCTCACAAGGAAATCATGTCTGTATAACTACTTCATTGCAAGATCAGTCTTGGTGTGTTGGAGACGATGCTATTCTTGTACTTAATGTTAAAACTGTGATTGAAACCTTACAATGTAAAAATGTCATACAATTCTTTAATGAAGATTTCTTTAAATGTATATCATATGATGCTTTGAAAGATTATTTGAAATTGTAAATAAAAATTATTCAATGGAAATTTGTGTGTGATTTTCTTATGTGAAATAATAGAACAAAAAATGTTAAAGAAATATCACTTTATTGAATCATAAATTTTCCCACTTTTTAGGTGGTTTTACATTTCGTCTCAACTTTGTTTGAACAATTTTTCTGATTTTTGGATACTCTAATGCATAAATAAGAGAGAAAAAGTAACATACTTGAACATCTTACAACTAAGAAGTGAAAGTGAAAATTTACTTTACGAATAAACATCATGTCTTTAAAATGTGTAAGAATATCACTAAATAAAAGAAAAAAGTAACATACTTAAACTTTGTACGACAAATAACTTTGACATTAACGTAAATTTTTTTCTTCACATATAAAAATCACGACATTAAAATGTACCATGTAAGAAGAATTAGCATACTTAAAATTTCTACGATAAATAATTTTAACATTTGCGTGAAAATTTACTACATATATAAAAATCATGTCTTTAAAATATCGCTAAATAAAAGAAAAAAGTAACATATTAAACTTTCTACGACAAATAACTTTAACATTAACGCAAAAATTTACTTTACACATAAAAATCACGACTTTAAATTTGACGTGTAGGAGGAAAGTATAACATACCTATAATTTTTACGACAAAGAATTCAAACATTGCCATTCATGTCTTTAAAATGTATAATGACAACTCTAACTTTTAGAAAAAAGAAACACTAAAAATTTACAAAGCAAAGAATTTAAAATTGAACGTGAAAATTAACTTTACATGTACAATCATACTCTTATATCAACGATAAATAAGATAAAAAAGAAGCTCTAAAAATTTATAAGGCAAATAATTTAAATAATACGCGAAAATTTACCACACATATAAAAATTATGTCTTTCAAATGTGTAAGAATAACGCTAAATTAGAGAAAAAGAAATACTAAAAATTTATAAGGTAAGGAATTGAAACAATATGCGAAAATTTATTTCACGCATAAAATTTTTATCTTTAAAATGTGTAAGAATAATGCTAAATTAGAGAAGAAAAAAAAAATAACATACTTAAACTTTCTTCGACAACAATTTAAACAATACGCGACATTTTCATACACAATTATTTTCTTAGGTTAATGTTAAATAATGGGAAATTTAACAGAATAAAAATTTCAAAGATAAAGAATTTTAACCTTTACACGAAAATTTACCTCACAAAAATATCATATCCTTAAACTTTAACGTGACAATTTACTCTTCATATACAATTAAACTCTTAGGTTAATGTTAAATAAGAAAAAAAAAATAATATACTTAAAATTTCTAAGATAAACATAACGTAAAAATTTCGTATCATGTGTTTAAAATGTAACATATAAGAGAAAAAAACTAACATACTTGAACTTTCTATAGCAAAGAATTTAAGCATTAGCGTAAAAATTCACTTTACATATAAAATTCACATCTTTAAATGGGAAGATAAGCAGGTGACGGTAATTAGCCAATCAGGGTAGCGGTAGGTGATACGCCATTCGCCGGCATTTTTAGATCGGAGGATGAGTCACGCTAAAACTTGTTGGAACAGATCGGGAGATTTGTACAGCAAGAACAACAGCATCGACGCGCAAGCAGCGGGTGATGCAACAGCATCGACGCGCAAGCAGCGGGTGATGCTGTGATGTGTCAGCAGGTCTTTGAGATTATCGTTTTCCTACTTTGCCGTTTTCATAATGAAATGTTTGTGAAAACTTGGAGTGAATAAAGTGGATTTCAAAGACACATTAGTAAGTGATAAGGTAGAATTCGCATGGACTTTCTTCCAAAAAGTATGATTCACTTGGAGAATTTAAGATCATTTCTACTTGAAAACTTTTCTATTATTTAAAACATTGAATATTGTTCAAACTCAGTGGGATTATATGCTACAATACGGGTAAAACTTAACAAAATTGTTACATAGAAGAAAAATAGTAAGAGATTTAAAATAAATATTAGTTATAGATACTCCAAAGAAAAAATTTCACCTCTACTTTTCAATCGGAAAATCAATACAAGTTGGAAATTTATGTTACTTCAAGAAAGACTTAGACAATTTACTTTGTAATAATATACGTTAAGGTGTCATATTAACTCGTGCAATAAATGCTGACTAAGGATTATTTTACTTATCAATCTAAGAAAGGTGAATTGGGGGAAAATATTAAATAAATTGTAGATATTAAATACATTGTAGATATGCATTCAAGTTTTGAAAATCGCCTGCAAGACTTTTAAAACATCTTAAGATAATTTGAAAGAAACTTGCGAATTATATGTAAACTACATAACTTTTTATACTCTGAAAGGAAATCACAAGTAACTTAGTTAACTTTTTTCATGGTAACACTCATGTTCAATGACATATTTTTAAAATTTAACCTTCTTTACATGATATTAGTTATAAATTTGTTCAATCTCAGATGCGATATACTATTATTTCTAACATATATGTTACGAATTATGTAAAGTTTTTAAAAGAGTATATGCAAATCACCAATCAGAAACATAAAAATCTAACATCATTCAAACAAACTAAAATAATAAGATATTTTCCTTAGTGGAAATAGTTAACTACTCATGTGATGGAATATACTAGAAAATTTAAATACTGAAAAAAGTTTGCTAGGCAAACTTAAAGAATATTTTTTTTTCTTGTGAAAAACTAGCATAAATTTGAAAAATGTAGAGTTTGTTACTACGTAAAATTGAACATCATCTGGACAAACTAAATTATACGTGAATTTTTTTTTTTATTATTATTATTTGAGAGGTGCTGACAATATATCATTAATATAGAGATTTTTAACTTCCATCCATAATTTCTAAATAACTTATACATAAATTTCAGAAAAACTGAAACGGAATGTGTTTTACAAGAGGCTTATTTTGTAAGATGAATATTCAATATTAATATAACTGAGCAAAGTTCATTCCGGAAAAAACTTGTAAAAGATACTTATATTTTGAAAATAGTTTGAAATATCCTTTTAAATTTATGAATGCTCGCTTTCGAAAGACACAAATAAAACTGATATTACTCATGATAATTATCACATACATAACATTAGTCAAACAAAGTGAAATTTTTATTGCTTGTGACCGATAACTTTTCAGTGAAGCAGAACTTACATAGGAAATTTGTGCAAACTTTTTCAACTTTTAAACCAAGTATCATGTAAAATTATAAATTACGATAGGAAATAGCATACTTCAGAATCGGAACAAGTCTTGTAGTTAAGCTAAATGTATTTCTCAAGGAATTGAAAGCATACCAGAGAAGTCCTTATCATTTCGCATCTTTTCTCATGTTGCAAGAAGACATACTTTGTAAAAGATCGTCTTAGCACTTAACAAAAATCAGTAAAAATAAATATATTTTCTATAGCAAAGATAAAACTTCACAACTTAATTACTTAAATTTAGCTAAGTTGCATATGGTTTATTCACATAACTCGCATATGCTTCGAATGTTGAAATATATTTGTCAGTTGAAATCAAACTCATCGAAAATAAATGCTATCTACATTTTCAAGTCGGAAATTACTATTAAATAAACTTTACATGTAAGACATTATCATGTTAAAAAGAAAAATCTACAAAAATGTAAATGATAATTTTACTGTTGGTACATAAATGATGAATAATTTATGATTTTATTCTAGGCAAACGTTTTATTGTCTAACAGAGAACTTAAACTTTAGCAGAAAAACGAAAAAATATAATTTTTATATCCTATCATGCTTGTCGAAAATTGAATTTATTAGCTGTTGTAATAGATTTTTATTGTCCAAATTTCTATAGTTCTTCCCAGTGCAATAATATTAAGTTCATGTGTAATGAGTAGGTTTTTTTTTGTTGAATCTTATAAATTTAATGAAATTATTATGACCTAAGAGATTGAGTGAACTGAATAAATCAATGACGTAAATTTAAACAGTGACTTGAACTGATACATACTATAACTGTAAAGAAGTATGACAAAGTGATAGATGAAGTGAAAATAGAAGTTGAGTGAAATGTGTTGAAAAAAGTTGAAGACGACAAGAAATTCATAAATGAGAATTATCATTGACTTATATTAACTTCGTTTTTCTTGCTTATGACAAGAAAATACTCTCTTGTTTATTAAGAACCAACTTGATATCTTATCATAGAATGACAATGATGAAATATCTATACATTAAAAAAAAATACCAAACTTAGACATAGCAAATTTCTTGAAATTCATGTATAATGTGAGAAGTTTTCCTGGAAATATAGAAGATACAACATTGAAAGATGTGAATGTTTCGAAGTACTTTATCAGAAATAAAAAAAAAAAAAAAAAAAAAAAAAAAAAAAAAAAATGAGCTGAGGTCCGCTATAAAATTTTTTAGGAGAAAGTTTAAACAAAATTTAAAATCAAACATGCTTTTAAGTGGGAACACATATATTAAAACTATAGCACATTTAACAATTTATATTATGTCATCTCAGTTGGTATCAAACTGAATAATATGAAAAACAACCAGAAACTGAATAAACATGAAAATTATCAATATATGTGGAAAAGTTTCCTTTTTTCACATATAAAAAAAATAACACATTGACATACGTTAAGATCACGAAACATGCGTAATCATATACCGATAAGCGCAACCAATGTTGCGGGGAGATATTCACGTGATGGACAATATCCCATGAATAAATTGAGTGATTTAATTTCTAATGCTAATTCCAATAGTATTCCACGTAACTTCAACTTTATATGTTACACTATAGATATATTTATTTTTCAAATATATTGACTTTCGAAAAATCATCCTTCAATATAAGAATGATCATAGTAAGAATAAAAGAAAAGATACTAAGCATTGATTTAAAGTGTATTTATTTCAACTTAGCAACAATGCGTGAAACGAAAATTGCTTCGAACCAAAGTATAACTATCCAATTTCATTGATTCCTACAAGGAAATTTTTCTCATCTAGTAATTGAATTTTTTTTCTCGTACACATTATAAGTGTTGTCCAATCAGGTGTAGAATAGCTGAAGATATCCGACCTCTTTCTAAATATTAATAAGTCACTGTTGAAAAACTTATAAAAATTTCAATTTACACTTAAAGTTTTTTTTTTATATATATATATATATATATATATATATATATATATATATATATATATATATATATATATATATATATATATATATATATATATATTTCAAAGAATTTTTTCAAATCAATATGTATATTTAAATACTGAAACTTATTCACTTCAATAAATGTATGTTTAAGTTATAAAACTTGTCGCATGTATAGAAAAATTTTAACTTTTCGTCTTCGTATAAATCGATAACTTATACACTAGTTCTTCATCAATTAATCTTCTAAGTAAATCTTTCAAAGGTAAAAACATACCTATAGCTTTGCATTTGTAACAAGTTAAATTGTACATGTTTCTCGTGAAATTAAAATTTTATATGTTTTTCATGAAAATATATAAAATTTTGTAACTTTCACATGAAACATGTACAATTTAACTTGTTACAGCAAAGCTATAGGTATGTTTTTACCTTTGAAAGATTTACTTAGAAGATTAATTGATGAAGAACTAGTGTATAAGTTATCGATTTATACGAAGACGAAAAGTTACAATTTTTCAATACATACGACAAGTTTTATAACTTAAACATACATTTATTGAAGTGAATAAGTTTCAGTATTTAAATATACATATTGATTTGAAAAAATTCTTTGAAATAAATATATATATATATATATATATATATATATAATCTAAAAAAAAAAAAAAACTTTAAGTGTAAATTGAAATTTTTATAAGTTTTTCAACAGTGACTTATTAATATTTAGAAAGAGGTCGGATATCTTCAGCTATTCTACACCTGATTGGACAACACTTATAATGTGTACGAGAAAAAAAATTCAATTACTAGATGAGAAAAATTTCCTTGTAGGAATCAATGAAATTGGATAGTTATACTTTGGTTCGAAGCAATTTTCGTTTCACGCATTGTTGCTAAGTTGAAATAAATACACTTTAAATCAATGCTTAGTATCTTTTCTTTTATTCTTACTATGATCATTCTTATATTGAAGGATGATTTTTCGAAAGTCAATATATTTGAAAAATAAATATATCTATAGTGTAACATATAAAGTTGAAGTTACGTGGAATACTATTGGAATTAGCATTAGAAATTAAATCACTCAATTTATTCATGGGATATTGTCCATCACGTGAATATCTTCCCGCAACATTGGTTGCTCTTATCGGTATATGATTACGCATGTTTCGTGATCTTAACGTATGTCAATGTGTTATTTTTTTTTATATGTGAAAAAAGGAAACTTTTCCACATATATTGATAATTTTCATGTTTATTCAGTTTGTGGTTATTTTTCATATTATTCAGTTTGATACCAACTGAGATGACATAATATAAATTGTTAAATGTGCTATAGTTTTAATATATGTGTTCCCACTTAAAAGCATGTTTGATTTTAAATTTTGTTTAAACTTTCTCCTAAAAAATTTTATAGCGGACCTCAGCTCATTTTTTTTTTTTTTTTTTTTTTTTTTTTATTTCTGATAAAGTACTTCGAAACATTCACATCTTTCAATGTTGTATCTTCTATATTTCCAGGAAAACTTCTCACATTATACATGAATTTCAAGAAATTTGCTATGTCTAAGTTTGGTATTTTTTTTTAATGTATAGATATTTCATCATTGTCATTCTATGATAAGATATCAAGTTGGTTCTTAATAAACAAGAGAGTATTTTCTTGTCATAAGCAAGAAAAACGAAGTTAATATAAGTCAATGATAATTCTCATTTATGAATTTCTTGTCGTCTTCAACTTTTTTCAACACATTTCACTCAACTTCTATTTTCACTTCATCTATCACTTTGTCATACTTCTTTACAGTTATAGTATGTATCAGTTCAAGTCATTGTTTAAATTTACGTCATTGATTTATTCAGTTCACTCAATCTCTTAGGTCATAATAATTTCATTAAATTTATAAGATTCAACAAAAAAAAACCTACTCATTACACATGAACTTAATATTATTGCACTGGGAAGAACTATAGAAATTTGGACAATAAAAATCTATTACAACAGCTAATAAATTCAATTTTCGACAAGCATGATAGGATATAAAAATTATATTTTTTCGTTTTTCTGCTAAAGTTTAAGTTCTCTGTTAGACAATAAAACGTTTGCCTAGAATAAAATCATAAATTATTCATCATTTATGTACCAACAGTAAAATTATCATTTACATTTTTGTAGATTTTTCTTTTTAACATGATAATGTCTTACATGTAAAGTTTATTTAATAGTAATTTCCGACTTGAAAATGTAGATAGCATTTATTTTCGATGAGTTTGATTTCAACTGACAAATATATTTCAACATTCGAAGCATATGCGAGTTATGTGAATAAACCATATGCAACTTAGCTAAATTTAAGTAATTAAGTTGTGAAGTTTTATCTTTGCTATAGAAAATATATTTATTTTTACTGATTTTTGTTAAGTGCTAAGACGATCTTTTACAAAGTATGTCTTCTTGCAACATGAGAAAAGATGCGAAATGATAAGGACTTCTCTGGTATGCTTTCAATTCCTTGAGAAATACATTTAGCTTAACTACAAGACTTGTTCCGATTCTGAAGTATGCTATTTCCTATCGTAATTTATAATTTTACATGATACTTGGTTTAAAAGTTGAAAAAGTTTGCACAAATTTCCTATGTAAGTTCTGCTTCACTGAAAAGTTATCGGTCACAAGCAATAAAAATTTCACTTTGTTTGACTAATGTTATGTATGTGATAATTATCATGAGTAATATCAGTTTTATTTGTGTCTTTCGAAAGCGAGCATTCATAAATTTAAAAGGATATTTCAAACTATTTTCAAAATATAAGTATCTTTTACAAGTTTTTTCCGGAATGAACTTTGCTCAGTTATATTAATATTGAATATTCATCTTACAAAATAAGCCTCTTGTAAAACACATTCCGTTTCAGTTTTTCTGAAATTTATGTATAAGTTATTTAGAAATTATGGATGGAAGTTAAAAATCTCTATATTAATGATATATTGTCAGCACCTCTCAAATAATAATAAAAAAAAAAAAAATTCACGTATAATTTAGTTTGTCCAGATGATGTTCAATTTTACGTAGTAACAAACTCTACATTTTTCAAATTTATGCTAGTTTTTCACAAGAAAAAAAAATATTCTTTAAGTTTGCCTAGCAAACTTTTTTCAGTATTTAAATTTTCTAGTATATTCCATCACATGAGTAGTTAACTATTTCCACTAAGGAAAATATCTTATTATTTTAGTTTGTTTGAATGATGTTAGATTTTTATGTTTCTGATTGGTGATTTGCATATACTCTTTTAAAAACTTTACATAATTCGTAACATATATGTTAGAAATAATAGTATATCGCATCTGAGATTGAACAAATTTATAACTAATATCATGTAAAGAAGGTTAAATTTTAAAAATATGTCATTGAACATGAGTGTTACCATGAAAAAAGTTAACTAAGTTACTTGTGATTTCCTTTCAGAGTATAAAAAGTTATGTAGTTTACATATAATTCGCAAGTTTCTTTCAAATTATCTTAAGATGTTTTAAAAGTCTTGCAGGCGATTTTCAAAACTTGAATGCATATCTACAATGTATTTAATATCTACAATTTATTTAATATTTTCCCCCAATTCACCTTTCTTAGATTGATAAGTAAAATAATCCTTAGTCAGCATTTATTGCACGAGTTAATATGACACCTTAACGTATATTATTACAAAGTAAATTGTCTAAGTCTTTCTTGAAGTAACATAAATTTCCAACTTGTATTGATTTTCCGATTGAAAAGTAGAGGTGAAATTTTTTCTTTGGAGTATCTATAACTAATATTTATTTTAAATCTCTTACTATTTTTCTTCTATGTAACAATTTTGTTAAGTTTTACCCGTATTGTAGCATATAATCCCACTGAGTTTGAACAATATTCAATGTTTTAAATAATAGAAAAGTTTTCAAGTAGAAATGATCTTAAATTCTCCAAGTGAATCATACTTTTTGGAAGAAAGTCCATGCGAATTCTACCTTCACTTACTAATGTGTCTTTGAAATCCACTTTATTCACTCCAAGTTTTCACAAACATTTCATTATGAAAACGGCAAAGTAGGAAAACGATAATCTCAAAGACCTGCTGACACATCACAGCATCACCCGCTGCTTGCGCGTCGATGCTGTTGCATCACCCGCTGCTTGCGCGTCGATGCTGTTGTTCTTGCTGTACAAATCTCCCGATCTGTTCCAACAAGTTTTAGCGTGACTCATCCTCCGATCTAAAAATGCCGGCGAATGGCGTATCACCTACCGCTACCCTGATTGGCTAATTACCGTCACCTGCTTATCTTCCCATTTAAAGATGTGAATTTTATATGTAAAGTGAATTTTTACGCTAATGCTTAAATTCTTTGCTATAGAAAGTTCAAGTATGTTAGTTTTTTTCTCTTATATGTTACATTTTAAACACATGATACGAAATTTTTACGTTATGTTTATCTTAGAAATTTTAAGTATATTATTTTTTTTTTCTTATTTAACATTAACCTAAGAGTTTAATTGTATATGAAGAGTAAATTGTCACGTTAAAGTTTAAGGATATGATATTTTTGTGAGGTAAATTTTCGTGTAAAGGTTAAAATTCTTTATCTTTGAAATTTTTATTCTGTTAAATTTCCCATTATTTAACATTAACCTAAGAAAATAATTGTGTATGAAAATGTCGCGTATTGTTTAAATTGTTGTCGAAGAAAGTTTAAGTATGTTATTTTTTTTCTTCTCTAATTTAGCATTATTCTTACACATTTTAAAGATAAAAATTTTATGCGTGAAATAAATTTTCGCATATTGTTTCAATTCCTTACCTTATAAATTTTTAGTATTTCTTTTTCTCTAATTTAGCGTTATTCTTACACATTTGAAAGACATAATTTTTATATGTGTGGTAAATTTTCGCGTATTATTTAAATTATTTGCCTTATAAATTTTTAGAGCTTCTTTTTTATCTTATTTATCGTTGATATAAGAGTATGATTGTACATGTAAAGTTAATTTTCACGTTCAATTTTAAATTCTTTGCTTTGTAAATTTTTAGTGTTTCTTTTTTCTAAAAGTTAGAGTTGTCATTATACATTTTAAAGACATGAATGGCAATGTTTGAATTCTTTGTCGTAAAAATTATAGGTATGTTATACTTTCCTCCTACACGTCAAATTTAAAGTCGTGATTTTTATGTGTAAAGTAAATTTTTGCGTTAATGTTAAAGTTATTTGTCGTAGAAAGTTTAATATGTTACTTTTTTCTTTTATTTAGCGATATTTTAAAGACATGATTTTTATATATGTAGTAAATTTTCACGCAAATGTTAAAATTATTTATCGTAGAAATTTTAAGTATGCTAATTCTTCTTACATGGTACATTTTAATGTCGTGATTTTTATATGTGAAGTAAATTTTTACTTTAATGTTCAAGTTATTTGTCGTACAAAGTTTAAGTATGTTACTTTTTTCTTTATTTAGCAATATTTTACATATTTTAAAGACATGATTTTTATGTATATAGTAAATTTTCGCGTAAAGGTTAAAATTATTTCTCGTAGAAATTTTAAGTATGCTAATTCTTCTTACACGTCACATTTTAAAGTCGTGATTTTTATATGTGAAGAAAAAAATTTACGTTAATGTCAAAGTTATTTGTCGTACAAAGTTTAAGTATGTTACTTTTTTCTCTTATTTAGTGATATTCTTACACATTTTAAAGACATGATGTTTATTCGTAAAGTAAATTTTCACGTTCACTTTTGAATTCTTAGTTGTAAGATGTTCAAGTATGTTACTTTTTCTCTCTTATTTATGCATTAGAGTATCCAAAAATCAGAAAAATTGTTCAAACAAAGTTGAGACGAAATGTAAAACCACCTAAAAAGTGGGAAAATTTATGATTCAATAAAGTGATATTTCTTTAACATTTTTTGTTCTATTATTTCACATAAGAAAATCACACACAAATTTCCATTGAATAATTTTTATTTACAATTTCAAATAATCTTTCAAAGCATCATATGATATACATTTAAAGAAATCTTCATTAAAGAATTGTATGACATTTTTACATTGTAAGATTTCAATCACATTTTTAACATTAAGTACAAGAATAGCATCGTCTCCAACACACCAAGACTGATCTTGCAATGAAGTAGTTATACAGACATGATTTCCTTGTGAGGGGTCACCAATAGCACAAGCATCACAGCGAAACAATTTTAAAACATTACTTTCTATTTCACATCGAAAAGCAGAAACATATTCATGAAATAAGTCTATATTGGGAGGTATATTTACATTTTGAACACAATGATTAAGAATTTCAACTCGTAGTAAATTTATAAGAGACTCCTTGATGGTTTCACATATTTCATGCATGAGATCTCTAATTTTAGCAAGATTATTTTCATTTACTTTTAAGGAACTTTCCTTAAGTTTAAGATAAAAGAGTTGTTTTAAAACTAACTCACCCTTATGTGATAGAACCAGGAGTTGATTGTTACACACAACGCTACTAGCTGCGTATTTCGTGTTCACGTGTAAGAGTTTGTTATAAAAGTCCTGAAAGGTATCCATGTTCATCATAATTTTCTGAGTACTTCCTTGACTATTATGTTGAGACATGTGGATGAAAAGACGAGAGTCATATTGATGAAGGGACACTATGAAACCAAATCCAAGGTTCCATTCCTTGAGGCATCCACTGGTTTTCTTTACAGAGGCATAAAGGCGAGTCATCCAGTCGTCATCGGGAATTGTTTCTTCTTCGACGATCATTTTATCCGATGGTCTCTTCCGAGAAAAGGACTTGTGGGGATACTCTACAATATCTTGCGGTCTCTCTACGATGTTCCGGAAGGTGATACTGATTCTCGGCTCCGTCACAGCAGGCTCGGCTGAAATTTCATGGGTTCAGAACTTATTGGTGGGTGGCTTCATGAGAAGGAGAGATCCACTTGGCAACGGAACTTTGTTGGGCTGGAAATCAGGACGGGCAAACTGCATGGTTCTGATAGCTCCGAGACTTAGGGTTTAGTGAAGTCTGGATCCAAGTCTTTTTCGCTGTCTTTATGAGCTCCAATCTTGGCATTTCCATCTGTATAGTAGTTGAGAAGGGCATAGTTGTATTCTTGTCCAGTCTTGTTTTCAACATCCTTCTTAATATCAAGCAGTAAAGAGGTCCTCGGCTTGGCAAAGACGCACGTTCCGGAAAAGGCATAGTTCACGCCAGTATCACCAAAACCGAGCACTTTCCTTTGAGGCGTGTAACTTTTTCTATTAAAGTTTAATTGCAGATTCTCAAACTCGTAGTTCAACAATTCATACAACAACTGCTGTGATTTAGCTGCATCGTAAAAACTTTCAACGAGCTCAATATGTAAATCAGACGACATTTTCACTTCAAACTAATAAGCACAACTTCGAAGAAACAGCAAACGCACCTTCACTTGACAAAATCAGGAGAGAAATGGGGTCCTCGCTGAATACAAGTTCGTGAGTGACGCAGCTCACCCCTTCTAATTGGCTGGCAGTCAAAACAACGCCCTCTAGCGTGAAACCTGATTGGTTAGGCTTCCCCTAACACCTATCCATCTTTATCGCCATGCAATATCCTGTCCCAAACTGTTCAAACCTGTTCAGGCAGAATGAGTCATCCGATTAACACCTGCTCGTATCTAGATCTCACACAAGATGTTGCCATACCTTAAATGCTAAATCTTAACATAGAATGACGTCATATTCACTGTGACGTCACTACTAAAAATACCTATAATTCTAAGTTATTCGTTTAGAAGCAGCCCTAGAACAACTCAACTTCCAGTGACGTCATCGTCCCCTCGACCCATCCCGCATCCCTCCTTAAAACTATATCAGGGTGTTGCCACACTTAAAAAGTTAAACTTTAACATATTCTCTCTATGACGTCATTCCCACTGCATTCCCACAGTGACGTCATACAATTAGAGCCTATCACTATTACGTTTTCGTTTAGAGGCAGTATAAATACAACTCAACTCCGCCTTAAATTTATGTCTCAAGATGTAAGGTGTTGCCACCTAACTAAACTGTAACATAAAACACATTATGACGTCATACCCGCTGTGACGTCACGCAATAAAAGCCTATCACTCTAACTTATTCGCTAAGAAGCAGTCCTAGAACAACTCAACTCCGTCTGAAAGATAAACCGAAACTAAAAAGTGTTGCCACCGCTCAAAACTTTGATATAAAACAAATTATGACGTCATACCCACTGTGACGTCATACACAAACAGCTTATAACGAAACCGAAACTAAAACAGCAGCAGGAGGGGAACAACTCAACTCCAATTCCGGTCACGTGACTTCCTGTGACGTCATATCCTGTGATGTCACTTCCTGTGACGTCATATCCTGTGACGCCAACTTCCGGTGACGTCATCGTCCCTCGTCCCATCCCGCATCCCGCCTTATGGCCCCGGAGCCCCACTTTCTAACTACTAATGTATCTACGAGGCAGGTCTGACGCTAAATTTCAGCAAATGCGCATTCGGAAAAAAGAAGCTAACAATACTAGGACACCTTGTTGATCAACACGGAATCTATCCAGATCCACAAAAGTTGGCAGCTGTAACAAAGTTTCCAGTTCCAGAGAATATTGCAGTTGTCCGTGGTTTTCTGGGTTTGTGCTCATATTACAGACGGTTTATAAAAAACTTCGCGGATATCGTAAGACTGCTGCATGATCTATTGAAGAAAGATGCAAAGTTTTCTTGGAGCACATCCCAGTGGGAATCGTTTTCATCCCTTAAGAAACTACTGACCAGTGGTCCTGTCTTGTGACATTTCCTACCTAACGCAGAAACGAAAATCCATTCAGACGCTAGTGGATATGGTATTGGGGCAGTACTAGTACAGATCCAAAATGGCGAAGAAAGACCAATAGCCTATGCGTCCAGGACCTTGACAGCAGCCGAAAAGAACTATTCGACCACCGAAAAGGAATGCCTTGCCGTCATCTGGGCGATTAGTAAATTCAGGCCGTATCTCTTTAGAAAACCATTCACTGTCGTAACAGATCACCACTCTTTGTGTTGGCTTGCCAGTGTCAAAGATCCATCTGGAAGACTTGCACGGTGGGCTCTGAGATTACAGGAGTACGACATTAACATCGTCTACAAGAGTGGCCGCAAACATTCCGATGCTGATTCACTATCAAGAAAACCCCTTTTAGATGTAGCTGTTGAAGACAGTGATGAAATTCCTTTCCTTGCATCTGTCACAGATTATCGAAAAGAGCAGCTAAAAGATAAGCAGATAAGGGCAGTAATCAAAACTCTCCAGAGAGGTGACGGATGCCAAAGTTATCAAATGGAGAAGGGTGTGCTGTACAAAAAGAATTATGACCCTATGGGACAGCAATGGCTCTTGGTAGTACCAAAACAACTACGAATCGATATTCTAAAAAGTCTTCATTATGCGCCAACCGCCGGTCATCTCGGATTCGCTAAAACTTATGACCGAATAAGGAGGAAATACTACTGGCCAGGCCTATACAGGAATACGCGCCGGTATGTGTCGCATTGTCGAGAATGTCAAAGGCGGAAATCTCCACCTCAACGTCCGCCTGGGAAACTTCACCCAATAACGCCACCTGACGTACCTTTTACCAAGATTGGAATAGATCTACTTGGACGCTTCCCAGTCACTCGTAATGGAAACCGGTGGATTATTGTTTGCACAGATTACCTGACGCGATTCACTGTCACTAAAGCATTACCAACCGCTTAAGCCACAGAAATAGCTAAATTCATAGTGGAGGAAGTAATACTGAAGCATGGTGCTCCCAAAGAAATGATAAGTGATCGAGGACGTTCTTTTTTATTCAATATTGTAAAGGATATTAATCGTTTGTGTCAGACGTCTCATCTTCTAACCACTGCCTACCATCCACAAACCGGCAGACGATTTAACAAAACTCTGGCAGACATGCTGTCCATGTACGTAGAAGTCGAGCAACTAAATTGGGATACCATCTTACTCTTTGTAACTTTCGCTTACAACTCGTCGAAACAAGACACTACGGGATTTAGTCCATTCTTTCTCGTCCATGGTAGAGAAATCGAAACTCCCCTCGACGTAATTTTTCCACACAATTCAGAAAATCACAATGATAATTACGTGCAACGTCTTATTACGAGGGCTGAAGAAGCTAGGCAGCTTGCAAAAATCCATATCCTCGACGCTCAAGCAAATGATAAACGCCGGTACGACAAGAGACATCGATCAGTCAGCTATAATAGAGGAGACCTAGTTTGGGTCTTTACCCCAGTGAGAAAAGTTGGACTGTCAGAAAAGCTTCTCAGACGTTACTTCGGTCCCTATCGAATAACACGACGAATATCTGACGTAACATACGAAGTAGAGAGCTTGGAAGAGAAAAGCAGACGACAGAAACAAAAAGACACAGTACACGTCCTAAGATTAAAACCCTATCTCGATCCTAAGGAACAATTACAAGACGAAAGAGAGTACAGAGATGAGACATTTACCAGACCTGTTACGAGGAGCCAGACCAGATTGCAGCGGGACGCTACTTTCTCCTAGTGAGGGAGAAATGTAGCGAAACTCATTCTATCGAGCCGAGCCTGCGTGGATCGGTTGGTAGAGCATCGGAAAGCTAAGCGGAAGGTTGCGCGATCAAAACCCACTGCCGCCAAAATCTCAAGTTTATTTACTTTATTTATTTATTATTTCTAATATTGTTTCTAGAAGGAATCTAGGAAGTTCGTCCATCGTATATATGCAAATTCTATTGTTCTGATTCTTATACTTCCTGTTTGGAAGATCCTTAAAATGTATATAAGTTGATGCTCCCAGAATTGGGGGAATAAAAGTCTTGAGTTTACTTGCGGATTGTTCATTCATTCATTTCCTTCGATAGCGTATTCTACGCTACAATATAAAATAAAATTGCTACAACTTTTAAACTATTATTTATAGTTATAGTTAAAATGTAAAATTGTTTTTCAAGCTAAAATAGACAAACAATTTTACATACAATTGTAGTAAACACTATAATTTCAAACATGTACAACGAGCACAATGTTATATTGAAATTTTAGCAGTTCTGAATCGATACAAAACTAAATAGGGACCTCATACACAAGCACTAACCACGGACATAGCGGCAAACATCAACAAAAGCCTAGGCGAATGCAACCAAAACGGCATCACACAACTCGGCAATAGCTGATATTACTTCAGCATAAACTTCGGCAAAAATGACAATCACAGCAACGTAAATACCTATAATTGCGCCCACTATACCGGTGCAAATCTCTGTAATATCATCGACCACGGTAATATCGGGTATTGCAACAACGCTCAACAAAAATACCTTCCCACCAATGCAAAAATAAGTGTAAATACCCAATATACAGGTGCAAATTTCTGCAATAGCGGTTATTACATCGCCAAAACAACCGACAAAAAGGATCATCACACAACGTAAATCTCGGTGATAGCGCTTGCCATTCGGGACAAATCTTCAAAATAACTGTCGTAACATCAGCGTAACGTTCGACTAAACGGCTATCACACGCCAACGCAAATAACGGCTATACAGGGTATAATATTAAAGGAAGCAACGGCAAAAAAGTAGCCGTTGCATTGGAGGTTTGGGGAAATCTAAACGTATGCAGTTTCAGTGGTTAGACTTGTAACTTGTACGCAAAGTAAAAAAGGATATTAACAACAGCGTAATACTTGTCGAAAACAAATTATCACACCAACGTAATTAGTGCCGAATGCAATTTTCTCTCCGATTGCAAACCTCCTATTATATTGGCTCAATACTTGACGGAAAAAAAATTTCGAAGAATATAAAAAAAATTTTGGTGCGATTTTGTTTGGTGCTTTTTTACAGATAAAACCGGTTTCTCGCAACAATTTTTATTTTCAGTTATACTTTAATTTTATAATTATTTATATTTTAACTTAATTTGGTACTAATCCGTTTACCGTGTACCAGCCAAAAAAATCGCTAAAAAGAAGGCCTAAATAATCTAAACTAACAACTTTCAAATAATTTATAATTTCTATATTTAGAATTGGCGATACATTTACGCGCCATTTATGTGGGTCAACATTGAGGCTTGGCGCCAACTGGTAACCGCCTAACGGAAGAGTACCCTTAATATTTATATTGTTACGAATTTTTGTATATTTGTAAATATTTTATAGTATTAATTATGTAAAAAGAAAAATTTATGAACATTTCGCATAAGGCAGTGCAAGAACTTGTTTTTACTTCGCTTTCTTGCAATGCGTCTCTAAATGCTGGAAAACGAGTTTTACAGGGAGAAGACTATTTAACATTATGGTTAATGACAATCTCAATCCCTTGGCGAGATAGAGCCAAGTTGGTGATGGTTTGGCGACACTTTAGGTACCCATGTACCTGTATAGGGCTTTTTGACTGCGATCTGGAAAATTCTCCAAATTTCTAACTCTAGAAGATTCGCGAAGGATTAGCTTTCCTATATAAGGTCAAGAGAGCGGGTGATCTAGATAGTCTTTCAGCAAGCATTCAGAGTAGTTCCGAAAGTGAACTGTATTGCATTGTCTTTTGCGTCGATTTTAGCAGTTGTGTATCTAGTTTTTAACCACTGTTTGTGCTCCATTGTTGTGTAAAGAGCTGTATTGAGTCTATTAGAACGGAAAGTTCTGCAGTTTTAAAGGAATTTGCTAAGAGTTATAACGGAATAAATTTCTTCAAGTTTTAATCTGCTTTGTCTTCAAGTCTTTTGAACTCATCCACACAACAATATTTTAACTTAATTTTATTATTATTTATATTTTAGTTTTCTTTTAGTTACCTTGTTTTTGAATTTTACGATTTTTCAGATCGTTAAATGAAAAAAATCTCCAAATGCCCTTTTGACTACATTTGTTCCCCTTTTTCTTAAATGTAAACTCCTATATCTTTCAACGGATCCCCAGCAAAGGGGAGCTGCACAGCTAGTAACACATAAAAACAGAGTTTTAAAAAAATAGTTTACACGCATTATCAATTTTTATATTCATTAACACAGCGTCGATATCAAAAACATTTCTATCAGCAAAATGTGCGGCAAACTACGTTTCAAAATTTATTTATTAAAAAGAAACGTCAGTTAATGCTCCAACATCCAACTATCATTGATTTATTCTGATTAAAGTAATTTTATTACTTATTTTATAAAACAAATTTTGGCAACAGGAAAGAGTTTCATCAGTTATGGTTATTTAATGGTTATTTTAGTGCGATTGGATGACGGCAAGTTGATTTATTAGTATTCCTTAAAAGCAACCCTTTAGTGACAGTAACAGCCCCTAAATATTATAGCAAGCATTGCCATCGAACCTATCTGCCAAGTATCAGGCCGATTGGATGACGGCAAGGGGTTAATTAGGCCTCCGCAGACTTAACTCCCATTTATAAACAAACACACAAAGTTAAAGTTACTATAAAGGACTGCAGCGGTGATGCCCTATCTCTCTAAGTGGTAGATTCTCGATACTTAGCATTTATATTCGTTTTTCGCTTTGACGGCATATAAGCATTATTTGAAAGTTTTCAGTCAATTTCAATAATCTTCGGTAAATCTACAATGGGCAATTCCCGCATTTTTTAAAAACGAGTGAAATTAGTTTATATTTATGAAGAATTTCCTTCTGATTCCAAATCTATAATAATAAAACAAGCTGTGTGTCTGTCTGTCTGTCTGTCTGTGGCTCTGTGGATCAATAGAAACCTACATAAAATTGGAGTAGAGCTCTGAAATTTTCAGCATAAGTAGTTTTGGCCTTCTAATTTTACGCATCACAAACAGAATGTTAAAATTTTAATTAGTTCTTTTTTAATTAATTTTTTAATTAATTAATAAATATGTTACAAAACGATATCAAATAGGGCTACAGATCTGAAATTTTCAACACAAGTAGTTTTGGCCTTCTAATTGGACTGACAAAAAGAATGTTAAAATTTAAATTTGTTTATCAATTAATTTTTTCACAAAAAGTGTCTTCGAATAGGCCTAGATCTCTGAAAGTTTCAACATAAGTAGTTTTAGCTTCTAATTTTGCTTTCCACAAACACGTGTTAAAATAATCTTAAAGGGGTGTTGTATTATTGTACTAACGGGGAATTTTTTTTTTCTTGACAAGGAAGAGGCTTCCTATATTAAGTTTTTACGTAGCAATTAGGTTTTAGTGAGTGAAGCGAGCCTATGCTTACGCAGCAATGAACCTTTTAATGAGTGAAATAAGCCTGTGTTTATGTGTCCATGAACTTTTCAGCGAACGAAAAGAGCTCGATTTTGCGTAGCGATGAACCTTCCTGCGAGCGAAGCGCCAAAAACTGGGTTCTATACACGAATGACAGATTTCCGCGATGCGAGGCCTCACAGCTAGCTAAAATATTACACATGTTAAAATTTCGTAGCGAAGCACGGGTATTTAGCTAGTATTTAAATAAAAGTTCTTTAAAAAAATTAGTTATTCAAATATTAAGAAAAGAAAATGCCTCAAAACCGAGCCAAAACCAGTCCAATCAAAACACACAACAAAATCTGTGACGTCAAGGGTTCCTACTGTTCTGTGGTTATCGTGAGGTTTCTGCCAAATAGTTGGCGTTGAAATAGTTGGCGCTGGTAGACCATTGCAATATCACTAATAAGGTAAGTGTCCACGAGGGAGAAAACTCGCGCGAGTTCCATGCGAGGAACTTGCTGCACTGTTTCCACTGCATATGCAAGTTTACTCGCGGAGGGGTGGTTGAAATTTTCTCCCAGTAGAAATCTTGCATAGGTGTGTCCACGACGGCGGCGTGTAACTGCGAGAAGGAAATGGATTCTCTGCGGGAAATCGGCTGTAATTTTGCTTTTGTCTAATAACGGCAATATTTGTTTTTCATTTATTCAGGATTTTTAGATGATTAGATTAGATGAAAATAATTTATTAGGAGACAAGATTTTAGGTAAAATAATACACCGCATAAAATTAATTGGCAGCTCAATTATATAAAAAATATATATTATCATTTAAATTATTAACCATGTATAATAAATAATTGTTAACATATTACAAGAATTAAAATTATTTCTTTGAAGAATAATAATTGTTGTGAACAACAGGCAAATTTTAAAGACAATTATATTTTTTCTATGAATTTTTATCTAAAAAAAGGAATTTTAGGAAAAGATAAGAATCGTTATTTATAAATTTAATGGTATTGTATTATTATCTATTTTATGTATAACAATTATTACGCAAATTATTTTTGAATATACATTATACTGATCTTAAGTACAGTTTTATGTGGTGAAGTTTTTTTTTTTTTTTTTTCATTTTTGCTATAATATCACTTTTATGAAACAAAAGTATGTTTTAAACAGATATTTTGTAAAATATTTTAATAATTTCCTGTTTTTCATAAGAGTATGAAAACTCTTATGAAGAAGTAATTATCTGATTAAATAACGGATATGCATTTGAGAAAGTTGAAAAAATCTAAAAAATCAAAATAAGGATCAATAGTTAATTTGCATTTTATAGTTAATCTGAATAATACGATACATCGCATTAACATAACAATAAAATTAATTTAATTCACATAATAATAACAAATTCCAAATTGAAAACTAAAAAAAAAAAAAAAGTTAACGGGGATCGAACCAGGAATCTTTCGAGTGCAAAAGAAGATTCTACGCACTACGCCATCTGGCCCAACACATAAATGAGTGAAGTATAAATGTTGTACAAGTTCTTTTTTCAGTTTATTTAATTAAAATAAAATGGAGTTTTGCACAGGCAATAAACATTAATTTTCATTACATCTAGTCAAAAGATCTTCATGGTATATTTTCTAATACTGCAAAAAGAAAATTATGCACGATAACGCATGAAGGAAATTGTTTCGCTACATGAGCAGAATGAATCATACTGTGCCTTTTTAAACCTTATTTAACCTTATATTTGATACGAACGTATTTTAATATTTTTAATTAATCAAATTCATGCTATTTTTACTTAATCCAAGATAGTTTTACCAATTTCTACTAAACTCAGAAACTTCCAAATGAATGTGTCATTCGGATCTTCAAAGGTAGAAAATCGACATGCGTTTATATTTACAATCTTGTAATTTTTGCAAAAGCTCATCTTTAATCCTATGCAATAATGATAAGTCCTATACAGTGCGAATAATTCAAAAGAATTATTTAATAAAATCATCTTCACGATTGAGGATTCGACTGTCAACTTGCGGCGAGAAGCTGCAATATTTCCCAAACGGCTGGAATCAAGGAAGAAAACTTGCAGAACTAGTGTCCACGAGAGGATTTTCTTTCGGCGCAAGTCTTGCTGCAACTGACTAAAATTTCCCGATAGTGGACTCGCAAGGGTGTGTACACGAGCGAGAAGCCGTTTTGCATCGAACTCGCGCGCGTTTTCTCGCCCGTGGACACTTACCTATAGGTTGGCGCGATTTGCGAGAAACTTGCAAAACTGGTTTCCGCTGCCGCATTTCAAGCCAAGATGTTTGGGAAGCCATGGCATCACATTCAATTCGAGTCGAATGAATCGTTGTCTCGCCAACGTTTAACAGGGAAACTTTGATTACAAATTTAAAAAAAAAAAAAAAAAGGCGAAATTTTTCTGTTTATGGCCTTTTCGAAACATTTAGAACTGAATAAAAAAAATCTAATTAAATGCGGGAATTGTCCATTGAGGCTGCAAGAGATGAGGTCAAATTGAGTTGAAATAATCCATTGCTATGCCAGATTCTATATATATTGTTGCGTGGATGGGTTCGAAAGACTTGAAACCAAAGCAGATCAAAACTTGTAGAAATTTATTCCGATATAACTCTTCACAGATTCTTTTACAACTCCAAAACTTTCCGTTCTAATAGACTCAATGCAGCTCTTTACACAACAATGGAGCACAAACAGCAGTTAAAAACTAGATACACAACTGCTAAAATTGTTCGCCAACCGAAAAATTAGAGCCAAGTGGCTTAGATATAGTGCCAATATTGATCAACGCGGTGCCACACAACACACCTAATGATATACGTAGGTGTGTGGCGGTCTCGTGTACAAAAGACAGATACTACACCTAGGCACTAGTAATTACTTTAGCCTTATGGTTAGAGCGTCGCTCTTCAGATCTGGGAGTCCCGAGTTCGACTTCCTGTTAGCGCACATCTCTACAGGTGTTTCACCTTAGACGGCCTTCTTACATTTGATCTTGTAATGAACACATCCTGGAAAAAAGATATAATATATTTATTAAGTTGACTAAAATCCAACTGAAAACATCCCATAATGACATGCACGTATAGTGGTATGGTAAACAACTTTTAAATGTTAGATATATATGATAACTGTAATGCAGAAGATATTTCCTAATAAAATATATAGGAATTTTAACAAATTTATTTGGTTTAAATGTTATTAATACTCATTAAACAAAATCAAAATGTCAATACCCACTGAGCACAATACGTCTTTGATAACAACCCAAAATGTAAACAAAAACAGGATGAAATTAAAACGTAGAAAAACAAACGATGCATAAAAAATATGCTTTAAAATAGCACATGTGCAAAAGGTGTTTACGGTATCTACTAACAGTAAATATATTGAAATATTACAATAAAATTAGAACCGCTTATCGGAGAGACGATTGTAATAAATAAAAATAATCAGAAAAATGAGGGAGACACATTAAAATAACTTTTGGTTTTACTCTAATGTAATAAAAAAAATTCCTTGCCATTCCAAGATTTTTTTTTCTTGTCAATAAATTTTAATGAAAGCAACTTTTAATCAAATTTGAAAGTTGTGCTTTACAATCTCCATGAAGTAAATCTTTTATATACCAAATTTCGTACTTCTAGGAGCAAAACTGTAGATTTGTATAAGGTTCAGACGCACAGACAACTCAGTTTTATACATGTAGATTCATAGACTCGAATGTTATGATAGGAGTTTGTATGGAAGTTTTCGCCTATATAAACTTTGTACGAAATTATACCCATTTAATGTTCCAGTAGTGTTCGTCGGATTGCGTGCAGGCATATATATCGACTTGAGTTTAAATTTACTTTGCATATAAATAATTACCTGTGTGATCAGGTTTCGAAGAGCAAAAACCAAGAGGGTTTATCGATTCCCTTAACTCCACCCACACAAAAAAATCGATGCGAAAATGTTGCGTTTTTGCATCCTTTATCTTTAGGGAGACTTACAAATTCACAATGCCTCCTTTTTCATGTGAAATGAACGAAAGGGATATAAGTCCATATCGGTCAATCTCTCATTGAAATTATGGTATCAGTTGATTTTTAATAGACTAAAGAAAGAAATTTTGATACTTGGAAAATTAACATAAAATATACCAAACAAATATTTTCCATAGTAATATTCACTTTACACTAGTTTCTTTGGTTTGAAATGCATTTTTAATCAATTTAAAATATTTTCCATTAAAAACGATATTATGTTCAAAAGGGGCAGGGTTAGAGAAGAATGGGACTTAGTCCTCAAGAAAATTATTTTGGTTAACTTACGTTCGAAAAAAGTTAATTTATTCGTTTGAGGTTTTTAGCAAGACTAATTAGAATACTAATGCGCTACGAAATTCTACTAATTTTCCTAACTTTATAGGAAATAGGTCACTGAAATATTCCACATTTGGAATGTATTTTTTTCAGACCCTTAAAGGGCTCCTTTCACACTTTCCGATTTCCGCCGGACGACGAAAATTCTTTTAGTGGCTTGAAGAAGTGAATTTCTCCTTTCACATTATTCGGCGACGTCAAAAAGTCGGTCGAATTCGTAATCACTTACAAATGTTAAAATTAATATTTTTTTGCAAAAAGGAAGTATACTCCATCCTTTTTCTACACATAAAGACGGCTCATATCAAATGCTATTAAAATCTGAAATAAAATCGAAATTCGTGTTAAGCAATTTAACAGACATCGCAAGTGCTCACTACAAGTTTAGTAATATACTAGCTGTGTGGCCCCGCGCTGCTGGTAACTCGTTGAAGCACATCTATCAGTTCTGTGTTACAAAGGCTTGGAATTTCTTCTGATTAACCCTTTGTACTCGAGAGTTGATTCTAGCTCACCCCTAGGTTTGATGCGGAAATTCGATGCATTGTCTGTTTATGTTTAATTTCTTTAACCTTTAACTGCTGTGGTTGGGTGGTTTGAGGTTCTTTGCGCAAGAGCAACATATGGTTCATACTATGCCAAACAAATTGGTGAACATCAATTTAAAGTTTAAGAAACATAGTATCAGAAAAATTAATATAAAATTCAAAGGTGAGATATTTTAGGGGAAGGAAGCATTTCACAAAAAATGACTCGTGGTCTGTCAGACCGCTTACAGCAGTTAAAGATTAAAGCGGATCCGCAACCACAAACCGAACCAAAAATGTTGCGAAACGTCTTGAGTTGCGAAAAAGGCCTTGAGTGCAAAGGGTTAATTGTTATTGGTGATCAGCTTCCAATGTACTATAATAGATGGATGTTTTCGTTCATTTTGTAATAGCGCGCTCGGTCATTCGCTAGTCAATGGTGTTTGTGATTCGTTCTTCTCTTTGGCGGCATATTAGCAAATGTCGAAATAATTTGAAAGTTTTCAGTGAAATTCAATAATCTTCGGCGAATCTACAATTGAGGCTGCAAGTAACGAAGTCAAATTGAGTTGTAATAATATTGTTATGCTAGATTCTACGTATATTTTGACTCACTCTCATCAAATGAAGTTAGATACTGTTAATCGTGATCTTGATTCACAAATAAAAAAAAAAAAACATCGAACAAACGCCATTTTAATACTCCATTTTTCAAACTAAGTCACAGTAGAAGTAGTTATAAAAATAGGCACGTGACCCTGACACCTTCCCCCCAGAGTCATATTGGATCCCAAGATCAAAAATGACTAAAACAACTTAAGGGTCACCTGGTACACCAAAACCCACTGTGTACTCCATGTTTTAAAACTATACATATACAAAACTACTCCATGAACACAAAGTCTTAATTAAATATACTGCTTATCTACCAATAAAAAAAACGAAACATTTTTTAAAGTCCAATTAATCTAAAATGTCCTAAAGTTCTTTGTTAACTGCGGTTTACATTTACAGTCTGGAAAGTGCATCTGCATTACTTAGTTTGGATCCTTTGACGTGGCTTGCCTCAATGTCATGGCACTGAATGGCCAACGCCCATCGCTGCAATCTCGGACATTGGGGTGCAGCACTCGTGAGAAACACTAAGGGATTATGATCCGTCAGTAAGAAAATCTTTGCACCACACAGTAAAATTTCAAATCTCTGCAAAGCCCAAATAATGGCATAAGCTTCCCTTTCAATTGTAGACCACTTCTGTTGGGTTGGATTCAGTTTCTGGCTACCGAAAGCTATGGGACGAATGCTGCCTTCTACATCCAACTGCCCTAGACAACATCCGACTGCAGTCTGAGATGCGTCCGTGTGTAAATAATGCGGTTTCTCTATGTCTGGCACCTGTAATTCTGTAATTCCACAGAGTGCTCTCTTCAACTCCTCGAGTGCATTTTGAGCTTCCTCGTTCCATGGAATGACATTAGGCACCTTCTTTTTAGTAAGCTCCGTTAAAGGTAGAGCGATCTTTGCATAGTTTGGAATATACTGTCTGTAAAAATTCACAACCCTAGTGCACTCCTCAGTTGCTTCTTGGACTTGGGTGCTTCTAAGCTCTGAATTGCCTTTATTCTCTCTTTGTCAGGGGTATGTTGACCTGAACCAATGGCATGTCCCAAGTATTTTACATTTTGTCTTGCAAACTCACACTTCCCTAAATTCATGGAGAAATTGAAATGTTCTAATCTTTTAAAAACCTCTTCTACTGCTAGATCGTCGATGTATGCACATGCAAAGTCAGACAATCTGGACCACTTTAGACATAGCTCTCTGGTAGGTTGCTGCAGCGTTTCTTAATCCAAATGGTAACACATTCCATTGGTACTGGCCTCGATGAGTTCGGAAAGCTGTTAGATGTTTGCTACTGTCTTCCATGGATATAGCCCAGTATCCTTTCAACATATCAAGTACAGTAATGAATTTCTTCTTCCCTACTAAGAAATTCAACTCCATCATATTCTGCATTGGATACGCTTCCGGCACAGTAAGAGCATTCAAACTTCTGAAATCTATACATAACCTTATCGTCCCATCTTTCTTATGAACACATACTACCGGGTGTGCTATTTCGCTTACAACCGGTTCGACTAGTCCTAACTCTAACAACTCGTCTATCTGTGCATCCACTTTCCTCTTTTAGTTCTCCGGTATCTTATAAGTTTTTGGTTTCATCGTCTCCTCCTCAGTCTTCAATTTTATCACATGTTCCCCCACTTTAGCTTTTTTTATTTTTCCAGAAAACAACGTTTTGTGTCAATTTAAAAGGTCCTTCAGTTGATCTTGTTGTTTCCTAGGTAGGTAATACAATTTCACTCTTTCCAATGCTTCCTCCTGCTCTCCAGTTGCAAAAATTGTTGGTGTTTCATATATCTCACCAAACTCATCATCAATATCATAAACCAATCCAACCGTTTGAACTCTCGCTCTGTATTCTCTCATCTTTTTAACATGCAGTAATCTTAAACTACCTCCAGGCATCTGCAAATAATACGAATTTGGTTTTGCTCTTCTAACAAACCTAACTGGACCCGTCCACCTTGCGTATAGTTTGTTGGTTGAATCAGGCGACAACACAAGCACTTGATCCCCAGGTGCGAATTCTCGATGCTCTTTCCTACTGTTGTAATATCTAGCGTAGTTACTTTGCTGAACATCACTTGTTAACTTTGCCTTTTGAGTTGCTGCTTCTAACTTCCCTTTTAACTCCTTTAAATAATCCTCTACTGATCCTTTAATATTCAGTGGTAACACCATGTCCCCAGACCAAATTGACTTCAATATAGACAACGGGCCCTTCGGATCTCTTCCATACATTAGCAGAAAAGGTGGTACGCCCGTAGTTGCATTCGGGACTTCCCGATAAGCCCACAGTAAGAACGGTATGTACCGATGCCAACTTCTTCCTTCTTCTCTAATAATGTGATGCAACATATTTTTAAAAGTTTGGTTCCATCTCTCAGTCAATCCATTCCCCTCTGGATGGTATGGTGTTGAAAACCGCGGACAAGCTCCTAACATCTTCAAAAACTCTTGCGTTAAACTGGCCGTAAAATTTGTCGCATTGTCCATTACTATAATTTCTGGAATCCCTGTCCTGCTGAATATTTTCAGCAGTGCTTCACATGTACTCTTAGCCGTTAATGACTTGAGCGGGACTGTTCCAGCCATCTGGAATGCTGGTCCATCAAACAAAGTATGTATTTATGTTCTTGAGATGACGCTGGGTCTACAGGACCGATTAGATCTACGTTTACCACTTGGAATGGCAGTTCCGGACGAGACACAGGTGTTATTGGAATTTTGTCAACCGACCGAATTACTTTCCTGCACTGACAACCATGACAGGAACTACAATATGCTTTAATTTCCTTGACCATCCCTGGCCAATAAAAAGAAAATTTTATTCTCTGCATAGTTTTATGAGCTCCGAGATGTGCTCCAAATACCGATTCATGCGCGATTTCAAGTATTTTACTCTTCCTAACTTCAGGAATCACCAACTGCCTTATTCTATTCCCACACATTATCTCTTCATGGTACAGGATGCTGTTTTCTATCACATATCCTCCTTTGTTCCGCTTAGCCAAATTCCATGCTTCTTGAAGCATGTCGCAAATATGTTGCTGTTGCTTGAATTTTTTTGTATTATTTCCGCACGCCCTGTCATCACACTCTCCTATTGTTGGCTCAGCTCCTCCCTCTTCACTACTTACACTCCTTTCCGACAGCTCAATTTGGGAATCAGACCTTAACTTCATAGCAGCTGTAAAGCTGGGAATGTATATTTTTTGTTGTTCTAATAATGCTTCATGCGTTTCAGTATCCAACAGTATATCAGCATTCAATCCATCCACAGTTGCCACCACCCTTTTAATCACCGGCGTAATATACCCATTCGTTACCAAACCAATTTCTATTTCTTTTAGTTCGGCCTTCAAAGAATCACCAAACGCTGGTTGTAGAAATATGTCCTTTGTAATCCACTTCTTCTCCTACTACACTGCTTTAAAACACACTAATTTGTGCACCTGATTCTACTACTGCTTCATATTCAACTCCACTATACGAAGTTTTTACTATCTTGAGATCAGACATTCTTGGTTGAACTGCGTCACATTCCTTGTTTTTCCTTACAACTCCGCCGTTGAACCTCTCCGTAACTACTTTGCTTTCACCGTCTCCTTCTTCGATTACCTTGACTTCAGCTATTTGCGCTTCCGCTTACCTCTGAAACTTTACCTTCCGTTCTTCTCCTCCCTGCTTTCTTGTCCCAACAAAATCTTGCCAAATGTCCTACTCGTCTACAGTTGAAACAAGTAACTGGCTTTTGGAAAGAATTTCGTTTATCGAATCCACCACCACTGTGGTTGTTAGGCTCTTGTCTATATCCTTCACCAAACATATGATTCCTTCCATTGAACGTGGTAGATTTTTCCCGATAAGAATTTCTATACGGTTGAGACGACGTAGCTTTAGTGGCTTGATTATATTGCCTTGCATTTTCATGCTCATCTAACTTCCCAGCAAGAGCGTCAACTGTAACAATTCTACCCCAATCATCAATAATATGTTGTTGTATATCTGTTGATACCTGTTCCTTCATCTTCTCTACAATGACCAGTTGCTTCAGACTGTCAAAATCTTTGATTTTTAGCCCCGAAATCCACTCATTAAAATAGTTCGCCAACTCAAATCCAAAATCTCACCAATTGTTCTCAGCCGATTTGCAATGCCTCTTAAATTTGATTTTAAATACTTCTGTGCTCAATTTAAATATTTTCACTAACATATTCTTTACGTGCTCGTAGTCATTTGCCTTTTCTTCGGGCTCCCTGGCAATCAAATTCGCCATCTCTAAGTAAACAGGCCCGAGCCATCGTCTTATTTTCCTGTGTGACGTCACGAGACGGGGCCCATGCTATGACTGTTGGAGCCCCAAACAAACATTCATTTCATTGCTTCGCAGTTCGCTATTGCTACTGAATGGTGAATTTCTTTGCATTCTATTCTTTTACTACTTTAAACGTCATTTAATTATCTGCTGAAAAAAGTCCGAATATGTAAAACTAGGTAAGTGATCTCCATTTATTATTCTTTATATTTTAAGGACTAAATTTTTCTGTTAACTTGTATTATTTTGTTAAGTGCTTCCACCAAAGCATATTAGGTACCAGTAAACCTGTTGTTAACTTAACAGTCTTCTTTGTTTGTGACTTAAAAAATTTTGGTTTTAAAAAATTTCGATAACATTTCCTGATTTTAGTGCATAGAATACTGGGACATCACCAAGTTATTAGCACATATTTACTTAAATGTATACTTTTAGGAAATTGTTACTTTTCCAAACTTTGCCCAAGTTAAAATTACAAAAATATACTTTTCAAAATCCTCATCAGCAACTACTAATATAACTTATAAGGAATAAAGATGACTATAATATTTATTTTTATGGAAAACACTATTATTTACCATGCTTTATTTAAATTGTATTCCCTTGTTTGGACTGATAATAGAATACTAATAAAAATACTACTCAACTAATTTACTTGACACCATTTCTCAAAATTACTGACACGAGGCATACAATTATCCATAGCGATGGCGGGATTTAATGTTGTCTAAGTTTCCATTTTCACATTGGTGTGATTAAAATTGCTGAGTTCAAGGTTTAAAAAATACATACTTTATCGTGTATTGACCATGTATTGTCAAAACTTGCCTAATCAAAGGTGCATCGTTTACTAAGAAAATTTAAAATTTAAGATATTTAAACAAATAAAAACAAAAATTACTATTTTACAAATACTAATAATATTTTACTATTTGCAGGCATGCCACGGAAGTGTGCTGTCTCTGGGTGCAACTTTAACTATAAAGGCTTGCTCTACACTACAATCTTCTATTTCCCTAAGGATGCCGCGAGGTTGAGGGTTCGAGTCCCGTGTAAGGCATGGGTGTTTGCAAATGTATGTTGGCTTGTCAAATGACGAATGTTTTGGCGCATTATAGCCCTCGTGTTGCTGACGGCGCCAGATAATATGAAAACAACCAACCCTAAGAATGCCGAATACAGAAGTGGATTCGATCCATACACAGAGAAGATTTTGAGTCAACGGCGGAATAGTCCGGGGAATAGAGACTGCAAAAGGTTATGAAGTTCTGATTTTTTAATATGTTATAAAGGTCGGTCCCGTGGTTTATAAACCAAGTTTTCGACCTCCTAACCCTTGTGCGTTCTCCGTGGTGCACCAAAAACTGAGCCGTTTTTCAGTTTATAAGTCATAACTCTTTGCCAATGCATCTTAGAAATAAACATTATATTCAAAAGTTGTAGAATATTAAATTATCTACAACTTTTGCATACTAAGTTTTTTTGTAGACCTATTATGTAAATAGTTATGTCGTATCAAAGTTAAAACTTTTTCGTAAAAATGCTACTTTTTTAAGATTTGTGTCAAGTTTTTTGTTTATATCTTCATAATGGTATGTTTTAGAGAAAAAGTTTGTGAATAAAAGTTGTAGAACAATAAATTTCCTACAAGTTTTCTATATAAACTTATTTTCTAGGACTAATAACAAAGGAGTTACTCTGCTTTGTGTATTTTCCGTGGTGCACCACAAAAAAATACGTTTTTCAGTTTATAGATCATAACTCTTTCGCAATGCATTTTAAAAACAAACATTAAGTTTAAAAGTTGTAGAATATTAAATTTTCTACAACTTTTGTGAACAATTTGCTTTTGTAAAGCTATTATGTAGATTTACGTCGTATCAAAGTAAAAACTTTTTCGTAAAAATGCTGCTTTTTTAAGTTTTTTGCCGAGTTGTTCAATTATATCTTCATAACAATAAGTCGTAGGGAAAATTATATTAAACAAAAAATGTAGATCTATAAATTTGCTCTAAGTTTTATACATAAAGTTACTATCTAGGACTAATAACTAAGGAGCTACCGTAAAATGGGGTGAATCGGAACACTTTTCAACTTACAACGTAAAAATCGGGTATAATAAGATCGGTTACGAATACATTTTTTACTGTGAAAGTTGGGTCTTGCCTTCTTCTAAAAAAATCAACACCCAAAAGCATAAAAAAAGCATGGCTTGTATTTATTTTGATTTTTTTTTCATGGTGTTCCAATCAAATGGTAAAATGGGGTGAATCGGAACACTTGTTGAAATTTATGGTGTTTTTTTTTTCATTTAAACATTTAGAGAGTGAATAAAAGTAACTAATAATGTGTTGGGGTGAAAATAAATGCAATATTATAAAAAAAATCTTTTTTGTCAAAATTATTAATAGGTTTGATACTCAAGTTCAATTCTTTTTAGCCTTAGTTTATTTAATTGTTATATTATGGCACTTGGCGATTTTAGAAATTGCGAACGCCGCAAAATGTAAACAATGGCGAACTCCGACGCTAATATAAAGCAAACCCAAAACGGCGGAAAACATCGTAATTCCAAATTGACTGGCAAACCCAAAGCAACAGCTACAATGAAGTTGCAAACTATAATTGAAAAAAAGTTATAAAATAATTTAATAAAGTAATTTGAATTTAATTTTAAATAATTTATAAGGGGTTAAATTTGATGAAATTTTCATGTAAAATGGGGTGAATCGAAACAAAACCTCATGAAATTGCAAAGAAATTCCTTTTTTTACAAATAAACTAGTTTTATTAATTATATATATTTTTTTATTTGACTAATTTGCTTGGAATCTCGGAACATATGTTTTGTGGAGTTGGTAACATTAACCATTTGTTTAAAAATTCTGAAACAGAGAGCATCAAATACAATTAATTTTGACCGCTCCAAAACTTATTCTGTAAGTACTAACGTGTACATGTTATAGACTTAACTTGTATATTTTTAGATAAGTACAAACATCCACAACAGCATGCCATACTTTATTTCACTTAAGATTTACAACTTTTTTTATTACGAATTTTTATGTTTTGCTATACCTTGGTTTTGAGGTTTGGAAGGTGAATCGGAACACGAAAGAATTGGCGTTCCGATTAACCCTGCAAATCGTAATTATATCCATAGTGTTCGCCAGTTAAATATTTCCAAAGGGTATTTTCACCATCTCTCTACATTTTAAGGAGTGTTTTTAAAATCCAGAGTAGTTTTAAATTAAAATGTTTTTAAAACTAAAGCAAATCAAGTTTTTTGGCAAAATTAATAACTACAACAATAACTAACAATGATACATGATTGCAATTTCACGTATGAGAGAGGAAATAATGCTTTTTAAATGTTTACTAAAAACACTTGAAGGTTATAAACCTTAAACTAACTCTTAACACTGTGCCTTTCGGTGACACCACGTTGATGTTCTGTGAAACTATCGGACAAATGCCGGCAACAGTACGAAAACTATCGCGCAAATGACAGAGAAGTAAAACATAGCAGTTTACGATACACCGAAAATCTCAAAAAAACCCGCTGACGATAGACATAGGCGAAATAATCTGAACTTCTAAACCAGTCCTACCAGAGGTAAAAAAAAAAATCCCTATTAAAAGTGTGGATGACATAGTATTAATCTACGTTTGCCATGAATTCACGCATGAGGTTGCCTTTTTTCTCTATTTTTTGCAAGAAGGCATGGTAAAAAATAGGCGAAAAACAATTAAGAAAGTACGAAATTATATTTGGAAATTGTAAACACCCCCTACAATCCACCTATTAGTAACGCACGTGGTATCAGCAGCCAGTCATTGACTTCAGTCAGTCTCTGATATGTGCAAGGCACGTTTGAACATGAATGCCCCTGCGTAACTGGTGATTTTGGAGGGGTGATCCGTATATTGCATTCCGTTGGAAAATAAACGAAAATTTTGCATTTTTTCAGAAAAAGACGCTATTTTCAAAGAAAGGGGTAGGGAGGTAGTGCCGCCCTTCGAAAAATGGCTAGGATGATCTCTGATTTTATAAAATGGAGGATTATTTTTATAAATTTAATCATGATGTATGCGTGAATTTACGCATGAGGTTAATTCTGTGAGGTGGGGGTTGATTTTCAATGCGCGTTCACTGAAATTTCACGCATTTTGGCGAACTCTGTATCTATAGAACGATAAATGTCATTTATAAATTAAGGCACATACTACAACAGTTTTTTACTATATTGCTTTTTTGTTTGCATTTAGAGGTTCAAGCCAGGCGTGATAATGCCTCGAAAATATATAAGTAAGGGAGTGAGAAAGTCTAAGGAACCTGATCCCGATACTTTTAAGAAGGCCATTGAGGACTTAAACAATGGTATGAGTTTAAGGAAGTGCTCTACAAAACACAACATCCCTGTCACTACTTTATACAGACATTTCAAACATAAGGATATTTTGGGAAAAAAGGGTGGACAGACAGTACTAACTGCAGAAGAAGAGATATTGTTGTTAGATCGACTTCAAGTATGTAGTGACTGGGGTTATCCTATTGACTCTCTCACATTGAGATTACTCGTGAAAGACTTTCTTGATCGGCAGGGAAAACATATACCTAAATTTAAGAACAACACACCTGGTCCAGACTTTGTTATTTCTTTTTTAACACGCCACAAACAACTCGTGTCTCCTAGAATGTGCCAGAATATTAAACGGTCAAGGGCTGCAGTTTCGCCAGAGGTGATAAATTCATATTTTGATGAACTTACAAAGGAACTGCTAGATGTCCCCCCGTCTAACATAAACAATTATGACGAAACTAATCTCTGTGACGACCCTGGTAAAAAGAAACTAATATTCAGACGTGGCTGCAAGTACCCAGAAAGGATAATGAATTCTTCGAAGTCATCGACATCTGTGATGTTTGCTGCAACAGGTAAGGGGAAACTTTTACCTCCATATGTGGTTTATAAGGCCCATCACTTGTATAACAGCTGGAGGGAAGGAGGGCCAAAACATTCAAGGTACAACCGTACCAAATCCGGCTGGTTCGACAGCTTTTGTTTCCAAGATTGGTTTGAAACGGTTTCAATTCCCTCCTTTAAGAATATTGAGGGACCAAAGGTTCTCATTGGAGACAATCTATCGTCTCACTTATCAATCGATGTTATAAAATCTTGTACCGAGAAGAATATCAGATTCGTTTTTTTGCCAAGCGATTCAACTCACCTAACACAACCATTAGATGTAGCATTTTTCAGGCCCATGAAGATTTCGTGGCGCAAGATTTTGGAAGAATGGAAGCTGGGCCCTAGAAGACATGAGGCATCTGTGCCTAAAGATAAATTTCCACCTTTACTAAAAAAGCTTTTCAATACAATGAAGAAAATATTATATCTGGTTTTAAGAAGTGTGGCATTGTACCTTTGTGTCGTAACCCGGTCCTCAAGATGTTGCCTTGCTATAAGCCCTCTATTGCTAGTACCTGTACTGGTAGTCAGAGTTCAATAACATCACCTGCTTCTGCATGTGAAGCGATAGACGATGCGTTTAAAGAACTGCTACGTTCCTTAAGACAGTATGATACACCCAATCCCAAAAGAAGGAGAACTAAGGTTAATGTGACACCAGGCAACAGTATTGAAGTTATGGATTTTGACGATTCAATTGAACCTAATCATATTGATGGAAAATCGCAAGGCACATTGAAAGTTACTTTTATTCTGAATTCAAATACTTACGACACATGGGAGTGTATGCATGATTGAAGTTTACGTATGATGATGTTTAAATATTAACCAATTAACCAAGATTAATGATGTTAAAAAATTAGCCAATCCTTGAACCTATGGCCAGTAACCTGACAAGCCTAAAAAGAATTGGACTTGAGAGTTTCAAATTTTCCTATTCCTATGATTTATTTTCCAATTCCTATCATTTATTTTGACAAAAAAATATTTTCTGTTATATTAAAGGATTTTTTATTTATGTAATTTTGTATTCCTGTTCACCCCAATGCATTATTAGTTATTTCTATTCACTCTCAAAATGTTTGAATGGGAAAAAACATAAATTTTAAAGAATGTTCCGATTCATTCCTTTCTGCAGTGTGAATCGGAACACCATTGAAAAATAATCAAAATAAATACAAGCCATGTGTTTTTCAAACTTTTGGGTGTTGACTTCTTATAGAAGAAGGTAAGACCCAAGTTTCAAAGTCAAAAATATATTCGTAAACAATCTTATTACACCTATTTTTTTATTGAAAGTTGAAATGTTCCACAGTTGTTATATTTTTAATCACTTGCTAAAAACTCTAAAAAAAAGTAAGGAGAGAGAGCGCTTTACCTCCTAAAGCTCATATTTCATAAAATATTTAGTGGACCAAAGGCCACCAAAATATAATTCTGATTTTTATTGGTATAAGGTTTCAATCCCAACATCACAAAGACACATAGGCTTTAAATAGAAAATTATGTTTAACCTTTAACTGCTGTGTTTGGGTGGTTTGAGGTTTTTGGCGCAAGAGCAACACATGGTTCATACTGCACCAAACAAATTTGTGAACACCAGTTTAAAGTTTAAGAAACATAGTATCAGAAAAATTAATATAAAAGTCAAAGATGAGATAATTTAGGGGTGGAAACATTCCACAAAAAATGACTCGCGGTCTGTCAGACCGCTTACAGCAGTTAAAGGTTAATGCAATCCACACCAAAATCTTCCATAAGTTCTCCCGGAAGGTTTTTTGTAATTATACTTTAAATAACAATCGCATATAATATTAGAAAGGTTTCTCAAATCGCAATCTAAATTAAAATTTTTTTTAAATAAAAAGCTTTTTCTAACACCAAATCAACTAAACCAGAAATTCTGAAAATCGTCTTTTTGTATTCTTAAAATCCAATGGATACTAATTTCTTTTATCTCCAGTAAAATTTCCAAAGTAATAAAAGATTATTTTATTTGTATACGCTAGCAGTTTAACGTAAGTATCCTAGTAAATTTTACATGAACCCCCATTGTTAAAAATCTAGGCTTTAAACATGGTTTCTGAATCCCCTTTATTAAAAAATACCCATAAAATAACTCAAATTTATGACGTAACAAAATTTAAAATAATAGCTGGTTTGAGATTTCGGCAAACGATAAACACTGAAATGAAGAGGAAAACATAATTCACACAATTTGCCATATTTTTAACTATATCAATCTGCATCAGTCAAAATTAAGCGTTTTGTGGCGAAAAGATTATGTGTTTGGCGTTATTCTACATGCATTAGTAATTTTAGCTAATCGCGACTCCAGAATATCGTAGACGACATCGAAATAGCAAATTTTGCAAGTTTCCTAGGATTGGCGAATTATCTTTGCCACAATGTAATTTATTTCACGCCTTTCGTGTTCCGATTCACCCCGCAAATCTCAAAATCAAAGTGTAACAAAACATAAAAATTCGTTGAAAAAAAAGTTTTAATTCTTAAGTTAAATTAAATATTGCATGCTGTCGTGGATGTTTGAACTTATCTAAAAATATACAAGTTAAGTCGATAACATGTACATGTTAGTACTCACATGATAAGTTTTTAGGAGGTTAAAACTCACTGAAATGTATGCATGCTATTTCAGAATTTTTTTTAAAAAAAGGACAGTGTTTTCAACAACAAAAAATATATGTTCCGAGATTCCAAACACATTAGACAAATAAAAAAATATATGTAATAATCAAAGTAGTTTATTTGTATTAAAGAGGAATTTCTTTGCAATTTCATGAAGTTTTGTTCCGATTCACCCCGCTGTTCCTATTCACCCCATTTTACGGTACTTTTCTTTGAAGGTTTACGAGATGATAACCTATAATATATTATGTATAGGTAGGGGTTTAAAAATAGCTTCTTACTGCATAGTCTGACAATTTTAATAAAAAAATAAAACAATATATATATATATATATATATTATATATATATATATATATATATATATATATATATATATATATATATATATATTATATATTATATATATATATATTATATATTATATATATATATATTATATATTATATATATATATATATATATATTATATATTATATATATATATATATATATATATATATATATTATATATATATATATATATATATATATATTATATATATATATATATATATATATATATATATTATATATATATATATATATATATATATATTATATATATATATATATATATATATATATATATATATATATATATATATATATTATATATTATATATTATATATTATATATATATATATATATATATATATATATATATATATATATATATATATATATATATATATATATATATATATATATATATATATATATATATATATATATATATATATAATACTAATAATAATGTAAAATAAAAAGTGGAAATATATTAAATAATGTATATATCTATAGATAATAATAGTAATATAAAATTTACCATTTTGCCGTGATGCACCAAAAATTTCTGCATTCGGAAATAAAAATGAGAAATAGACTGCATTCAAGTGGCTGATTCTAAACTACGTGGGGTACAGATCTTTTGAGATAGAATAGAAAAATCACAAGTCGGGTGGCATTAATGACATGTAAAGGAATTCTTTTAAGGACTCAGTTTCCGCGAAAACACCATATACTGTTGATTGAGATTTGCCATTGCCGAATTCAGGGTAGAAGATTAGAAGAACCGAAAAACCATTCTCAACCCTCCCCACCACTAACCATCCCGACAGAATATCAACCACTCACGGCCGTAGTTTCCCGAATTCTCAACCCGGAGTTATAAGATCTCAACCTCCCAAAAACCGGTCTCAACTCGAGGGTTAGCGAAAGTCGTAGTCTTCGGCTATTTTCAACACCGAGTTATGTCAACCTAGAGTTCATAAACTCAGCTAATGTCAACCCTCCTCCCGAGCACGGTCGAGACTGAATTTCATAACCTGCCCATGCGCAGAGGATAAATTTGTGACGTTTGTTTTGTTTTGCGCTTCAGTATCGACTCTTGCTTTGCAAAGTAATTAAACATGAATGATTTGATATTGCTAGCGGATTCGGAGTTTTTAGAGAAATTAGAGAGCAGAAGGGGAAAAAAACAAGATTACGTGTCGATTATTTTTCGCTATATTACGACCTGGATTTTCAACGGCGGTACAGGCTGACGAAGGAAACAACGATGGAAATTTGTAGCCTACTAAATTTTTATCTTTGGATGCATGTGGGCTTTGCATATTATGTTTTGAAAACTTCCTATCCTCAATTTCAGCGATTCTCAACCACTGTGCTGCGGCACTTTTGTGTGCCGGCAAATTCTTAAAGTATGCCACCAAATTTTAGAAATGTATATTTGTAATTAATCCCTTAATAAACGTACCGTTGTTTTTGTAGTACATATTATATTATTTTATTTTACATTCCAAATAATTATCATAAACTATTTTACACAGTGTATAGTAGGTGTATTATAGGTAGGTAAAGTAAACCACTTTTAAACTTATCTTTTTCTTTGTGTGCCGCCAAATTTTGAAATCGTTAAAAGTGTGCCGCGACAAAAAAAAAGTTGAGAATCACTGCTCTATTTTATGAATATATCAGTCAGTTTTGGCACTCAGTCATTTCTACTTGGCTACTTTTGGAAAATGAAAAACTCTGATATTTTATCTGTTGTGCCTGAAATTGCACGGATAGTTTATTTCAACAAAGAACCTGCAAAGTTTGTAGGTAAAAACTTAATTTAAATATTAATGAAAACGGTTATATTAATGAATATTAATGACTATTAAACGGTCTTCAAATCCGGAGGGTATATCCACTGCAGATGAGCAATTGCCGGTGGCTCTCATCTTCTGACGATAATTGGCGACTTTGCCACCGGCAGTTTTCTTGCTGGCTTTATACCACTCGAGGATTTGTTTTACAGACCGTTTTGTTGGGATATTTAATTAATTTTGCATATTTTCATAGTATAACCCTTCAAGAAAATGGCCCTAAAAGGATTTTTCGAAATTCGAATTATTTTCGGAGTTACAGCTCATTTTGTGACGCGCCGACAAAACCGTTTCGCAGCCGGGTCGCGCGAGCAAACGAGGTCCGAGGTACGAGCTACTGGAGGCTTCCAAGGAAGCTAGAACTGCTAAATCATCTGAAAGAGCTTCACTAAACATGACATTTGAAGTCGAAGAAGGTACTTTGTACGGAGCAGGGATAGCTGATTAATAACAAGTGAGGCCGACCAAACGGTATAGTGGTTAGCGTGCTAGCTTCTAGACCGCGAGGTTTCGGGTTCGAGTCCCGTGTTGGCATTGGCGTTTGTAAATGTATGTTGGCTTGTCTAATGACGAATGTTCGGCGCATTATAGCCCTCGTGTTGCTGACGGCGCCAGATAATCTGAATACAACCAACCAACCAATAACAAGTGAGTATAAAACGTCAGTAAACGACTCCGACTGCGCGCGATTAGTCCTCAAACTTTAAACTCGTTTTTCTCGTAACTACTTTTCTGGAAACGGTGTGCATGATATCTTTAATTCTACTCAACCGATTCACTTGAAATTTTACACAGAGCTTCTTTATACATTATAGTATCGCACTACGAAGAGTTTTAAAATAATTTTGTTTTTTTGTATTTTTAAAAAATTCCGAACGACCAAAAAATCAGGGAAAGTACGATACTTTTTTTTCAAACCACCGCCATTTTGTGAAAAAAAAAATTCTTTTTCAAAAACGTTTCGTAGTGCGATAACTACACCCTTCCTCTTTACGAATTATTCATGGATTTCCATTTCAGGTCATGGGAAGGATTTATATCCTGCACACCAGGACAAGCCATTTTTCCATCAGTCCCCACTTCGCCGACCTGCAGTTTTTTGAAATTTAATTTTTTTTCTTATATTATTAATGTTTTGTATTCTTAAAATATCAATAAAATGCTTATAAAAAATGTATAGTAAAAATAATTTTTTTTTATCGCGTCCGAAAAAATACCTAAAATTCGGGCTTCTAAACCAGAACACCCCCTTAAAAGCTTCCGTGACAGCGACAAATGCCGCGTTCTTCTGGCAAAACGAAGTTTTGTTGGTTTCTTTGCATTCGATGATGCTAATCCGTTGTTGGATTAACTCCAACAACAGATTTTTTTCATACGGAGTGTACAGGGCTCGTTTTTTTTTTTTTTTTTTTTTGCAAAAGTGAATCTATTTTTAAATTTCTTTTAAAATCACGTAAAACCACAAGAATACAAGATGACAACATACTACAAGATAAACACAAGACCAAAGCATTCTGGGAACGGAAATCACATGACACTTCTAGACCAATAGCAAGCTGTCCTTCAACTCCGAGTTCATAAGCTTCGAGTCCATAAGCTCCGCATTGAAAAATCCCGAAGACTACCTTTTTTTAACCCCGGGTCAAAGCTCTCGACCCAGAGCTTATGAACTCAGGGTTATAGAAGCAAGGTTGAGATTTCGGGAAACTACGGCCGTCAGTGTAGTTACTTAATATTGGAATACATGCGTTGTAATGTTGGCTGCTTCATCATATCCAATATTACAGGAATTTGCAAAGATCTTCCTAGATCCCAATACCAGTGTTTCAAGTATCATCGAAGCAGTATCAAGCATTCTTGTTGCTCTCTTTGGTGGTCACAGGGCAACAACTTGAAATGCTTTGCGTTATAAGCAATTTTCCAAATCAACAACTGGGAGCAAGTTAAATCTGTCAAAGCTACCTCCGACCCAAAAAACTGCTACGCACCATGTCTTTCGCACATACCATCAAGTAAAGACATGGATGGGCCAATTGAAAAATCCTCTGGTCTGTGGGTGGAAGATGAACAGTAAAGGACTTCTTCCTATTATAACCACCAGGGATTCAGCTCCTCAATCAATTCTGACCTACATTTTCTGCCAGCGCAACATAGGATGCACTAAGGCCTGCGGTTGTAGAAAGGCCGGTCTCAAGTGCTCCATAATATGTATACAGCGAACATCATAATTGATGACAACTATGAAGACGACCCAACAGAACTCATAATTCAAGAAGTAGCGGAGGAACTGGCCGAGCTTTCGTGGCTAAACGAAACTAAATTTAAGAATTTATAAGTTTTCTAAATTGTAAGTTTTATTGATATTACTATTATTATATACATTTTTATAATATTTATATTTTTTGATTTATAATACTATTATTTTAATACCTATATTGTTTTATTTTTTATTAAACTTGTCAGGCTTTGCAGTAAGAAACTGTTTTTAATATTAGATCTTACCAAGTAGCTCTTTTGTTATTAGTCCTATAAAATAACTTTGTATATAAAACTTAGCAAATTTAGGGTTCTACAATTTTTATGATATACTTTTATGGATAGCATCTAAAAACTCGACAAGAATCTTAAAATGGTATTTTTACGAAAGAGTTTTTGCTTTGATGCTTTTCATACAATAGTTCTACAAAACAAATTTTGCACATACATTAGTGGTAGAAAATTTAATACTCTACAACCTAAAATATAATTTTTTTCCCCTATAAAATGCAGTGGAAAAAGGATATGATCGGTGTATTGAAAAAAATTCAAAATTGCAGAAGGTTTTTGGTGCACCATGGCGAAAAGGGTAAATTGATATTACCGTTATTGCACAAAGATATATACATTATTTAATATATTTCCACTTTTTATTTTACATTATCATTAGTATTATGTAAATATTGTTTTATTAAAATTGTCAGACTATGCAGTAAGAAGCTATTTTTAAACCCCTACCTATACATAATATATTATAGGTTATCATCTCGTAAATCTTCAAAGAGTAGATCCTTAGTTATTAGTCCTAGACAGTAACTTTTTGTATAAAACTTAGAGCAAATTTATAGATCTACATTTTTTGTTTAATATAATTTTCCCTACGACTTATTGTTATGAAGATATAATTGAACAACTCGGCAAAAAACTTAAAAAAGCAGCATTTTTACGAAAAAGTTTTTACTTTGATACGACGTAACTCTACATAATAGCTTTACAAAAGCAAATTGTTCACAAAAGTTGTAGAAAATTTTATATTCTACAACTTTTAAACTTAATGTTTGTTTTTAAAATGCATTGCAAAAGAGTTATGATCTATAAACTGAAACACGTATTTTTTTGTGGTGCACCACGGAAAATACACAAAGCAGAGTAACTCCTTTGTTATTAGTCCTAGAAAATGTTTATATAGAAAACTTGTAGGAAATTTATTGTTCTACAACTTTTATTCACAAACTTTTTCTCTAAAATGTATCATTATGAAGATATAATAAAAAAACTTGCCACAAATCTTAAAAAAGTGGCATTTTTACGAAAAAGTTTTGACTTTGATGCGACATAACTATTTACATAATAGGTCTACAAAAAAACTTAGTATACAAAAGTTATAGATAATTTAATATTCTACAACTTTTGAATATAATGTGTGTTTCTAAGATGCATTGGCAAAGAGCTATGACGTATAAACTGAAAAACGGCTGTTTTGGTGCACCACGGAGAACACACAAGGGTTAGGAGGTCGAAAACTTGGTTTATAAACCACGAGACCAACCTTCATAACATATTAAAAAATCAGAACTACATAACCTTTTGCAAGGCAAAATGTCTATTCCCTGGACTAGAATCTGTATGGAGCATTTTTATGATCAGTTCATAATACGAGAGGATGTTCGTCGCGATGATGGAAGCTGGTTATACGTACAACGATCAAAACCGAAACTGTCGCCGGATGCATATTCAGATGGCAAATGAGTGGAGGCAACTACAATGTGTCTATGCGAGAAATCTTGGAAAGCGAGAGGAAACTTAAGATAAGTCTTGTCAAGATGAATTCGTCTCAGAACGGTGTGTTTTCTCTAAAAACTTCTTGCATGATATGCAGTGTAACGAGTCTACCTATTCAGTAAGTAATTGTGATTACGTGTAGTTTTGAAAATATTACTTACGAACAATATGTTAATTTTGAGAGACGAACAATTATATATCGGGATATGTTGCTCGCCAAATTTCTTGTTGTCGCGAATGCATGCACAAATTTTGCAGTGATCACGCCTCATTCACCACGATTTTAGTTTTCAGGTTCCCTGTATAATTATTTGGAGGTGCTTGATCATGGGGGGTCTAACATATCCTACACGGTTTACTGTTCATTACTGTATGAGTATGTTAAGGGTTTTTAATGTTGTGCTCCGTGAATATTATGAAAATAAATTTCGAAGTTAGTCATGCCAACAGGACTTAGTTTCATAATTAACTCTGCAGTTCTTATCATCGGATAAAAACTGATGATATTTCATGTGTATGTGGAAAAACTGCATTGGATTTAAGAATACAGTGTGTAAAAATATCCAATATTTTGCTGAACAACATTGCAAAATAAAAAATAACAATTTAGATGAAATGAAAAAAAAAAAAAAGACCAATCAATAAAGTGTTATAAACTCAAGTCTATGAAAAAGTAGTATTTATTGAATATATTTTGTGTAATAAAATTTTTTGAAATATAGTGTTTTATTTTTTATACATAAAATTATTTTAAATTTGAAAAACATTTATGAATCTTACTCATGCAAAATATGTAAAGTTTTATATATACCAACTTTTCTAAGAAAACCTCTTTTATAAAGCCACGAAGTTATAATAAGTAAAAAATTAAAATAGATTTAAATGTGTTTTCAAGTTGAATTGATAGCGACTTCTTGGTTATTAAACTACCGTAATTGTCCATAATTGAAAATTTTCGATTCCTTTAAACTTTAACAAAATCCCTGACTTGTGGACACCCTGCAAGATTTCACACTTCTAAAGCTAAAATTGGTATTGCAACTATCTTTCTTCATACGAAGAATAGAATGAAGATTATTAAAAACTTCTTTTAAGAAAAAATATATCACGGCGTATCAAATAGCAATATCAAAAGTTATATTGCTCGACAATGGCCAATCCCGATGCGGAATAAATGATCAAGTGCAAATAACCACTGTCAAGAGTTCCTTAATCGAAAAAAATTCTCTTTTTTTTTGCAGTGCGCTTCTCTGCTCATTCTTTTTGGATCAGTTTTTAATCTACAACTCAACCACTGAAACCAGACTTCCTACTAATGTTGTGCCTCGAGCTAAAATATTGCAAAGCTTTTTTTTTTTATTGATTCAAAATAGGAGGGTGTGACTAAACTATTACTACGTAATTGAAAGTTTTGATAATGTAATTCTTAAGGATTAAGTAATGAGCATAAAAATAGCATATTCCACGACACGGCAATGTCAAAAACAGAAATAAAATACTTAATAATTTATTTGTGTTTTATCTGTAAAATAATGATTATAACTAAAATAAATGCACAACAAATGCAAATACACAAAATCAAAATTTATTAAAATGTATCATGTGGAATAACTTACACGTCTTCAAGCAAGAAAAAGATTACAACTAAACATTGCTACTTGTTCGTTACATTAAGTTAGGAGCTTTTTCCAACAATCCAAAATGTAAAAATTTGAAAAACAAGCAAATGGGCAGTTAGATGAAGTTTTGCAAATCAGGCTAATTTGGAATGTACTCCACATGGCTGGTGTATTTAAAAACTCTAAGGCAGTGGTCCTCACTAACTTTCGAAAAAGGGCTGCAACTTGGTTGGATTTAGGCAGTGGGCCACATGTTTTATTGTTTACTTTGTACATAAGTCAATTTAAACTATGCAAGAAATTACGATTGGACTAAGAATAAAACAGTTTCCTTCATATTAATTTCCTCTGGTATATTTTTCTATGAGTCAACCTTTGAAAAAAGTTCATACAGAGTGTAAATGACTCCTGTTTGGTAAGGTACAATGAGTTTGGAGAAAAAGGATTATGGGTGAATGAACGTAAATAAATAAAAACTGTCCGAAAAAATAATTTTTATTATATGGATTTATCTCTTCTGCAGCCGGGCGGCCCGTGTAGTGAGGAACGCTGCTCTAAGGCAATTTAGAAACCATGGATCTTCAGCTGTTCAGCTTTGGCGATGCCGATCTTTGTCAAGAACTGACAGATGTTGTTTCTCTGGTCACCCTGAAGCTGGATCACTTCCCCGTACTCTGAATGCTCCACAACTGTCCCATTGCAGGCGAATTCCTACACAACACAAGATCAAAATGCAAAATATAATAAAATGCATAATAAACATACATTGCAAGTACAGGGCGATTCTTATCATCTACTGGATCTCAAGACATTGAAAACAGTTCCTGTTTCGTTTTCTTGTTTTAAAAAAAGAAACAGAGGTCACTAATGAGTCCTAAAAAAAAATCAAAGTTGGCTTCTTTTTTTTTACAGAGATAATAATCTAATCCGCTCATATAAACAGAGGTCGAACCTTGTGATTTTTTTATGATTGCCCTAAGGGCAACCAATAAAGTGACCCTTGTTGCTCTTAAGTAAATTTTATTGTCCTTTATAAGCTCTGATAGGCTATTTGGAATTTAAGTTTTTTAGATTTTAGAATAGTCACACAATCATTTAATAGCTTTACAGACTTCTTTAGGACACGAAGGCAAGTTTTTTTTTTTTTCAAAGTGCTGTTTCCCTACAACTAAAAATTAGTTAACTGTGAAAGATTGCACCACTTTCAATGACTACATTTGTTCTTACTTTTTGTTATACTCCAACAGGGTTCCCACTCAAACACAGAATAAAAATCAATGACTTTTAAGGACCAAAATAATGTTTTTTAAAGACCTTTGAATATTTTTTTGCAGGCATCATGCCAATAAATAAAGCATATTCTACCAAAAAAATTACACAAAAATGGAAAATAAAACAAACGATTACTTAATATTTCAGATATATTCCACATCCCATGAGTCTCTTGCTTTAGGGTGCACTGTACAAAGTTTAGAGTTTATAAAAAAATATTTGGGAATGATTAATTCCGGACACTTCCTTTGCAACATCCCCCACTCTTATGTCAAACCGAATGAAATATTTAACAAATACTTTATATTATATGGTTACGAATTTTTGTAAATATTTCGTAGTGTTAATTTTGTAAATAGGAAAATTTATGTACATTTCGCATAAAGCAGTGCAATAGTTCGTCTTAACTTGGCTTCCCAGCAATATGTGTCTCAATGCTTGATAACGAATTTTACAGAGATAACGCTGGGAAGCGAGTTTTACAAGGAGCAGGACATTCAACATTATGGTAATGGCAATCTCGCCAAATTGGCGAGATAGAGACAAGTTGGCGACGGTTTTGGCGACTAATTTGTGTCGCCAAATTTGGCGAGAAATCGCCAAATGTCACCAAACTTAGCGACAATTGCGGTCCCCATGTACTTGTAAAGGACTTCTCGATTACGATCTGGAAAATTCTCCAAATATCTACCTCTAGAAGTTTCAAGAAGGTTTGACTCCTATATAAGGCCGGCCGTGAGTTGAGTCACTAGTTGACTGGAGTTACTGAGCTGTCTCTCAGCGAGCATTCAGAGAGTTCCGAAAGTGAACTCTATTGTATTGTCTTTTGCAGCGATTTTAGTAGTTGTGTTGTCAAGTTTTTAACTGCTGTTTTGTGCTCTATTGTTGTGAAAAGAGCTGTATTGAGTCTACTAGAACGAGAAGTTCTGGAGTTGTAAGAGAATCTGCGAAGAGTTATATCGGAATAAATTTCTGCACGTTCTGGTCTGCTTTGGCTTCAAATCTTTCGAACCCTTCCACGCAACAATATCAACTATTTTTGTTTTCTGAATACTTGAAATTTTAATAGAAATAGGAAGGGGGAAAAAATCAATAATTACTTTAAAAATCTTTCGTAATGTAAATTTTTTATGTTTTATGCATCAAATAAAATTGGTAAAATAAAATATCAATTTTACACCATTTTTATTTTATTTTCAGTTTGCATAATTTCATTACCCAAATTGCTCAATTTCATCTTTTCATTTGTCTAACTTCAGCTGCAGTCACTGTTTAGGTACAGTAACCAACCAAATTTTTTACAAAATAAACACAATTTCACAGACAATTTATAAAAAAAAAATGCTTTCAACATTTAAACTATTACTTATATCTATAGTTAAAATGTAAAACTTTTTTTCAAGCTAAATTAAACAATTTTAAATACAGCGCTTAAAATTACAATTTTAAATAAGAATAATATACAGCAAATTTGGGCCATTGGGACAAATTTCTTGCAAAAAATTAAACTAAAATTTTAATCATTTATCACAATTCAAACCAAATAGTGAAACCGATCCTCAGACTAATCACGGACATAAAGGCTATCGCATCAGTGAAAGCCTGGGTGAAGGCCACCAAAAAGGTGTCGCAAATCTCGACAATAGCTGTTTTAAAAAGGCTTAAACCTAGGTGAAAATTACCACTATTCCAACGTAAATATCGAGGATAGCGGCCACTATACAGGCGCAAGTCTCGGCAATTATATTAACGCAACAATCGGCAAACTGACCATAACACCAACGTAAAAATCAGCGTTAGCACCCAATATAGTGGTAGAAATCTCTGCAATAGCGGCGATTATATCGACGTAACACTCAACGAAATTGTCTATTACAACCACGCAAATTTTGGCGACAGCGGCAATTACAGAGGTGCAAGCCTTCGGAATAGTGGCTATTATATCGGCGTGATCATACTCCCCGAAAATCAACATCACAACAACGTAAATCTGAGATAGTATTCGGCGTAATAGCGCATATCTTGGCAATGGCAGTCCCTACGTCATCGTATGCTCAGCGAAAATAATCACCACACACTAAAGTAAATAAAGGCCGATAGAGGTTGGCAATTTGCAGGAAATATGGTCATGACATTGGAGGTTTGGAGAAGTCTGAACATACGCAAGTTCCGCTATTGAGAGAATTGCAAGCAAGCCCAATAAAATTTCAAAGCAGATTTGTATCTATGGACAAATCGAAATTTCAGTAAAAAAAAAAAAAATTGGCGTTTCAGCTGAACTGTACCATATTTGACAGATGCAAATCTCTACAATAGCGTCAGTGATTATTATTTTGGCGTAATATCTGATGAGAATGACCATCACGCAACAACGTGATTCTCGGCGATTTCACTTTCCATAATTGTGGGACTAGCAGTCATTTCATTCAAATGTTATATTCAGCAAAATGGCCATCACACACCAACAGAAATAATGCCTATAGAAGTTATGACATTACAGAAAAATACTTATTCCATCGGTGGTTTTGGGAGATGTATGAACACATGCAGGTTCCGTATTGATTTCTTTATTAGCTGTTAAAAAACATGAACTAAAGTCGAACTATTTCCACTAAGACACTACTGCCGTTGTCAATAATTAAAAAAAAAAAAAAAATATTTCGTAAATCCACAAAAATACTGAAAACTTTCACTCATGATGGAAGTTTCGGAAAGTCAGAACGCACGCAGGTTTCGTGGCTTGAAAGTAATCCCAATAAAATTGTGAAGATATGTATCGATCTCAGGAATGATATAAATTTCAGTAAAAAATAACGGCCATTTCATCGCTGTAACGCTCAGAAAAAAAGACCATGACATGCCAACTTAATAATGCCGATTGGGGCTACAACATTAGAGGGGAAATGAGGGAGGAAGGTAGTCATTCCATTGGTGATTTGTGGAAGTCTGAACGTATGCAGGTTTAGTGATAGTTAGGAAATTTTAATGCGAGAAGTTACGTGGTCGGTCTTGCAGTTTGAAGTTTTGCCGTTTTTTTTTGTTTTTTTTTTGCAAATTGTGTTTGGTATTTTTGCAAGCAATGAATCTTCAATAGTCAAAATTAAAAGTTTCAGTTTAATTTCGGAAAATTCCCCAATTCCTTTGAACTTTTTGAAAAAATCCCTGATTTTTTGCTAAATGCCGAATTCTTTGACATTTCCCGATCTGTGGACACCCTGTTTTTTGATAAATATTTATCGCTGAATACTGCAAGAGATTTGCCAACGTAGCTCTAATACAAACTAATAAAACACTTTTGTATGGGACATTGTGGTTGATTCCTCTATCACAGAGCAGATATCTTACACTTTTTCTCTATTAGACTAAGAGGCAACTGCAAGTATAGGTACCCCATCGAACATCATCTGAATATTTTAAAGAATGTGGAAGTAAATTAGTAGGTTACGAATTCAGTTGTCTGCAACAGCAAAAATGGCCCAAAATTAACTTTGAAATAGTTGAACTAAATCTTATTGCCAAATACGGCATAACTTGCCAAAATGCAAACACTTTTTTGTCTGGTAACCCACTGCACTTTGATTATCAATGAGGAAAGGCGCAGATGACTTTCAATCTCTGGCCCAAAAGACTTACATAGTTTAAAAGTAAGCCAAATTGACAAAATCAGTTACGCCATTATTGATGTAATATTTATTGCCAACTTGGCTCATTTTTAAAAGATATAAGTAAGCAGTGGCCAGATATCTGAATCATATGCAACCTTCTTAATTGAAAATTAAAGAGCAATAGGTTACCAAATAAAAAAAAAGTGTGCTTATTATTTGACAAGTTATGGCATATTCTGCAGTCTTATTCAAAGTCAATTTCTGACTAGTTTCGGCCATTTTTGCCAAGCTTACTAGAGAAATAAAAGTTATTGGTATATGCATTAAAAATAATAACGCTATTACAATCTGTATTTAAAAAATTTTATGCATTGAAATCTGCCAGGACAATGATAATTTCTTTAGTGACAAGCATTCTGTAATTTTTTTTAATTATGAAAAATAATTGGTTTTATTATTAATTTAACGTTTATAACAGTATAGATGGCTCTAGTGACAAGCCAGGATAATGACTCATGGACATTTCGATATAATTTTTAAATACTACATATATACATTTATAAAAAATTAATGTAATTTACAGGGTTGCCGCTCAAAATGCAGAACAAAATTTCCTGACTTTTCCAGACAATTTTTTTTAAATTTCAAGCTTTCATTTCAAGGATGTAGTAAAAATTTTTTTTGCATACAATTGCAATTAAAATTTTAAACCACAATTATACTGAAAAAAATTAACGATATTTTAATGGACATTTTTATCAATTAATCAAAATTTTGGTAAAAAAAAACAGAAATCCTCTTTATTATGGAATAGTAAAATGCTTGTGATTTGTTTCACCAAACACTGATGCACTTGCACATGAAGATAAATTGATTAGTAAGTAGCAATCTATGTGTGCACCTACATGGCATGAAAATATTCAAAATATAAAAACAGAGGAAAATATATGCATGCAGTGTTATTTTAAAATACAAAATAGCTGAATTAGAATATATTTATGTGCTAATGTGTGTGCAGAACAGTAGAGTTTTTTCTGATGAGTGTTTTAGGCAAGTTTAGTCTGATAAAGCATAACAAAGTCCATTAAAAATCATAAAATTGTAGAAAAAGTGAAAACTCAGAAAAAAGTGGAAATCAACGTAAAAGCGAAAGATTTTCACCTGTTTTTTCAGACAATTTGCTTTCAGCGGCGGCTTTTTACACATTGTTAAAAAGAAAATTAAGCAAATTTTCACAACACAGATATGCGTTCTAAAAAAATTTGCTTAATTTTTTGGAAGAAAACTTTAATCTGAAAGGAATTCCCCGATTTTTTGAGAAAATATTACATTTTTTAGTTTTCAATGACCTTTTTTAGGCAATTTCATTTTCCCTGACAATTTCAGGTGCATGACAACTATTATTTACCTGACAGTTAGCCTCGAAGATGTAAAAGTTATTTAACCTAGCTGCACTTTACTAAATAGACACTATTTCAAATTTAAAACAAATTATCTAGGTGTTTAGAATTTCTATGCAGTATGTTGACTAATTTACTAAATTTTAATTAAAAAAATTTACTGTAGGGAATCAAAGTTATCAACCATTTAAAATTTGAAAGCCCATCAAGCTTTATGTTTTGGCCTGCTTCACACACTTGTACTTCAAAAGAGGCAAAATCTATTTTTATTTTTTTTACACAATTTTACTATTCTTATTTATTTTTATTTTTTTCAAAAAGTTTTTTTTTCTTTCTTTTTTTTAATTTTTGAAAGTTTTTTTTTACATATATTTTTCTTACAAAAGGACAATAAACACCAACCTTCATAAAGGATTGAATCATAAGGATAGGGGGAGGGGTCAAATTTGCAGTCAAAGTACAGTGGAACTTGGATAATTCGAAGTTGAAGGGACCACTAAAAAAATCAAAAAAAAAAAAAAAAAAAAAAAAAAAAAATCGAATTATTCAACACATTGAATTACAAAAGTTACATCTTTTTGGTTTAGTATTTGGTCCACTGAATGACTGAAAATGCTATTCTGTTAATAAGTAAATAATTGTTCAGAAATATCATGGTGTATAAAAAAATAAGACTGAGTATGTAAACAGAAGGTTTATTTACATTCAGTACAGCTGTGTTCAATTGTCCTTCAATGTATCGTCGAAAATCGCCCAGATAAGAAAGCGCCTCCGACGATGTAGGGATTGGCGCTGCTTCTTTCTCCGCCTCTATATCTTCCTCCTTTGTGCTCTTCTTATTCGATAGCACTTCAGATAAAATGTCTTGATCAGAAAGTTCTCCACAAACTTCCACGTTTTCATCCAAATCTACGTATTCTTGGAATGTCAGGCCCAGGCTGTTATTCCACGTGTCCGGTGCAGGGGGGATATTTTCTTCCATGATTACAACTGGTTCCATTTTCTTTACAAATCCCGCCTTTTGAAAACAATTTGCAATTGTTTTTTCTGTCACTTGTCACAAAGCATTGTGGGACATTCGTGCTGCATCAAGGACATTTATTACGCATTTATTATTTTTGTCCGTGAATGAATCCGTTAACAGGTTTCGGACGACAAGGCATCTATAGAAATGCTTAAGATTTTTTTATGATGCCCTGGTCCATTGGTTGAACAACAGAAGTCATGTTTGGCGGGAAAAATATAACCTTAACATTTTCCACATGTGGAATGGAGTTATGCGCCGTACAATTGTCAATAAACAAGATAATTTTTCTGTTCTTTCTATACATTTTATCGAGTTTCAAGAACCAATATTCAAAAATCTTTGCAGTCATCCAGGCTTTTTTATTCGCCGTGTACTCTAGTGGTTTCGATTTGACATTTTTGAAACATCTTGGGTTAGCAGATTTTCCTATCATGAGCAAAGGGAGTTTTTCACTGCCATCCATGTTAGCCTCAACCAATAAAGTGATTCGTTCTTTGCTTTTCTTTCCCCCACTGCAACGCTCTCCCTTAAATGCCAATGTCTTGTCCGGAGTACATTTGTAAAACAAACCTGTTTCATCAACGTTGAAAATATCTTTAGCCGGTGTTCCCTCAATCGTTTTTAAAACATCGGCTTTCCAAACATTGGCTGCTTCTTTTGATCTACACTTCCACCACACACGGATTTAAAGGATATGTCATTTCTTTCCTTAAATCCATCCAAGCAGTTCTAGCCTTGAAATCACCTTTTCCTAAACCAGTAGAAAATTCTTCAGCTTTTGCTCGGAGAAGGGGTCCACTGAAAGGAACGTCTTTATCCCGTGCTTGTTTAAACCACTTCAACACACCCTCATCTACTTCAGGATTGTACGGTTCTCAAGCTCTTTTGCGATTCTTTGGTTTTCCACAAACAGCAGCGTTGCTCAGAATTTTGTCCTTATTTTTCAAAAAAGTTAAGGTGTTTGGCGCTATCCCAAACTCTTTGGCAATTTGAAATTTTTCTCGCATTCTTTTCCACCTCACGAATTATGGAGACCTTTTCAGCAAACGTTAAAGTCACGTACTGAACGCGTGGCTTACTCAAAGACATGGTGAAGTGTGGAGTATCAAAACTCTCCAACCTTTTAGATCACTTGCAGAAGCTGAAATGTCAATTGAAGCGAGCTTTCTGTAACAAGAATAAGTTTGGCAATCGCCCAGAACCGAAACGAATCGGTCAAGCAGGTGGGGAAAGAGAACCTGCATCTGTTTAACAAAAGTAGGGTGGACCACTTGACAAAGAGAGAGAGGGGGGGGAGGTTACAATGAAACAACCTCGGACCGAACGGCCGAGCTGAAAACGTACTCGCTCAAAACTCCTATATTAAGATTAATTTTGAATGATATTGTGACAAAAACTTTGAATTAACACATTCGCTGCCGCGTCAGCATGGCACTACCTCCCATGCCGGCGACGCTCTGGGACGACGATCGAGTATGATAAGTAAACTGCTTTAATTTTAGTTCGGATTTGGAGGTTGAACGATGAGGTTTTTGAGGCACGTTAGTGAAGCATTATTTTTATATTTTTAGTGCTTGGTTTTTTCCTTTTTTCTGGTTTTACAATTAAAATATAAGGAACGTTTTTAATCATTAAAACACTTTTTTTAAATTCGGCTTCTGAGGATGGATATATAAATTTTGGTGGCAGCGAATGTGTTAAGGAAGTTGAATTTCGAATTATCCACAACTTATTTACATTGATTTAATACAAAGTTCAATGGACCAAGAGAAATCTTCGAATTAACGGCGATTTCGAATTAGAGACGCTCGAATTATCCACGTTCTACTGTAGTAATAAAAATACTCCATCAATTTTTACTTTTACACATCAGCAAAAACTTTTAATGAAATAAGCATTTAAAAGTAGGAACATGATGGAAAATCGTTTTACTATACAAAGAGCTTTTATTTAGAGATTCTTTATTGTTGCAGACTTTTCTTTTGGCTTCTAGGTAAGACAGTGGATCAATGACAACATTGAGGAAGTTCGACTTACCTTTTTACAGGCTCTTACGATTTTCTTTTTGTCGTAATCATCAGATATCCCTTGCACTGTAGTTAAAGTTTTGCGACCGTTACGTTGTTGAATCCTAACGTGGATTAGTTTATCTTGACCACCTTGCTCATCCGCCCGGATTGCATCAGCAAACGGATCTGAAAGTCAGAAATGAAAAGTAATCAAAATCTATATTCATTCCAGCAAAAAGAAGTTTCGATGAAGATTCAGTTAACTTTATGTTTGTATAAGAATTTATTTTTATGATTTTTTATTTTAAAGTAATAAAATGTGGTTTTCGAAGATTGTGGTTGGAAGTTGATGAATCTATCTAGTACAACCCACTATCTGTTTGTGGGCCGCAAAAAGTTGTACAATGTTCCAAACACCTAGTTTGTATTCCAACAATCATAATTTCTTTTATTGTGACTTATTCCTTCTCGTGTTTAAAAATAATTACTTTAAAATTAAAATTTTGCAGACAATTTTTTTAAACTCTAATAACTAAAAAGTACTTTACTCTAATGGAAAATTCCCTTACTTTTTAAAAACAAGTGAAATTAGTACATATTTATGAAGAATTTCTTTCAGATTCTAAATATTTAAACAAAAGTTCTTTAAATACATATTAAGAAAAGAAAGTGCCCCAAAACTGAGCCAAAATCAGTCAACAAAATTTGTGACGTAAAGAGACCCAATTGTTTCTATGGTTATCGTGAGATTTCTGCCAAATAGTTGGCGTTGGTAGACCATTGACACATTCCGTACAGGTTAGCGTGATTTGCGAGAAACTTGCAAATCTGGTTTCTGCTGCTGCATTTCAAGCCAAGATGTTTGCGAAGCTGTGATGTCACATTCAAAGCCAGCAGAATGAGTTGTTTCCTTGCCAACGTCAAACAAGGCAATTTTGATCGCAAATTTAAAAAAGAAAGAGCGCATTGAGCAGAAATTTGTGTTTATGGCCTTTTCGAAACATTTAGAATTGAATAAAAAAAAAATTTAGAAAATGCCGGAATTGTCTATTGTCTGATAACAGAACTCCTTGAAAAAAAATTCTCTTTTGAGATTTGGTCAAACGTTTTCAATTGTAGTGAAAACACATTCATAAAGAATTACAAACTGACACACTGCAGGGGTCAAAGTGACAAAATAAGAATATATAGGATTTTTTTAAAAAAAATATAGGACAATTTAAAACATCAAATAACTGCACACAGTTGCTACTGAACTTAAAAATTAACTAGTTATACATTTATAAACTCGTTATATTGTATTTAAAGGAATAGAAAACACACATTTAAAAAAAAGAAATCGCCTGATCCTGAATATGTCATCCGTTATTGCCTCAATATTCCATTCCTAAATCAAGTTTTATTAAATACATTATTTGCAATCTTGTGTCTTTTGCTTCCAATATCTTTAACTGCTCCAATATCTAAGTATTTTCTTTTTATCCCTGTTTGCAGTCTTTTGTTTGTTCAGATTTACTGTTCAGTGTCGGTTGGATTGGAGGCGAAAAGTGGGATATTTAGCGCAGAATGTGTTAAACCGGGGACTTGGTTTTCCAGAAACCCTAATGACCGTTTGGATTTGACATCACGACGTATTGAAGTCATTTTCAATTTTGGCGACTTTTATGAAAAAATCATGGCTAATATTCCGAATCCGGTACGGATTCTGCGCCAAGGTGATTTTCGCCAAAAAATGGCTGCCCGTCACTTTTTTATGAGCAAGAGAACTACCTATGGTTGCCCTAATTAGGCGCCGTTTGATGTAAACAATTAGTGGAGCAGAATCCGAATCGGATTTGGAATAAAAAAATCGTCATCCAACATCATACAGTAAAAATCTTAACCCTTTTGTTCCCTTCATCAATTATTGATTGAGCACTCAAAATGTTCTTTAGTAGCCCTGCAATAATCACAAGTCGTTTTTATCCGTTTTTCTCGAGGCAGTGTTATGTTGATGCATATCTCTCTCTGTATTATGACAAATTAATTTACTACGTTGGAGGAGAAAACAAATCAGAAATTCAAGACTGCGTACTATGGAAGAGTTTACATTTTACAACTCCCGCCGTTCCAGTGGAGTTGAGTTGCAGGTTATGCAGCACGTGACGTCACAAGAGATAAAACGCTGCCGTTACAAGCATCGATTTTGGCAGGTGTTTTTCACCTACGATCGCGGCAAAGAATCCGAAATATAAAAAATGGCAACAAACGGCGCCGTTATTACGAATTCGAAAAAAATATAGATCGAATCAATATAGGATATATAGAACAATTGTAAAATATAGGACAATATAGGATGTTTTTGCCGATTTTTAAAAAAATATAGGATTTATAGGACGTCTGCGACCCCTGCACACTGTAGTAATAAAAATACATACCCAGTTGCAGAAACTCTTCTGCCAGTCTGTGACAGTAATTTGGGTATTAGAAAATAAACTGCAGTGTAATTATTATTTTAAGTTTGCATAAAATACATGAGCACCTTATTATTCGTCAATTTTATCAAAAATTCCTATTTTATATAAAATAGAAATTTGCCAAAATAAATTAAATAGTAAAAGAGATATTTAAAATTTTTGCATCTTAAAATGAAATTCTAATTATTTTTTTTTAATCTAAATCAAACGGCGAAAACGATCTTCACACTAATCATGGACATAACGGCTGTCACATCAGCACATGCCTAGGCGAATGACACCAAAAAGGCATCGCAATCCTCCGATAGCTGCTATTAAAACAACTTAAACCTAGGTGAAAATTATCACTACTCCAACGCAAATCTCGGCCACCTGACCGGCGCAAATCTCGGCAATTACATCAAAGTAACAATCCACAAAAATGACCATTATACCAACATAAATACTATTCCTCTGGTAATAATTTTCAAAACACTCATTATCCACACCTTCAGATTTATCATAAATTACATTGACACCATACTTTTTTTTACATTACTATCTACACATTAAATTTCCATGTTATTAGTAGAATCACAGAAGGTTAATTTCAGCAATTTCTTAATATTCTGAAATTTTAAGACAGAAAATGCTTTTTCAAACCAGTTAGTAACAATTTAAAGTATTTCATGATACAAGCTTCTCTTTCACTGAAGCTGGAAGAACATTTTTTGGTCTTTGTGCATGAAAACGATTAAGTCAATCCTTATGTCGTAATCATCACAAAAAATAATGAATTTTCTTTTATTGTCATTTATAATACAATCAAGTCCCATTAACACTAAGTCGATAGGGCAGCCACATTTTTGCGCATTGACCATCTAAAAACTTTTCCTTTTTATAAATACAGATTTAAATTACTAGCTATATGAGTATTTAATACTACTGTTTTTAATTCACATTGCATTTTTGCCAATCTGCATCTTTTTCCTTGCAGGTTAAAATTGATTTACAACCTAACAGCTTCAATCTGTTCCCAATTTTTGATAGTAATAATTGGCAATATATACTTAGCCACAATTTCTGTTCATTTTTTTTTATAAAGATTTTATCATTTATTTCACTTAAATTTTTTTGCTTCATAACAATTACTGCTTACTCATGTTGACAAGATTCAACATACATGCAAATGTGGTCAAGTTAAGCTTATTGTTGGATACAGGACAGGTATGTTACATGAAATTTGAAACAAACTTACCATCTAAATTAATCAAATCATTTCACAGCAATTTCCTTGAAATTAGATCAATAAGGCATTTTTCCTATTTCATGACCAATTTAACTTATTCGAGGTGAGAAACATAAATGCATCTGTCAATCACGTCTCTTTTCTTAGTGTTGACCATGCAAGTAAGTATTTAAATTATTTTTTAATGTTGTTTACAAAGTCATTTTAACAAGAGTAAAAGGAATTTCTAGTTTTCAAATTCTGTAACACTGAAAAATTTAAGGGCAACTTTTTAATGTTGCCCTTTTTTGAAAAATAAGCCCCTGCCTTTTTTCATTTGTAGGATAAACTTACATTAAGATAATTTCAAACAAAAATGATATTGATTTAACGATACGTTTTCGTTAGACGGGTACCAGTATACATAGCTGTCACTAAGCCCAAATGTTTACACATTTAAATGTATTGCCAAGCCTTAATGTTTACGGTTTGTTATAAGAATTATAAATGATTTGTAGGTTGTTAGTTTGGCATTTGATAAGCTATCACTGCAATTTGGCAGTTTTTATCTGGTACCTGTCAATGCCAGAATTATATAGAAAAGAATGGAAGAGAAGAAATATTAATAGTTTTACTTTATTAATTGAAGATACTGCTAAAAGATATAAAAATAAGTACATGTTTTCATTTCATTTGTCAATATCTATTTTCATCTGTGATGTCTATTTCAGAACATTTATTCCTGTGACAGTATTATTTGCAAAATACGAGTGCAGTTGGGTTGGTTGGTTGTATTCAGATTGTCTGACGCCGTCAGCAACACGAGGGCTATAATGCGCCGAAACATTCGTCATTTGACAAGCAACATACATTTACAAACACCCATGCCAACACGGGACTCGAACCCGCAACCTCGCGGTCTAGAAGCTAGCACACTAACCACTATACCGTTTGGTCGGCCGAGTGCAGTTGGGAGATGAGGTTCAGGTGCATGCTAAACTTCGACATACTACACTAAAACAATCATGCATTAAAAAAATATCGTAGATAAAAAAGGGCTAATTTGATAAATTCGCTGTATCGTATTCAATTATCTGTCAATACTGGAAGTTACTCTTCATGCCTATGGTATAAATATTATTACACTAACAAATTTTAATGAAATATCTAGTAAACAAAGTTTTTTTTCTTTTCTTTTCCATTTCATACTTCAAACTCAGTTTTTGAACATCAAGCAGAAATTTTTATTGTATAGGGGTCATTCTACAGAAAATCTGAAATTTGTGTAACTGATGTTTATTACAAAAAGTATACTAATAAAAATTCTTTTTTCATAAAAACAACCTTAGTGTTACATATAACTAACTTCAATAAAATAATTTAATTATTACTTAAATTTTAATCTCAAACAGTAAAATGTCACAACTGTGGAACGTCACCACTTACAATTTGATTTTTACCAGGGTAATATTTTATATATTAAACTTAAAATTCTTTAGATTATACCTTAAGGTTAAGAAAAAGCTCTTGAACACATTTCTAACACTTATACATCAAGTTTAAGTTTTATGTTACATGGTTCGTACACTTGAAGGAGAAAAAAATTCCAAGGACTTTTCAAGGATGCGTTATCAACACAAATACATAAAAGAAAAATTCCCAAATTTTTTTTTATTGGCAAACAGTGCATGTTCAAATCATGTACGCATGTTTCGTTTTGAATTCTTTGTTAGCTGTTGAAAAACATGAACTGAAGTTGAACTTTTTCCCATTAAGACACTTCTGTAATTGTCCGTTAAAAATAAAAAAATTACCGAAATCCGTAAAAATATTGAAAAACAATAACACATGCTAAAAACTATAACCATGCATCCTTGGAACTAGTTGTCCATAGGTGAAAGATAATGGTACATTAATATTGTTGATATGTACTACATTGCTGAACATATTAAACAGCCTATATATTGCAAAAGCATCTTGAAACAATAAACATAAATTATGGGGACGTTTTCAATACTTATATTTCATAACTTTTTTTTAAACTTAACTTTATTAAATAATTCTTAGCAGGGACTTATATAGGGTGATACGCCAGTAATTGACCACATGCCAGTAGTTGACCAAAATGACACAAAAAGGAAGTAAACAAGAATTCTTGTGATGGTATTCTAATTTTTATTGGTTAAAATATATCCAATAACTAATGAAAGCCAATGCCAAAAGTTATAGGGGTAACCAAGCTTCCAATTGGATGATAAAAATTAACAAACACAAAGGTATGTCACAGGGTCTCATATGAGTGACTGACACTATTAGTGAAGGGTGGTTTAGCTTCTCTTTGATTTTTTAGCATCAACATGAATAATTCCTAAATGGTTTAATACAAATAATGTATGTAGATCATTTATGTTTGTTTTATATTAATATACAAGTAGTTTTTCTTTAAACTAATAAACAAATTATGAAAAACAGATGGTCAATTACTGATCAGGCTAAGTGTTATATTTTTAGTAATTGACCAAAATGGTCAACTACTAAATTTTTATTTACTTGCATATTTTCTGGGAAAAAACAAAGTGATAACAAAGCTTTATGCTTTTATTGCAATCTTCACTTACTATTTGTCCAGAAAAATTGATTTTTTCAGTAATTGACCACTGTAGTTAATTGGTGTCTATAAGGGTGTTAAGTATTAGTTTTTCAACTTTAGAATACAAAAGTAAGTCATTTTTAAACTCTAAGATGGATTTTCTTATTGCATGTGTACATTAGATCATTTTTAAATATACTAGGCTTACTTTCTTAACATAATTTTTTTTTAAAAAGTCAAGAAATGGTCAAAAGTCAATTTTAAGTATACTTCCACTTTACCCTACACAAATATTATGTAGGTTACTTACAATTTTTATTTAAATTAACACTCTGGTACATAAAATGTCTGTCAGAATTTTATAAATTGTTTTATTTCTTGAAAAATCTAAAAAATCCGATCAAATGGTCTGTTGACAGAGAAAAGCATTGGTCAAAGATAAGCCGGAAAATTTACAGATCACTAACACCCTTGTAAATATCAAAATTACTTTTCACACCTTAATTGAATAAGATATATATTTAGTAATATTTTTTAATATGAACAGGAAAAAATTAAAGTAGAAAATTAACTTAAATATTGATAAGAAATTGAGTTAAATAAATCATTAAGGAAGTTTTTTTTATAGGTTTAAGCATATACCTAAGCTATAAGAATTCTGAATTAAAATTAAACACTCATGGAAGGGAAGAAATCCTTTCTCAAGTACACCGAAGAGGTCTTGAAATCTACGCTTTTTCAAGAGAAAATATTGGGAAAATAAGAGAAACTGCCAGAAAATACAACATTCCTCATTCTACATTGATTAATAAGCTAAGAGGGAAAACCCCAGAATTTAGAAAAATGGGCCCTCAACAATTCTTACACCCTCAGAAGAAACTCTTCTATGTAATTGGATAAATGCCAATGCAAGAAAATGATTTCCATTAGAAAAACGGATGATTTTGAAACTATTCAAGAAATAATATCCTCTACATTCGATTCTTTTCATCTAAATTTATTCAGAATTGAAAGTATAGGATTAGATAATCTTTTCTATATTATTTTGATTTTCTTGTTTTAATTTTTTGAATAAAATATGCATAATTACCTACCAGTAAAATTAACTTTGATAACTAAAGTTTATAAAACCATCATACTATATTTTACACTGATGTTCCTGTATTTTCATGGATTAAAATTGATTATATTTATTTTTACTTTCTTTTTTTAATTCATTTAATAGTTAATTTATGAATATTAGAGCATTTTATAACAGAATTTAACAATTAACTTTTGGTTTTATTCTGGAAATGGAAGTGGTCAATTACTAGCATGGCTGTGGTCAATTACTAGCATGGCTGTGGTCAATTACTAGCATGGCAGTGGTCAATTACTGGCAAAATTGCTTTTGGTAAGAAATTCTGATGATATTTTAAATTGTAAAAAGGACTGGAATACCATGTTAATTTATTATTGTGCTTCATTAATCAATTGATATTTTGGGAAATTTTCATAACATTCCGTTAATAATTTTTTAAGAAAAAAAATTAAATGTGTAGAAACTTGCACTAACTGGTCAATTACTGGTAGGTTCACCCTATCTACCTCATGTCACATCAATGAACACTACTTTATACAAAATCTTATTTTTAATCTCAACCACTTTAATAGTATTATTACTCTTGAGTATATCTCCCTTTATAGCAAATATCAATATTTTTTAAGAAATTTTTTTAAAATTTGATCAATTTTAGGATTTTCCATAGGCATTTTTTGGTATTTCAACTTAAAAATGCTTAAGCCTAATGCCATTAAATTCGAGATTGATTTGTTAATAAATATTTAAAATACAAAAATCTGCACAAAAAGGAATAAAAATGCATTATGTATACAAACTTTACTTTAAATTTGTGGACTACAACATCCTTTGAAAAAATACGTGTATAATCTCTTTAACTAAGCGCAAATAAAAAATCAAGTTGTTTAATAGATAAGTATTGTTACAAGTATTTATCAAAGATCACACAATCGAAGGAATAAAAAATGCATTTTAAAGCTACTATTGAACCACACAAAACAGCACAGAACTACGCAGTTACTGTAGGGGCCATGACCTACATTGAACTTTAATCACTTTGACACAATCCTAAGATCTAGCGTAATATAAAATAATATTTAAAAACAGTTTAAAATTTGAAATTTAATTGGTATAATACAAAATGGCAATTTTATATAAAAAAAAAATGCACTCAAGGTCGAAAATTAACTTACCAAAAGTGCTCAAATTCTGGATACCGGTAGACATAGATTTTTTCGTGTCCTGCACAAATTTCGAAATTAAACTGGCTTAAGCAAAGACTTTTTTATCAATTAATTAGAACAGAATAGGATAGATTTTGGAAAAATAGCAGGAGGACCGAGAACCAAAGACGTTGAGTAGTGGCCAAAGAGCTCGAGCTGTACTGCGCAAATATTCTGCGCAATGATCATTCCAAGAGAAAACAGTTGCAGTTTATTATTTATAATAACACATGTGCATTGCATGACGTGTTTTTCGATTTAAATTATATGACGTCCTAAGAGTAAAACTGGAAATAAACATCATCAATTTTAGAAATATTAAAACTTATATTGATTATAATAGATTCAACTAATTTTTATTAGCACATTTCTACGGTTTACCAGAGTTTTGACATAATCGTTATTTTTTTTCTTCTCACCAGCATCAAACAAAACTTGCAATGGCTGGGTTCGTAAAGGCGAACTGAAAAAGTGATGCCTGATTTACACGCTACCAGTTACTACCGCGACAGCCGGCCAATTGGCTGGAAGATCATTGGAACCAGTTGGCTGGAATTCTAGTTTACTGGCGTTTTATGTTTACACGGTGCCAACCGACTGGAAGAATACAGGAATTGCGCGAGCAAAATTTGCTGACGATCTGGTTTTCTTTTTCGACTAGCGGCAACTGTTGATTTTTTTTAAATAAAGTATAATCTAAAATATATCAAATCTAATCTTAAAATGTTTAAATATACAATTTTTCTCAATCATGCTCATTTTTAAGGCTGTTATTGACTCTTTGCACATTTTTTTTTTTTTTTTTTTTTTTTTTTTAAATCTTTCCCATTGAATATCTGTAACAAAATCGCAATTTTACTAGTTTGGCGACAACGGGTTACCAGATACTTGCAAAATTGCCTTTTTTGGGTATATTGTAATAGAATTTCGTTGTGTTGTAGTTGACTCCAGTATTTGAACATTTTACAGTCACTGATCTCTAATTAGAACTTCTGAGTTATCATTGTGTTTCATAAATGTTTTAAATAACTTAGTACAATCCTCCCTTGCACTTCCTAAAATCTTCATATACATAAAATTTGGAATAAAACTTATGGTCTCTTTTTGTTTTAAAAACAATTCTCTATTTTGTTTCTAATATTGAGTTAAATGTAAATTTGCAGGACAAAAGGTGGAAATATTAGTAAATGATTTTATACGAAATACATATTACCTATAAAAAAAAAGCCTGTCCAACAAAGGAAGTTAAATGTAATCTCCCCTCCCCCCCCCCCCCTTCCCCTTAACTTATTTTGATGTTGAATTAAAAACTAATTATTCGTTTTTCTGTGGACTAAGGTTTAGATACATATTCTTTCTTTGATTGATAATTCTTTAAGATTAAAATTTCATCTTAAAAATGTTAGCAAATTAAATATCATTAGTTAAGCAATTTGTAAGCATACTGGAATTAAAGAACTTGGATTTAAAAAATGACTAAATTTATCTTTTCATTAAAAAAGATTTTGTACTTTAATCAAGTTCATAAATTGCACTTGAATCTTCTTTGGAATTCTATTCATATAAATGAAATAACACCAGTGAATGAGTCAGACAAATAAATTTCATATAGATGTTTTATTCTTACAATAAAATTGGAAAAGTCTAAAAATCAATAACTAAAAACATTTAAATTTGCACTTAAATACCACCAGTATAAGTTTTTACAAAAAAAAAAAAAAAATAATCCTGAGTGTATATTTAAATAAAATAATCCATTTTTTTTAATTTTGAAAAGAATCATCCCAGATCATTATTGCAGTTGAAGGTTTATGAACAAGGAAGAGGAGCGATTCACGGCAGGTCCGAGTTGACCAAGATTCAGAAGCCAATTTTAAAAGTATTGCTAATAATAGAATTCATTGGAAACAAACGCCTGTGAGTAAAGCAATTCCCATCTCGATTCTGGTCTCGCCTATCAAAAGTGCCATGTTTGAATCCTGTGTTAGGCGTCAATGTTCATTGGGGTTCAGAATCCATGTCAAGTTGTATGTCCTGGAATGAGAAACCGTTATCAGACATAAAAATATGTTGTTAAACGTACAAACCGAAAATACAAAGATTGCAGGAACTTTAAACAGGCGTGCAACCAGGGGAAAGGTTTTTAGGATTCGAACACCCCCCTAGAATCCCCAACATTCCCAGTGTTTTGTTATGAATGAATAAGAAACACTTGGTAACCGAAAATAATTTCAAAGGATACGTTTTTAATCTACCGTTATTCAGACAGAGTAAGCTAATGTATCGCACTAAAGTAGGTATTAGACTCCAAAACTGAAATAAATGACATATTTGTAAATCTCATACTATCAAAAAATCATTGTAGATTGCTTTTTGACTTCTTGGGTCCAATAAAAAGTATTGTTTAAAAATTTTATAAACATGGATGTCTATTTTCCAAATGTTGTTATTGTGTTTCAGTGCTTCTTGCCTTTTATTTCAAACACCATTAAGGTATCCGACTAGGTTCGGAGACTTTTTTTTTTAAACTTCCATTTAATTGGCATAACTTTTGCATTTTAAGGTAAAATATATCTTAGAATAAAGGTATGGACTAAAAAAAATATTTTTAAATATTGAATATTTTTCAAAATTTGAAACATTTTTAGACTAATTTTTAAATAAACGTTCACAACGTAAAAAAAAATTCCACTTACATTTTATGAAATTTTCTTTGACTAACATGTTGCTTGAACTATCCTTTATGGCCTTGAACTATGAAATAGGTATATTCCAAATTTTAACTGAGGTATGGGTGTTGGTGTACATAACCTTACTTTCTTCGAGAAAACAACAAGTGTCATTACATAAAATCCTCCAAAAAAAAAAGAAAACACATTTAAAATCAAAATATCTCAAAATGGTAGTTCAGTGCACTAGGAAATGCCCTGAAGTTTATGTAAAAAAAATATCAAACAGATATGTAAAATGATTCTGATATTGCTGTTTGTGTGCTTCTCTAATTGAATAAACAAGAAATTTTTTGCATCGATTTATGATCTAGGTTACATGGATAATACAGGATATAGAAAAAAAATGCCATATTAGGTTTTTATGTATAACTTGAATACTGGACAAAAACCATTTTAATATTTTGGCATATGAGACACATTAAGAAACTGCAAAAATATTGATTGGTGAAAAATATAAGATGAGGAATTTTTACGTAGAACTTGTTTTTGTAACAGAAATACAGAAGTTAACTTGATGGAAAGACCCCTCCCACAGAAATTTTCTGGTTGCACCCCTGACGTTAAAACTAGTTCCATGATGCAATAGTGAATACTAAATGGTTTGCAATTCTGGGAAGGTTTCAAAAAGTGCTGACTAATGCTGTACCATGAAAATAATTACATGAAGCTGACTAGAAAATAAATGTGGGAAAAGTGTCAGAGGGGATTTCAGTCGAGATGCATTTAAAGACTTGATGTTGATGGTAATTTTAAATAAAAGCATATTGTTACATATTAAAATATTTGAGTAGCATAACAAATTAACTATAACACATTATGCAGTATTAGAGAGAAGTTGCAGCTTGCATGTTTCAATTTTTATTATTTTCATATAATTAATTTCACAGAAACAAAAAAGTTGGATGTAAACACAAATAGAAATTTTTAAAGGTCAGCCAGTAAGAAAAAAAAACTTTTTTCTATAATAGTTTAAATGCATTGGATGAAAATCTTGGTTTGCAGTCTAAGCCATTGCAGCATATTCGAGTGGATGACAAATCAGGAAAAACCAATTCGAAGACATCTCTTGCATACTTGTACACTCTTGTAGAGGAGTAAAATTTAAATGCCTTGATACCTTTTCTTGTTATTCATCAGCACTCTTTTTGTCAGTTCCCAAAATACATTCGAAAATATAAAAATTTCAGAAACATTTTCACAAATAAAGTTGTTTCCTTAGCGTTAATAACTTCAGCCAAAATAACAACGTTGATAATTTCAGCCAAGTGTTTAAAAAAAAAAATTTTTTTCCCCATTCTACTTATACTTTGCTGCAAGTTTTTTTACAACACATTTATACTAATTTTCATTACATTTTAACTCTCTGCTTTAAGTGGTTCAATGTTTTTTTGTAATTGTGATAACATCCAACAGCCAATTACTTCAAGTCTAACAGTTGATGAAGACAAGTTGCACTCTGCTTGTTAGCTTTCTTTCACAACCTAGAAAAGAAATTTTAATTGGATTAACATTGTTTTCAAAGAATTTTTTGACTTACTATCCTATCTCTGATTCAGATTAAAAAACATTTGTTATTGATGGCATAAATTTTCCATTAAATGACATTCAAAAACAAACAATTTTTAGTTACGAATTAGTTTCTTTCACAACTTTTGCACAAGCAGTAGAACTTAAATTACAAAAACACTCAACATGCATTCAGAGATAAAAGGAGTCAATTGTGATAACATCCGACAGCCAATTACTTCAAGTCTAACAGTTGATGAAGACAGTTGTACTCTGCTTGTTAGTTTTCTTTCACAACCCAGAAGAGCAAACAAATATTGAAATTATAATGTTAATCTTTAAACAAAATATACATATCTACAAAATTTGCTGATAAAAAAACTGCATAAATTATCCATCTGTGAAATCCATCTCATGTTGGGTCCTCCTTATGTTGTGTAATAATTGAGTAAATTTATGACTGAAATTTGTACCAAAACATTTAAGCTTAAAGCATAATTCCAACTATAACAGCTTTAAAACTACCATTATTTGACTCTATATATTCACTAGTATTTTAACTAAATTCAAATACCCAAATGTAAACAAACATCTTATTGTTGACATTCTTAACGTTGGCACACATAATTCATTCTAGTAGCCATTATTTAAGACATACTACTTTTGAATATAATATACTACACGAGATATACGTATAATTTATATGTATTTTAATTCAATTAGAGCACATAAATGTAAACAACCGCTAATGTTCAGAAGTACTTCAACAAAAGTAATTAAGGAACTATTTCTGTAAATTATATGAATGCCAAATGTCACAGATGCTTCCCTCAGACACAATCAATATGGGATTAGATAATTCTTATCTTTTATCAAAAGTTACATTATAATTTAAAATATTTTAAAAATCAATAATAAGTAAAAAGGAACAGTTAGGCTTTCATACGAGTGGTTTTAACAGGTATTATTTTCCTACTATCTCTATAAGTACAACCAAAAACATTGTAGTTAGGCATATTATAATGTGATTGTGAAACACAGTGCCGTTTCAATTCCGCGAAGGATTGCCGTCGCCAAGCTTACTAGGGTTGCCTTTCGGAATATGACGGAAATTACTTAAAAATATATTTGTATGTTTTAACACAATAAAAAATACTAATAATTATACTAACCCAAAGCTAGATGTTAGGAATATGACAGTTTTCCTTGACAGTTGCTGTTTTCATTATATAATCCATATCATTCCAACGATTTGGCATCGTTTCAAGTTTATATAAAGCTTGTTCTTGTTATAAACATTATCATTCAAGTATTCAAGTCTTTAAAACTTTCAGTGAAATAAAACTACTGCAGGTGTTTTACACGGTGCACGAGAGTATGAGGGTAGGAAGAGTGGTGGGGGAGGGGAGTTGAGGCTCCAGTAAATAGAAAATGTTTTATCTACTGGAATCACCAGCCAGAGGCGATCACGTGACAAACTGGCTTATCCTGAGACTGGAATGATGCGTTTACACGCTACCAGCTGTGACGTCACACGCCTAGGGATCTCAACTGGAACGCCGACTGGTAGCGTGTAAATCAGGCATGAGTTATGTAGCCTGAGGCAAAACCGTGTAACTAAGCGTTCGTAATCTTAACTGGTTTTGTAACTGTCCGTTCGTAAAGTCGAATTTTTTTAACTGGTTAAGTTGGTTATCGAACTTTCTTAACGAAGGTACCCTAGTAGCAATCACTGCATGGCGTTTCGTCGGCCAATGATCGGATTTCATCAAAGTCATCGGCGATTCCCCAGACTGATATATAAACACACCCTTATTTCCTCGTCTGCCGATGACCCTAAACTCATCGGGAAAAGATATCTTCCCAACATCGGAGGCCGATTAGAATTTCTGATCATCGTTTTTTTGATCGGCAAGATATCGGAACCACATCGACAGGCGATAAAAAACTTATGTTTCTTTTTCTTGCAATTCCACTGAATTAGAGGCGATCCTTGAATGTATTTCAAATTTAAATCAAGTATACAATTTGCTAAACATTTCGCTTTGGCAATAAGTGAAAAATATTTTAAAACTAAGTGTACGAAAAATTTTAAATGTAAATATATATTTTGAAAAAATACAAACCACATAATTATATATTGCTTACCTAATACGTCAATCATAAATAAAAGTTTTTATATAGTAAAACAATATAGGAACAATTTTCTAAAATTAAATATAAATTCTCATTTCAATTTAATATAAAATAAAAATATATAGTCCTTGTTTTTAAATAGTTTTCATTATAATTTGGTGAAGATATTTTGGTCCGTTTTTTAAACATCTTTTAAGTAAAATAAAAATATGTTTATATGTTTCAAAAAGTTAATCAAATTGGATATAGTTTTTTTAAAAATTTAAAAATTAAATATATTTTTTTAAATGTCAAAATTATTAAATAAACTCTTAAATTGCAATTCAAAAAATATCTTAAAATCAGTTAGTTAAAATTTTACAAAATAGATGGCGACACTATTTATTTGACACTATTATTTTTTTGCTATAATAAATAAATTAATATCATTTTCCCAAATTTATGGAAGATTTGCTATTTTCCGAAAATACCCCATATATAAAAAAAAATGTCGGTCAATTTCCTTGCAAAGTCTGTATGATAGTAGAGTTTTGTACTACAATACAATTGTTATACCAAGAATCACAAGTAACTACAGTCCAGTGGCCATGTCAACGCATTCCGGAGATAACCGTCCTCGGTTCGATCCTAGGGTAAGTAATTTAGACAATTCTGAATTTGGTAGTGTTATAACTTCGATTTATTTGTACTCTTAAAATGTCATTGAAAATACTACCATGTAAGAATTACGCGCTCCGGCTTTTAGTTTTGCATTATTTTAACTTGTCGTTTTTAATATTCAATACTTACATCTTTATAATTATTTAATGTTTATTAATTGATATTTTCGACAAAATAACGACCATTGTTTCGATATTTCTTGAGAGCAAAATTTTCCTCGGCCTTCGAACTAATTCTTGTCGGCTTCTGCTCGAATTCGATCAGTTTCCGGACATCGGCCAATGGCCGGCCACGGGGACAAAATGGATTAGTTGCCAAGGGAAAGATGAGTTTAGGGTGAGTTTCCGGTGAATCGCCAATCATCGGCGATTCACCTGGGGATGGAATTCCGATCACCGGCCGAGGTAAAATTGCTACTAGGGTACCCTAGTAGCAATCACTGATGCATGGCGTTTCGTCGGCCAATGATCGGAATTCATCAAAGTCATCGGCGATTCCCCAGACTGATATATAAACACACCCTTATTTCCTCGTCTGCCGATGACCCTAAACTCATCGGGAAAAAATATCTTCCCAACATCGGGGGCCGATTAGAATTTCTGATAATCGTTTTTTTGATCGGCAAGATATCGGAACCACATCGACAGGCCATAAAAAACTTATGTTTCTTTTTCTTGCGATTCCACTGAATTAGAGGCGATCCTTGAATGTATTTCAAATTTAAATCAAGTATACAATTTGCTAAACATTTCGCTTTGGCAATAAGTGAAAAATATTTTAAAACTAAGTGTACGAAAAATTTTAAATGTAAATATATATTTTGAAAAAATACAAACCACATAATTATATATTGCTTACCTAATACGTCAATAAAATCCATAAATAAAAGTTTTTATATAGTAAAACAATATAGGAACAATTTTCTAAAATTAAATATAAATTCTCATTTCAATTTAATATAAAATAAAAAATATAGTCCTTGTTTTTAAATAGTTTTCATTATAATTTGCTGAACATATTTTGGTCCGTTTTTTAAACATCTTTTAAGTAAAATAAAAATATGTTTATATGTTTCAAAAAGTTAATCAAATTGGATATAGTTTTTTTAAAAATTTAAAAATTAAATATATTTTTTTAAATGTCAAAATTATTAAATAAACTCTTAAATTGCAATTCAAAAAATATCATAAAATCAGTTAGTTAAAATTTTACAAAATAGATGGCGACACTATTTATTTGACACTATTATTTTTTTGCTATAATAAATAAATTAATATCATTTTCCCAAATTTATGGAAGATTTGCTATTTTCCGAAAATACCCCATATATAAAAAAAAATGTCGGTCAATTTCCTTGCAAAGTCTGTATGATAGTAGAGTTTTGTACTACAATACAATTGTTATACCAAGAATCACAAGTAACTACAGTCCAGTGGCCATGTCAACGCACGGTTCGATCCCAGGGTAAGTAATTTAAACAATTCTGAATATGGTAGTGTTATAACTTCGATTTATTTGTACTCTTAAAATGTCATTGAAAATACTACCATGTAAGAATTACGCGCTCCGGCTTTCAGTTTTGCATTATTTTAACTTGTCGTTTTTAATATTCAATACTTACATCTTTATAATTATTTAATGTTTATTAATTGATATTTTCGACAAAATAACGACCATTGTTTCGATATTTCTTGAGAGCAAAATTTTCCTCGGCCTTCGAACTAATTCTTGTCGGCTTCTGCTCGAATTCGATCAGTTTCCGGACATCGGCCAATGGCCGGCCACGGGGACAAAATGGATTAATTGCCAAGGGAAAGATAAGTTTAGGGTGAGTTTCCGGTGAATCGCCAATCATCGGCGATTCACCTGGGGATGGAATTCCGATCACCGGCCGAGGTAAAATTGCTACTAGGGTAGAAGCTGGTTAACTTTCGGTTTATTCCGTTCGAGTTGGTGTTACCCCCCTCCCTTCCCACTGAAAATACTTTGTTTTGGGTTTGGACTTGTAAATGTGTAGGTTTTTCGAATATTTTGATTTGGCGTGGAAATTATTATATTAGTTATTGTTTTTTTCTCAATTTTTTGGATTTGCACGAGTTTTGAAGGGACAATTGGTTTCAATAAAATTTACTTTGTTTAACATGTTTTTTTATTATTTATATACACAAACTTGATACTTCTTCGGCTTTTCTTGAAAGTAAATTTGTACGATAACATTGCTTATTGTATATTTTGAAATCTTGTTACTAAAACTGAATTCTTATTGTGCTCATATTGAAACTTATTTTAATAGTAATGAAATTTTTTAAACGCAAATCCCATTATTTCTGTACAGATAGTGCTGATTCCAAGTTTTCTTTTATATAATACTAAATTGAAACAAATTTTAATATGTTGGCCACCTCATTAAAAAAGCTGTTATTTAATTAATGTTGCTTACATTTAGTCTTTAAATTTGTTTCAATTTTATGAACACAGAACTTTTGAAAATGTCTTAAAATGTAAATAAAAATACATTTATGAGACTAAATTTCACATTAAATTTTTGATAATGTTATGTCATTCCTTATTATTACTTCTATATGTAATTGATCAGGAGCATAGCCAGAAATTTTCCTTCAAGAGTGGATATGCATAATTATGTGCAAAGAAAATATTTTAATATTTATACAACATGAACATTATGTGTTTATTAATCATTAGCAAACTACAATTCTATGTATTTAAAAAAAAAATTCTATCCCATTTAAAGATTTGTCTTTTTGAAATTGTTTCGACTGTTTCAAAAGAGTTGATTGATCAGGTTAGAAATTGCCTTGGGCTTTTGGGGACGGCTTTTTGTATTGAACCATTGTCAAGTCATTATTTCTGTGAAAAGGAGATACTTTCGTGTAAGTCTATGAAGGGGAAAATTTCCCATATTTGTGTTTCGAATTGGTTGTTGATGTTTTATGGTGCAAGGGCTTTACTAGGACCATTCTTGCATATTTCGATTTTTAGAAAACATGAAAAACTACCAAACAGTCCGACAACCGATATAGGTTAGTTTGTACACTCGACGATCTATTTTTATGCACAATGATGGCTAATCAAGTCTGGACCTACAGCTTAACGTGGATTCTGAACCACAACGACCCAGGATTTGTACCTTTGGCATGCAAGGCCAGAGCGTTGACCACACAGCCATCAGGTGGGCCAACCAATATGTACTAACACAATTGTTGCTGTGCTTCAAAAGAAAATAAGCAGATTAATGTTACTAAAATATAATAGCAAATATTTCAAAGAATAAATCTGGGGCAACGGACACTTAAATCAAATGGAAGTATATGAAAAATTGTTTAAATTTTACTATGCATATCATAATTGTAACTTTTTGAAAATGTTTTTTAGACAATGAACACCTTAGTGAAGATTCCCGTGAAGATGTACAAGATTTGAAAAATACACATGCTATGTCAATAATTCAAAATAATTGTTTAGCAATGTTTGTGATGTCAAATTATATCTTAGACAGTATTAAGTATGATAAACTATTTGAAAATTTTTAGTGAAAGCCTGCTTTGAAAAATTAAAATCCATGTAGGAAAATAGTGATTAAAAAAAGCTATTATATATACTATTAGGAGGTGTAAAAGGAAAAAGGTACTATTTAAATTGCAGGAACTGCGCAACAACTCAGTTTTTGGCCATCAATGTAAAATCTTATAATAGTTAATTTATAAATAACTGTCATAATATAGAGTAATTAGAAATTAATAAAAAAAAAAAAACTACTAGAAGCACAAGCACCATTATTGTTAGAAATAGTATAATTAAAATATGTACTTTTGTTTGTTACCATTTGTGAAAAGGAATGTCAAGTAGTAAATATGAAATTGTAGAATAATTTTTTAAGCTTTAAGATACACTTTTTACATGTTTCTGCAGACTTGAATAAAACATCTCAATTCTAAAACAAGCAGTGGTGAGATACCCCCATATTCAACTATAAATTTTATAATTTTTGAACTTATAATAAAAATATTAACTAGTAAGGAAATAATTTATACTTTCTAACTCTAAGATTGAACAAGGATCCAAAATTTATTGTTTTTTTAATGAATATTCTGCAATGTAGTTTTATACTTGGAAGTAAGATTAAGTGAAGTAATGATTAAACATTGTACACAAAACTGTTTATTTGGATTTAAATAGTGCTTGTAAATGTACATACTTTCATGAAATTAAATTAATAGAGAACTCCAAAATGTTTTTTTAAAAAATGGCTTTTCTTTTTATGAAACAAGAATAGAAATTTAACTTAAAAGAAAGTTCCTCCAAAGTTAAAAGTTGACCAAGTATAGCAGTATTTGTTAATAAAAATACTTATATCTTTATACAAAGTAGTTTAATACATTTTCATAATACTATAATATATATACACCTTAAATCACTTCTCAGTGTCGCTACATTTAAAGGTTAATGTTATTTTTCATTAGTAGTTTTTAGGCAGATTGAGTGTTTTTAAAAGTGTGTGTGTGGGGGGGGGGGGGATGGATTTCGGTGGTTTTAGAATGGAGGGACGCATGGGTATTTTCTCGAAAAGCAGGGTAATTGATGGTAGTAATTTTATTCATGGTAACAATTTTAGCATTGCATAAGCTTGTTTGAGGATGTGTGGGAAATAGTTGTTTTCAATGTCCGTGAAAGATCATTTCTTGCAAGGTATCATTAATCTCCAAAATATTTGGGTTTTTAGTCCCTCCTCTCATCTTTAAATTTTATTTTTCAGCCAAGTAGAGACATTTTACAGTAAAAATTTTAATATATCAAAGGCTGAAAAACGTAATCCGAGTCGTGACAGTAAAAAAAAGCCTTTTTATGTAGCCAAGAATCTTTTTCGAGGTAATTAAAAAGATGTACTAGTGTACTGTTGTGGGTGAAGTTTTGGCACTTAGTTTACCTTTATTTAAGTTGTGGTTTTATGTGGCAGGTTAGCAAAATGAGATTTATTTAGTGTTTTGTACTGACACCCACACGCTAGTATATAACCGTTTTGCTTCCAAAAGATCACCGTTTCGGGTGTCCTCGCCCTTTGAAAAATCATAATTCACTCTAGCCACCACCTCGAATATAGGAAAAAAAAGTTGTATATGTCTCGATGGTTAACTTTTTTCCTTTGCAACTAAACGCTAAAGCAAAGATGTTTCCAGTGGGGACATAACACTTTAACTCCTTACGTAACGTATATAATATAAAACGTTGAAAGTACAATGTAAACAAATTAATTGCGATTTAGCAATTAGCAACAATAATATAAAAATGTGGAAGTAGGGTGCAAACAAAATTCTTAAAAAGGGAAATGCAGCTTCGATTAAATAATATCGGTACTCTTCCGTTAGATGTGTACCAGATAAAAACCGCCAAGTTGGTGATAACTCATCCAGTAAGAATGTGTTATATGCCCCTTCTCCCTTTTTCTTTTGCGATTTTGCACCAAGTATGGTTCCATTACAACTTGGCATCCATTTTGACAAACCTGTACAATTCAGTAGTGTCAATTCAACTTGGCGGCATTTTGTAAAGTTTCCAAGGGGAGGGGCGTATAGCGCATTTTAACTACTCTTCCAAACAACCATCTAGAGGTACTCAGAAATTGAACAAAACAACAACACCATCACCAATTCAGCTAAAAAAAATCTCTTATGGTATCTTATACTGCTTCTGTTCCAAACTTGCTACTGGTATCGGGATTGATATGCTTTCTAAATTTGGTGATTTCCAAGTAAACAGTTGCATTAGTGCAGAACTAAAAAATATTACAAACAGCATTTTTAATGTGCTGAAGACTTTTTCCATTTCTGACTATTATTGAATAGCAAAATCTCCTTCCAAGCTTTTTAATGTGAAATATTTCATGTGTTTTAAGTTCAATTTGAGATCATCTTTCTCTTTGGGTAATAATATGGTTTCAACTTATATTTTAATATCTTATTCATATTTGTGTTTATCCTTTATCATTCAATCCAATTGCATATTGTTACACATATTTTAGCTTGCTAACACTAAATCATCAACAGTGCATAAACTTCAAAAGTTTTTAATTTAGTTCTAAACACAAAGTCTTTGTTTTTTTATGTTAAAACAGCTTGATACATTCTAAAAATTAACCAATATTTCTGAACATCTTAATAAGTAGATGATATTTATATTAAAAAAAATAGCATTTTAATTGATATAAGTAAAATAATTTTCATGCGAATTTTATATTTGTACACGAGGCAATCAAAAAACGAAACGTTCCTTCATTTTTTACGGTAAAAGTGCTCTTTTGTAAATTTTAAACTCTCTTCTAATGTAAACAAATAGCAGACGACGCTCTTCGTAACTGGACGTTCGTAAAAGACGCCGAGAACTGACTTAACGATTTAAACCGGTTCCAGTTTAGTCGGGTTTCGTAACCAAAAAAAAATTACGTTTACGAACGAACCCAATGAATTTTTTGCATATGGACGTTATTTCTGTGTCAACAATAACAAACCCAGCCAAGAACTTGAGAATGAAATTGTACTTCCGGTTAATGAGAATCGAATGGAACTTCCGGTGATTTCAATACTTTTTTTATATTTTATAAAATGTTTAAATGAACAATTTTCGTCAATTTCTTCATTCTTAAAATTGTTACAGACTGTTGGGGCAACATTGCTTATCTTTCCCATTTAATGTCTGTTTCGAAATCACCATTTGACAAGTTTGGCGAAATTTGGCAATAGTGGGTTACCTGATACTTGCATAATTGACTTTTTTCGGTATATTGCAATCCCACTAAAAAGCACTTTTGAAAAGTAGAAGAACCACCAACCTCAAAAAACTTTCTTGCAATAAAAAAATCATAAACATGATGAAAATTTTCAGCCACAAATACAGTGATATAAAAAATGGCCAACCTCTGATTACAACTCTCGGTTGTGACTAGCTTACGAATGTATGCTTACTTAATTTATTTTTAAAATTTAAGTTCCGCTCCCATAAAAATTTACGCTGCTTGAGGTTGGCGCCCGTCATAGGATTATTAACAATGCTTGCGTTTAAACTAATTTATGGATGTTTGCACGAATATTCGAGTTTATAATTTCATTTGGATGGGTACGAAATACAAAGTGATGTAAATATTCATATTCGTGTAATTTTCAAAATAGTATGGAGAAACTGTGCTCAAACGCTTGCATTTGAATCGTTATTAAGAATTTTTTTAAGTAGAAAACTAAAGTGTTTCTGGTAAGCTTTTGTTTGGTTGATACGTACATTTTGGAAAGTTTTTATGTGTGGGGGGGGGGGGGTTTAATGGTTAGTAATTAAGACGGGCGCCAACCTCAAGCAGTGTAAATTTTTATGGGTGCGGAACTTAAATTTTAAAAATAAATTAAGTAAGCATACATTCGTAAGCGAGTCACAACCGAGAGTTGTAATCAGAGGTTGGCCATTTTTTATATCACTGTATTTGTGGCTGAAATTTTTCATCATGTTTATGATTTTTTTATTGCAAGAAAGTTTTTTGAGGTTGGTGGTTCTTCTACTTTTCAAAAGTGCTTTTTTGTGGGATATCAGAACTTTTTTTTAAACACTGGCGACTTCTATTTTTTAAATTTGTCCATTTCATCGTTTTTCTCTTTATCACCTATGGTACACCTGGTACCAGGAATATTCATAATTCTTCAAACTGAGTTCAACGATACCTTATATGCAATAATTATCTTTAAAATTGATGAACCGGAAGTGGTACCAATAGCATACCTGGTACTTTAAACATTCATAATTTGTCAAAACAGAAGTCCAAAATGCCACATTTATCTTGGAAATTGAATAACCGAAAATGGTACTACCTATGCTATACCTGATACCTTAAACATTCATAGTTTTTCAAGACAAGCCCAACGACACCCAACATGCCATATTTATCTTCAAAATTGATAAACCAGAAGTAGTACCACCTATGGTACACCTGGTACCATGAATATTCATAATTCTTCAAGTTGAGTTCAATGATATCTTGCATGCCAAAATCTACTTGAAAATTGACAAATTGGTTGAATGCGGACGGCAGTAACCATCAAAATCTACCACGAACGAGTACTAGAAACTTGTGTATGGCAACTCAACTCCCAAAACTTAAAGAAATACGTTGCCATTGACAAAGAGCCTGTCTGCCAAGTTTCAGCTCGATTATTTAGTTTGTACGCACAACGACCTATTTTAGTGCATAATAACGACTAATCAGTCCGGGACCCAAAGCTTAACGTGAATTCCGAATCACAACGAACATCTACACCTAACCCAGGAATCAAATCCGGCACCTTTAACTTACAAGGCCAGAGCGTTCATCCCATTGAAATTTTATTCTAATAAATTGTTACAAATAAATATTACAAGTTTTTTACAGTCTAATAAATATTGCAGTATAAATTATTTTTATTATACCAAGCATTATTTTGGTTCACATAATAACCCATTAATATTTGACAAAATTTAAAATATTTTCTTAACAACAATTTTAAAATTCACTATGAAATTACAATTTTGATGATATATGATTCTACAATTTCATTTTACAAAGGAAAGTAAAAATCAACATGTCTTTAAAAACAAATGACATTTTTACAAATTCCATTAGCCAATCGCAATGCGTGGTTCATTTAGTCCTCTGTAATGAATTGACTGTGACGTCAGCTCGCATAACCTCCACATTTATACTTTGTATTCAGCCCATAGTATCTTGCAACAAAATGTGATTGTTTTCATTTTCAATGGAGATTTCCCGAAATTAAAATGTTTTTGAAAGTTAACTCTCTCTAAATTGTCATACAGTTCAAATAACACCATGCAACTTGAAGAACAAATATTTCTCTTTAATTCTGTCTCTTCAAAAATTAAATTATTTCAATTTTAAAGATGTTATAAGCCATATAGTTATAGTCCAATTCGTTCTGCCTATATTTTAACATTACGTTCATTCTCACTTAAGCCTATCATGTCGGAAAAACTAACTTCGAAATGATAGCAAACCTATTTGGCAACTTTTGGCATATATATCTGAGCCTCAATTACAAGCTGATCGCCTTTATTTGTCGCCAAATTATGAAATGAAAAAAGTGGTTTTAAATTAATTAAAAATAGAAAGAATTATTTAATGAAGTTCAAACCAGAGTAGGATTTTAAGTTGAAACATTCCCCATCCTATAATTCAATCCGTTCGAAGATCTACAGCTTAGTTAGGGCTGGACGTTTGTCTAAATTTTTACATCAAAATCAGGCTAGAACTCGTTTTTTTATTTCGTTTTGGAAATTTCAATATTTTTTTTCTTTGTTGTCTTTTATCCTAGGTACTCAATTATTTTTTCTTTGAAAGATATCACCAAGACGAATCTATGGTATTTTTCGTATAATTATGTAAAGTTTCGTAAGCGAGCTAGAAAATAGTCAATTTCGGCTTTTTCGTTGGAAGTTGTGCAGAGAATAGATACTTACTGTCGTTTCTGCCTTTTTTAAGGTTGGCGGCGAAACGACCGTTTCGTCTGATAAAATTTCGTCGCGTTGTAATTGACTTCAGTATTTGAACATTTTACACTTACTGATCTCTAATTAGAACATCTGGATTATCAATATGTTTAATTTTTTTTTTTATTTACTTGGTAACGTTTTCTATTCCCTTGAAATTCCTAAAACCTTTATATATGTAGCATTTCGAATAAAATTTATGGTTTCTTCGTTTTTAAAATACTTCTCTATTTTGTTTGTAATATTGAGTTATAAATGTAAGTTTGCTTGACAAATGGTAGAAAACTTAGAAAAATGCTTTTATATGAAATAAATTTTAATTACAACAAAAAAACTGTCCAACAAATGAAGTTAAATGTAATCCCCCCCCCGCCCCTTTTCTTCCCCTTGATACTTGCCCGTTGTTCCTGTATTTTGAAGTTGAATTAAAAATTGTAAATACCATTAGTTTTTACTGTGGAATGAGTTTTTATATTGCAGGGTGGGGTAACATGGGCATAAAAATCATTGTTTTTTTATGTTCAGCTAAAATTTTCTGGTAAATGTTTAACAATTCAATTTTTATTTACATTGCGTATCTTGGGAATAAGAATACATAATTATGAAATTATGTAACATATAATATGCTAGTGAGAAAAAACTTTATAAGTATAGGTTTACTGAACCAATTTTACCCCATGCAGATGAAAATGGGTATAGTGTGGGGTAAAATGGGTATACTATAGTTTAACAATGAAAATCATAGAATAAGTAATAAACCATAAGTAAATAATAAATCAATAGAAAGCACAAGCCTAATGAAATAGGAAATATAACATATTAATCCATAAAATCATTTAGATCTCTTGTTTTAGTCTGAAATTGGTTAATACGCCCAACTCGAATGTTTTTTGATAACATTTGCATTTAAATCCCATTCTTCTCCATATTACACTTAATAACTGCAAAATACTATTATTATTAACATTCAAAATATAGCAAAAATATGTCTTCTATTGTTGAATGCTGATTTATTTAAAATTTCTGTTGTCTGGCTATTTTCAATGATGTCGGTGAGCTCCAGATCCAAGAAAACATAAAACTTGTCAATCTAGGATTTTTTTTAAAAAATTATGTCATAGGAGTCTTATTTGATTTCCATAGTTTTTGCAATACATTTTTTTCCCCCCTAAATACTATTTCTCTTATGTATGCTAGATATGTAGGCTCATTTTCAGTGTTCTTTACTTTTAGGCCTATGCCTTATGATGTACTTTCTTTATAAGACAAAATGTTTATAAGGTTCAACGACCTATTTTTATTCACAATGACAGCTAATCAAGCCGGGAGCTACAGCGTAACGTGGATTCCGAACCACTATGAACACCCATGCCTAACCCGGGATTCGAACCAGGCACCTTTGACATGCGAGGCCAGATCGTTAACTAGACAGCCATCAGATGTGTCCTCCTTTGAATAGTGATAATATGAGTGTCCAGTTGAGAGATTCCTGATTCCTTCTACAAAGGATTTTTAACTACCCATCTTAGTTTTTTTTTAAAAAGCTGTAAATATTACATAAGTATTTCAATGTTCTACTTTAAACCATTTTTTTCTTCTAATTTTTAAGAAATAAGATTTTCTCAGAAAAACTTTATATTATCACCTTAACACTATACCCATTTTACCCCATTAACAAAATATCGATTTGTAACAAATAAATAAAAATCTCCTTTAACTGTAATTTGATAAAACAATAAAAAATTTCAATAAACACATTCAAGTCACTGCAATGTAATTTTATTAAAAATTCTGAGTTACAGACAAAAGTTTTAAGTAGACAACATATGGCATGAAGCTGTACACAAGTATGTTTACTATTAGCATTCATATAAAACAAATCATTGAAACAAAAATAAAATGGGGAAATAAAGTTTAGGCATCATACTACCAAATGCAATTTTAGAAACTACGAATATAGTAGAAACTTCTCCCATTTTACCCTACCAATTCTTTCTTTGACTGATAATTCTTTAAGATCAATATTTTCGTCTTAAAAAGATTGCAAATTAAATACCATTAGTTAAGCAATTTGTAAGCATACTGGAATTAAAATAAATTTGATTTAAAAAATGACAAAACTTACCTTTTCATTAAAAAAAAAAATTGTACTTTAATCAAGTTCATAAATTGCTTTTGAATCGTCTTTGGAATTCTATTCATAAAAATGAAATAACTCCAGTAAATAAGTCGGACAAATTTCATAAAAATGTTTTATACTCACAATAAAATTGGAAAAGTCTAAAAATTAATTAAATAAAAACACTTAAATTTGCACTTAAAAACCACCAGAATGATAAGTTTTTACAAAAAAACATTTCACGAGTGTATATAATTAAAGTAATAATTTTTTTTAATTTTGAAAAGAATCCTCCGATATCATTATTGCAGTCAAAAGTTTATTAACATAAATCAAGGAAGGGAGGGATTGACAACAGGATCATTTTAGCAAAATTCAGAAGCCAATTAAAAAAGTATCGCCAATGATAGAATTCGTTGGAAACAAACACCTGTGTGTAAAGCAATTCCCATCTCAATTCTGGCCTCACCTGCCAAAAGTGCCAGGTTCGAATCCTGCGTCAGGCTTCAATTTTCATTCTGACACAAAATCAGCTGAATCATATAAATTGGTGACCGAAAATAATTTCAAAAGGATACGTTTTTAATCTAACGTCATTCACATCTATTTATATAATTCTCTTGCGTAACGTCCAAATTCGGCTGTATTTCAGTGAGCAGAATGGCAACGACTTCAAACATACAATCACAAATCTTCTAAACGTACCCTTCATGCACGAATTTCCAAATTCAACAATCCAGCCAATCACAATATATCTTTTGAAATTTGACTAATAGATTTGGCAACAGCAACAACTTGGATTCGCTATATTTTGTTTTTCTTATTACAGTATACAGTCTACAGATAGAAATTCGGAGAGAGGGGTTTACACTAGAAGATTTCGATCTCGTATTCTTCTAGATGCTCAAAATTACGAGACGTATTCGGCTGTGTTAAGCACTTTATAAGTGGCAGAAATAGACAGTCGGTGGTTTCAAAACAAAACAAAACAAAAACAGATAGAAATTATTGCCTATTCAAAACGTATTGATTTAATAGTTACGATGATGCAAGAATAAATAGATCCAAGATGTGTACATTTCTTTTGAATTAGAATTTCGGATAAACCAGACTTTTCGGAAAAGTTATCTGCTGGAACATGTTCCGGTGGTCACCAGCGAGGCATTCAGCGCTAAATCGACTGTTTGAGCGAGTTAAGTTAAAATAATTGTGGACTGTATTCATTATTTAATTTTTTAATTACTAAATGACGAGCCATAGTTTGGCTAGTGTCAATACAAAGCGCTTCTAATAAAAAGACTGCAGTTTCAAAAACAACCACGCAGGGTTGCCGGAGAAAAAAAGTTCGCCAAGGCGCCAAGAGCAGTGGAGATTCAGCCAAGGGAAAAGAGAACTGCAGAACATCCCGGCGGGCGTTGAAATATAGAGATATTTCAAGGAAAATACAATTTTTTTTAAATAATATATACATAAGGTATATGCAATGATACAAAGAGTAAATACAACTAATATAAAACTAGTAAGCAAAAATACAAAAAATTTCTTTAAACAAAATAGAAAATAAGGTTTAATTACAGACAATTAAATGGCAGGTGCATCAGTATTATCACTTATAGGCAAAATGCAAATTTTTGTAATAGCTCTTCTAAATTGTCCAGTAGGCGTCTTTAGATCAACAACTCTAACATTGTTGTCAGGTCCTGGAATGACATTTAGGATTCTGGCCAATGGCCATTTTTCAACAGGTAGGTTTGAGTCCTTAAGAATCACCATCATTCCATTTTTAACATTTTGTTTTTTGAACAACCATTTACTGCGTTGTTGCAAGTGACTTAAATAGCTGTTTCTCCAAAATTTCCAAACTGACTGTACCATTTTTTGAAGCCTTTCCCATTTATTCAATAAGTTTTCATTTTTATCAATCAAATTTGGCTCCGGAAGAGAATTGATTGGTCTACCTATTAAAATATGTCCAGGAGTTAACACCTGAAAGTCGTCGGTATCAATGGATAAAGGAGTTAATGGGCGTGAGTTCAGGATGCCCTCGATTTGTATCATTATGGTATTAAACTCCTCCAAAGTTAATTTTGAGTCACCGACTACTCTTTTAAGGTGGTACTTGAATGATTTAACCCCAGCTTCCCAGAGCCCACCGTGATTCGGACCTCTGGGAGGAATAAACTTCCAATCAATTCTCTCTGAATTCAAAAAATGTACAACTTCTTCACTATTAACAAACAATTTCTGTAACCTTTTTAATTCTGCACTAGCTCCTGTTAAGTTCGTCCCGTTATCACTAAATATTTTATAGCTTTTACCCCTACGAGAGAAGAACCTTTTTAAGGTTGCAATTAAGGCTTGAGATGTTAAGTCAGAAATAAATTCTAAATGCACAGCCTTAGTGGCCATACAAACAAATATTGCAACATAAATCTTTTGCAATGTGCCCTTTCTTTGGCCCTTATATTTAATTTGAAAGGGGCCGCACAAGTCAATTCCAACATTAGAAAACGGGGGGTTACTAACAACTCTTTCAGTGGGAAGATCTCCCATAAGCTGGCTTGCAACAATTGGTTTCATCTTAAAACATGGTACACATTCATAAACAACTTTCCTAGCTGTATTTCTACCACCAAGTGGCCAATATTTCTGACGAATTGTGTTTAATAAGGCCTGTGGTCCGACATGAAAGTCGCGCTTATGATAGTATTGTAAAATTAGTTTTACTAATTTAGAACCCGAGGGCAAAACTATGGGATGTTTATGGTTAAAGCTTACATCCGAATTATCTAAACGTCCACCCACTCTGATTACTTCATGACTATCTAAATAAGGGTGTAAGAAACGTAGTTTGCTTTTTACTGGAACTGAATTTCCCTTCTTTAGAGAAGCAAGCTCTGGTAGAAAATGCTCCAACTGAAGGTTCTTAATTAAGACCATTTCAGCATCTTCAAATTCCTCTCTTGTGAGAGGGCCAGTCTGGCGTTGAATATTATTTTTATGACAATTATTAAAAAATCTGAACACATATGCAAGTATTCTAATCAGTTTACAATAGTTATTAGATCTTTCAATTAAAGAATCAAAAAAGGATATACTGTAAGATGAGAGGGTCATCTTTGGGGGAACCTTAAGCTCTTCAAGGAATTGCTGCTCTGTAGGGTGATGGACAGCGGGTTCCGGACAGGGGGGCATCTCCGGTCCATTCCACCATAGCTCATTGGAGGACAGAGCTGGAGCATCAAGCCCTCTGGAAATAGAGTCTGCAGGATTAGATGAGGAGGTGATGTGCAGCCATTGGAAGTCTGAGGTTAGCTGCTGTATCTGAGCAACCCTGTTGCTCGTGAAGGTCTTCAGAAGATGTGGGGAGGTCCTAATCCATGCCAGGGCAATCGTGGAGTCGGAGAAGAGCTGGACACAATCAAATTTGTGCTTGAAGGCTTGAATAACCTTCTGCACGAGCTTGGAGAGCAGAAGGCAAGCGGACAATTCTGCTCGAGGGATTGTCAATGGGGTCCGAAGGGAAGATACACGACTTTTGCTGCACAGAAGGCGACTGGAGCGATTACCAGTATCCGTGATGGTGTGTATATACACGCAGCATCCATACGCTTTTGAAGACGCGTCCGCAAATCCTACCAAGGAAATTGATGTGAAATAAAGGGGCAGGACGCAACGGGGCACCTTAATATGTTGTACTTGTGGTAAAGTCTCTACGAAATTCTGCCACTGTACTGCAAGTTCTGAAGGGAGTGGTTGATCCCAGTCCAACTTGTGAAGCCACAGCTGTTGCATAAAAATTTTTGCCCTTGTAATAACTGGGCCGAGGAGGCCAAGGGGATCAAATATTCTGGAAATTTGGGACAGAACTTCTCTTTTCGTTATGGTAGAATTTGAATTAAAGGATACCTTATAGGTAAATAAGTCATTAGAACTGTTCCATAATAGACCTAAAGTTTTAACCGTAATTTCATCAGAGTTCCTATCGAAAGGAAAAATAGGGTCACTTGTGTGTCCTTTGTTGGATTGCCATTTGTGTAGGGTCATACCTCCTCTTTGAAGGAGATGTGTCAGTTCTGTTTGAAGTGTTTCGAACTCGTGTGGGTCGGAAGAGCCAGACAGACAGTCATCCATGTAAAAGTCCTGTAGGACAACACTTGAAGCGAGAGGAAAATCATCCTTCTCATCTAATGCAATTTGTTTTAAGACTCTTGTGGCAAGAAAAGGTGCGCTGGCAGTGCCATATGTCACCGTTTTAAGCTGGTAAGTCTTAATAGGAGCGGACTTACTCTCTTTCCAAAGAATCTTTTGGAACTTAGTTTGGGAGGGAGCTACTTCAACTTGTCTGAACATTTGTTTCACATCTGAAGTGAAGGCGTAGGTGTGTTTTCTAAATCGTATGAGTATAGAAAACAAATCATCTTGTATAACTCCACCCTTAGAAAGTAGATCATTCAAAGAATATTTACTTGTAGTTTTGGCACTTGCGTCAAATACTACCCTCAACTTTGTGGTTTGACTTGATGGTTTTAAGATACCATGATGGGGTAAATAATAACCATCTTCGAAGTAAGCATCTTCTGGTACCTGTACCATATGACCCAAAGCTTCGTATTCATTTAAAAATTCAGAATAGAGTGCCTTCATGATGGGGTCAGTTTCTAGCCTATTCCATAAGCGATCTAACCTTTTAGATGCCATCTGTTTTGAGCCGCCCAGCAAGTCTTCCGACATACCTGGTTTAAATGGCAACTCGACTACATATCTCCCATCGGGTTTACGGGAATGAGTGTTTTGGAAATGATCGTTACAGTATTTCAGTTCGTCGCTGTCGCAAATGTTATTGTCATCAAGGGAGCTCTCAGTTTCCCAAAACGAAGTCAAGGTTTTATTGAGAGATTCCAGGGTAATAGCAAGAAAACAGCGATTAACGGAGAAAGGGCTATCATGTTGAACACTTCCTGACACTAAGTAACCAAAACAACTTGGCTGCAGGAATAGGTTTTCAGTCAATTTAATTTTGCCTTCCCTTAATAAATCGTAGAAAAGTTCGGCACCTAATAATAAATCAACCTTTTGAGCCAAAAAGAACTTAGGATCAGCCAAAACAATATTCTTAGGGATGTTTAAGTTTGAAATATTTAAGTTTCTAAACGGCATGGCGTTTGCTATTTTGGGTACAATGAGAAGTTTTAAGTTCCAGTGACAGTTATTATTCTGATTCGAAATATTGGCAGAAACTTGAGAAACTACACGAAATGGTTTATCGTTTAAACCACAAATGGGGACGTCAGTTTTTTCTTTTTTCAAACCCAGAAATTGGGCAGCATCAGCTGAAAGAAAGCTGGATTCACTAGCTGAGTCAAGGATCGCGCGGACGGCAATACGTTGACCTTTAGAATTCTTAATGTAACAGACAGCTGTATTGATAAGGACGTTTTTCTCACCCTTTGCAAAAAAGGATAATTGAGTGTCTGACACTAAATGATCATTCATATTTGGTTGATCGGAAATTGGGGTTTGAAATTCAGCTTGTGTAGTGGGTGAATAAGTTTCTGTAAAATTATTGCTTTCAGCCTGTGCTGAGAACTTGTGTAGCAAAGTGTGGTGAGTGGCACGAGAACAAGCTTTACATGTGCCTTTCGACTGGCAAGATATATTTTTGTCAAATTTGTGGGACAAACATTTCATGCACACTTTATGCTGTTTGCAGAAATCAAAACGATCCTCTAATTTCATTTCCTTGAATTTTGTGCATAAATAAAGTGGATGAGGCTGGTGACATAAAGGGCAGTCTTTAGAATTTTTGTTAGATTTTACAAAAAATGTTTTAGACCTTTCAAGCGTGTTTGGTTTGGAATTTCTGGCAATGCTACCAAGTATTGAAATTCTTCTTTCAATAAACAAAATAAAGTCATCAAAATTGGGGACATCGTTAGTGGTTAATGAAGCTTCGTAATTTTTTCTAGTGTCTCTATCCAATTTGCTTAGCAACACATTCAAAAGTAATGCATTCGACATGCCTCTCAAATTTCAAAACTGAAAGTGCTCTTAGATTTCGTTTGACGCAATCAACCAAGTTTCTGAGCTCCCTTTCTGACTCATGTTTCATCGGTTCAAGATTTAATATGCATCGAATATGCGTATCTATAACTAAACGTTTGTTTTCATATCTCTTATCCAGTGCTTCTAATAACGACCCATAAGAATCATCCATAGTTTCAATACATTTAGAGTCGCCACGTAGCGCACCGCGCAAATAATATAGCTTATCCATGTCCGAGAGGGACGGATTTTGGTCAATTAAATTGACAAACTGCGCTTTGAAAAACGTGTATTCTTCAATTTTCCCGCTAAAAATGGGAAGAGGAATTTCCGGTAGTTTCAGTTTCGAAACCACATTGGCTGACTGCGAATGGTCGTCAACCAAAGTTTTCGAATAGTCAGTTTTGTTTTCAGAAGTTTTATCAATATTTGTTTTTCTTAATTTATTTAAAGAGGTAGAGATTCTTACCTCCAAAGCCCGGATTTCATCGTCTATATCCGTCAATGATTTCTCAGTAGTATCGAATTCACCTTCGGGTGTTGATGCGTAGTAATCTATCTTTAAATCTTCAAAATTCTTCTCAAGTTTGTTGAGCTGGTCTTGATGAGCCAATAATATTTCATTGTCGACAGACTCGACATCTTCCATAGCCTTGGACAGCTTAGTCAGCTGACCCTTGACATTGCAGCGCCGGCGATGTAGAACGACCAAATTCGTCATATTAAAAAAAATAGTTTCGGTTGTTAAAGTTAAAAATAAATAAATTCAGAATTTCGCGGGTGACTCCGGTTCGCTAGGACCAAAATGTTTGAGCGAGTTAAGTTAAAATAATTGTGGACTGTATTCATTATTTAATTTTTTAATTACTAAATGACGAGCCATAGTTTGGCTAGTGTCAATACAAAGCGCTTCTAATAAAAAGACTGCAGTTTCAAAAACAACCACGCAGGGTTGCCGGAGAAAAAAAGTTCGCCAAGGCGCCAAGAGCAGTGGAGATTCAGCCAAGGGAAAAGAGAACTGCAGAACATCGACAACTTTCAAAAATTCGCTAAGAGGCATTGTGCAGTAAATCTGAACCTATATTCATTTCTAATCAGTGCAAATTCAGCTATTACCAATTGAAAACTGTCGAAATAATGAATAAAACTACCCACTTAACTTCAAAATCTCATATGAAATTAAAAAAAGAAAAGAAAAAAAAAAAAAAAAACTTTTGGCGAAATAAGGCTAATTTTCTCGCCAAATTTGATTGTCAAAAAATTCCGATTGATTGAATGCCGGATAATTGGCCTTTCAATATTTTATTTTATTTTCTAAGAATCGCAAAAAAGATAATGTGAACATATAATTGCTTCGTTAAGAAATTTCGATAGTCAACTTAAATTATTTTAGCGCTTCATATGAAACCAGCCCGTAAATTTGAATTGTTTAATGAAATAACCTACTTTTTTTTTTTTAAATATATGTACGATACTATTTATTTTTGTTGTATTCCAAGAACTTTCTACTACGCTGCCACACTATCCCTGCTTAACGAGTCTCGACAGCAGTAGGATAATAACATGGCAAGTATTCTGGTTCTTCATAAATAACAAAAAAATTTCAGTTTCATGGCATTATGCATCTGAAATAGCTTTTTGCTAGGGCATATTTTAAATGCTTCACTTTGAGGCCAGCAAAGCGAGCCAAGGGGATTGCATAGCAATCCAGAGGGGTTGGCGAGCGTCAGCGAGCAGGGGGCGGGCCCCCTAGTATAGTAAATTACTGTATCGCAATAAAGTAAGTATTAGACCCCAAAACTGAAATAAATGACATATTTGTAAATCTCATTCGATAAAAAGTCATTGTAGATCGCTTCTTGACTATTTGGGTCCAATACAGGGGCGTGCTGGCCATAGGGTTGTTCGGTGCAATCACCGGGCCGGTCAGTGTCTGTAGAAAATGGGCCGTTCTGGTATGGAAGTTTTTTTTTTTTTTTTTAATTTTTTTTTTATTTTTTTAGTTTATGTTTTTTTATTTTTTATCATAAATAGATATGCCTTTCTAAAAAGCCCAAGCATTCAAATATCGCCCCCCCCCCCTCCCTCTTCCCGGTGAGGTCTTTTAGAGATGACTAAGAAAAGTAGATGCACTAAACAAATTATATAATAGCGTATTACTTTTTACTTATTTTATAACCTTTAAGGGTAAATGTATTATCATTTCGGGTGTCATTTTCTAATAATCTAACTAGTTAAATTCCCGGACATTGTTTAACAATTCTGATTTCTTGTTATAGTTTTAGCAGCAAACAACAATCAATGATTTATGATGGAAACCAAGTTCACGCCAAGGAGTCGTAAATCATACAAATAGTAGAAACAAAGAACATTTGATTTCATAAAATTATTTTTGTAACAATTGATTATTCAAATTTAAAACAAAATTAATTATTTAAATTAATTTTTAAATATGAGTGTTTAAATAACAAAACATATTAATTATTAAATATGAATATTTAAATAACAAAATATATTAATTATTATGAATACTTAACTAATAAAATATATTAATTATTAAAAGTATTGAATTATTAAAATTATTTATTTAATTATGGATTTATTTTATTAAACACTAGCTAAATACCCGTGCTTCGCTACGAAATTGTATCATGTGCAATATTTTAGCTAGCTGTGAGGCCTCAGCAGTATAGGAAATGTCGGTTCCAGATCACCTTTGAATGTTTTGTTCAAGCTTCAAGTCTGTGTAAAAATGTTTTTCTAAAAAGTCGAGTTTGAATGTTTTTGCGAGTTTTTTCTAAAAATGTTTTTCTAAAAATGTTCTGTTGAATGTTTTTGATTCTCTAAAATATATTTTTCGATGCATAGTTTTGCTTCAAGCGTCAAGTCTTTGTAAAAATGTTTTTCTAAAAAGTCGAGTTTGAATGTTTTTGCGAGTTTTTTCTAAAAATGTTTTTCTAAAAATGTTCTGTTGAATGTTTTTGATTCTCTAAAATATATTTTTCGATGCATAGTTTTGCTTCAAGCGTCAAGTCTGTGTAAAAAAATTTTTCTAAAAAGTTCGATTCAATATGAGGTTGAATGCGAGCATTCTCTAAAATATATTTTGTGCTTTCGATGCATGCTTTTGAAACATGTTTTGTTTGCTTCAAGCATGGCATATGAGGTTGAATGCGAGCATTCTCTAAAATATATTTTTTGACTTTCGATGCATGCTTTTGAAACATGTTTTGTTTGCTTCAAGCATGGCTTCAAGTCTGTGTTGAATGTTCTAAAAATTTTTTTCTAAAAAGTTCGATTCAATATGAGGTTGAATGCGAGTATTCTCTAAAAATGTTTTCTAAAAATTTCTGTTGAATGTTTTTGCGAGTATTCTGTAAAATATATTTTTCGATGCATAGTTTTGAATTATGTTTGCTTCAAGCGTGGCTTCAAGTCTGTGTAAAAAAATTTTTCTAAAAAGTTCGATTCAATATGAGGTTGAATGCGAGCATTCTCTAAAATATATTTTGTGCTTTCGATGCATGCTTTTGAAACATGTGTTGACTATGGTTTATATTTTTCGTCAGACAGATGTGCGAGAAGGATATATATTTCTCGCGAAAAATGAGCAGGACACAGATGTTAGATGGACGTTATTTAAAAAGTCTGCTACAGTGTGAGCAGATGTCACAAGTTTTGTGTGGGAAAAATCGCTTATCTCATTTTTGTATCATTATCGGAATGAAAATAATATTGTCCGTTTCCGATTCCAGTTGATATGGGTTGGAAACCAGCTGCAGTCATTATTGGACAGCTTGTTCACGGTTGCTTGTTTCTTCCGATATTCATTTGGGAAAAGTGACCAACGCGTTTGGAAATAAAAAAAAAATGCACGTCTGTTTCAAGTCTCCAGCTGGATGGAAAACAATGTCATTCTTTTTGATCGTTGCACGTAGGGACATTGTTAAAAAATGTCGAGGCGAATACTTCCCCACGTTCATACCTAACGAATCACGCTATATTCTTCCAAGCGTAAAAGTCCAGCTGAGTATGTTGCGTGACAGTTCGCTCTCAAATGCTGTTTCTAATATCTTTTGGGAATCGAGATCCGCGTCGCAAAACAGATGGCGATCGGTTGTGTTATAATTTTTATCAATAGCATATATTTTTAGTCGTCCATATGACACGCAGTATTTTTCAGACAGATGTTTCTAACGTTGGTTTTTTGACCGATATCGGAAGAGGGGAATAGGTGGTGATTATTTCGATATGCATTTGGAGGGGAGAATTGTTTGTGCTTGCTTTGCGTTAAGGGAGGGTTTTTTAAGCGGATTTTGGATCGATATGGACGGTTGCAGCCAGCTGCATGTGCGTGTGCGAGTGTGTATATAATCTGGAGTACAGACCATTTCACTCTCTACTCTCACCAACAAGTGTGCTTATCAATCGTGTGGTGTTTTGAAAAAAAAAAAAAAATTTTCATCGCTCTCGCATTTTTCTCTCTGTGGATTTATCGACTGTGCAGTGTTTTCAACAAGTATAACCGTCTTGCTATCATCAACTTATTATCGTCAACTTGCTTATCGCCTGTGCATTAGTTCCAAAGTATTGTTGACTTGCCATCGTCAACTTATTATATTCAACTTGCTTATCGCCTGTGTATTAGTTCCATACAAAGAAAAAGATGAATTCGTCTTCCAGCAAACAGCACAATGGTGAGTACACATTTTTTTTTTTATTATTGCTATCTGTTATAATGTGTGAGCAGCTTTCGTCGTAAAAAAAAAAAAAAAATCTCCAAAAAATTAAGTTTCAGTTTTTTTACAGCCAAAAGGTTGAAAGCTAGCGACAAATTCGAGGACGAGTTTGATTTTCAAGATTCGGGTCCTCTTTTTAAAGAGCCTTTTACCCGTGAGTTTCCCCCAACTCCAAAAATCAACAGAGCTGTGAAACGAACTGCTCTTGCGTTCGATTTAGATCTATCGTCGGATGAAAAAGAATCCAGCAAAGTTGTGCCCTACACTGTTAACTTGGGCAGTGGACTTTCCCTCGAAATCAAAGATTTTAAAGGAAGCACCTATGTGTGCATGGCCAAAAATCGTGGAGATAATGGATACGTTTCGTGACTTAACTTCCCGCTACAGCAACTAGCTGTGTTTAAGAAAGGGGTCGACGCACTGGTTCAACACGTTGACAAGTTTAAAAAAAAAAAAAAAAACTGTATATCATATTATGTAATCACAACTTTTTCGCATAAGTAGCACCTTTTTCATGTATTCTTGCACATTGCTAGTGATAGACTTTCTTTTGCAACTGTAATGACATAAATGTGTGTAGTATTGTAATTGACATGCAATCTCACTGTTTTTTAAAATGATTGAATTTGTACCACATAGATCTAGTTTTTTAGGATATGCACGATCACTGCGCGCATCGGTAGATTATTCTGATCCCCACGCTTTATATCAGCGAGCTAGAGATGCTATTTACAATGTATTAAATGTGAATGTTGTATTAAGAATTAGAATTATTATTTGCTTACAAATATTATTCACCAAAAGGATCGATAGCGAAAATCGGGATGTTGAGCAACAATTCTATTTTTGCTCTTATGCTGAGCGGATTCTCAGTCGATTTCAAATTTATGATGGCATTGATAATGCATTTCGGAAAATATTTCTGTCTATAGATAATTTTATTCGAAATGGGAGCGGTTGGGTACTGAAAAAAATTCAATACGTGGACTTACATATCGGTCGCTTTAGGGATTTAGGTGGAGGGTGTGGCAATATCATTCTGCCAAGAGAAATTCGAAACAAGAGTGCTTTGTTAAACGTTCAGTGTCGCGATGGGAGATGTTTTCTTTACGCAATTGCTGCTAAACTTTATCCAGTAAAAACCAATGCACGTCGATGCAATCAATACAGACATGTTGTGAACAGGTTTAACGTAAAAGGTATAAAATTCCCATTTAAAATTCGACAAATCAACACATTTGAAAAGCAAAACCGTTTGAAAATTAATATTTTCGGTATTGAAAAGAAGGATGTTTTCCCCATTCGGATCAGTAAGGCCACTTCTACGGCAAAAGAAATAGATTTAATGTTATACAAAAATCACTATTTTCTTATTCGAAATTTCAATCGCTTACTAGGTGAAAAAAATAAAAGAAATTGCCACTTTTGTAAAAACTGCTTAACTGGTTTCCGACATCCCTCCAATCTTGTAACGCATCAAAACATATGTAATACATTAAAGCCACAAACAGTGAGTGCTCCCCATCAAACTACGGTAAAATTTTCTAACGCAGCTAAAACAATCAAACATTCAGTATGCTTGTATGCTGATTTTGAATCTCTGACTGTTAAATGCAACACTGCATTACCTTCGTGTGCAAACAGTTTTACGACGGCTTTGGAAAGACATGAAGCAGTCTCTTACGGCTTTGTAGTCATTGATGCGTTCGATACTATACTACATCATGAATATTATGCAGGTGAAAATGTGGTAATGAGATTTTTGACCTCCCTCAAACGTGTTGCGGAGAGGGTAATAGATCAAATGCGCGCGATTAAGCCCATGTGCGAGAGCGACACTATACAATATGATAGCAGCATTTGTTGTATATGCAATAAATTTTTTTTACCGGGACAAGTTAGGACAGTACATCATGATCACTACAGGGGATATATTTATGGTAATGCATGCGTTTCTTGTAACTTAAATGCTAGCGTGAGGTATTTTTTACCGATATTTATTCACAATAGTTCTTGTTATGACAATAACTTAATTTTGAAAGACATACCGGCCGGACTCGCAAAACATATCGAAATTATATCAATGAACATGCAGAAATTCACAATGTTTTCACTCGATGAGTTACACTTTATTGATACCTATCAGTTCTTGGACGCAAGTCTCGAAAAACTAGTGGACACTCTCAAAAAATCCAATCACGCGTTCAATATTTTTAACGCATTTTTTAAACATCCAACAAGACGAGAATTGTTGAAGCAAAAGGGTGTTTTTCCATATAGCTATCTTGATTCGAGAGACAAATTGCTGGAAAAAAAATTTCCATCGAGAGACGCGTTTTTTAACATTTTGTCAAACGCACATATCAGCGCGGAAGAATATCAACATGCACATCGTGTATACAAAACGTTAAAGTGTAGGAATTTCGGAGACTATTTAAAGCTCTATCAAATGGTTGACGTATTGTTACTTGCCGAAATATTTACATCGTTTCGAAATATGTCGCTTACCTATTATCAACTTAACCCTGCTTTGTTTATCACTAGCGCTCAGCTCACATGGGATGCTGGCTTAAAAATGACTAAGATTGAACTCCAGTTATTTACAAATGTTACTGATTATTTATGGGTCGAAAAAGCTATGAGGGGCGGTGTGTGCTTCCTGGGGACGCGCTATTACCGTGCTAACAATCCTGAAATACCTGAAACGTATGACTCTAGCCAGGCGAACAAATATATCGTGGCATTAGACATTAATAACCTATATGGACATTCTATGTGTGAACCATTGCCGTTTGGGAATTTCTATTGGCTTTCTGACGAAGAGATTGCAATGTTTGACATATTTCAAATTGAGGATAGTTCCGAGGTGGGTTTTCTGCTTGAAACCGACTTATTGTATCCCACCTCTCTACACGAATCACATAATTGTTTGCCCATGGCACCTGAACATTTTAATATTACTTACGATATGCTTTCAAATTATTCCAGAAAAATTTGCAACAAGTTCAATTTGAATCACACTCTACCGTGTAAAAAGCTCACACCAAACTTTTACACTAAAGCACATTACATTGTACATTATCGCAATTTAAAATTTTATTTGAGCCATGGTCTAATATTAAAAAAAATTCACAGGATATTGGCTTTTTCGCAAAAACCATGGTTAAAAGAATACATCGAGTTTAATAATGAAAAAAGACAAGCGAGCGACTGCGACTTTCAAAAAACATTTTTTAAGAAGATGAACAACAGCTATTTTGGACGGTCTATGATGAACGTGCGTAAGCGTGTGAATGTTAAAGGAGCGTTGAGTAGGGAACAATGTAAAAAATATATGTCAAGCCCATTGCTTGATTTTTTTGAGCCGGTGAGCGAGCATTTGGTTCTATTCAAACTAAAAAAAGCTAATCTCATTCTCGATAAACCGATATATATCGGATTTTGCGTTCTGGAACTCAGTAAATTACTCGTGTATAAGCTTTTTTATGAGCATTTTAAAGCGTATTATGGAAGGGATTGCACTCTCCTCTACTGTGATACAGACAGTCTATATTTGGGTTTAAACACGGAATCTATCAGCAAGGACTTTAAAAAACACATTTTCTCTAGTATACTAGATTGTAGTAATTTTAGCAAAGACCACGAACTCTTCAGCGACGTTAACAAAGGCAAGTTAGGTCTTTTAAAATCGGAAACATGTCTACCTATACACGAATTTGTAGGACTACGATGTAAAATGTATTCTTTTTCATATGGAGCAACCGGTAAGCAGAAAGCAAAAGGAGTCAAAAAGCGCACCGTAGATAGTTTCACACATGACATGTATAAAGAGGTATTATTTCAGGAAACATCGCTCAAACATTTGCAAACAGGTATTGTTTCTAAAAACCGAATCATCAGCACGAATGTAGTAAATAAAACATCTCTCTCCTGTTATTATGATAAGAAATTTGTCTTATCCGACGGCATTCATGCATATAGCTATGGACATTACCTTTCAGTCAACGACAATTCTGACGAGGAGAGTGTATAGCATTTCAAACTTATTATTTCTTATTATATTTTTCCTCTTCTTCTTCTTTTTATTATTATTATTTTCTGTTTTTTTTTTTTTTTTTTTTTTTTTTTTATATATTATAATGAGCTAGTAAATCAACTACAAAATAATACACAATAAATGTTTATTTTACAGTTAATATGTGTATTTAGCTAAACTAAAAGCAATCTGTGTTTTTATATATCGATGGTCTAGAATGAAAACCTCATATCTGAAAAACCAAAATTTAAATATAGCAAATTCGAGCAATAACTTCTGAATAAGTATTATTATTTTACATATATAACTGATAGTAGCTGTCTCACCATTTTATTTTCCTTTTTATATATTATTTCTTCTTCTTCTTCTTCTTATTTTTTTTAGATGAAAAAAAATTAGAATCGGTGCGAGCGCCTTTAGCATATATCGATAGCTGCGTAGAAAATATCAAGCGTGAAACATGCCACTTAAAGGATGGCATATTATATTACGAGACATGTGCTTTTACGATGGATGACACCAATATATGGGAATGTATAGAAAAAAGACTCGATGAGTTAAAAAAGTATATGCATTCCCATCTCTTTGATAGAGACTTAAAAAAAACCAGTTTTTATGGTTATCTAAAGGAAAAGTAAAATTTTTTTTAAATAGAATTCATCACGATTTACCTTTCAGATTTTTTTTTAAATGTTTATAATGAATGATTTTTTTGGATTAGTTTTATTAAAAAAAAAAGGTAAATCGCGATGACTTTTATATGTGTGTGTATATATTTTAGCTATGTTATCTTTATTAGAAAAGTAGTTTTTAGCAAGCACTTTTTGTATACTCTGTTTTGTAACCTTGTAACCTATTATATGTATTGCTTTAGTCTGTAACCTGTCAATGTTGGGAAAAAAAAAATAAAAAAAGGATGCGCTTCAGCGTCCGAATTCCGATACCCCGGCTCAATTGTATTTTATGAAAGAGATTGGGCCGGGGTATTGGTACTAGGACACTGTGAAACAAATCATCTCGTCTATAAATGACCAGACCTAAGAGGTACTTTTTTTTTAAATATTTAGTCTAACATCGCTCTAAAAAAGTAAGTAATAAATAGTCGTTTTAATGCTGACATTTTTATTTTTATTTTTTACTAATGTTTTTACATTTTTTATATGCAACAATTGCATTATGCATAGGAGATTCGTTTACATGTAAAAATATCAAAAAAAAAAAGGTAAGACTAAAAGTGCATGGTGAACGAGGCAATTCATCAACGTCGGTGTAGAGCTTTCAGCAGTTCGTCATCTGTAAGTAGTTTGTAATAAGCCACCTTGATTGTTGCAGCATTCTTCAAATCGGTCGGCTTCCATTTTGCAGTGAACACGCAATCGATCAGTCGTGCGTAAAGTTGGTCCCCTGCGGCACACATGACGTAAGCATCGGTTGGACACGTTTGATGTAAATGGAAGTAGGAAAACAGCTGTGTGTCTCCGGGAGAAGCGTGCATGTATTGTATAATTTCTCGATTGTTTAATATTTTAAAATAGTAAATGGTATTTTACAGGTCTTGCTGTTGTAGAACACCCTCTCGGACGCAGTTTTTGATGTCAGGAAAGAGGGTTTCGTGCATGCTACTTATGTCATTAGTATCGGAGGTCTTGCGAAGAAATCCATATCGCTCCATGGTCTGCACGTAAATGGATGATGTCATTTGCTTCGCATGACATTTAAGAGAGCTCGACAGGTTTGTATTCCACGAAATGCGACACAGCATTCGCTCAATTTGAAGTTGGCGCTTACGAACGCTTTGATAAAGTGTTCATTTTTTCCGCGATCGATGTGATTCAATTCGCACATGTCTAAATTTCGACTCATGCGATTCAGGAAATAAAGACAAAAATGTCCACAGGTGAGACTATTGAAATTTTGAAACCCGACGCTGTTATAGCGAATATCGCTCGCGTTTTGCATTAAAAATGCATAGATAGCCGGATTCTGGGGATAATGCCCGTAGCTATCGAAATAATATGCTTTGTCATTTTTGAAGAATATCGCAATCCAATGACTTCCACCTAGAAATTGTGGATCCAAATTAACAATAAATGATTTAAAAAGGCCTTTATTTTTCGGTAAACAATCAGATGAAAAAACTCCGCCGAAACCTTTTTTGACTTGCATATCGCTACAAGCTAAACGACACAAAGTAATAGTATCCATACTTTTTTTTAATAATCCGTGTAAACGACACGTGCCTTGTCTATTTCGATGCAGTTTCGATACTCGGCGTAGACTAGCAAGGATGTAGTTTCCGGAAGCGGTGAGCTAAACTTCACATCGATTGCCAGATTCCCATTTCTAGTAACGCTAGCGTGAGAAGACGAACTCGCCATATCAGGTGTTAAATCCACAACAAACAACGTGAAACCATGTTTAAATTCTTTATAATTGATATTGATGTTCTGTCCGTCGTGGTATCTGTTCAAGTCTGTAAATAAATTGAGATAGGATCGAGCATATAGACTGTTTGTAAAATTTGGCTGAAATGGTCGAGATGGATACATTCTCGCTCCTTCTAGAACCGTAAGGTAGTTCACATTGAAATGATGAAATTTAAATCCGTTTTTAGAACTGCTTCCATTGAAAGCTTCATTGGACACAAATCCTAAAATGATTCGACTCGGGAGTTGTCCTATGAAGGCATTCGCGATGGTGGAAGACTGTAAACCATTAGACAGAGCGAATGATTTAACTTCCACTCTCCTGATAGGTAGTTTAATTAGACCTTTTTCTAATGCTTTCTCTTGTGCCAAAAGAACGGATGGTGCAACGTTCACTTTTCGAATGAATAGGCTGGCCGATTTAATGTTTATTTTAAACTGATCAGCTGCTGCCATAAGACAAAATGTTTTTTTTTGTCTCTCCAATTTTAATCGAACACTGACTCCATTGATTAACAGTTTCGGCTGAGAGGCTAGATCAAAATGTAGTGGTCCGCACAAATCCACTATTTTACTCTGCTTGAATAAGGCTCTTCTGGCCACAAACCCCTCGTTGCTTGAATTAGCTCCCACATCATCGTGATAGGAGGCTGTATCTTTGTAGAACAACGACGAAGTCAACATGCTCTGTTGAGTGGATTTTGAAGAAAAGAGCAAACTTTCTAAATATGCCCTATAGCCATAATTATTTTGCGAAGGGACTTGTTTGTCATTGAGAAACAAACTCAACTCTGAAAACAGAGTGTTGAAAATATAATTGCATGGAGCCACGGAATCTGCGTCTGTAATAGCAGTCCCGTTATCTTTCAATATTTGAACTTGCAAATGTAATATTGTATGACTGACATCTAGATAATGTTCACCATTTCCAGCGATGAAAAATTCAATAGGAGATTTGTCGCTCAAAGAGGTGACAGGGAAAATCTCGACGAAATTAGAAGAGTCAATACTCAGTTGCAATGGAGTTTGGGTGAATAAATCCAACTCGCTGCTCATGCAAACAGGTGCTTTCGAATCCATCATGTAAATATATCGTCTATCCCTGTTTTACGACGCTTCTTTTGAGTCTGAACAGATTGTCGCTTGCGTTTTCTTTTTATACCTTTTCCATGCTGCAAGCGATGTATAATATCGTCTTTTATTCGTTTAGAGGTTTCACCAACGCGTGAGCGAGCCGACTCTTTAAACGATCTTCCACCTGCGACATCAGTCAACACTCCTTGTCCAGTTCGCAGTAATTGTTTCCCCAAATATTTCCCAGCACGCACGGCTAGTGGAGTAATATATCTTTTTATGTCGCCAAAGAATCCTCCACCTCTTTGATATGCAGTTTGTCCTTGAAAGTAACTTCCACCGACTTGTCGACAGCAATACTCTTCGCAATCTTTAGAGCTGAGATGCATGGCGTGGTCGCGAAGTTCAAACTACAATGGTTCAAAATTGTGAGAGGCCCTGCTATTTTATAGTTCTGCGTCTGAATGAAAGAACGACATAAGTTTTTCCAGCTGTAAAAGTTATTTTTTTTCCCGATGCTGGAACGTAACTCAATTTCAATTGTCTCGATAAATTTTTTTCTCATTGGTATATACTGAGGTCTTTCATAATACTTCACTATCTGATGCTTATTTTCATTCATGCATGGAATAATTCTTAGTAGCGGGCTAAACGTAAAAATTTTTTAGAACATTCAACACAGACTTGAAGCCATGCTTGAAGCAAACAAAACATGTTTCAAAAGCATGCATCGAAAGTCAAAAAAATATATTTTAGAGAGTGCTCGCATTCAACCTCATATTGAATCGAACTTCAACATTTTCTTGAAGCAACTCAAACTATGTGAGTCAACGATGCACGCAAAAGTGTAAAATCTCACATTGAAAGATGAAAAGTGGCCTGGAGCCGAAACATTGAAAGATTGAAAAACATTCAATCTCATATTGAATCGAACTTTTTAGAAAAAAATTTTTAGAACATTCAACACAGACTTGAAGACATGCTTGAAGCAAATAAAACATGTTTCAAAAGCATGCATCGAAAGTCAAAAAATATATTTTAGAGAATGCTCGCATTCAACCTCATATGCCATGCTTGAAGCAAACAAAACATGTTTCAAAAGCATGCATCGAAAGCACAAAATATATTTTAGAGAATGCTCGCATTCAACCTCATATTGAATCGAACTTTTTAGAAAAAATTTTTTACACAGACTTGACGCTTGAAGCAAAACTATGCATCGAAAAATATATTTTAGAGAATCAAAAACATTCAACAGAACATTTTTAGAAAAACATTTTTAGAAAAAACTCGCAAAAACATTCAAACTCGACTTTTTAGAAAAACATTTTTACACAGACTTGACGCTTGAAGCAAAACTATGCATCGAAAAATATATTTTAGAGAATCAAAAACATTCAACAGAACATTTTTAGAAAAACATTTTTAGAAAAAACTCGCAAAAACATTCAAACTCGACTTTTTAGAAAAACATTTTTACACAGACTTGAAGCTTGAACAAAACATTCAAAGGTGATCTGGAACCGACATTTCCTATACTACTGGCCTCGTGTTACGGAAATTTGTTATTCGAAATCGGATCCTCGTGTTACGGAAATTTGTTATTATTATTATAAGACCCAGTTTTTGGCGCTTCACTCGCAGGAAGGTTCATCGCTACGCAAAATCGAGCTCGCTTCGTTCGCTGAAAAGTTCATGGACGCATAAACACAGGCTTATTTCACTCGTTAAAAGGTTCATTGCTATGCAATCATAGGCTCGCTTCACTCTCTGAAAGATTCATTGCTGCGTAGGCATAAGCTCGCTTCACTCTCTAAAATCTAATTGCTACGTAGACTTAATATTGGAAGCCTCTCCCATTCCCCTTTAATACAATAATACAGCACCCCTTTAAGATTATTAACACGTGTTTGTGGAAAGCAAAATTTGAAAAACAAATTAAAATTTTAACATTATTTTTGTCAGTCCAATTAGAAGGCCAAAACTACTTGTATTGAAAATTTCAGAAAAGTAGCCCAATTACAAATCGTTTTGTAAAATATTTGTTACTTAATTAAAAAAAAAAAATTATATATATATATATATATATATATATATATATATATATATATATATATATATATATATATATATATATATATAAACTTTAAATTCTGTTTTTCAAAAATCCGATTAGAAGGCCACAACTATATATGTTGAAATTTTCAAAGCTGTAGCCCTATTTGAAATCGTTTTGTAATAAATATATTTATTAATTAAAAAAATTAATTAATAACGAACTAAACAAAAATTTAAAGTTCTGTTTTTCTGAAGTCCAATTAGAAGGCCAAAGCTACTTATGTTGAAAATTTTAGAGCTGTAGCCTTATTAGAAATCGTTTTGTAAAATATTAATTAATTAATTCTAAAAACTAATTAAAAAGAAACTAAATAAAAATTTATTATTCTGTTTTTCAAAAGTCCAATTAGAAGGCTAAAGCTACTTATGTTGAAAATTTCAGAGCTGTAGCCTTATTAGAAATCGTTTTGTAAAATATTAATTAATTAATTAAAAAAAGAACAAAATAAAAATTTAAAATTCTGTTTTTCAAAAGCCTAATTAAAAGACAAAAAGTATTTACGTTGAAATTTTCAGAGCTGTAGCCCTATTAGATATCGTTTTGTAGCATATTTATTAATTAATTAAAAAAATTAATTAAAAAAGAACTAATTCAAATTTTAACATTCTGTTTGTGATGTATACAATTAGAAGGCCAAAACTACTTACGTTGAAAATTTCAGAGCTGTAGCCCTATTAGTAATCGCTTTGTAACATATTTATTAATTAATTAAAAAAATAAATTAAAAAATAACAAAATAAAAATTTTAAATTCTGTTTTCTAAAAGTCCAATTAAAAGGTAGAAACTACTTATGTTGAAAATTTCAGAGCTGTAGCCCTATTAGTAATCGTTTTGTAACATATTTATTAATTAAAATAATTAATTAAAAAAGAACTAATTAAAATTTTAAAATTGTGTTTGTGATGCATAAAATTAGAAGGTTAAAACTACTTATGCTGAAAATTTCAGTGCTCTACTCTAATTTTAAGTAGGTTTCTATAGATCCACAGAGACACAGACAGACAGACACACAGCTTGTTTTATTATTATAGATAAAATTTTATTATTAATGATTTAGAAAATTTGGGCTGCCATAACTCTAAAATCACCGGGCCGGTTTTATGTCCCAGTACGCCCCTAGTCCAATATGAAGTATCGTTTAAAATTTTTAAAAACATGGATGTCTGTTTTCCAAATGCTGTTATTATGTTTCAGTACTATGCCTTTTATTTCAAACGCTATTAATATATAATAAAACGATCCTGATATTGGTGTTTGTCCGTTCATCTAAAAATATTGCTCCTTCTTTAGTTAAATAAAGAAAAATTTGCATTGATTTATGATCTAGGTTACGTGGATATTACAGGACATAGATAAAATGTAATCCCTCCCACAGAAATTTTCTGGTTGTGCCTCTAATTTAAAACTAGTTCCATGAAGCAATATTGTATACTAAACGATTTGCAATCCAGGGTAGGTTTCAAAAACTGCTGACTAATGCTGTACCATTGAAATAATCATGCTGTAAAGCTGATAGAGAGTAAATATGGGAAATGTGTCAGAAAGGATTTCAGTAGAGATGCATTTAAAGACTTAATGTTGGTGGCAATACTAAATAAAAGTATATAGTTACATGTTATCCCCAGTGATGTAGAGGGCGCTGCTAATGTAATCCCCTAGCGGCGACTTCGTCGCCAGAGAGAGAGAGTATGATTGAAGGAGTGGAGGTGAACGGACATGGAAGTAGCCTCTCCTAGTTTAGGTTTAAGAACCTATTTCTATCTTTTGCACGAATAAACCTGCTGTCCATTTAATTGGCCTCTTTCACTTTTACCCCTTCATCATACAACATGGGGGCTCGCCGTGCTTTTTACCCGCGAGAATACGACGAAAAAAATATTTAAAAAACTGCACTTCCACGCATCCAGAGGTCAAACCAAAATCCTCTTCACGAAAAAAAAACCCCTTTACTTCCACGCATACAGAGGTAAAACCAAAATCCTCTTCACGAAATAAAAACTGCACTTCTACGCATCCAGAGGTCAAACCAAAATCCTCTTCACGAAATAAAAAACTGCACTTCTACGCATCCAGAGGTCAAACCAAAATCATCTTCACGAATTACCGCAGCAGTCAGCGACCACCAGTGGAATCTACAAATAAAAGGAAAACTCATCAACCAGCGTCGTCATTATACAACTGCATAACACTCGCTTCGCCGAACAAGTCCCACTTCAGCCGTCAAGCAGAAGTTCAACGAAGCTAGCATCGTTATTCCACATAGCCAGCAAGAATACAGAATCCTGAGCCAACTCGAACCTGCAACCACAACACTGTCGCTTCGCCGAACAAGTCCCACTTCAGCCGTCAAGCAGAAGTTCAACGAAGTCAGCAAAGTTATTCCACATCGACCAACTACTACGAACCAGAAACCAGAAGCAACGAGTACTCTTCGAAAGAGCAACAACATAAAACGGATACAGCTCCAAAAGCGAAGTAAAATCAAGAAACGCAGGTAGGATCCATCTTATTATTAATTATGTTTAAAAATATCAGAAAGCAAGATCTCGTATTTGTCGCCGCTGAGTTAGATATTGTTGTACCGGATGGTGCCACAATTCTAAAATTAAAATACGTCATTGAAAAAAGTGAAATTTTCGTTAAAGATCCAGATTTCGTTAAAGATTTAATAACAACAGTTGTAGAGGATAGAAAAACCCAAGAGGCTAATGAAAAACTAAAGCAAATCGAAGATGATAAGAATGAAAAGCAAAAAGAAATCGAAAAAATTAAGTTTGAAAATCAAAAAGAAATCGAAAAAATTAAACTTGCACAGTTAGATGCTAAAATAAAACTAGCTCATTTAAAGAACAAAATCCAAATTCCAGTAACAGCAGAACCCTCTGATATTATTTGTGCTAACTCAATAACACCAACTAATGTAAACGAAAGCATAAAAACACTAGACCCACTTCCGATTGAAAACCAATTCGAAATCCACACGGAAAAAAAATGCTATGTTGCTTTAAAAAAGGAGGAATATATCACTTTTCCTGCAGGAAGAAATAACGAAATTTTAAATACTTCGCAAATCCTTCAGATTCCTGAACGCAAAATGACACGTGTCAAGGTCATACAAAGGATAACTCAACGGAAAAAATAAGTTCTTCGTTGATGGAGGCGGGGCTTAATGTCCCCATGAGAAAAGATGAACGATCATTGGAAGATCTCGATGAAGTGTGTGTTGTAACAGAAGACTTAGAAAAAAGCCAACCAGCAGAAGCACATGGTCCAGAATGTAAACAAATTGAAACACGTGGAGCATGTAAACAAACAGAAGAGAATTTTTTTCTGTTTACAATTGGGGATAGCGTGAGTTTAAGCGAAGCGGATTTCTTGCACATTAACGACGATAATTTACGGAATACTGTTATGAATAAGGTCAAGATTTACAAACCAAAGAAAATGGAAAGTACAAATTTTCAAATGAAGATTTTCCTACCAGTTGAAACTCCAATCTTCAAGCCAAAATACATCGATGGAATAATTTCCGAAAGTACTTATGACTTATGCAACTCACCGTCTGCTATTCAAAGATTTATGCAGATTGTTTTTCGTGAACTTTTAGTAGCTAAAATATTAATCTTTATGATGAAGTGCTGGGAAGATACTTAAGTTTCTTCAATTCTCTTCTACAAGAACTTTTTACAGAAGAAACCTTTTTTTTTCTTTTCATGAACTTTTGAATGAAGAGACTTTTTTTTTCTTTTTATGAACTTTTGAAAGAAGAGACTTTTTTTCCATCATACAAACTTTTTAAAGAAGATACTTTTTTTTTCTTTTTATGGACTTTTGAAAGAAGATTTTTTTTTCTTTCACACAAACTTTTTGAAGAGGAGACTTTTTTTTCCCTTTCTACAAACTTTTCATGGTGCAAGAACTTTTTCCACAGACTTTAAATTTTTAAGAACTACACGTTGTGATCTTCAAGACATTAATGTAGTTTAAATTTTATTATTGTGCTGTATTTTTCAATATCTTTATTTACAGGTTTAGTATATATCAATGAGTCGGTGGTCCTCCTCAATCAGGATGGCGGAGTGTTATCCCCAGAGATGTAGAGGGCGCTGCTAATGTAATCCCCTAGCGGCGACTTCGTCGCCAGAGAGAGAGAGAGTATGATTGAAGGAGTGGAGGTGAACGGACGTGGAAGTAGCCTCTCCTAGTTTAGGTTTAAGAACCTATTTCTATCTTTTGCACGAATAAACCTGCTGTCCATTTAATTGGCCTCTTTCACTTTTACCCCTTCATCATACAACATACATATAAAAATATTTGAGTTGCATACAAAATTAATTACAACACATAATGCAACATTAGTGAAAAGTGGCAGCTTACATGTTTCAAATTTTATTATTTTCATATAATTAATTTCCCAAAAACAAAAAAGTTGGATGTAAAACACAAATAGAAATTTTTAAAGAACAGCCAGTAAGAAAAAAACAACTTTTTTTTCTATAATAGTTTAAATGCATCGGATGAAAATCTTGGTATGCAGTCTAAGCCATTGCAGCATATTCGAGTGGTAGACAAATCGGGGAAATACCTATTCGTAGACATCTTGCATATTTGAACACTCTTGTTGAAGAGTAAAACTGAAGGGTAAGAGTTCTCAGTTGGTCATTATGCCTTTTTCTTATTATTCAACAACACTCTTTTCATCAGTTCCCAAAATACATACGAAAATACAAAAATTTTGGAAACATTTTCACAAATAAAGTGCTGCTTCCTTATAGCAATGATAATAGCCAGGTGCTAAATATTTTTTTCATTCACCTTACACTTTACAGCAAGTTTTTTTTAATAACATTTACACTAACATTACACTACTTTCAAGTGTAACAGTTGATGAAGACAAGTTGCACTCTGCTTGGTATTTTTCTTTCACAACCTAGAAGAGAAATTTTAATTGGCTTAGCATTGATTTCAAAGAATTTTTTTTTACTTATCCTATCCCTGATTCGGACCAAATTGGCATAATCGGATGGCATAATTTTTCCATTAAATGACATTCAAAAACAAACAATTTTTAGTTACAAAGTAGTTTCCTTCACATTCAGGGTAAAATTTTCCAATGCAAGTAAACTATTCAAATTATGCACAAGCAGTACATCTTATTTTACAAAATCAGCAATGAACTCGACGTGCATTCAGAGATAAATGTTCAGTATTTACCTTCTGCAAAGACTAGAAAAATGAATAACATAATCCCAATATGAACCAACAAGTTCATGCAGATTAAAGCATACTGAATACATCAAGACGAAGGCTTTGAATCAACTTTTCCTATATTTTTAATACACTTCTTGAAAATGTTTGGCCAGCTAAGTGGAAATCTGCAATGCAAACGAATATTGAAATCATAATGTTAATTCTTAAACAAAATAAACACATCTACAAAATTTGCTGATAAAAAAAACTGCACAAATTATCCATCTGCAATTCTATCTCATGTTGGGCCTATGTTGTGTAATAACTCTGAGTAAATTTATAACTGAAATATAAACCAATACATTAAGGCTTAATACATAATTTCAACTATAAAAGTTTAAAATTACTATTATTCGACTCTATATATTCACTAGTATTTTAACTATATTTAAATACTCAAAATGTAAATAAAAATCTTATTTTTGTCATTCGTAACGTTGGCACACATAATGCACTCTAGCAGCCATTATTTAAAACATACTAACTTTGATTTTACTATTATATACTGCACGATATATACTTTATACGATATATACTTTATACTCAATTAGAATACATAAATGTAAAAAACCGCTAATGTTCAATCACTCCTTATGTTTGACAACAATTCTTATCTTCCGTTCCCTTCATTAAACTTATTAATCTATATATTTAATAGGCAATACGTTTTTTGGGGTTAGTCCGTCCGCCTAAACTGCTCAACCAATTTCAATGATCAAGGTGTCATTTTAAAGGAAATAAGCTGTAGATTTGCCAAAACGTGCCAAAATAATTTATTAACACTTTATTAATTAGTTAAATTTCAATATTTTTCATCATTAAGCTACTACAAAGCCTCAATGATTTTGAATATATGATTGGCAACATCCTTACGTATGTAAACAACAAACCGGCTGCTCGGGGGTTCAACCAACCAACCAACCGTTGCTAATTTTAAAGCTATCCTTATATGTAAACAACAAACCCATTGCTAATTTTAAAGCTCTTTTTAAACTCTTCTTTTCAAAGTTGATTTTTTCTGTTTTTCTGAAGCATTTTTGTATTAGAGTAATTATTATTTTGAAGTATTTCTATCCAGAAAATGCTTCGCGTTGGACGTCGTTCTCTAACGGGGCGACTTATCAGAATAAATAAAAGATATTGGGACTTCAATGTAAGGGCATAGCTAATGAAGTTTTAAGTCAGAATGTTTTCGGATAGTATATTTAACTTTCTATTATGAAACTTGCAATTTGGGTGTTTTCTCTATTAGGCCTTACATTAAATTTATAAGAATTTGGTTACATTTTTTATGGCTGGCAAACTTATTCGAGCGCAGCAAGATGTTTTAACCACAAATTCGAGCGGCAAAGCCGCTCAATCCGTGCGCAGCGAGGCGTTTGGGTGTTGGCGAGCGTTAGCGAGCAGGGGGCGAAGCCCCCTAGTTTCAAATTAATCTGCTTTTGAATATTAGATTATCGCAGAAGTACTTCATAAGTTATTAAGGAACTCTTTCTGAAAATTATTATATGAATGTCAAATTAAACATAACCCTCAGACACTATCATCACGAGATTAGATAATTCTTATCTTTTTTTAAGTTACATTATAATTTAAAATATTTTTAAAAATAACAAATAAAAAGGAACAGTTAGACTTACGAGTGGTTTTGTCAGTTATTATTTTCCTACAATCTTTTCAAGTAAAGTACAACCAAAAACATTTCAGGTCGGCATATTATGATACGATTGTGAAATACAGGGCGCAGGGGAATTTCATCTGCCGTCGCCAAGCCAAAGGCCAAGCTGATATTAGGGTTGCTTTTCAGAATATGACGAAAATTATTTAAAATATATTTTTTATGTTTTAACCCAACCAAAAATGCTAATTTATGTACTAACCAAAAGCCAGATGTTTGGAGAATGGAATTTTTGCCATATAGTATCTCTTAAAAATGTATATATTAATCTGTAACATGTTAAAATCATTAATTTAAATACTAACCCGAAGGTACCATATTAAAGCTATTTCCGGCGGAAGCTACCCTTCATTCTGGTATTGTGGCGCCATCTGAAAAGAGCTTTACAGAAATAAGGTCCATAATTTACTAATGATTATGATATTCGCTTTTGTAACGAAATGCTCGTCATCTAGCGGATTTATATAGAAACATTACTATTCCTGTTGCGTGATATTTCGTCCGTAGACTTGCATTGAAAATAACGTGCGTAAGTAAACTTCAAAAAAATTAAATTTGTTACAAAACATAATAATTTTTGCTGTGTTCTACAGTGTAAGAGCTTATTGCGTTTTTTCGCTGAGTTACTGTTCGATTCGATGGCGCCATTTTGTCGTATTTGAATTTTAACTGCGAAAAGTTTCTCTCTCCGTGGAGATTTGTTGTCTGCTCTTGAATAAAGTCTTTTCTACTTCATCAGCGCAAGTTTTTAGATTCTTTTCCTGGATTTTTCTGTTTATTAAAGCCTAAAGAACCGATAAGTGATATTTTTCTTTTCATGCTGAAGCTTGACTGCTCCAAGCTCTCTGTCTTTCTTTTTTTTCTTTTTTTCTTTTTTTTCTTTCTTTTTTTTTATTATTGTTGTTATTATTATTATAAATTAAACCTTGGATAGATTTGGCCCATATCTCAAAGTGGCGCAAAGTATTCTAAAACCTCCAATCCTAAATTTTAAATCGGATGATGCTTCTATAAGGAATATGGATCCCTCTGGAGTGTTTTCTAAAACTCTTGACTCGCGGTTTATAATTTCTGAGGCAGCAAAATATGGATGCCAAAGATTTGTTGTCAGCATATCTAACAAAATTGGAACTGGATTACCTCGTAACAAACCAAAGTCACTCGGATCTGAAATAAACAAGCTAATCCCTGATCATAAAAGCATAGACAACTTAAAATTCACCGGAGATAATAAGATCAAGATTACAACGTCTAACCCGATATGTGCTGAGCAAGTATGTGCCATTACAAATCTACTTGGTTTGGCTGTAGTCACATCTCTCCAATTGGACAATCTTACTACGAAATTCCTCCTAAGAGATAAAACTTCAAGATATTTCAAACAGATATCAACCTAAACGAAGTTGCTTTTGAGATCGAAGAATGCAATGACATCTATGTTACGGAAATTCGACGCTTCACTAAGCAACAAGATAACAGCCGCGTCCCCTCTGAAACGGTCTTAGTATCTGTACTTGGGGTTAATCTCCCATCCAAGATAAAAATTTGGTACACCATTCAAAATATTACCACCTTTGTTGATCGTCCTCGTCAATGCAGACGGTGCTTTTTATACAATCACACGACAAAAAAATGCACAAAAGACCCTGTTTGTCTTCGCTGTGGATCATCTCCAGAATTTTCATGTACTCAGCCATTGAGGTGCGTTCTTTGCAACGGGCCTCATGCTGCAGACTACAAAGAATGTCCAAAACGCATTGAAGAAACTGAATTTCTTAAATTCAAATGTTTAAATCACTTTTCTTTTGCTGAAGCTCGGCGTTTGTTTAAACCGAAGGCAACCGGCACGACAACTGCTAGTATTGTTACAAAGAGCTTGTCTGACGAAACATCTACCCTTAAACCTGAAGTGATCAGGCTCATAAAAGAAACTGTTCAATCGTCTCTAATAGATTTCTCTTCTACTTTTGCAACTCTCCAAGCTCAACAGTCCAAAACCACTGATGTTTTAAACTCCCTCTCCACCCAAGTCAGTCAGATTGCTAAGTGTTTGGCTTCAGTATTACCTAGTCTAAGCGCTTTTCCAGCAACCCTCACTCAAGCTACCCCAAGAAAAAGGAAAGAACTCACTAATACAACCCTTCAATCTAAAAAACCTGGTCATATGAACCCAAATTCGGCTAACTTCTCCCTTTCTACCACCTCTAATTCTACCCAACAGATTCCCAAAGTCTGCTGCGAAACTAACAAAACTTCAAGAATTACCGCCAAATCAACCAAAATTGAAGAGTCGGAAGAAATGGAGACAGCTTTGACCACAGAAGTCTCTAATTTACCTAGTTTGAATCGTCATACATAGCTTGTTTAGATTTTGAATTCGTTTTTTTTTTTTGGGGGGGGGTTTCATACCATGTGTTTCTTTTCCCCGGCTTTTTTCATCCAATAATTTAAGATTTCAAGTTCAACAAGTTAGAAATAGTTCAATGGAACTGCAGAAGTATCACAAGTAAGAAACACTGGATTAATCACCCTATTTTCCCTTACTTTGACATTTTAATTTGCCAAGAAACTTTTCTCAAGCCAAGCTCCCATTTTCACATCGGTGGCAATATCATCTTCAGGCAAGATAGGTCTACTAATTCTCATCATAGAGGAGGTGGTCTCTTAATTGCTCACAAATCGAAGTACTCCAGCCAAATTCTAAATTTTCAAAATCTTTCTGACCCTGAAGCGGAACTCTTAGCAATTAAGCTGCAAACAAAAGGTTTAAACCTCACTATTGTCAATATTTATTCTCCTAGAGGCAAATTTAATGAAAACTGGCTTTTGAATCTAATAGACCAAATTGAAAAACCTTTTGTTATAGTGGGTGATTTTAACATTAAACACCCTGCCTTGGGTTCTCAAAGTAAACAAGGTGACAGTGAAAAAGTTTTAGACTGGATTATTGGAAATAATATCAATATTCTGAACACACATTTTCCTACTCGGATGTCTGCATCCTCCTCCTCTCTTATTGATCTCAGTTTAACTTCATCTGACCTGTTCTGTCATTCAAGCTTCAAGATCTGCCCTGATCAATTTGATAGTGATCATTTCCCTATACAAATTTCAATTGATTTAAACGATAACATTTCTAAAAATCAAAGGAAAATAGTTTGTTGGAAGGAAATTGAACAAGCTCTTAGTAATCTCCCGTTCTCAACAAATCACTTTAAATCATACGAGGATCTCCATTTTTATGTGTCTAACCTTATTAAAGAAAAAACAAAGGAAATCAATATAAATAATAAAAAATTTGGCCCATGGTGGAATAGTAAATGCAGCTACTGGCAAGGACAGAAAAGAAAATACCTAAGAAAATCCAGAAAATTTGTGGATTTAAACTCTTGGATTATGTACAAGAGATGTTCAACGAAATTAAAAAACTTGGTGAAATCTCTTAAGAGAAAATACTGGAATGATGTATGTGAAAATGGAGCTAGTACAGGCAAAATCTATAGAATTATTAAATGTATTTATAATAGAAATTTTTCTCCCTCTACAAGTAACAATACTTTATCTGTTGGAATTAACAAGGTAACTGATCCAGTCATGCAAGCTAATTTGTTTGCAGAGAGCTTTGCTTCTGAAGGTATTTTTGAATTCATCCCATTCATTTTCTCAGGAGATGAGGATTCTTCGTACAATAGAAATTTCTCCCTCTCGGAAATCCAGAATTGTATCAGAGGCCTTAGGACAACCTCCCCGGATGGAATTAGCTCTAAAGCTCTCAAACTTCTGCAACCTCACACAGTAGAAAATCTTCTTAATCTTTTCAATCACATTTGGAACTCAGATCACTTCCCAGAAGAGTGGAGTATATCTAAAATTTTACCCATCCTAAAACCTGGAAAGTCGCCTCTGGACATAGCATCATACAGGCCAATTGCTCTTACATCAGTTATATGCAAGTTATTTGAAAAAATGATTCTTAATCGCATTATAAAATTTGCATCTTTTAGCAAATTTAACTCTAATCACTGCGGTTTTATTCCTCATAAAGATTGTATATATGCTCTCTCTACTATTCACCACAAAATTATTCAAGCAAAGAATGAGAAAAAATACTGTTTCCTAATTAAACTAGACATTTCTGCTGCGTACGACTCAGTTTGGAGAGATGGCCTTATTTATAAAATTTTACAATTAGGCATCTCAGGAAAAGCGGTTTACTGGATCTTTAGATTCTTGACCAATAGAAAGGTTTTCGTTCATTGGAGAAAATGCTCTTCTAACTTATTCTCATCTTCTCGGGGCGTACCACAAGGGAGCGTTTTGAACCCCTTTCTATTTACCATTTACATGATGGACATTTTTGATGTCATTCCCAATAACATAGATTGTGTTGTCTATGCTGATGACATATTCATCTGTGGGCAAGGAAAAGATCGGGACAAACTTGTCGACAAATTACAACTAACCCTACATAAAATAAACGCATGGTGTACTACGTGGAAAATGGACATTCGCCCAGAAAAATGTGAAAGTATAAATTTTTCAAATTTTAAAGCTAACAATAATCGGCCATTTCATCTCAAAGGAAAATTTATTCCTATTGTAAATAATATTAAAATACTTGGTTTATTTTTCTCAAGCAATCTAACTTTTAAATATCATTTTGAAGACCTCAAGAAGAAAATTTTAAAGAAACTTAACTCTGTTAAAGTTATTGCCTCTAATTCTTGGGGAGCTCGATCCCATCATCTGATTCAAATTGTAAATTCATCAATCCGCAGCACGCTTGATTATGGCTGCCAAATTTTTTCTTCCTCATGTAAATCAGGCTTACAAAAGTTAGAAATACTCTATCACCAAGCTCTCAGAATAGCGATGGGTCTGCCTAGATGGACACCTATACCAGTTTTATTGGCTGAAGCAAATGAATCACCTCTTGCGCTTCGTCATCAATATCTCTCCAAAAAATTCTTTATAAAGCAATATGCTTTGACTGTTTCTCATCTACCAAATGTCTTCCTCTCTGCATCCTTCAAACCTAGACTTAAAAGACCTATTTCTTTAGGCAGAAGATTTAGAAATCTTGCAGTTGATCTCAATTTCGACAAAAATCACATAATCCCACAAGCCTTTCCTAACATGGTCTGTAATAATATCAAGATTCATCTTAAAGACTTTCCTTTTCAAACCAAGCATCTTTCAGATAGTGTCATACAAAATCTTTTCTTGGAGTTTAAAAACCAAATTGATCCAAACACAATTGTTATTGCAACAGATGCGTCAAGAATAAATGGTTTAAATAAAATTGCTGCAATTAACTGTAATACTAATATTGCCTTATCTGGTAGTATTTCTTCTATCAACAGCATATTTACCGGTGAAGCCCTTGCTATTTTTTGGCCATTAAAAACTTTGTCATCTCAGATCATCACTACATTATTTTATCCGACAGCCTATCAACTTTAACGGCTCTCAAACAAGTGAATAATAAATCATCTAGTGTCATCAATCTAATTGCTAACCAAATTCAATCAGCTTCAAACAAAATAAAAAGTATTTCTCTAATATGGACTCCAGGACATAAAGGTATAACCGAAAATGAAAAAGCAGATTTTTCAGCCAAGAATGCACCTGAAAATGTTATCACAAATTTTGTTTCATTAGAAGATATTAATAGATTACTCAAATATAAATTCTTAGAAGAAAAAGCCTCCGCATGGTCTGCAAGTAAATACGCCGGGCCTTTTGACCACCTCAGAACTATTAAACCAGGCCATCGTCTTCTTCCACCCAATAGATACAGCGTTCGCCACTAACTTTTAAGGACGGGCCGTATGACTTATGTTGGAACTCTCCGCGGGCCACAGATTTATACCGAATATGTCAATAAATATAGTGCTTTATTACATATGTTCAATGTTAGAAATGTTATAATTACTAAAGATTCAACAACATAAAACAATTTTGAAAACTGAAACAATAATTTAACTTTTTTATAGTAATAAAATAACAATTGATATTGTTTCAAATAATTGAAAAAATCATTTTGTTTGAATCGTAAATCAAAGTCATAAAAGAAGTTAATCTTTTGTGACAATATTACATTGTGACTTGACATAAACTCATAATCAATAAAGATATTTAAACCATACCTCCTAAATCTTCCATTTTAGTCGATGTTAATTGCAAGACAATGACGACCGGTCCGCTTTTCACTATCCACTTTGAGTTTAAAACTAGTCTTCGACGCTATTATTGCACTGGAATTATAGAGATCGCGAATCTTCTTTTCACGTCAAAACAAAAGAGGCCAGTATGCATTAAAACACCAACTCCTGCCCATCACATTCAGAAAAGCAGAAATCGAATTGTGTCATTCACGAATTCAGGGGGTTGGGTATCACAAGTACAAAACTAAGCAATGCGAAGGAATGCGTCATTGGTAATAATTCAAACTATTGCTTTTTTTATTATTATTTTTTCTGGAAGTCTCAGGGGGAAAAAAGGGATTTTTCAGACTTACTGACGCGGGCCACTTAACGGAAAACGCGGTTTTTAATAGTAAACACATACTATTGTAGACAAATTAAAATTATTTTCGCAAAAATTGATTTTTGCTCTTCTGGCCGCAGAAAAAGTTGTCGCGGGCCGGATCCGGCCCGCGGGCCGCCTAGTGGCTGACGCTGCAATAGAAGAATTGATGTTTTGCTCTCTAGACTACGCACGAAATCTTATCCCTCAAATTCCATACTTTTCAAATTCAATCTCGTATCTTCTCCAGATTGCCCTTTTTGCAGTAGTGAACAATCTATCGAACATATCGTTTTAACGTGCCATCGCTTCGAAGATGCAAGAGAAAAACTCAGAAACTCTCTTGGTCCAGTTCCCATTTCATTCTCTTGGATTTTCAATCTCTCAGAAGATGCTTTAATTTAAACTAGAGCTCTAGTGAAATTCATAGGTTCTATAATGAAAGATTTGTGATCCTCTTTGTTATCTAATATAGAAGTTGTTTGAACTAAGGAATAATGAGATAAAGCAGCCAGTAGGCGAGCAAAAATCTCACACCACCCAATCAATCAATCAGTGTAAGAGTTAAGAATCACGAAATCCAGAGCAAAGTTTTCACAGGTTTCCATCATTAAACAGCAAATTATATAAAACTTGCCCCAGTTCTAGAAAAACTCTTAGTGTTAAGGCCAGGGGCGTACTGGCCATAGAGTTGTCCGGTGCAATCACCGGGCCGGTCAGTGTTTTTATAAATGGGCCGGTCCATAAGGTTTTTTTTTTTTTTTCTTTTTTTTTTTTTTCTTATTTCTTTACGTTTTGGAACATCCTGAGTTAAACTAGAAGTGCAGAACATCGCACAACTTTCAATTATACTAAAATACTGACGAGGATTTGTATCATTTACCGTTTTCATATTTTCATCATTCATTTAGCAAAAATGATCAGTTTGACGATATTTGTTGCCATAATTTTTGAATAGGTCTTAAAAAAAAAAAAAAAAAACTGCCAAAATTATGATTTTGACGATGTACTTTTCGATAGTTCTTATATTATCCTTTCTTATAATTGAAACCGAGGAGAGGAAAAAACGATCGTTGATGAGGTTTGCTAAAGGAAAGAGAACTCTGTGTTAAAGGCATTCCTTTTTCAACTTTTTAAGCCATTAAAGCATTTTTATGGGAATTTTGGAGGTGGGGATGTTTAGAATACCCTAAGAGGCATTACCATAGCCATTTTGAGCAAACTCGTTAGAGTCGTTTTTTAGCAATTAATGAAAAACATGATTATTTCAATGGCAGCTACCTTATGCGCATGAGCGATTTTGACGAAAACCTTAATGGTAGGTCCTTGGGCCATCACCAACCTGCTCATCAAATTTGAACATCGTAGGTTAATTTGGTCGGGAGTTATGCTGACCACGTACACACATTCACATACACCAGACAGATATTTTTTCTAGATCACTTTTTTGAAATCACGATGTTCCAAAACGTGCAGAAATGCAAAAAAAAAAAAAAAAAAAAAATCGTATAACACCCTAACGGATTGACCTACGATGTTCAAATTTTGTGAACAACTTAGGACAAAATAGAGCATGTGCATAACGTAGCTGCTATTGAAAAATTTATGTCTATTAGTCGTTGCCAAAAAAAAAAAAAAAAAAAAAAAAAAAAAATCTGTCTCAAATGATTTTGATCAAAATCGCTGTGATAAAATCGTGTGATATCGCTGTGTAAAATTTGATGCCTTCTAAGGTGTTCTAAACATTTCCATTACCGAAATTCCCTCTCAGAAAAGCGATAAAGGTGTAAAAAGGTGAAAAACCAATGTCTTTAACATAAAGTTCTCTTCTTTTGAGCATCGCCCATCAATGACTGTTTCATCTGTGTTCTCTTCGATTCGTTCTCTAAAAGGTTAATTGTTATGTAAACCCTTATTATTAGAGCATCTCCCCCCCCCCCTTCCCCCCTTCTAAAAACAAAATACTTTTTCCCGTTTATACAACCTAAACTCTACGCATATTGGAAGTTACCTACTATAACGCCATGTATGATATATTACCATTTTAGATTTAATTTTTCTAATAAACATACTAGTTGTATACCAAAACATTCTTTATTTTGCAATTTAGATTTAATTTTTCTAATAAACATACTAGTTGTATACCAAAACATTCTTTATTTTGCAATTTAGATTTAATTTTTCTAATAAACATACTAGTTGTATACCAAAACATTCTTTTTTTTTGCAATTTAGATTTTTTTTTTTTTTTTTTTAGTTTTTGCATCAAACTATCAATGACGAATTATGGAAATCAAGTTAACTTAAGGGAACTATAAATAGTAGGGTCAGAGAACATTTGATATAATTAAACCAATTATTAGAACAATTCCTTTATTATAATTATGAATAAAATGTATTAATTATTAAAATTAATAACATAATTATTGGCATTATTTTATTATTAATAATAATTATTAAAATTTGATTATTAGTTATATTGAAAATTAGAGCCGGTATAAATCTAAAATCACCGGGCCGATTTTATGTCCCAGTACGCCCCTGGTCAAGGCCCTTCACTGCCCCAGCGAAATTTTCTCTTTGAGAAAACCAGATATTGTTGGCAACGCTTAGAGCGTGTCTTGCTCGACGAGGTAATGAATGTGATTCGAGGAGAGCAGAGGGATTGACAGTTTGACAGCGGGGAAAAAGGGGTCCAAAATTCAGAGGGGATCATGGTTTTCTTTTGTTGATCGTTACAGTGAGTTGTCACTACGATAATTGCTTGGAAAAAGTTGGGTTTTCACTATTGCTAATAGAAAAGAAAGCTGTTTTTAGTTACTTGCGTAAGGACATGTTGTGTGGGGGGAACGGATTGAAAAAATGTACCGTTTATTTTCTAATTAAATCAAACAAGAGCGAGATGACATTTCACGCAACAAAATACTTTTGATAATACTCAGTACTCACAATAATTTAAATAAGATTACTTCACATATTTTCGAATGACTTTTTGAATAAAGAATGTCTGTAAGAATAAGATGTGAATAAAAACCTCGCCTCTATAAAAAAAAAGGGGGGGGGGACACTGGTCATTGTAATAGAGCGTAATTTTTTATTATTTTTTAACGAAAAAGGAAAGAAATAGCATGTTTCACACTCATATCTTCTTATTAACTTTAATTTGATTCACCTCCATTATTTCACACAACTGACGAAAAAACAATCTTAATGGTGTTTTTTTTTCCCAAAAGTGAAGTCGCTAGTCATTTTCTTATGTTCTACATTTGAAATGTTTGCAATTATTTATTCTACAGCAAATAAACTTGAATTTTGAAAACTACGATGTATTTTTTTTTTTTCTTTTCTGGCACTGAAAACAGGGAATTAAATTTTTTAAATGAAACTGTTTCTTCAAATGTGCGATTCTGAAATGATGCGATCTTCAAATGATGATCTGGATAGAAAAAAGTTTAATCTTTGTCCTTGTCGGGTTATTTTTTCAATAACTCTTTTCAACTTTTTTTAATATGATGTTAAAGTAAACAATTAATTTTTTAATAAACTTAACAACATTTAGACCAAAAACAACATTACTAAAACAAGGATAAAAATTACGCCTATCCAACAAAACAAACCGCTTAAAAATATTCGCATAACTTCTTTCTATTTTACGAATAGAAGTATAGAGATTTTCCCATATACTTAACATTGGGGACGGGGGGGGGGGGGATCAAGATGGACGGAATTGGTACGGATTCCCTGTACCAATTCCGTATTGGTATTATGGATTGGTATCCCCGATTGGTAATTACGGATATTCCGTATAGGAAAAACTGGATCGTCAAGAATGCTCGTTTGTTCCAAGCATTTTAATGCTTATGAGTATCGTGCGCCAAGTAAGTACATTTTATTTTGTAACTTACTGCACAGCAATTATGATTAGTCAATATTTGTAAAATAGATTATGATAATAATAAACTGTGGCTCCCAAAAGTCTTCGTACACTTTAAAATTTGTAGAAAAAGTACTATAGCTTGGAATTGAATTCGAATATTAATTTCATAGGTTTTTTTTCTTTTTTCGTAGAATGTTAATTTAATTCTGAATGAAACCTAACATTTTAAAACGTTTTTGTTTGCCTTTTTTTATAAAAATATAAATTCATAGATCAAAAGAAAAAAAAATTCCACAAAAGTGTTCGTACACCATAATATTTTCTGATAATTTCATTAATAAAATAATTTTTTACACTTCTTTTTTAATTTTTGCATTGTGGTGACTTTTAAATAAACGATTTCAATATTTGCCTTCTCTATTTAGTATAATCTATTTCTCCTTTAAAATTGATCATAGTCGTAAAGAATCAACTAACAGTAGTCTAAAATTGATCACATATTATCGTAATAATTGTCAATGTATTCTATATGTATGGGAAATATATTAAATTTATTCCATATAACTGTTTAGTATGTAATAAAACGTTTTAAACAAGAAAATAGAATTCAAAACCAGCCAAGAAGAGATTGTCCAACATAGCTATATTAACGTAAAAAAGGATTTTTTATAAGAAAAATTGAGAAAAGTCCACTTTTGTGGCCTATAAAAGTTTCTTCAGAATGTAAAGAAAACTTCTATTTCACTTGAAACTGTTTGAAAAGTAGTCATATCAGCTCGACAACATGGGTGTTCTGCCAGAAAAAACATTTTGTAAATGCTAAAAATAGAAAGTTAGCAGCAAAGAATTGCTTCAACTTCTCGAACACAATTACTGGTGTGGGAACTTTTTGCGAAATTTAAAATTGCCGACATTTCTAAACGTTCTTCTATTGAGAAAGGCTGATTAGAAAAAATACACACTTTAAAAGATTGAAATAAATTAAAAAAATCATTCAAAAACCAGCATTAAATCAAGAACACTAAGAATGATTGTTGCTGCGATTTAATCTGCTCCGTCGTGCTTCGGGATTGGAACCTATCACGTGTAAGGTTTGTTTTGGAACTACCGACTATCAATTTCTGCCACTTATGGTCCAAACTTCGCCAATCTGGCCACTGCGTGAAATTTGCTGTTGATACTTAAAAGTGAAATTAAAATCCTTAAATAGCCACTAATTTCTTCAAAAAGCAGCTATAACCTTGGTCTGTTTTTCTATTTCAATATTAACTGCAATTTTCAGAAGTTAGTTGCAAAATTAAATCCGTAATAAACCAATTAAAGCTAGCTTTCTAAGAATGCGAAACAAGAACATATTTATGAGTGTACTATAAAACCTTAATTATACAAAAAATTAAAAAAAATAGCACTTACTTGTGAAAGCTTATTGAACCCCCTTTCTGAAATTTCTCATTACAACCAAATGCAGATCAATATCGAACCATTTTTACTGGATTCAATGATTTTCGGTAGGACACCCGAAAGCGTTTTCCATTGAAGTGAATGGGTGTTTTTTTCTCCTCCTTCGTTCGAAAAGGCCACTCGTCACGTGGTTTTCATTTTCGTTACACAAGGTAATCCTAAACATGTCGTCTAGTTGTATTATAAGTCTATGGTGAAAAGGTTTTATTATGGAAAGGAACATTTCGACGAATAATGATTTTGGGGACAACGATATTTTTAAAAATGTTGGAGTTTTAAATGGTAACTTTTTAGATTTAGTCAGTAGTGGCGCCAGGAATTGTCTGACAAGGGGGCTAGCCATATCCGACAGGGGAGCTGACAGGGCTAGAGCGGTCAGTGTTAATAATGTGAAATAAAAACTTTCAATTTAAAATATTTAGGATATATATATATATATATATATATATATATATATATATATATATATATATATATATATATATATATATATATATATATATATATATATATATATATATATATATATATATATATAGGTTGTTTTATTGGTGGTTTTTGCGTGTTGGTGATACTTGAAACGCGCCTGCATGAGTTCCTAAATTCAACTTTTCAAAATTCCTTTATTCTCTTTCGATACTTTGACTTCATATTTAAATAAATAATTAACCATTTACATTTTGAGTCCCAATGCAATGAAGAAGTCACCATTGGTTAGGATAAACGCATTTCGAAAGCATTTGTATTCAAATCTATATTAGCAAATGAAGTATATCAATATAACTACAGTTTTTCTGAAAAATCTATCATTTCCGACGTAAATGCTATTGTTTATGATGCTAGCAAAAATTCCTTGAAATTTAGCGTATCGTCTTTGAGAAAAGTGTAGTTTTATGCTTTTAGGTGTTTGAAAATCCCGTGGGGTCATCGGCCATTAGCGATTCCTACCAGGAGCACAGCCATAATCAGCCTTTACAAGCTTGTAACTTTAAAATCTATTTAAAATATAGTATACAATTAACGTTTCCGTTGTTCAAAACATAACTTACTTCACGATTTAAACACAAAGTGTTTTATCAATCCGCAATTCCTTAAAACGACATTTAAATATTAAATCAGACCATGAAACAAACTTGGTAAATGCAATCTGCTCTGAGGCCAATAAAGTCTAATGAATCTTAGTTGCAATGGAAAATGATCTATTCTAAAAATTAAAATTAATTCAGTCATTTCAATATCAAAAAATTCACTGGAATATTTTTGCAAATTATCAAGTGCGACAATTGAAAACGACATTCTGAATGTGATTGATTTTTGTAGTTATTTTTGAAAGAATCCGTCAAAATTAATTAAAGCTAAACAAAATTACTGCGGGACTGCGAGGTGAAAAGCGGGATGTCTGGTCACATTACTCATAATAATATAAATATTTTGAGACAACAAGTTCTACAATATAAAAGGTAATGAGAAAAACTTCTTACCATGGATTTCTATAGTTCGTGAAGTCTTACTCTTGTCTGCATGAGATCTTTAACAAGCTAAATGAAGCTTTGCCGCTTTCTAAGTATAGTATTAACAACAATAACGTGAAACGAGTGGATTTCGATGTTTTCCCATCTCCAGAGACACAGAAAACCGCTCCAAAACTATTTTGTGGGTTGTTACAGACGATGTAAAACGGGCGAATGTTGTTTTTATTTTTTGTTAACATGCCGTGGAGACCTCCCAGGAAGCTGCATATACCCTTGAGAAACAGACAAAAGCAATAGTAGACCGCTTTGCGATAGAATGTCGAAATATATATATATCCCCAATAAAATTGTCTACTCTGGGATAGCTTACAGACGGATTGCTCGAGGGTCTACTAATTAGTGGAAAATACTATTGCTTTTTCAACGATCCATCCCAATCCCTCCCCGTCATTCTGTTGTGTTTTGTATCTAGTAGTGTTCGTATTGGAGTGGGGATGTCGTAATCTGATCCCTTACGTCCACTATTAGTTGCTGAAAAACGGATAGTGGGACTGGGAATTTGGATGTTGTCGAGGCGGGCGATATTTGGCTGTTGGGGGTACCTGATGTTTGACTGGATTTGTGCCAAAAATAAGAATAATTATTGAAAAATTTAAAATATATTCGTGATATTTCACAAAAATATACACTTTTTAAAAAATGAAATTAAAACTCATTCCCCGACGAAAACCTAATTTTCCCCGATGGGGGGGGGGGCGGGAGGAGGGGGCTAAGCTTGCCCGACGGGGTGCTACAGCCCCCCCCCCCTCCCCCCGCTAGCGCCACCTCTGGATTTAGTGCTCGTTAATGATTTGAGTATTAGAAAGGAGGTTACGGACTTAATAAAAAATTATGTTCCGAATATGACGAAGAGTACTAATTTAAATAAGAAAATAATTTTGAAGGATGATATTCCTGTTCGTTAACGACCTAGAAGATTAGCTTTGCCCTAGAAACTGAAAGTGGATAAAATCGTTGCCGAATGGTTTGAAAAGAGGATTATACGGAACAGCTGTTCAGATTACTGTTCGCCAGTGGTCTTAGTGAAAAAGAAATCGGGGAATCACGTTTGGCAATCGATTATGGATGAATTAATCGTCGTTTAATTAAAGATAGTTTTCCCCTATCCATTATCGAAGAAGTTTTATAAAAATTAGAAAATAATAAGGTGTTCTCAAAAATTGATTTGAAGAGCGTTTTTATGGACGTGAACGTAGAGGAAGACAGCATAAAATATATTTCTTTCATGACTCATTCTTCTCAGTTTGAATTTTTCAAAATGCAGTTTGGAATGGCTAACAGTCTTGCAGTATTTCAATGATATATTAACTATGTGTTCAGAGATCTCCTTAAAGATGGAACCGTGCTTATTTATCTTGATGATATAATTCTGACATCGCCCAATGAACGCGAGAATGTTAACAGTTTAAAGAGAGTTTTAGAAACAGCATCCAAGTACGGACTTGAATTAAGTTTAAAAAAGTGCCAATTTTTAAAAAAGGAAGATATAATTTTTGGGACACGTCATTGAGAACGGTACAATCAAACCTTCGTTTGACAAAGTTAAAGCTGTCCAGAACTTTCCCATGCCTAAAAATGTAAAAGACGTCTAAAGTTTTTTGGGATTGACGGGATGTTTTCGTAAATATATCTAATCAGATTCACTTATAGCGAAACCATTGAGTGATTTACTTGGAAATAGCACTTTAATTTGTTTTGGGAATGATCAGCAAAATGCCTTTAAAGCCCTGAAAGACATCCTTTCAAAGAGTCCTGTGCTTCACATTTATCAACCAGGAACAAGATTAGAATTACATACAGACGCAAGTTATTATGGGTATGGTGCAATTCTTTTGCAGGAAGCGGAAGATAAGAAATTGTATCCCAAATATTCTTCTTCTTCTTAAGGCGCTTCTTTACCCTAGAGTTATTTTCTCTGCGAGAATACCAGATATTGTTGGCAACAGTTAAGGCGTGTCTTGCTCCACGAGGTAATGAATCTGATTCGAGGGGAACATGGGGATTGACAGTTTGACAGCAGGGGAAAAGGGGTCCAAAATTCAGAGGGGGTCATGGTTTTCTTTTGTTGATCGTTATAGTGAGTTGTCCCCCCGATAATTAACTTGGAAAAAGTTGGGTCTTCACTATTGCTCCCAGAAAAGAGAGGGGTGTTTTTAGTTACTTGCCGCAAGGACATGTTGTACGGGGGAAATGGTTTGGAAAAATTTACCGTTTATTATCTAATCAAATCAAACAAGAGCGAGGTAGCATTCCACGCAGCAAAATACTTTTGATAATACTCACAATAATTTAAATAAGAACACTTCACATATTTTCGAATATTGAACGTGATGAATTTTCGAATATTGAACGTGATGAATTTTCGAATAATGAATGTCTGAAGGAATATGAATCGAATAAAAACCTCGGCTCTATATATATAAAAAAAAGGGAGAAGGGGGGGGGGGACACACTGGTCATTGTAATAGAATATTATTATTATTATTATTTAAAAAAAAAAGAGGAGATAAATAGCATGTTTTACACTCATATCTTCTTATTAACTTTAAGTTGATTCCTCTCCATTATTTCACAACTGAAGAATAAACAATCTTAATGTTGTTGTTTTTCCAAAAGTGAAGTCACTAGTCATTTTCTTATGTTCTACATTTGAAATGTTTGCAATTATTTATTCTACAACAAATAAATTTGAAAACTACGATGTATCTTTTCTTTTCTGGCACTAAAATAGGGAATTATAATTTTTTTAAATGAGAAACTTTTTCTTCAAATGTATTGCGACTTCTATACGTCAATTTGATCTGTATGTAAAGTGGCTCTAAAAGTCTTCGTAATTTACTAGAATATTGCAGCAAATACCAATATGTAAGAAAAAATTTAAGTTTACGAAAACTTTTGGGAAATATTTTATACGTTACTTATAGTTTAATGATTTTCTAAAAAAAGTTTTGCTAATGCTTTAAAAATATTTTATGTAGTTTTATTAAGATGAAATTAGAGATATTATTAAACAAATCTTATTTTCAAATATTAATTTTTGATATATATAATGCAGTATTTAATTGAAATTAGTAAGTTCACGAACAGTTTTGGGAACCACCTGTTGTAAATTGTTCGGAACAGTTTAGAAGATCCAAAAAATCCAATGAAAGTGTGATATTCAATTAATTTCTAGATGAAAAAATCCCAATGCACGTTACAACTGTTTTTTATGTCATATCTTTCAAGGGGCAAGTACTATCGAGAGTTCAGGTGTTTTTAGATTTATGCCGACCCAAATTTTCAATACAATCATCAATTAAATTAAAACCCCAATTGTTGTTAATAATAAAATAATTTCAGTGATCAATTTAATAATTTAATTATTATATAGTTTTAATAATTATATAGTTTTAATAATTATATAGTTTTAATAATTATATAGTTTTAATAATTATATAGTTTTAATAATTATATAGTTTTAATAATTATATAGTTTTAATAATTATATAGTTTTAATAATTATATAGTTTTAATATTTAATGTGCTTTATTATTTAAATACTTATGTTTAATAATTAATTTCAATAATTGAATAGTTACTTTTACTAATTAATTTTATTAGATAAATTGTTTCAATAATTAATTTAATACATCAAAAATTATTTATCTATTTCTTATACCTCGTTTGAGTGAATTTGGTTTTCAAAACCAACCATAGATCGTTGCTAAACTAAAACAAAGAAATCTGAATTGTATATTAATTAATGTCCAAATATATAACTAGTATGTTTACCAGAAAATTGCATAAAAAATTATAATATGCATTTCACTTTAAAAGTTGTAAAGTTGTTTTAAAGTTGTAATAAAGTAAAAAATCGTTGTACGATAATACATAAATCTTAGTGCATTTATTTTATAAACACAGCGTAATCTATAAAAACAAATGTGATTTCCTTATGTAAAATTATTGAATTTGCTTATTTGTCAATTTCTTTTGACAATCCAATTATAGTAATGGATTATGATCCATCAAAGTCTATGGTTTGCATTAGACTTTAGGGAAAAAAATAGTAATAATAACTTCCGGACCGGTTTATTTTTACGGACACTGACCGGCTCATTAATTGCGCCGGACAGCCCAATGGACAGTACGCCTCTGAACAGAATTAACGGTAGCCAAAAATATTTACAAAAAAGCTTAATTTTATCACTTACCAATTATCGTCAATATTGCTAAATCCTGATCATACCGCAGAGTAGGAATTAACTCAAATAAAAATTAAAAAAACAAAACAAAGTATCGCAGAACCACGTATAGCGTATTCAGTCCAGCTCCAATGCAGCCACTATCAAAAGTGTAGACTGGCTAGTTTGTTTTTGTCCTCTTATAACCAGACCACATCCATGTAACTTCCATCGGCGTTTCATCTATTTGTCGCCTTGTTCACAAAAGTATCGCAGTTCCCATGTGAAACACCCTGAAGCAAGGTTTGGAGTCTGGATGTAAAAAAGAAGAAAAGGCCCCTTATTCTTTTTGAAGCCGTTCTAGGAATGCGTAATCAGTAAACCCTTTGCTTTTAAAATTCCGACTTGTGACAACAATGAGAGTATGGCTACCCGGGCCCTGACTAAAGATTTTGATGATGGGGGTAGTAGTAGGACATAGACATAGTAGCATTGTCCCCTGTTTCAACCCTGTGGCAAACGTTTCTTTTGGGGGGATTGTCCCACGCTGTTTGCTGTCCTTTTGAATTTACCGACACTGAACACGTTGGCAGAAGCTGAAAAGAAAAGTATGCTTAATGCCACTGAAATTTGGAGAAAATTTTTGATAGAAACCTAAAAGAATTTATACAAAAGTCCATTGGTTTGTTTGCCAAAGAAAAAAGGAGAACTTAATTTTTGTTAAAAGAATGTGTAGTAAGTAGTTTGTGTTGTGTTCATTTAGTAAATATCCGTGGCACTGATTTTTTTTGTCTACTTATTTCTTCATCCTATGGTGATTATTGGTACATATCCATAATCTTTCTTTCATGCACGAACACACGTTTTCTGGCTCTTAATTTTTGTAAATGTCATTCCCGCCTCAAAATATATAATAGCACTGCTCCCCCATCCCTCCACTAGCAAAATTGTTTAGCGGCGCCTTTGGGATCAATAAATACGATTTAGAAACCCATATTTCCCCATTACAGATTTGCCTAGATCAAGTTATCGTAATTACAGTAAAAAAAGTCGAATTTAATTATCTTTGCGTTCCTGTGAAGTTTACAAAGCAATCCGACATATTGCATTCTGAAGACCAAAACTCTTTCCCCACCATATCGTCGTCTTGAATTGGCATTTACCACAATATCGTTCCTATCTTCCTGCAGCTCCTCTGTGTGGGACGCTTCCACGATATGCGTTTTTGGAATGTGTTAATGTATTAAGAACTTTCCATAACTTTAAAACAGTTCTGAAGGTAGTACGAGCAATTAATCGATTGGAAATTATAAAAATTCTCATTTTAAGTATGAGAATACTGTTCGAAGTAAACAGACGCGGATTTTTTTTTTTGGGGGGGGGGGGGAATTCCCATGTAAAAATTATTGCCAAAAATATCGCCAAATTCTCCATTTTCATTTAAATGAAAATATGGAAACAGAAAATAATACCATATTTGAATACAATGATCAATATTATAGTGTAGTCTCAAGTTTATATAACTTATATTTTAATTTACTAATGTGATGTCAAACCGAGTTGAAAAGCATTATTTAACTTTGGAAATTAGTAAAACCTTATAAATATAGAGTTTTACGTACCTGCAGTGTTGTCTAAAATTGTTAAAAGATCTGCCGCCTTTTTCTGCATTAAATGATTTGTGATGTTGAATATATTGGTAAATTAACTTGTATAAAAAAGTTGAATTTTCAGGGTTAAACTTTTTACACTTCACCTGATCTGCATGGGATATTTTTTTGTGCTCTTAAATATTTTTTATCTAATAATAAATACTAAAATTTATAATTTAATTGAATTAAAGTGTATTACATTTTCGGGTAATTTCTTATATGGGCGTAAAAGAGGATAGTTAAACCCTCTAATTTTTATCTTTCATTGAACACTAGTAGTAATAACCCTCCCCCCTGTCCCCCAAGTTCACAAACTATCACCACCACTGTAAACACTCAAGGTCATAATCGCACCCTCCTTGATTGACCTCTAAGTCCGCCCCTGGAAGTAAACACTGATGACAGGGGAGTTCATATCTCTTTGAGTTGCGTAACTTTTAATATGGATAAAACTGTATAACTGTACAATAATGGTACTCTATTGCATATGACCCATGTACATTTTGCATTTTATTTTACATCTGTACTACTTTACTTATCATTATGTTACATTAAACAGGGGCACAACCAGAAAATTTCTGTGGGAGGGGTTTTCAAGTAAACAATTAATTTGCTGCTGTATTTCTCTACAAATACGATTTTAAAACATCTCATATTTGTCCCATATCATAATATTTTTTCAGTTTTTTAATCTGCCACCTATATATGCAACTAGTCCAGTATTCGAGTTATATTAAATACCTCAACATGAGACTACATATTACTTAGAAAACGTATAATAATATTATCTATATTATATATAGTTTAATCAAAAAATGTTGTTTGTTTATATTCACTGAGAAGGAGCAGTATATTTAGGCAAACGGACATACACTAATATCATATCAGACTGATTTTATTACATATTTATGGTGATTGAAATACAAAGGCCATGTAGCACTGAAATGTTATAATTACATTTGGAAAACAACTATATTTTAAACATTTCCTTTTTTATATATATAAACGGTTATTCAGAATTCCCTCCTAGGTTTCGAAGCACTATAGTAAAAAAAACTAAGACTAATACAGAAAATAAGAATATTTGAAAGAATACAGAAACAATTCAAGTTTTATTTACATAGCTTACAGGTGTTCTATGTGTGGACCCTTGGTCACACGGCATACATCAATGCGATAGTCCAGTTCCTGCCGATAAGTCCAGTCCTTGCTTCGAAACCCAGGAAGGAAGTCTGAATAACCCTGAATATGTAGTTTATATTAAATCTAAGTAGATAAAAAATAAAGTATGACGATTTTTTGATGTAATGAGAGTTACAAATGTTTTATTTGTTTAAATGCTATACGGTAAGCTAACTCTATCGGAATGATGGTAAATTAAAAAAGTATTTTTTTGAAATTATTTATGATTACTTTTAGTGTTTGTAATTCATTCGTCAGAAAACATCGGGATGTCGGGGGTTTTATGTGGATTATGACAGTGAAACTTCCTCCCCCCCCCCCCCTGAGAACGCGCCTTGATGCAACTTCAAATACATCAGTAAAGCACGTTTTCTGGAATTAACGCTAAAGACCGCTTGGATAAAACCATCTTAACGACCGCTTATAAAGAACCGCTTTATACAGCAAAACAGGTCCAGCCAAGATAATAAATCACTTGACCCTCCTCGCTCTTGAGGGGGGGGGGGGGGGAAATATCTATGTCCCCATTTGGAGGTGTGTCTTCTTGCGAAGAGGTTTTTTTTCAAAATATAGCTTTAATGTTTCTCTAAATTTGACTGTTTAAGAAACACGAAAATAATTTTAAAATATGATCTGGATAGAAAAAAGTTTAATCTTTGTCCTTGCAATGTTATTTTTTCAATAACTCTTTTCAACTTTTTTTAATATGATGTTAAAGTAAACAATTGATATTTTAATAAACTTAACAACATTTTAGGTCAAAAACAACTAAGGCAAAATACGGATAAAAGTTACGTCGATCCAACAAAACAAACCGTATAAAAATATTCGCATAACTTCTTTCTATTCTACAAATAGGCATATAGAGATTTTCCCATAGACTTAACATTAGGGGGGAGAATCAAGATGGACGGTAGCGAAGAGCCTTAAGTGCTACAGCCTAGAGCAGGCCTAGACAGCCCCATTAAGTTTTTGTCATTTTGGTCTGTTGGACGCAATGGCTCTCTCAACGCTATCCAGCCACTTGGCAGGAGGGCGACCCCTTTTTCTATTTCCGTCTGATTTAAAGAATGTTATCTTTTTTATCGGACTATTATCTTCAGATTTGTAAATGTGTCCCAACCATCGAATGCGTCTGACTTTAATAAGATGAACTATGTCTGGTTGTTTAAATTTTCTATTGATCTCGTGGTTGAATAGGGTGCGTCATTCATTGAGGGGCCTTCTGGTTTATTGAAATGCAGTACTTGCAGACGTTTTACGTGCTTGGGAGTTGTGGAGGTATGGTTTGGTGACGTCTTGCGTGCTTGTGATTAGTCTTCCTGTTAAAGTTTTTCATCCTCCTCCAACTAGCTGGAATATTCCACAAAATGAACACCGCATCGAAGAAATTCAACGCAAAGGAATATTTTGAAATGCTGAAGAAACAGAATGCTTTTTGAGGTTGATCTTCGCAATTCACCATTGTATTGGTACAAACTAGCGAGCTGAGATGAGCACGATGATAATATTGTATGGTCCTGACACTTTTTTTCTCGTCTCTGAGCAACACCTCCTACATAAGAAAGCCTCTGCACGGGTTACCACTTTTAAACACGACGTCATTAAAATAGTCAAACTTGAAAATTACGAACTTCTTCCATACGGGGTGCATTTAGAAGAAGATATCTTTTCGATTTGGCGATAAATGGTTTGGCGACGTTTTACGTGATTGTGAGTTGTGGAGGTATGGTTTGGCGACGTCTTGCATGCTTGTGATTAGTCAAGATCTATTTTGGCGCATAACTCTGTCGTAAGACGGAGGATAGCAAAAATCAACATCACTATTTTGTTTACCGAATACGTTAAGTCTGCTGCATTTTCTGTTTCAAACACGTATAGTTTGCTGTATTTTCTATTCCGAAAACGTAAAAAGAGTGCTATAAATTATATTAAATGTCATTTCAATGCTCTGTGGAAAACTGCAAAGGAAATTTAAAAAATGGACCAAGAGTTCCGATATTTATATTTCCCACAGATAATTAACTTAAAAGAAGATAGATAACTGCTGTTTCGAGAAAAGTTTTCGTAATTACTTCTAGTTCAAGGGTAAGTACCATTTTTTTTTTCTTCTAATTAAATCAATGCAACAGCTATTTCAAATTATTGTTTTCTCACTCAACAACTTTAAAAGAATTTAAATTAATTTATTTTTGTTATAGGAGCCATAGTAACATGATTTTAACTCATTAATTTCTATTTGTAAATCTTTTTTGTTTAAATTTTTTGGAAGAATAAAAAATAAAAGTAAAGTAACTTAATTTTATTAAAAATACTATGACTTGAATGTAACTTTTTTAATTTGAATATGTAAATTTAAGTTTTTTCAATTAAATTTTCTGCACTTTTATTTTGAACATAAAAATACTGTGTTGCACTAAAACCTTTTGTATATATTTTTTTTACTAAAATTTCTTTGTATTTCTCATACTAGGTTTGTGGTTTGTGAGTGTCATTTTTCTAAGGATGTAATCATCAAAGCGATAAGGTGAGGGATTCTTCATCTGGTGTTATGAAGACGGTACCCCTTTCCATTCCAAAGCTGAAAGATGGAGTGGTTCCTTCTATTTTTGAAAGCTATCCTAGCTACATGTCTAAAGCAACAGTATCAAGACCCAAGTCCTGCAGAAAAGATGGTAATAGCGAATGAACAAAATATCAGCAAAGCTATCCAAAGGACTCTAAAGGATTGAAATGGGCCATTCACTGATTTAAATAATGTGGTCAATTTAAAAAAGTCGACATATCTTGCTTTAAAGAAATTACACTTTCCGAAGAAGATTTTATTGCCATTACTAATTTACAGTGCCGGTTATTGTGACCATTCCATTGTGAAATTCAGAAAATGTTCTAGCTCTAAAAATATTTTGACGCTTGAAAACATCGATGATGCTTTTGATTTTCTTGACAATGATAAGAATAGTTATATTTTGAATCTGGATAAAAATGGTTTATGCTATCCAAATCATGAGGTTTTGAATGTTATTTTGTATTTATATGTTGTAATTCAAAAGTTCATTTCTGTAATATATGAGAAATTGTTTTAGAATTTTTGAAGGTCAGAGAGTACTTTCAACAATTTTAACTTTAGATATTATTATTATTAACGACCCTATCTGCCAACTACGATCCTACTTTTGACGTCATGCAGGGCTCCCACTCATTCAGAAAGATTTGGAGCAGGTAAAATCAAGTTTTGGAGCAGGAAAAATGCCTTTCGGAGCAGGTAAAAACAAGTTTAGTAGTAGGGAAAATGCCCATTATAGCATGTAAAAGCAACTTTTGTAGCACACACACACACAAAATTATTAAAAAATAAATTAAAAAAAATGTAGCAGAAAAATAAATTTTGCAGGAGAAAAAAAATTTGAAGCAGAAATACCCAAGACGAATGTCACCAAATAGACGTCGTAAATCTCGGCAATAGCTGCAATTACATTATCACAGACGCGGTGGCAGGTCAAACAAGCGGTTTTATGAAAAAGTGGTGAAACGGTGTACGAATCTCTGGCCAAATTGTCAAATTCCATCGCCAGATCAAGAGTCAGAGTCACTTGATCAATGTGGTCAATTACGTGAGTAATTCCAAAGCCATCTGCAACGGGATCCTCGACTCGATACTTGGACAAGGGAAACGCGGAGCCCATTACTGGATCAATCGACAAATGTATCCTCATGCGAGAATCGCTATGGCTTGCCTGTTTGAAAAAGGTATCGTGCGACTCATGGATCGGTAAGTTCGGGACAGGGATCCTGGTAAATTTTTCCAGTTCGTGAAACATTATCGAGATAAAAATCGTCACAAGAAACTGTTTGTCGAACGATTTCTTATTCCTTTAGATATACAAAATTGCGTGTTACCTTTGGCAGAAAACCTGGTTCCTTCCAGTATCGTGAAAAAGGACGAACCTTGTCCTGGACCCTTTTTGTGGCTGGGCGACGACAAGCTGTTGCTGGACGTGTCGGAATGCGAAAACATGTCCCGAGAAGAAAGGTATAATCATCAGATGGAAAGGGGGAATTGTTTTGTAAATGCAATGGATTTGACGAGATATACGCTACAGAAATCTCACGTCAGGGTGGTTAGTATCTTACAACGGGTTATGAAACGATACAAATGGAGGTTTACGAGTGACTGTCCAATTCATTACAAAGACGAAGGTGAGGATCTCATGACAGCTGAATGAAGATGTTGAGAGATCTTTACAGACACCAAACAGTTATTTCCGATTAGCCACTGGAAAGGAAGTTCTGTGTGGTATGAGTAGTGATGGAGGATGGAACCTCATTTGAACAGAAAAGATATTACGAGAAGGGAATAATATTGATTACAAAAAGTGCAAGGATAGAGTTTCTCAATGTGGTTTCAATTTTTTTTATGAGTAAAAGTTAACAAGAGATTTAAAAAAAAAAAATTATTTTGTTTGCCTTTTTTTTTTTTTTTTTTTTTTTTTTCCTTCTTTTTTTTTTTCTGCATTGGTATAAATACAACCCAAATCCTGCGGCTTCCCCATTTACTTCCTGGACCCCGAGGGTGACGACGGATCTCTTCAATTTTCTCCAACTGACGCCGGTCTTGAGATTTTTCCTACCAACCGTACCAGTTACCGGGACTTTGCAAGATAAATCCTGCCGTTTCCTCATTTACTTCCTGGACCCTGAGCGAGACGGACCTCTTCATTTTCTCCTACTGACTTGAAGATTTTTTCCTACCAACCGTTCTTGTTACAAGCTAGTTTTGCGGCTCATTCTACGAGTAGCTGCGTTTTCTGCCAAATCCGTTCCGCGACACTACAAGACAGTGTTGCGGTTCATTTCTACAAGTTGCCGACTAGTTTTCTGTGACCCTACAAGATAGTTTTAAGGTTCTTTCTGCGAGTTGCTGACAAATACTTCCTGCCAACCGTTCTTTAACAATAACAAGACCCGCCATGTCCGACAGTTTCGAGAAAACGTTCGAGCGCTTGGCTTTCAAACGTTTCGATTGTCCTCGGTGCTCCATCCCCGTGTCTCTTTCCGACTTTAACGGCCACGTGAGCGTCCGACACGGAATCGACCTTCAGACGCAATGTGCTTATTGTTTCGGAAAGTACAAGTGGAGAAACGGTCAAGTGTGCAGCGATAGAGTCGGCATGCATCGCTTGCAATGTGTTTACTCCCTTCTCGACGTGTATTCGGACTGCATGATGCCTTTCAGCATGACTGTTGAATTCACATCCGGTGGGAGGAGGTCACAGTATCAGAAGGTGTTTGAGGAAAAAAAATGGAATGAATAAGGACGGTTGTCCGGGAAGCGGGACGGTGTCCTTGTTTGGAAATAACTGAGACAAGATTATCTACTGGAATGGAAATGGGATGGGCAGTGATGGTTGTCCGGGAACCAAGTCCTTATTTGGAAATAACTGGCGAACCAAGTGATTAACTACTGGAATAGATATGGAATGAGTAATCATGTGGCCTTCTGGTACCAGAACAACAACAGGTTTAAAGAAATGGAACAGCTTGTGACTTGAACCTTTAAAAAGACTTGAACGTTTAAAATGACTTGAACCTTTTCAAAAGACTTACACTTTCAAATGAATTGCACTTTCAAAATGACTTGCACTTTCAAAATGACTTGCACTTTCAAAATGACTTGCACTTTCAAAAAAAGATTTGAATCCCTTCAAAAAGACTGGAACCCCTTCAAAAAGACTTGAACCTTTAAAATGACTTGAAGCCTCCAAAAAAGGCTTGAATATTGAAACAGATTTTAACCTTCAAAAAAATTTTAACCTTGAAACACAAAGGTTTTTTTTTTTTTTTTTTTTCGTAATATATAACCCGAATTCTCGAGGCTGGCGCTGGTTCACTTGCAGCCCACGTACCTAGTTGGTCAGTCGCATGTCGCAGAGCTCCGCACTTAAACTTTTCACGAGATGAATTTCTAAACACCTCAAAGATATTTTCAGAGTGGTGTTTAACTTTGGACTTTAACTTTTCACCAAAACTTCAAAGATTTTCAAAGGTTTTTTTTTTTTTTTTTTGGCCATGTTAATATAAATACGACCCGTTTTCTGAGGGGACCTCATTCAGAACCCAGTTCCTGAACGAGACAGACCTCTCCTGCTGCTCCTACTATTCAACGGATATTCGTCATTTCTTGCTACTCAGTTCCACTACTACCTCAAGAACCTCGAAGTGGCCGTGATGAGTATTGATTTGATATGAGCTAAAGGCTCTGCCTCTGGCCACGTCTGTTGCGCCCTTTTTAAGACACTATTACTTTCTTCATCAATGACATATAGTAATTTCCCCCTGAACGATTTCAAATCGTCCAGGAGATGAATTCTCCAATCCGGATCCTCATCCTCGCAACAGCTCACGTGCCCGTTGGTGAGCACGTAGCTGTGTTGGTGGGTTGCGAGGACAAGAATACCCTCATGGTGATGGTAAACTTGTCGTCGACGCTGAGAGAGGTAGTCAGGCCTCTTGAAAGGACGACCCTGAGGCCTTGAGGATATGCATCTCTTTATGCCAGTCTGTCTCGGGAATCTGGAACTGCAAGTCTCCGGTCTACGGGACACTGGCTGGATGGTACGGCAAGTCTCCGGTCTACAGGACTCTATGTCGTCGACGAGGAAAGCAAAAGTTTTTTCAAACGGGCACAAGAGATGTGGACAGAGGCAGAGTCTCTAGCCAACACCTCCTATATAAGAAAGCCTTCGTACTGACTGCGTGACGTCACATAGAGTAGTCAATTGTCCTTCGCATTGGTAGCATAGGAATTATCCTTTTCTTAGTTTTGCTTGTTAATTTGAATAGGAGAGCATTTAGAAAACATTTCTTTTTTATTGACAGAGATAATTGAAATTTTTTTTAATATTTATGTTCAACTATTATTTTGATTTTTCTTCCGAAATACGCCTAATCTAAATAAACTATTTTAATTTTATTCACAAATCATAGTTATTATTAATCAATAAAACATTTTAAAGCAAAACAGTTTAGTGTTGCTATTTATTACCTTCAAAACTACTTTAATATTTAAAGTTTTCTTTTTTTATTTTCAACATTCTTTTGCTTCAACAATTTTTTTTCTTGTAACAGGTTGCCATTTTGTTGTCTACAATAACTTTTTCGATATATGTTTGAAGCATCCCTTAGAATACTTTCTATAATAAATTTAATATTATGTTCTTTACATTCATGGGGAATTTTATATATTTCTTTACCATTAATAATATCTAAAGTTAAACTTGTTGAAAGTAATCTCTGACCTTCAAAAATTCTAAAACAACTTCTCATATATTACAGAAATGAACTTTTGAATTACCACATATAAATAGAAAATAACATTCAAAATCTCAAGTTTTGGATAGCATAAAACATCTTTATCCAGATACAAAATATAACTATTCTTATCATTGTCAAGAAAATCAAAAGCATCATCGATGTTTTCAAGTGTCAAAATATTTTTAGAGCTATAGAACATTTTCAGAATTTCACAATGGAATGGTCACAATAACTGGCACTGTAAATTAGTAATGGCAATAAATTCTTCTTCGAAAAGTGTAATTTCTTTAAAACAAGATATCGCGACTTTTTTAAATTGACCACATTCTTTTAAATCAGTGAATGGCACATTTCAATCCTTTAGAGTCCGTTGGATAGCTTTCCCGATATTTTGTTCATTCGCTATTACCATCTTTTCTGCAGGACTTGGGTCTTGATACTGTTGCTTTAGACATGTAGCTAGGATAGCTTTCAAAAATAGAAGGAACCACTCCATCTCTCAGCTTACCCTTGAAGTAGAAGTAACTTCGAAAACTTTTCTCGAAACAGCAGTTATCCATCTTCTTTTAAGTTAATTATCTGTGGGAAATATAAATACAGGAAATCTTGGCCCATTTTTTAAATTTCCTTTGCAGTTTACCACAGAAGTTACATTCAAGTCATAGTATTTCTTATAAAATTAAGTTACTTTACTTTTATTTTTTATTCTTCCAAAAAATTTAAAAAAAAAAGATTTACAAATAGAAATTAATGAGTTAAAATCATGTTACTATGGCTCCTATAACAAAAATAAATTAATTTAAATTCTTTTAAAGTTGTTGAGTGAGAAAACAATAATTTGAAATAGCTGTTGCATTGATTTAATTAGAAATAAAAAAAAATGGTACTTACCCTTGAACTAGAAGTAATTACGAAAACTTTTCTCGAAACAGCAGTTATCTGTCTTCTTTTAAGTTAATTATCTGTGGGAAATATAAATATCGGAACTCTTGGTCCATTTTTTAAATTTCCTTTGCAGTTTTCCACAGAGCATTGAAATGACATTTAACATAATTTATAGCACTCATGCAGTAGTCTTTACGTTTTCGGAACAGAAAATACAGCAAACTATACGTGTTTGAAACAGAAAATGCAGTAGATTTAACGCATTCGGTAAACAAAATGGCGATGTTGATATTTGCTATCGTCCGTCGTACGCCAGAGTTATGCGCCAAAATAGATCTTGACGAATCACAAGCACGCAAGACGTCGCCAAACCATATCTTCACGAATCATAAGCACGTAAAACGTCGCCAAACCATTTATTGCCAAATCGAAAAGATATCTTCTTCTAAATGGCACACCGGTCGAAGAAGTTCCTAGTTTTCAAGTTTGACTATTTTAATGACGTCATATTTAAAAGTGGTAACCCGTGCAGAGGCTTTCTTATATAGGAGGTGTTGCTCTAGCCCACATCAAGGCTATCCTCATTACGGCCACGTCTCGGTTCTTGGGGACATGCAGTTATTGAAAGAGCAGTGCCTCCGATTTAAGGCCATTGTGGGCATCGATATAGATAAACAACTGGATAGACTGCTCCGGTGGCAACGCGAGGCGAAAAACGCGCCGGCAGTAATATTTGTTTTCCTGTCACTGGTGGGAAGATTTCCTGAATGATGGTTAACTCGTGTGTTGCATATAATTGCAACAACAGCGCAAATCGGAAAGATATCAACAAGAGTTTTCACCGGTAAGTAAAAAATAGTTATTCAAATATGTAAATATATATTTTTTTAATTATTTATTATTGAAAAATATCTAAAATGACCTTTTTAACATTGATCGCTCGTGGTTAATGGTTGATCTCTTACATGACAATTCATATCATAAATAATCTATTTTAAATTCAGAACAAATAGTATTAGGATCTAGAATAAAACACTTGATTTATATTTAATTAATCCTTGTTTTTATGCGTTTTCAAGGGCATTTGGCAAAGAAATGGAAAATGAAAGCGAAACTAAAACTCCACTTGTTATTGTTCTATTCTACACTCATTTAATAATTAAAATTATTACACTGTTTATTTATAACTGGATAATTTGTTTTCGATACGTTTTAATTAATCTATGTTTTTATACGTTTTCATGAACATATAGTAATTGTATTAAAAAAAAAAAAAAGAAGGGGGGGTTGGAATGAAAAACAATAATTCCAAATGCATTGTTCTGATGTAAATTTATTTAATATCGAAACTGCGGACTGCAAACGGAAAAGTTTATCAGTTTCTTTATTACTTACGTATTTATTTTAAAAACAAAGTCGTTTTTAACTGTTTGTTGGAATCCGAAGTCAAATCAAACTGTGGAAAGCAATTTGTATTTCAGTTTTATTTCTGTTTATAAATATAACCCTTGAATTTTAGAGATAAATTGTCTCTCCTCTTACAATCGTATACAAATGCTAAATTAAAGGAGTTTATTTTATTTTAATTTATTTAAGTGTTTATTTATTTTAATTTATTAAGTTTTTATTAAATGAGTGTGCATAAGAGAAAGTGGAGTGTTTGTGTGTCAGGAATGCACGAGTTTGTTCATAGTTTTCTAATTCTCAAATTTCATGTCTTAGAAAACACTTTATTATTTATTGTAAAACACATTCGGATTTTACTGTATGCTTGTTTAAACGAATTGTTGTATATTAGAAGGATTTATTGAGTAAATGTTAAACTGATTAAATTTGTTTCATTGGCATACAATTTTGATTTAGTTTTTAAGCTAAAATGGTACCAAAAGTAATCCAGTTGGTCAATTCTATTTCACAAGAAACCCCAATTTATATTAATTAATGTAATATAATTAAGATTTTTTTAACAGTGACATTTGTATGAAATATTTTGCAGCTTCCCATTCTCTCGACCAGAAGTACTTCAAAAATGGGTGAAATCTATCCACCGCGTCAATTTTCAGCCTACAAAGTTTAGTAGACTGTGTAGTGACCATTTCACAGATGATTCTTACCAATATACTGCTAGGAGAAGACGACTTAAAGACGATGCTGTTCCCACAGTTTTTAATTATCCTTCGTACATGTAACAGTCTGTTAAGAAAAGGAGAGTAACGTCACTTTTCAGATGTTAATTCTATAAAGGTAAGATAAATAGCCTAAAATTGGGTAGAATCTTCTAGAACATCTCAACATTCATACACAAAGCTTTAAAATTTGAACAAGATATTAATTTTAAATACACAAACTTCATTGCTAATTAAACCTATTTTGAATTATATTAACGCTTTTTTCAACAGGATTCCAATGAGCCATCTGTTTCATCTCAGAATTATCAAACAGACCACTCCAATGAGCCATCTGTTTCCTCTCAGAATTGTCAAACAGCCCAATCCATTGATGTGCCGAAACCAAACACTCCAACTAAGGCCTTGCTAAGACAAAAAATCAAAAATATCCAAGCTAAACTGCGAAGAAGAAATCGGAAAATTTCCAGCATGAAAGACTTGATATTAAATCTGAAACAAAATGGATATAGTTCTAATAATTTGCACCAAGTTCTTGAAACCCATTTTAGTGGTTTTCCTTTAGAGATGGTAATTAATCAGTTTAAAAATGGAAATATGTCTAAAAGTCGAAAGTGTTACACACCTACAATGAAACAGTTTGCTCTTCCATTATACTTCTATTCACCAAAGGCTTATAGATATGTTCGAAGTCTATTACATCTTCCACATCAATGTAGGATAAAAAAAATTGGATTTCTTCTGTTAAATGTGAACCTGGATTCATATCAGAAGTGTTTGATTATTTAAAATCAGAAGTGACAAAAAATTCGTCCTTAAAAAATTGCTGTCTGATTTTTTACTCAATGTCAATTCGAAAACAGCTTATTTGGAATCCTAATGTGGGAAAACATAGTGGTTATGTTGACTGTGGAGGCATAGCCCAGGATGAACATGAAGAATTAGCTAAAGAGGCTTTGGTTTTGCAAATTGTTTCATTGACAGGTAGTTTCATATGTGCTGTAGGTTACTTCTTAATTAACAAAATAACAGCTACCTTGCAATCGCAAATTATTAAAGTTTGCCTTAACAAATTGTTTGCAGTTACTTGCGATGGAACAAGTGCTAACACTCGCACATTGACAGATTTAGGGTGTAATTTTGAAATAGGAAATGATTTCAAAACTTCTTTTAAACATCCTGCTTCTGAGTTAGAAGTCTTTGTATTTTTAGATCCCTGTCACATGTTGAAATTAGCCAGAAATACTTTAGCCGAAATGGGTTTTATAATGTCCAATATAGGCGTTGTAAAATGGGATTATATTACAAAACTAAATGATTTGCAAAGAAAAGAACAACTTAAATTTGCTAATTCTCTTTCTGGGGCTCACATAATGTACAAAAATAAGAAAATGAATGTACGATTAGCTGCACAAACCTTAAGTAGTAGTGTAGCTGATGCAATCGAGCATTTGTCGAAATGCGATACCAATTTTAATGGGTGCAAAGCCACTGTTCATTTCATAAGAGTAATTGACAGGCTCTTTGATTGTTTAAACAGTCGCAACCCTTTTAGCTCAGGTTTTAAACATCCTTTAAGGCTTGCAAATAAGTCAAGCTGGAAAACTTTTTTGAACGAAACCTTGAGCTATATTTCTTCTTTAAAGATAGCAAACACTTCTGTCTTCAAACATCCCCGTAAAACCTTTGCACTGGGTTTTGTAATTTGCATAAACAACATTCAAAAGCTGGCCATGCGTTTGATGATAGAAATTGAGAACCCTAGTAAATATTTCCTAACGTACAAGATATCTCAGGATCATGTGGAATTGCTATTTTCCTGCATAAGATCAAGAGGAGGATGCAATAACAACCCTAACGTAAATCAATTTAAATATGCCCTTAGAAAACTTCTGTTTAGAAACACTGTGTCCCCAAGTTCCACTGCAAATTGTTTGAACTTAGATTACAGTTCACAATGTTCAAAATTTGAATTTCGTTCAAGTAAGCGTACTTTAATTGATGGTACTGAAGACAGTAGCGAAATAGATACTAACATTCAAGAGTTATCACTCCTAATAGAGTACAACACTTTGTCAGATGTTGCTGACAATATTCTTTATTATATTTCAGGTTATGTAGTGAAAAAGCTTAGCTCAAACCTAACCTGCGAAGAATGTATAAGTTTGTTAACAACAAAAGCTAAATTAAAAATTGGTCAATGCAATAGCCATACTTATGGTACGCAATACCATCAAAATGCCAAATCGTTTACATGCAATGTAAATAAAGGTGGATTAAAATTTGCTTCTGATGGAGTATTGTTTGTTGTGCAACAAACTGAAAAATTATTTCGTCATTATGTGTCAAATTTAAAAAAAAAAAAAAAAATATGAAAAACCTTTAGAATACATTGTTTATTCTGTTTCTAAGTATTTGTCACAGGGTAACACTGTTAAAAAATTAAATACATTGGGTTTTATGCATTCAACTGAAGGTGAATTTGTTGTGGAGGATCTCCACCAAACGCAACTAATAAAACTAATTGCCAGAACTTATGGCAATATTAGACTTTTTTCGAATGCCAAAAGAGTAACACTAGATCATCAAAGAAACAAAACTACCATCAGGCATAAACTGAATAAGTTGGTCCTTTTTAACAATGTTTAGATCTAGATTAACCACAAACCATTTTTTTTTTCTTGGGAAAAACTCTCCGACTACTTTTAAAAATTTTCCTCCTTTTAAATTTTTGTTTATTAAACTATGTAATTTATTTGATTTTTAAGTTGAAATCCTCAAAAACAATTTTCTGTAATATTATTATGAACAATGCCTGAAATTATTTAGTTTTGATAAAGTTATCTACATTTTTCTCATTTCAAAATTATAGGACCAAATACTTGCAATAAACAAGTTTCACAACTTATATATTTAAAATCATAAGTTATATAATAATATTGAGTATAAAAATTTAGTATTATAGTTGGCCTTTAAAACTTAAATTGTTCTTTGAATTGGTGTATTGAATGTATGAATTTGTATTTTGCAATCTAATTATTACATATTTTCAACTGGTTTAGAGTATTTCTTCAATTATTTTTAATTTCTACTTCTAAAATAAATCTAGTTTAAAAGTCTATTTTCATTTGTTTATTGTATTCTTATAACTTGTAGATAATAATTTATTTTTTAAAAATGTGATTTATGTAATTTAAAATTTAAAGAATTAAATTCGATTCAATAAAGATCAAACATGTTTACAGATATCGACAGTAACTAATCTGAAATGTTTGTTCTAAATATACAAATTCTATATTTAGAATTATTTTGATTAGTTATATTTATTGGTTTAACTATTTTCTTCAAATATGTTTTATTCTTAATTTTTTTTTTTGCTTGCTAAATATTGAAAGTAACGCGAATATATCATAAAGATCGAAGAAAATCCACATCGGCAATACAATTTCCTCCATCCAAGCATCTCGCTTCCGCGGGAGAAAAGGCTCGTTTCTTCACCGTTAGGCAGTCTATCCAGTTGTTTATCTATATCGATGATTGTGGGTGGTATAATGAAAATTATCCAAATTCCCTTAGACTTGATCAAACATTAACTTTGGGTTTTTGGAAAAAACAACAACAACTAAAAAGTGGGAGACAGCTCGTAGCGAATCTTTGGAAAGAAAGATTCGCAACGAGCTCTCTCCCATTTTTTTGGGTCTAGGACGAAATCCCGAAAGCCGAAATCCCGACAAGCCACAATCCCGAAAGCCGAAATCCCGACAGGACATAATCCCGAATGGGACGGAATCCCGAACGACTAAAATCCCGAATGGGACGAAATCCCGACAAGCCAAAATCCCGAATAGGACGAAATCCCGACAAGCCATAATCCCGAAAGGCCAAAATCCCTATCAACCAAAAGAAATCCCTACCAACGGGAAAAATCCCATCAGACCGAAAAAGGTGTTAACAGATATTTCAAAACAATATTTTTTTTATAAACTTTAAAAATTAATGAGGTTGATTGCCATTCATAAAAAATAGATTTTGATTCGTTATGAAGTAGAACATGTTAAAGTTGTCAATTAATCATTTCCTTGCATTTTTCAGTTTACCTTCGATTTTATTTCTATATTGTATTAATTTTCTTCCTTTAGTTTTGAAGAAAAATCAACTTAAATTTTACATATTTATATTACATTTTGCTATCAAAATGTTATTTATTTCCAATGTTTATATATATATTTCTATTTGCTGCCTATTTTTAAGCCACTAAAATATTCGGTTTAAAATAATATTGGTTCATTTGGAGAAGTTTCCCTATATTTTAAAAGAAAGTTCTTGCATCTAATTAAAAAAAAAGTTATGGCGTGATTGTTCTTCAAAGCACTTAATAAGGTCTCTTCATTAGGTGACAAAACGGTCCACCGGTTACAAATTAAACTCGGAAAAGTCACCCGGTTTTTACTTATTCAACTAAATAAAATTATGTTGTCTAAACTTGTGTATACGGTTTCGTGTGCAACATATTTGTATGGAAAATCAAATTAACATGTCTGATATTATACTTAGAAATGGATAGATGTATTGCGTTTTCAATTGTCATAAGCCTAATACTTTAGTAGGGTAATCCGGACAACTCATCCCCGGACAAGTCGACCCCGGTCATCTCGACCCCGGACATCTCATCCCTCGGACATCTCACCACAGGACATCTCGCCACCGGACAAGTCACCACCAAAGAAAGGGGGGAACGTTAGGGAGGTGCATAGTTGAATAGTGGAACTTGCGTACATATTTAAGATGTCACAATCACAACGTAGTAGATGCCTTCCCCCGACTCCCCACCACCACTGTTGACATTGTAGATGTCGAAAATATATAGACACTTTGTATATTTGGTACGGGAAAACTGATGCATGTGTAAGATGAATGTCAGGCACGGATCTAGAGATATATATTGGGAAGGAGGGGGGGGGGGGTTGCGTAATGCTTATATGTGAGGAAGGTTTTTATTAATATTTTTAATAACTAATGGAATATGGTCTAATAAATATGGAATTATTATATTTCAGAGATTTTTTTGATTTTTTTTGACGCAGATGAAAAGACATTTTATAGAATCGAGAATATATAGACATGGATGAGTTATAACATTTCGTAAATCTGATATGATGCAAAGCAAGTTGATGTATGTGTAAGATGATTGTCAGTAGCGGATCTAGAGAGATATAGTAGGGGAGGGGTGCGTATTGCGTACATATGGGGTAAGTTTTTATTAATATTTTTTATTACTAATGAGTAATTAAATTATGGAATTTCTATGTTTCGAATTTATTTTCCTTTTTGACGTAGTTGAAAAGACATTTTATAGTATCGAGAATATATAGACACATCGTATATTAGATATGATAAAGGGTAAGAGTGATGTGTCAGATTACTGTCATGCGTGGATCTAGAGAGGCGAGGGTTCGTATTGCGTACATATGGTCAAACTTTTTATTAATATCTTTAATAAGTAATAAGTTATTAAAATATGGAATTGTTATATTTCGGATTTTTTTTTTTTTTTTTTTTTTTTTTGGCGTAGAGACATTTCTTTTTGACGAAAGAGATTTAATAGTATCGAGAATATATAGACATTTCGAATATAAGACATGATGCAGGATCTGATGTGTCAGATAATTGTCAGGCGCGGATCTAGAGATATATATTAGGAGACGCGTTGATGCGCGTTGTGTACATATGGGGAAAGTTTTTATTAATATCTTTAATAAGTAATGAGTTATTATAATATGGAGTTTTTATACTTCGATTTTTTTTTTCTCTCTTTTTTACGTAGATGAAAGAAAATAGTATCGAGAATATATAAACACTTCGTATATATTTGATATGATGCCAGATAAAACTGATGAATGTGTCAGATGATTGTAAGGCGAGGATCTAGAGATATATTTTAGGAGAGGCGGGTTCGTGTTGAGTACATGTGTGGAAACTTTTTATTACTATCTTTTTATTAAGTAATGAGTTATTAAAATATGGAGTTTTTGTATTTCGGGGTTTTTTCCTTCTTTTTTTGATGTGGATGAAAAGACATTTAATAGTATCGAAAATATATGGACATGAGTGAGTTATGCCACTTCGAATATTTCATATAGACAAGACTGATGTATGTTTAAGATTATGTGCACACTATGACCAGGCAAGAATCTAGGGAGGTTTTATTAAAAGAAATATGCGAATTGATCACATGTAGCGTACATTATAAGTTAAGAGGGGTCGGAAGGCAATTTTTTTTTCTCGGAACCCATTTTGAAGTTTTTAGCAACTAAACAATATTTGAAATGTTATCTACAAAATGGTTTAACTTCGTGGGCAATGCGCACATCCGAAGTACTTTCAAATATTTTTTTGAAACAATAACATCACTGAAAAAAAAAGCCCTTCTGCTTTGTACTTTAAACGCTGTTTTCTCAAAATGCTGTTTTTTCATACCAATGTACCTTTTCCTCAGGATCTATTCGATATTTTGCTTTTAAATTTTTTTTCCTGGTACATATTGTATTTTTATACAAACAGACATATGCTTTTACAGAAATGTTGATTAGATTTTTTTTAAAAAAATCCTAACCATGTTGATTTTTTGGAAAATTTTATTAAAAAATTACAAAACACCATTAATCCTAAACAAAACTTTTTTTTGTTTTACAAGAGGATATCTTAGTCTATGTCAAAGTGTTTTAATATTGGCTGTACAAAATCTTAAGCTGATGCTACGAGTAATTCTGAGTAAAGGTACATAAAAAAGGCCTTTTTAAGATGGACTAGATAAAGCCTTCCGACCCCCATTAAGAACTTTTAGAAATGGTGTAGCACTAACGTACACGTCTATCATCGATTTTAAAGTAGAAATTGCATAACTCCTATAGGATTCAATCATGAGGCTAATTGCATGCTAGGCACACAATGTTGTTAATAAAAGCTTTGAAAGTTTCATCATTGACGACGTTTTCTCGCCAACGTGGTATGTTGACAAAATTATAAATTGTTTTGGTATTCGGCGACATGATTTAAAATCGCAATGAGGAAAGGTTACTGCGTTTTCATTCTATAGCGAGATATGGAATATTTAGCCAGTTTCATTTCAACCCTTTCAACTCCTTCGGTTTTTAGCTTAGTTGATGGCTGTATGGTTAGCGATCTGGCCTTGCATGCCAATGGTGTCGAGTTCGAATCACAAGTTAGGCACATATGCTCTTTTTGGCTTGGATTCTACGTTAAGCTGTAGTTGTCGCTTGATGAGCCGTCATTGTGCATAAAAATAGATCGTTAAGCGTAAAAAACAACATCCTGTTTTTTCTCTTTTCTTTCAGATAACAGTAACACAAAATTAATATGAGTTAATTAAGTACTCAATCAATATTTACTTATTAAAACTGCAAAGATATATTTCCTTTTTTTTTTTCCTAATGGTAAATGTTTTGAAATTTAGATAACTTTAATAACAGCATATAATATTAAGAAAGTTTTTTGTTATTAAGTAAAAGTGACTAAGTGAAGAATACATCATTAGATGCTGCTTCTGCATGCGTTAGTCGCAAATCAAAAAAAAAAAAAAAAAAAATGCTTTTGAAAGTAGTTTCCATAATTTTTCGAATGATGAAAACTCAATAATATAAAATGGTTAAGAAATTAATTTCTAAATGGTACATTTTATAAATTTTAATTTTATTTTTTCATGGTTACTTTATGAAAATGTGAGAAAAAGCTATTTTATCTAGAAATTTAAATAAAGATACAAACATGAAGAATGATTGTCAAATGGAAGTGTATTTAAAAATAATATTAATAGATTTTTCATTGCCTAAAAAGTGTGTTTATATCTTTATTATTAAATTAAACAGTTTCGAAATTCAGATTTCTACCTACTAAAAAATATATAACTACTGTAAAAGATGGATTTTGAAAGTTAAAATTTAAAAAATAATAACTTAAGCAAGCATTTAAGGGGAGACAAAAGTCTTAGATAACCAGATCAATCGTATTTTTATACAACTTCCTATTGCTCTAAATTATTTAAAATGCAATATTTTTAATTTATTTTTTGACATAGTTAATAATAACATATTTATTATGATTATTACTCTGATAATTTTTTAAAATTTAATTTATACTTTATGTATTATGTCTATATTTGAGACTTTGAATTTTAAAATTATTATAAGGCAACCTTTGGTTAGATACACTTTTCAGAGTAAACATACAATAAATTTATATAAAAATATCACCAAATGCAAATAAACTCTCTATTTCAAACAATTGACCATTTCTTTTACCTAATATTCATTTAAAATTATTTTTTAAAAAATAATATACTTCGCGCATTCAAAAGTTGCCATTTTTCACAACATAAAATATTTATTTTTCCTAATTTAAGAAATATTTTAGCCTCACTAGATAGTTCTTGTGCGTTTTCATTATCACGGAAAAAAGATTTAAATATTTATTTTAGAAGGAGGGTTTGGAGAGTTTCCATTTGCAGCCTAAATGTTTTTTACAAGTAATATAAATTACTTTCAATAGACTTTTTAACATTTAATTATGCATTATTTTTAAGGGTTGAAAGTTTGAGTTTAAAAAAGTATCTGGCATATTTTTTATTTTTTCTCCCCTTTTTTTTATCTTTTCTCTACTCCATAATTGTGCAACTATTTGAGCAAAATGCATAACTTAATAATAGTAACTGCTAACTTCACTTTGAGTATTATGCATAGCTTCGTTATGCATATTATTCGTTATGCATTTGCTCATTCGACTGGGGTTTTTTTCCCCTTTTTTTTTTCTTCCCCCACAATATTTTGTGCGAATATCCATCTTGTATATCTTACTGTTGAATAAATCCCTTCAGGCCTTCAGCTGTAAGTGAAAAGGTAGATCAAGAATTTGGCGCCAGTCCCCCCATGGTGTTAATTGATGGACTATCGCTTTTGAAGGGGGTCTTTTTTTTTTACACAAGGACTTCGGAATAAAATGTCAAGCTGTATGTGCCTGCAGCTAATAGGGTGGGGGAAAATACAAAAGAATCCCTGATGAGGGTAAATGATTTTCGGGAACTACTCTCTACCAAGGAGAGGCATTCACTGCTATTTTGTATCCTTAGGGTTAAGTTGGTGGACATGTACGAAAACACGTGGAAAAACAAATTAGTTTTTTTCTGAGAAAAGAAAACCACATTTTCTGTGCAGTGGTGTCCATTGTCGGGCGACAATGAACTATTAATGTTGTAAAATCTACTTTGTAGTTGGAATTTTTATTAGAGTATAAAATTGGAAATAATTAGATTCTAAAAAATGCTGTTTCAATTCTGATTTGACTATCAAATGGAAGATATTGATTAACACAAAATATATAAAGTAAAATAAAGCAAATTTAAATAATTATTTATACAAAGAAAGGAGTGGAGAATAACTTTTGACAATATTACCGTCAAATATATTGTAGTAACATTAAAAGTTCAAAATGTCGACGTAGGATTCATAAAAGATCGACTTTCTAAGAAGTGTGTGCAAAGACTAAAGGTTTAGAAATATCTTTTAGAACTTTCCATTGAACATGGCGTCTCTAAAATTGAAACACTTATAAGAAGGAACTATTTTTTTAATCGATATCTATATAGAACCATTTCATGTGTAATTCATGCAAAAGGATAAATAATATAATCATCAGTGTAATAATACTATGAAACAGTAGACTCGGCTTTAATAACATAATTATTTATTGAGAAGTTTATATAGAAGCATAGAAAAACATTATAATTTTTCTATCAAATTCTAGTTATTAAAACTTACAATGATGATAAAGTAATCTAAGATGTGGGGCTGGAAGAATTTATTTTAGTAATTAAGAAATGTTAACTGAAAACTTTGGAAGTCTTACATTTACTGTAGATATATGTAGAATCAGATCACTGAAGATTGAGTGGGTAGATAAAGAAATTTGTATTAAATGGAAATAAAACTGTTTATCAATACAACTTTAGTTTTAGTTGAAGACCTGTTTTTCATTATAAGTACCAACATATCCGTATAAACATACCAGAATAAAATCTTATAAATATTTCATTTTTTAAAATTGCTATTTTTATATTTAGTATTTCTGTCTTATATTTTTGTTTAAAATCGGACAAAATCCTTTAAAAGTCAAAAACTAAGAACAGAAGCAGATGTATGAATTATGTTTGCAAAACCCATTTTAGTCAGGTTACTTAAGATACAATGGGTTGTCCATTGTCGGACAACTCTTTTTCAATACCCGCTTTGTATGTTTAACTGTGCTGAACTTCACACCAGTTACGATAAAAGGTTGTGCCCGAGAAGGTGTTGGAATACCTGAGAAGAAAAGGATTTAGTACTCTTTTAAACACATTGCATGAGCTTTTGCGTTAACCTATGGCATGCAAGAACGTCAACAACACAGCCATCAACTAGGCTGAAAATAGAAGGAATTGAAAGGATTGAAACGAAAATGGCTAAATATTCTCATTATAGTATGAAAACGCCGTAACCTTTCCTCATTGCGAATTTTAGCCATGTCATCGAATACCAAAAACAATTTATTATTTTTTCAACATACATACCGCGTTGGCGAGAAAACGTCATCGATGGTAAAAATTTCAAAGCTCTTACTGACCATGTAGTGTGCCTAGCGTGCAATTAGTCTCACGATTGAATCCCGTTGGCGTTATGCAATACCTAATTTAAAATCGATGATAGGCTTGTAAAAGTTAGTGCATCGCCATTTTTTAATTCACTTGAGCAGCTCGCATATTCTTCCTAATAAATCCTCCCAAGATCCTTGCCTGGTTATACCTCACTGGATCCTTGAAGTGTCATAACTCACTCATGTCTATATATTCTCGATACTATAAAATGTCTTTTCCTCTAAGTCAAAAAGGGAAAAAAATCTTCGAAATATAGAAATTTCATAATTTAAATACTAATTATAATAAAAAATATTAATAAAAACTTATCCCATACGTACGCAATACGCGCCCCTCCCCTACTATATCTATCTAGATCCGCGCCTGACAATCATCTTACACATACATCAACTTGCTTTGCATTATATCAGAATTACGAAATGTTATAACTCACTCATGTCTATATATTCTCGATTCTATAAAATGTCTTTTCTACGTTCCAAAAAGAAAAAGAAATATCCGGAGTATAAAAATTCCATAATTTAATGACTTATTATTTATTAAAGATATTAATAAAAACTTTCCCCATATGTACGCAACATGCACCCCCGCCTCTCCTAATATATATCTCTAGATCCGCGCCTGACAACCATCTGACACATCACTCTTACATAGCATCATATCAAATATACAAAGTGTCTATATATTCTCGATACTATCAAATCTCTTTCGTCAAAAAGAAACGTCTATACGTCAAGAAAGAAAAAGAAAATCCTAAATATAACAATTCCATATTTTAATAACTTAATACAGATATTAATAAAAACTTTCCCCATATGTATGCAACGCGCACCTCCGCCTCTCTAGATCCGCGCCTGACAGTCACCTGTGAGACATCAGTCTTACCCTTTATCATATCTAATACATGATGTGTCTATATATTCTCGATACTATTAAATCTCCTTTCATCTAAATAAAAAAAAATAAAGAAAAAAAAAAATCCGGAATATACAAATTCCATACTTTATTAATTTATTACTTATTAAAGATATTAATAAAAACTTTCCCCATATGCAACACGCACCTCCGTCTCTCCTAATATATATCTCTAGATCCGCGCCTGATAACCATCTGACACATCAGTGCATAATATTAAATATACGAAGTGTCTATATATTCTCGATACTATACTATTACATCTCTTTCGTCAAAAAGAAACGTCTCTACGCCAAGAAGGGAAAAAAAAAAAAATCCGAAGTATAACAATTCCATATTTTAATAACTCATATATTATTAAAAATATTAATACCTTGAAATAACATTAATTTAATCAAGACTGTAATAAAATATTTCGTTAATATTTAAATAACACCAACAATGTTCAGCAGGGAGGAGGGGTTAAAAGATAACTTCAATGCTGTGCCTTCTTGAATACGTACGCAAGTCCCACCATTCAGCTTCGACAGTTCCTCGTAAGAAAATCGTTTTCCCCCTAACAACACACTCGATCCGCGCTTTCTTGGTGGTGACTTGTCCGGTGGCGAGATGTCCGGGGGATGAGATGTCCGGGGTCGAGTTGCCCGGTGGCGACTTGTCCGAGGGATGAGATGTCCGGCATCCAAAAGAATGTTTATAGAAAGGACAATTTTTCTTATGAGCGATGTGTATGTGATAGAAACATATGCAGGGAAATATAATGTAATACAAGGAGTGTATAGTTAGAATCTTTTTGGATATATTGATTTACTAGTAGGAGTTGTATTGCGTCAAAGATTTTATTACTATTAAGACATTTTATTTAATAAGAGTTGTTATGCTAAATTGTCCGCGTGTTTCTATTTTACTACAATTTGAATAACAAATATAATATGCTCCTAAGGATTGGCGTTACTTTTTTTTAATTTTGGTGCATTTATTTGGAATTTAAAATTGGAAATGAGTAATACCTATACATAAAACTAGGATGTAATATAACAAATTAAAAGTAAAATTTAAGTATCCAAAAGTATTACATTTTAGAATATTATCGAAAAAAATTACTACTAAGAAGTATTTCTGTTAAAAAAATGTAATACTTTAGATATGAAGCCTATCCGATCAATACTATTAAATGCTTTCTAAATATTACCACTAGGATGTAACTTTTTACCAAGACATTGCGTGTTCTATCAGTGAGGTTTTTTACATTTTGGAGTAATATTTACAGTTTCATATTTATTGAATTTTATCAACACTTATATTGTGAATGATGCTTGCAAAAATTACATCTGAAGAGTAACAAAATGTGTGTATAAAATTTTTAAATATGAAAAATAAAAGAAAAACAATCATTATTTACAAACATTTAAATTCAATATAGCACAAAAAACTGCTTTAAATCAAAATATTTATACTCATCTTTCATTTGCAAAAAGTAAAAATACACTATTATCTAATCATTTAACTCAGTTTCAAAAGGGTGGGGCAGTTTGAACTCTAAACCCATCATTAGCCCGCTCCACGCACAACAAAAGTCTATTGTGAAGGAGCTTCATGCTTCAGTAAGGGGGCGACCGGGGGCTACTCATCACATTTTGAAATATCCCTACACTCCACGATCCGACCAAAAGGCGTTAGCTGGAGATATTTCTACAAGGCGGGTAGGTCGGCCACTGCCTCCTATACGGCTAAGGATTTAAAATGTTAAGATGGCATTTAAACAAATATAAAATCATTTAGATGGTCAAAACATAATATACTTCATTATACTATAGCTATTAACAAACCTTCCCCTTTGCTTTATATTTATATAATAAAATAAAAGTGGAAAAATAAAAAAAAACTTCTTAAACCGTAAAGTATGAACACTTGCGAGAATTAAAAAATATTCAGAAGAAGTAATTAAATTAAAAATTCCAAAATATCAATCCTGAAAATTTTGATAAAAAAAACAAACTTTTTCGTCATTTTAAATGTAAAAGTAAAGTAATATATTTAAAAATAAATAATCCTTACATAAAAGATACTTTTTTTTTATATAATAAACAGTTAAGAGCAGCAATCATAATTATGAATTAAAGGCGCAAATATTAAAAGCCGGATTGATAAAAAGAACTTACTAATGACCACAGATAATTAAACTCTAAGGAAATAAATTTACGTGCAGCACACAAACAAAACAATGTTTCTTAATAAGAAATTTTAACAGCATAAATCATGAATTGCGTATTAAACGGTTTTCAAACAATTTTTCGGGAAGCATGAAATTAGGCATTCGAAATGTTAAGTCCTGCGTTACCTAACGTACCGAGATTTCTTTCGGGTGATAATTTTGTAAATCATCCATCATGGACAGATCTTATAACCTACAATAGTATTTTGTGTTGAATCATCCACTTATTAAGTCGGCGTCTCATAAATGAAAGAAACGTCACTGCTAAGTACTTGACAAAATGCGTGTACACAAAAATCCCCAGCTGTTGTAACTCAGCCCATCATTAGTCATTAGTGGCATGTCCCCTGGGTTTCCATTCTACGTAAAGGACCTATTGTCAAGGGACTATTGTGTCCTTCACTTCCAGCAAGCAACTGCAGGTGAGACGAATCACCACAGTCTGAATTATCTTTAACTCTTTAGTTCCCAATGCAGTTTTCTGGAATATCCTTTAGGGACCAGGTTCCCGCCCGAAAAGAAAAACAATTTTCACCCCTCCAAGTGCAGCATTTAGAGAGAAGGGCAATAGACCCCCTGCTAAGCTAAGGGTAATTTATCTCTCTTCGCTATCTGGTTTCCAGATAGAGATTGAAAACTAGTAAATCCTCAAGGCGTTTTGTTTGTTTTCTTTAGTAGTACAAAGTATTTGTGTTTTGGACATGAAGCTGTGAAAAGAAAGGCTTCCTAAGATAAGAATGAAAACCACCTGTTATACCCACCCTAGTGTGACGACAGTCGCAAGAATACCTTGGCCCCTCTTCTCTCTCCCGCTGTGAAGAGAAATCTCTGACCCATTGTAGTGAGCCGTTAATGGTATCGGACACCTCCAAGGTCCACCCAAGAAGGGGGGGTAGGAGTTGTAAGTGAAAAGACACGACCGGAATGGAACTCAGCCGGCTCGGCCGGTAGGGCCGTTACGGGAATTAAAGAGTTAAACTGGATCTGCAGGGTGACTTCCTCAGAGCGAGTTATGGCGGATCTCAAAGTGTTAAGATATAAACAATGTAGAGACCACATATTAAATAGAAAATTGTTAATTTCCTAAGACTTTGCTAGAAACAAAGCTTTTATAAATATCTATATATACAGATATCCTAGTTCTGGTTTCATCTGATATTGATAAAATACTTTTTTAATTAAATCACACTTTTTACTTTCAATTACCCTAATGAATGCATCGGGTAATAAAAGTATAGTATACGGTAAATTTTTGTCTTTCTTTTTTTAATTTTTTGGCATATCTCCCGTTTTGGAACATCCTGATTTCAAAAAAGTAATCTAGAAAAAATGCCTGTGTGTGTACGTGGTCAGCATAACTCCAGAACAAATTGACCTACGATGTTCGAATTTGGTGTGCGGGTTGGTGATGGCACAGGGACCTACCATTATGGTTTTCGTCAAAATAGCGCATGCGCATTAGGTAGCTGCCATTGAAAAAAATCATGTTTTTCAGTAATTGATAAAAAACGGCTCAAACGATTTTGTTCAAAATCGCTGTGCTAATGCCTTTTAAGGTGCTCTAAACATTCCACCTTCAAAAACTCTTATAAAAATGCTTTAATTGCGTAAAAAGTTGAAAAACGAATGTCTGTAACACAGTTCTCTTTCCTTAGGCACACCTCGTCAAAGACCGTTTTCTCTTTTCTCCTCAGTTTTACTTACAAGAAAGAATAATTATTGAAAAGTATATCACCAAAATAATTTTCTTTTTTAAAGACCCATTTAAGAATTATCGCAAAAAATGTCGCCAAAACTGGAAATTTTTTCTAAATTAACGATTAAAATATAAAAATGGTAAATGACACAAAACCACGTCATTATTATGGTGTAATTGAAAGTTGTGCGATGATCCACATCCCTAGTTGTATATGTTTTATAAACGCAAGGGTAAAAAAATGGTATTTCATAAATATATATATATTTTTTTTAATTCATGTAAATTTTCTAATGCAATGTAATATAGCAATGAATGTAACATTTTTTAAAGGGGACAAATTCATACTTGTTAAAATATAATATTTTGATATTTCTTAAACGTTTTATGTAAAAATAATCCCATCGTTGCAGACATTCGCTATAATTTCTTCTAAAGGTTGTAATTTATTCAATTGTCGATTATGTGTGTTTTTTGCGTTTTCCTGAAATATTCATAAATTTTCCTGTTACCATGAAGCTAAATTTATTGCAATATTATTATGTTTCGAATTCAAATTGATTGGTTCTTTCTTTATTTTTTCATGGGGCAAAACGATCAAAATAAAGGCTACTTCGTAACATCTAAATAATTACAAAGGCCTAAATTTCAAGGGAGAATACATTCAAGAATGGTTTTTTGAATCGAAGGAAAAAAACCGTGAATTGAGAAATTCTATTTGGAATGTTTACTGATTTTTAAGTAGAAATGTCAGAAGTATTATAGTAGAAATTTCATAGCTCCGTCCTGGGAATATAGGTTACTTTGGAATACGAGTTAGTGGTGGCCATAGGACCTGTCATTAAAGTTTTCGTCAAAATTGCGTACGCACATAAGGTAACTTCCATTGATTAAATTATGTCTTTCTACAATTGCCAAAAAACGGCTCTAAAGCTTTTGATCAAAATCGGTAAAAATTGCCCTTAAGATAATTTAACATTGTCAGCTCTAAAATTTCAATAGAAATGCGACAAAGGCATAAAAAGTTGAAAAAAACCGTCTTTAACACAGAGTTATCTACCCTTGAGCGTCGTCCATCAACGACAGTTCCTCTCTGTGTCACTTACAAGATATGTTTCGTTTGTAATAGAATTAAAAAAAAAAAAAAAAAATTGTTCTCAGAAGTCAAGGACCTAAAATATTGTACAAAAGTCAAATTGATTTCTTTCTTTTTCTAATCGATATTGTTAAGAGTGAAGTTTTTGAATTTGGTTGTAATGCATAAATTCAATGGCTCTATCCCACAATTTGTCATGTTTTATAAAGCTAAATGAATGTTGTTATTAGCGATTACGATGTGGGTGCTTTTTTAGAAAAATGCTTAAGAACTTTCTTCAATGCTAAAAAGTGAAAGTGTTGTTTAGCTCTTTTGCTAAAACATTTTGACACTAAATGTACAAAATCAACGTTTTTGTTTTCCAAAGGTTAGTCATCAGCCTAAAAGCTCAAGTAAACAAAGGTAAAAAGTATTTTTTCAGTTGAGATTTTGGCATAATATAACATTATATTTAAAGTTGATAATGATTTTATAGTAAAAAAAGTGTTTTAATTGTGTTAAATTAAACATTCCAAGTCATGGAACTCGTAATCATTTTGACAAATTGCTAAAATAAAATTGTGATTTTAGCTTTTTTTGCTAACGAAATTTTGTACTCCAGCTTAAACAATGGTTGTTATACTAGTTATGTTTTTGCAATTAATATGTGATATTATTTAATCTGTCACGTATTTTTTTACTACTCGCTAAATGTAATTTAAAATTAATGGGCTAATTAATTTTTTCTAAAATACTGTTTAATGCTATATTTAATGATTATTTTTAAAATAAGTACATAAGTGTCCTTGTTTGAGCTTGGTATAGTGTTTTTTTTTTCGAAATATCTGTTCTAACTACAAGAAATGTCTATAATTGTTTTTAAAATTATCTTTTCTATAAGTCCATTTAGCTACTAAACGAAACAGTTTTTTTAATTTTACTTTTTTCACTTTAGTTTAATTTTCCTGTAGTTGACAGAAATTCATTTTCGCTTCACAAGACTTCTTTCACTGTAATGGAAGGAATTAACTCAGTAAAATAATAATGTCCAGTGTCCAGTCCAATAAACAGTAAATTCCTCCGTGTCAAGTCCAACGTTCCGAGAAAGGAAACTAAGATAAACGCTTTGCTTTATAGTTTTGGCCTTATAGTTTTGTCTCAATCTAATATTTATTCCCTACCGGTGTACGGGAATTTCATTTTGATTTCATAGAATCTTTTTTCCAAATTAACACGTTCGGTGCCGATCACGCGCCCGCGCGGAATGTCAAGTTGTAACCCAGTAGCCTGTCCAGATGAGACTGCACGCAATCGGAGAGTTGCCGTTTTTAGATGAAATTACCTGAAACTGTGTTTTAAAAACACAAGCTTCCAGCTAACCTTATGGAGAAGGACAAGATGTATCTTATAGTTATGTCCCGTGAGAAATATTAATTTGTTACTTCAGTTCTGATCAGAACTGGCTACTGAAGAACAACCTGACATTCCGTCCTGGCGCGTGATCGGCAGCGAACGTGTTAAAGGACCACATTTAAAATTTGTCTTTTCATTCACCCAAGGATTGGTGTTTCATAAAAAAAATAAGTAGACGCGATAGCTATTAAAAAAAATTTGGCTCAATTGCTCAGTGACCTCTTAAATTTCCAAATTATAATACTCATTTAGATGTCTTTGTAGTGCTGATATTCTGCGATTTTTTTACAGATGTGGAGATTTGTTCATATTTTATTATTTATTTATGTGGAGGTATTGAGAATAATTAAATTGGTAACCCTGATGAATTTTAAAATTAATTATTTCAAAAACAGGTGAGGTCAGGATTTCATGTTCGGATTATTTAAATCCCTTATCTGGATTTCACAGCAAAGCTGATGCCTCGTTCCTTATACTCAAGAAAACTATCAATCTTTATTATCATCTTTAAACCATTCTCCCTTTCCAAACGTGCAAACTATTGCCAGTGTTAAAAAATAGAAAGAAAAGAAAATACCCCTCACCTAGTTAGTTAGTACTCTCCCCACTGAAGCGCCCCCCCCCCCCCCTCACGGTAGGTAAGTGAATGGTCTGCTGAATATTACCAAGAGTATAGACGAATGGTCGACGTTCTGCAACACCTTACGTTTCTTGTTAATTATTGTTTCCTACCAAATGATTTTAACTGTAAGTGAAAACTCTAACAGTATTTACGAGGTGCTTTTTTTCTTTCTTTTTGTTGAGAAAAATAAAGTTAATAAATACTCGTTTAATTCAATGCGATAGAATACTTTCGATCATACATTCAGGTTCAGTAATTTTGAATAGTTATGTCAAACATTAGTATAGAAAGCTTTACCAAAAATATATTGTAGACATACGTTTTCAACATTTTGAAACCATTGAGAAATGTTCTTATTAAAATGAGACATTTTATAAAATGAAAACATGTTAAGCTAATAAAATTACGCATTTCCATTCAAGAGAGCCGTCTCTTATAAATTTAGTGAACAATTGGATGATCAATTAGAAATTCAAATTTCAGATAAAAATGTTGTGTTTTTTTTCCTTTCTTTTTTTTTTTCTTCTTTTTTTAAAGGTAAAATGTTATGGCTCTAAATTCAGCTGATTTTGATTTACAGAAAAATTATTCTTTTATTGATTGCCATTTTGTTGGTTAAAAAGACAGAAAAAGTATACTTTTAGATCAAAACCCCCATCTCTCTAAGGGGATCTTCATTTATTTATTTAAAATTACTTTATTGCATTTCTAAATTTATAATTGATTTTATTATTTTATTTTAATTCAAAATTTATTTTTAATTTTGAGTCTTTTCCTTCGTTTTAATTTTTATCTCAAGCTGACACTGAATAGGTTCAATAACATCATTTAAAAGTTTGGAAACCTCTATTGCAGTGCATGCAATCGTTTTACAATTTTTGCATACATTTTAAAATCTATATTTTTTGTACATGAATGTACATAACTTTGTAATCAATTCTTCAAATACGTTGTTTTAATTTAATTTTTTAAAAATATGATTGAATATGAATTAATTTCTTCAAAGTTATGATACAATGGATATTCTGTTTTAATGATTGCACTGTAATTATTGTATAACTAAAACTGTGGATTTTTCTTGAAGCTTTTTTTTTTTTTTTTTTTTTTTTTTGTAGCATTAAAATCAAAATTAAAGGAAGAAAATAAAACTATACAATATAAAATAAAGCTATTCAGAAAAACATAATGGAAAGCTTTTAAGAATTGGAACTTTTTCAATAGAAAATTTACCAGTAGTCAATTTTTTAACAAATAGTTCAGCTAGGGATTTTGTAGGGATTTTTTTTAGGTAGGGATTTTACGTTTTTCGGGATTATGGCTTGTCGGGATTTCGTCCCTTTCGGGATTATGGCTTGTCGGGATTTCGTCCTATTCGGGATTGTGGTCGTTCGGGATTTCGACCCATTCGGGATTTCGGCTGTCGGGATTCTGGCTTGTCGGGATTTCGGCTTTCGGGATTTGGTCCGGAACCCCATTTGGGTAGGTTTCGAAAGTCACTAATGTTGGGTCGGGGTGTTTTTTCAAAGAGGGTATGCAGAATTATTTCAAATGTTTAAATAATTCTGTAAAAAGTTGTTTGTTTGTCAATAAATACTGGTTTTTCAAAGAGGATGTGCAGAATTATTTCAAATGTTTAAAGAATTCTGTAAAAAGTTATTTGTAAAAGTTTGTCTTTTGGTTCAAGTTGTAAACGAATAACGTTTCTTCAAGGAGGGTGCGTAAAATTATTGAAAATGTTTAAATAATTCTGTAAAAAGCTGTAAAGATTGATTTTTAGGTTCAAGTTGTAAACGAATAACGTTGTTTCGAGGAGGTAGTGTAAAATTATTGAAAACTGTTTAAATAGTTCTTTAAAAAAGTTGTAAAGATACATTTTTTAGATTCAAGTTGTAAACATATAACGTTTTCCAAAGATGGTTTGCAGACTTATTTAACATGTTTAAAAAAATAAAACTGTGGTACTTTAAACTAAAACGAGTTTAAAGGATCGAGTCTCTTGTACATTTTTTTAAAACAAATCATTCCCCAACCTTGGCAAGTGGTGAAACCCCAAAAATTAGGAGAGAACCCAGTTGTAAAGTTTACTTTGCAACTGGGTTCTCTCCTATTTTTTTGGGGGAAAATTAAAATTATTTTCCAAAATTCAATTGTGCTTCAGTTCGTGAGCCCTGCGTTGAGCGTGGGCTTTGGCTGTGAGGTCTTAAAGCCCAATGTATTTAAGATCTAACAGGATGGGTGATAGAAATAGAAAAGTCGCCATGTCGCTTGTTCCGATGATCGTCTTCCGTCCATCCACTCTTAGCTTGTCGTAATACTCAGAGACAAACGTCTTTAGTTGATCGAGTGGAATGGATTCCAAATCAGTCGTATTTCTGTATGGATTGGTCGGCAGCCTGTGATTCTCGAGAACATCAGTGAAGCGCAACTTTTTCCCCTGAAGGATCGAGCAAGGGTTCGGGTTCACGAAATGAATCGACCCTTTTTACAGAATTGATAAAAACTAACTGTCTCGGGTTTCAAGTCTCGTTGCACAAAATCCACTCTGCGGCTACCACGTAATCAATAGGTGACTGCATATTTTCAAGAGAGTATAAAGTATTCGAGGGAATGCTAGCCCTTTTTATAGTCACTCGTCGCAGCGGATTGGTTTTCAGAAACGTGACGTCACTTGTAACCAGTGATTGGCCGAGAGCCACTGTGACGTTACGTATCGCCGCGGTGAATCAAGAAGAATATTAAAAAAAAAAAACGACATGTCTCATTCTAAAAGTTTAAATATCGAATATGTTCCTGAATTTTTAAAAGATCCAGTATGTTACTTTAGACGATTGGAATCGGAAATTGCGTACTTGGATCCCTGCATCACAGTGTATGGGAAAACGTTCCCGATTCCGAGACGGGTGGCGGCCTACGGAAATGACGGTATGACTTATACGTTCAGCGGCCTGACGTTACGTGGAGAGCCCTGGACACCCACCCTGCTAGAGATTAAATCCATGGTGGAGAAACAGACCGGACAAGAGTTTAATTTTGTGTTGGTCAATCGATATGGTTCAGGAAAAGATAGAATTGGGAAACATCGCGACGACGAATCATGCATTTCACGGCATTCCAACATTGCCAGTATTTCACTGGGGGGGGGGGGCAAAAGACTGTTTTTGTTTTCGAGGTATGGAGACAAACCGTTCAAAATGATGCTAGACGATGGCAGCCTTCTTGTCATTAAAACACCTTACCAACAAGATGCGGTATCACGAATTACCAAAGCCTAGACGATGGAACCCAAAATCAACTTGACGTTTCGTAAACACGATGAATAATAAAAAAGTAATGGTCAAGGGGATGAGACCCGAAGATGGTTTGGAATTGTTGTGATTTTCCTTCGATAGTCATCTTTAAATATGAGATTACTTATTAAAAACCCACCCTCCGAGTTTATGAATCAACTTTAAAACACGCGTTAATTATTATAAGCTTTCGGGAATAATGTATACGTTTGTAATTCAAAACAAGCCCACAATATTGGCGATTCAACTGACCAAAAAAAAAAAACCGGGAGAGAGCCAATGCAAATGAAAATAAATTCACTTGCACCAAAGCTCTCTCCCATTTTTTTGGAGAATAATGTTTGTTTAAACATTCTCCCTTTCACAGCACTGCAGCCACCATCGAATACTGTTCTCCGTCGGCAGAGGGGAGCGGCACATAGGACAGGTGTTGTGGTTTGTCATTTTCATATTAAAAATGCAATCTAAATGGAATAGGTGGTCAAATGGCAATTTCTCTGCTATTAGTACTTCTTCTAAACATATAGAACATTCCTCTCTCGGCTGAAACCACAAACTGTTATCGGCATAGATAATTTGTATGAGCATTTCGCCCACTTTGGTAAAGGTGCCGATTTCGAACTCAAATTTCCGAGGGGTATAATCCCGTAATAGACGGTCAATTCTCGGCACGAGTATGTTATGGTAGAGGGTTAATTGGATGCCGTCGGCTCCGCTGAACTGACGGCCCAGTCGATTCAATACTCTCCACGTCTCCAGACTGTTGTAATAATATGAAATCTCATTCATTCTTTCAAACAGGGAACATTGAATTATGTCCGGAAACATCTCGAACAAGTAATTGGAGAGTTTTCTGGAGATTTTCAAGGTAAGGTCTAGATTGTCCATATCGATTACTTCAGGTTTTTCCACTGCCAATAGTTCTCTTTGACAATTTACTAAACAATCCGCAAAGCGGAGCTTATCATCCGCACAAGTTTCCTGGTATGATTCAATGACTGTGCTAAGACTCATGATATAAAGACAGAATGATGATTTTTCACTGACGAGTGGGCTCTTTATACGAGAGCTAATGTTCTGATTGGTTGCTGACAAGTGGCTGACTTTCTATTGGCTCGTGGGCTGATGACGTCAGAGAGATACGCTTTAAGTTTAATAAAAAGACCTTTGATGGGTGAGTGAGATTCTGTAATTTGAAAGCCTTTTCGTAAGGATTTCATTTTGTTAAGTCTATTTATTACAAGCTCCAGCCTCGGAAGAATGTATAATTTGATACATGAAAGACTTTTTGTGGGAATAATGAATGTTAACTTTAATAAATATTTAAAAAAGTTCAAATTTAACCCAAGTTTTTTTACTGTGTAGTGTTTCATGCTGGAATGTATTATGTAAACATTAAAAAACAGGAAGAGTTCTAAAAAATTACTAATTAAAGCATTTAATCAACTGATCTCTAGGTTACAGATATTGAACATTGCTATCCTGTATGTTACACAATTTTGGACATTGTTATCCTGTAGATAACACAATTTCGGAAATAGTTGTCCTGTAATTGTTTCGACTCTTCTATAAATAAGTTTTTTTTTACTATTTTACAGATGCATTAATTGCTTTTAGTAAGAGAATATATAGTTAATACTCTCCTTATTGATCTGATAAATAGAAAACTGTTTTAATTTACATAATAACAGAACATTTTGTTCATATGTATAAATATTTTTAATTTAAGATTTTAAATCATCTTTAATTAGTTTAATAATTTTAATACATGCCATTGCAATAGCATGTCTATCTGCTCACAATTTTTACTATCATCATTATACGTTAAAATCTCAATTTACTATAACCCTTTACAAATATAATGTATAAACTAAGAAAACGTTTTGATGGATAGCCAAGACATAAATATTAATTTTATTATTTTCAAATATTGTTACAACAAAGAAAATAATCGAAAAACCTTTGAGATTTTCTTTAAAAAATAGATAGATTGGTTTTAAACATACATTTAGACATGTTTTTAATATTTTATAACCTACATATAAATTTTTCTGAAAAAACTCTTAGGGTTAACAAAAGAAAGTTTTTTAGATGTATCAAATTTAGGAAATGTATGATGCTTAGAAACTTTAAAATAGTTTTTAAAGTTTCAAAGCATCACACATTACTGCATAAAAATAATTCTTAAAATAAAGATTTTAGAATTTTGAGTCCCAAATCCCCTTAAAATAAATATAAATATTTGTGTGTCCCACATTGGTGACTTGTTTAACCTAAAAAAATTGGAGATAGCCGAAATGAATCTTTGTTTCCAAAGACTCGCAGCGAGCTATCTCCAATTTATTTAGGGGTTTTTAGAACAAAACCCAAAGTTAGTGTTTAATTAGATCTATTGTTATCTCTACCATCCGCATGATGCCTCCGACAATTGCTTTGAATCGGAGGCATTGCAATCCGCAATAACTGTATTGCCTCAAGAACCTCGAAGTGGCCGTGATGAGTATTGATTTGATATGAGCTAAAGGCTCTGCCTCTGGCCACGTCTGTTGCGCCCTTTTTAAGACACTATTACTTTCTTCATTAATGACATATAGTGATTTCCCCCTGAACGATTTCAAATCATCCAGGAGATGAATTCTCCAATCTGGATCATTATCCTCGCAACAGCTCACGTGCCCGTTGGTGAGCTCGTAGCTGTGTTGGTGAGCTGCGAGGACAAGGATCCCTTCATGGTGGTTGTACACTTGTCGTCGACGCTGATTTCGAAAGTCAGTCCTCTTGAAGGAACGGTCCTGGGGCCTTGGTGGAACGGATCTCTTCAGTACAGCCTGTCTTGGGGTACGCCAAGTGTCCCCCGTTGGTCTACGGGACACTGGCAGGATGGTACTGCAACTGGCAACGGATGGATGGTATGGGATACTGGGGCGTACACAATTCTGTTGTCTGGTCTTCTTGTTGGAGAAATGGATTTCTTGGGCCGGGGTATGAAACATCTCTTTGTAGGTATCCAGATTGGAGAAATGGGCAGCCTCAGAGTCGCGGACTTTGGCAAGTCCACAACATCTGGGCTTTTAGGAGATGCAATAGGTAGAAATATATCCGATAGGGGAGAATCGGGTGGCCCAAAACATAAAAATTCGTCCGTGTCTTGATCCATGTCCTCTGATGGCGTGAAGGACTCTCCGGATGGCAATGGGACTGTTTCCTTCTTAGATATTGTAGATGGGGTTTTGTATAGATTCGGCAAAAGGATGGTAGTTTTGGCGACTTGGGTTCAAAGACTGGATTGGAATCGTCCAAGACACCACCGACTTCTTGTGTTTTGGGAAAATCGGGCCCAAAACACAAGAAGTCTGTGGTGTTCTGATTAACAGGCTTGAATGATTCTGATCGGGAGGATTGTTTATTTTCAGAGCCAGAATTTTTTCTTGTCAGCATAAGAGGATTTTTTCTTGTCAGTATGAGAGGTCTTTTCAGCAGTTGGTGGAGACTTACACTTGGAGAAAACTAAATACAAAAAGTGGTAAAACTTAAACACAAAAAGTGATGAAAGTTAAATCCAGAATACTAGTGAAAACTAAATCCAGCCGACTTCATGTTAACAGGGTTTGTCTGTATTCACTTTTTACGGGGTAACCCGGTAAATGCTTTTCTGTGTTTTCTCCAAAATGAAATGTTGAAGTTATTGGATTCAGTTATATTAACTGATCAGAATTTTATATACCAAAAAATTACAAATAAAACCTCTTTAGTAATTTTAAAAGTGGAAAAAAAAATAAACCCACATTTAATCCATGTTAAGTAAAAAATAAAAGATCCAGGTGCCTAAAGTACAGCTGTACAATCTATTAAATAATACATAAGAAACATTCCTAAATTTCATTTAGAAAAAAAAGTAGCAAAATAAATCTGGTTTTGATTATATAATATTGATTGACTTTAAACACAAAACATATTTTCAAGTGAGTTTATTATTAGTTGACATGCTTCAAATAACGTTCAACATGCTCAAAACATTGTCAACAAAATACGCTCGGCACTTATAGCAGAAACTGTAGCATCCGTTTAAAAAAAGAATCTCGTATAATTTTTATACAAAATTTTTTTAATTTAGTTTTAAAATAAAGCACAATACAAACTCAGCAAAAAACTAGCAAAGATAGAAATCCTTTGCATTGATCGATTTTAAAAATCTAATTCAACACAACACATCGCTAAGGCGAACACAAAATGTAAACAAAACACATGGTGAATTTCAAACATACAAAACAAAATATTAGGTAAAAAAAACTAGGTTTAAAATGCAACCACGGCAAGCTACCAGTTATATTTTATATTATTACAGGCATTTAAATGCTCAAATATTTCAAGATTAACTTAAATACAAGCTTACCTCATAAACCAGCATGCTGTATCTAGCTTATTTGTTGTCAAGTTAAGAAACATTCGCGTTTTATATTTTTAGTGAATGTAGCCTTGAAAAATCTTTACAGGAAAAAATGTATTTTCTCAGTCACATTGTCCTATTGTGACTTTTCCTTAAAATGCAATCATAAACTACCTTTTCGAAATACGTATATTTTCTTCAGACTGTCAAAGCAACCATTCTAATAGCAGGTGCCGCATTATTTTTACATCACAAACTCAGAAATAGTTGGTAACATGTGTAAAGTACATTTTCTTTTCATGTATTATTCGGAAAACCATGGGTTTCCTATTACGCATCAGTTAAAATAGATCTCTTCAAACCCCTTTTTCCATCTGAAGCGAAATACCTACAATAATTTGAATATTATCACAAAAGTTTCTTGATGACAGCAGATTGAGCTTGAAATGTTTTTAAAAAATTAAATTAAAAAGAAATTTCCAATTTTTTTAACTTTAGGAATCAAATTTTTAATACGTAAAAAGGTTACGATGGAAATAATTAGCTTTTTCTACATTTTAATTGAAAAATGTTTTAATTTTTTTGGAAAATCTATTATCAAGTGTATCCTAATGGCACCAAAAATGCAAAATTTTATATTTATTAATTGGGTTTTAACAGTATGCATAAAAAAGGCATCAACCGAAAAATGACACAAACAGCAAAAATAAACATCAGAAGGTTGGTTGGTTTTTACACTCAACGACATATTTTATGTACGACAGCTAAACAGGGCGGGATTTATAGCTTAACGTAGTTTCCGAACCACAATTGAGGGAGAGATTAAGATATCCCATTCAAAAACTTTATTTCAATACATTAATTATTGTAAGAATAGATAAAAAAAATTATCAACACATAAAGGAAATTTGAAAAATATTAAGGCAAAATTTAAAATTTTTCTCATGATTATTTTCAAAACGAAATGTTACCGAAATCCCTTTATTGTTTACAAGGTGGACAGTTGCTATAGAATATTACCTCATCTTTTAACTCGCTCAAATGAATAAACATAATTAGTACACCCTAATGAAAATAAAATATTAAAACTTTGATATCGGGTTGTTATATTTATTCAAAAGGGTTAAATCCACTTTTGATAAATTTTTAAGAGTACCGGTGCTCATATATTAAATCTACGACTGTGTATGGGAACAATTCTCAGCAATAGCGTTGTTGCATTGGCATAATACTCCACAAAAATAAAAACCACAACTTAAATCCCAGCGATAACGCACGTCATAGCCACACAAATCTCAGCAGAGTGGACAATTACATCAACGTAACGATTAGCGAAAACGAGCTTCACAAACCAACTTTACGTTTAGACGTACAACAAACGATAATTCCGTGGATGTCAGACTTGAAAGCAAGCACATTATTCGTATACGTTAATTAGTATGAAGGACATTACACAAAAGGATCAAATTTCAGCGCAGTTGTAAAAGTATAAAATGCGAGTTTAAGCGCCAACTTAACTAAAAAAATGCATTCCAGTACATTTTTGTATTTGGAGCAAGAATGCCGTAGGTTTTCCGATCGGGCGGAAGGGAAGCTGCTTCGCGATTCAGTCTAAAAGATAGCCTCTGTGGGATAGAAAAATCGTGAAAGAACGATTTTTTTTTCAGGAATTAGAAAAGTGGAACTTTCTTTGAAAGCAGAATTCCGCCACATGGCGGAAAAATCTCATCCCTGTATATTCTACCAAAAAAGTTACCAGTTGGCTCATGAGCAATACAAATGTCAGAGAATTTAGAGAACGGTTCGAATAAGTGGCGGTCACACAATACTCGCAAAAATTAAGGACTTTTAAGCACCCCTAAGCATTTTCAAGACCTTGAAAACAAGTTAAAAAATATTAAGAACTTTTAACGACCGTGGGAACCCTGTTCAATTCATTAGAAATGGTGACCTCCATTTAAAAAGCAGCCTATAACTTAATTATGAATAATTATAATATAAACTTTGATATATTCATTAGATTAATACAAAAACTTCAAGTCTTTAATTACAAGATTTATATTAAAACATGGTACAATTTATTCTATCTATAATATTTGAATAATTTTTCATTTAGTGATTTTCTTAAACATTTTTAGAAAGAAAAACTAGATACTTTTATTTTTTTATTCCATTTAAAAATAAGTTTAGGATTTAACAAGTTGAAGGAAAAAAAAAAATGCAGTTTTTGTAAAACCAGGCAGTTTACTAGGGATGAGAGTGATCAGAGCAAAACGGAGGAAATCCAAAAACTCGTCAAAAAAGCCTGCGGAAGGAATGCACAAAACTTCCAACGAAAAAAAGTATGCGAAGGACGATTTAATAATTTTAAAGATACAAAGAAATTTCTCATACTATATAATAATTACATTTCAAATATTAGGAGTTTGTGAAGAAATCTGTGAGGAAAGGGGAGCTAAGAGGGAACATCTTGTTAGGCATGAGGAAAAGTATATTTTTTGCAGGAAAAACTGATTCAGATCAGAAAATTGCGGATCCTCGAAACAGGGACAGAAGGAAAATGTTACATAAACAAAAAAGGATGAAATCCTCCAAAAGGTGGAAAACTATTATCCCTGGCTGTTACACAATTTTGATTGTACAACTCCAAAATCCTCTCAACATTAGCTCAAGTAGTTTTTGAGGTAAAACTTCTGTTGAAAAATATATTTTTGGAATGGAAAACTTTTGGTTAAAAGTAAAAGTTATTTACAAGATCAAATAATATTATAAATAAAAATACAATTTTAAATTATTCTTTAAAAAAAACAAAAAAAAAACAGGCTAACCCTGTAATCTAGTATTTGAAATTTGCAAGTGTACCAACACTTTTGGGAGCCACCTGTTATACGCATATATATAATTCAATATTCATAACGACACCTGCAAAAGACAAGGATAGTAACACTAATTATAATTATTAAAAGGTTCAAAATTCCAATATAGCGGAAATCACCATCTTGAATAATTTGAGTTCTCCAAAAGTAACTAGTATTTCTAGAATCCTTAAACCTAGAATAATTTCAGCAATAAGTTCCAGAATAGCTATCTTCTAAATGTGATGTCTTGCCATTTTTATACAAAAAGGGAAATACTACAAAATAGCAAAAATTAGTAACACTTGGAAGCCGCAAAATAGATTTGTAAAAAAATTGAGTTATGAACTGTGTATTAAATATTCCAATTATTTCCTTTTTTTTCTTCTTTAAACGAATTAAAACACGAGATTTTAAAAATACTATTCGGTTTTTGAAATGATCTTGAATGTATTTTTTAATAAAGCACTCTTCAATGAGAGAATAGCAAAACTTACAACTTTTTATGCTGCAATTTTCTTGGAAACATTAATTCAATGAACTCATAATTGAAAAATAAATAAAAATAAAAAAACACAAATGAAAAAAAAACACTCAAACACATGGGAAATTCAGATAATTTATTACGAATCCAGTTATCCAGTTTTTTTTATGAACTTTAATATATAGTTTTCCCCAGTTAAATTAAGTTATAAATATTCATATCAATATATTCACATTTTATTGAAATTAATGTTTCACACAATATTACATGATTTATGGTACCCAAATAAAATAAAACTGGAACATCTTGATGTGCAAACTTATAATGGAAGGGAAAACTAAACCCGAGGGTACACAAATGAATGAAAATATAATGGCATGGGTTTCAAGAATAATCATTATTTATAATTAATGCATGGTTATTGTGAATGTCTGGATAATACACCTGGTCACAACTTCAGCCATAAAATAAATTGCAAAATCAACTAATCCTACACAAACTGAAGAACTTAGCTACCAATACATGAACAAAGTTGATTACATTTTAAAAACGAAATTTGTAGGGCCATTTATCCTTTAAATAAAAAACAACAACAATTGTAAGATTAAGCTATAGTTTTTCCTTACCTAGTAGCAATGAGTTTGTTAAAAAAAAAGGGAGACTTTTTCCCTATCATTTCAGATTTTTCTCCCTAATGGAGATTGCAATATTGAGTTAAGGGAATAAAATGATTGAAGAAATAAAAATTGACCTGAATTATTTTTTAATGGTTTTCATTTTTTTTTGTCAAAACGAGAATAAATACATTGGTTGTATGTACAGCCATCGGATTGAAACGGACAACTCTCTCCACATGGCACCCAAATCCAACTGATCAAGAAACCTGGTTTGTAACTCCTTGCATCAATTAGACATTGTACGCAATTGTTTTTCCTGATATATTCAGCTTCATACTGGGTCATTTTATTAAAATATCCTAATATTTGTCCAACAATCAAATCAGTTCGAAAGTCTTGAGAACTAAAAATGAGGTCGATGTAGACGCAATGTCTTTCATAGCTAAGATGATTTGTCAAACAGTTTATAAGCAAATTTGTGCAACACCTTAAGCCGTGATTTACATTGATCAATGATGTCCCATGGTGAAGGCAGTCAAGTTGCTGTATTGCAATACTGTTCTTATAGGACAGCCATCCACATACCATTATTAGGCCTATTTCTTTGGTATTTAGTCTAGATGCACATTTAATTGAGGTTATGAAACTTTCAAAAGCAACTAACAGTATAAACTGACGAATATCATTTTTTAAGTAAAAAAATAATCAAATTTGCCCTGCACTACAGATGTGTCATTCATCGATGCCAACGGGTTAGAAAAGCACTGCATTACCTATTGTTTGTTATGATCATGCAATGTTAACCTTGTATATAGAGAACAGCTAAGTTCGTTTGCTTCAACTATCTTGCCTCTTTCTATATCTCTGCAGGTGCAGAAGATACACACTAGTGTCTATTTTTGTTTGTTGGAATCTTTTCCTATAAGTCGATATATACACACTGTTCAGATACAACTCACACATGAAACAACCAGTACAGCAGCAATGAGGATACTGAGTACATTATCAGACAATAACATCTCAAACTCTTCATTAACATTTTAAATATATTTCCACATACACACAAATTACACTTCAAATGTCATATGATTTCATTTTCATGTAAGTACATGTTAAGAAGGGAAGGGAGGAAAAAATGGTTATCAATAAGAAAAGAAAGGTTCCAGCAAGGAAAAAAAAAAAAAAAAAATTGTGGACCATCCACACTGCTGGAGTATAAATACGTATACAAACAAGTAATAGGTCTAAAGCCCTTAAAGTTGCATTTAGGTCAATGAAAAAAATAAAGAAAGATGTGTTTTGCCATTAGGCTCACAGAAACTAAGTGGGAGAGGCAAGTTCAACAAATAATGATAAAACTTATATAAGTTAATGATAACCTACTCAAAGTATAGCTCACAAGTTTGTAACAAAGTTATTACAGTTTATACAGTACAATTGTACAGTACCACAACCTAAAATTTCCTTAGCATACAAGCTTGACAAGTGTATTCGAAGATATTATCAATAATTCACAAAAGATATCCCCACACTTAATTAAGGCATATAGTATCACATATGGGTCTCTAAAACCCTAAAGGGGAAAAGAATGTAGTTCGACACAGTTTTACGAAAACGATAACAAATTTACAATTCAGTCATTGTTTGGCTTCCATATTTTATTTTTGATTTCGTAATATGCCGATGCAACATATGCATAATAAATTTGGACTAGAAATTATAACACAAATGTAAGCATGCAGCATATTTTCATATAAATAGCCACACAGTAATCTAACCTTTTAAAGTTCCAAATGCTTTCTTATCTTTGAACAATGTCCGAGTCTTGATGAGACATGCTATATGAATTTCCCAAATCTTATGATAACAAAACTCAACATTAGATAGATATGCAAGAAATTAAATATACCATATTAATTCTGTGTCAAACATTGGTATACTGCATTTGTTTCAAACAGCAGTGCTCCATCAATTTCCATGCAGCACCACTTACAGAATGGAAGAAAAAAAAAGCTCCTGCCATTAAACCTAGTGCTGACAAAGTCATTGCTTGTGTTCGGATCACCGGACACAGCAAAACGAATGTTAATTCTCATTCCGTGCTACAATAATCTCATCAAGTATCTTACATGGAGGCACCTGATAAAGGAAAATAATTTCTTCCAAAAGCTGTATTTACATTTGCGTCACCATACTGTTGGGCTTGTTATGCTGGATGCAGTCGCGTAGCACCTTTACTCGCCCCTTCCACACTGCAGTAATGAAAGAGGACAATCACTCCTTTCAGCACAAGATGGTTCATAGCAAGGAAGAGCCAACAGTCGTGAAGCAAATCATCCCACAGGAAGTTAGATAGGCAAGCTATACAATCCACTTGTGAGGCAATTGTCGTCAGTTTGTCAGTTCACAAATTAAATCACATTTATTTTGCATATGTAATGGAACCCTCTCCATTTTAAAAGGGAACACTTGCGATGGCAGACTTTATTGTCCGGTGGCTGGAAGAGAGATGGCCCGAGCAGGTTTTCTCCGCTCGCGCCACTCTTTAGATCCGGGGCGGGGCTCCACAATTCGGCCCCTTGGGAATTCTCGGAACGGGCCACCTACAAAAAGAAAAGAGTTCTGAGTATAAACAGGCATTTTCTGTAAAAAATGGCAATTGTTCTGTTAACGGACAATATAATACTTTTAGCTCCAAAAAAAAGTTACGAAGAATGATTTTAGCCAATATACACAAGTCAACATACAAATTCTTAAAATTTGCAAGGCAAGAAATACAGCTTTCACACTTTATTCAACATATAGGCCTTTAAAGCTACTACATATCCCAATTGTAACACATTCATAATTTTTTTTTCTCATGTCCAATGGGTTAGAATATATAATTATCTTTGTAATTAGGTGAAATGAGGGTTCAAATGGACATTCAGGATGAAATGTTCACCAAACCACATCTTTGATGTGGGTAAAAACAATGATTTTATTGAACTTGACTAGAAAACTTGCACAATTCAATCTAAAACTCAAAATTAATGCAGCTTAAAAGTTTATTAAAAGTTTTCAATAAAATGGGAATCATTATCTAATTAGAGAACAATTCGGGAATCAAACTACTATATTTTACAGTGATGACATTTTATTGCTGCAAATTTAATTTTCCTCCCAAGTTGAACTAAATATACAATTTTAATGTTTATCCAGATAAATTTTAAAATCTATTACAGATCAAAACCAAGCATTAGACTACCGTTCAAGAGGAGCAAAAATGTAAAACATTAGAACAATTGCCATCATTGTACATTAAAATAACATCTGTACCACTACTCTAGGATAAGTACAGCATTCGAATAATTTAGTTTCTGTTAAAAATGAAGCCTCCATATCTCCTCTGGATGATAACCCACTTATTATTTCTCTACATTTCCTTAACTTACTAATAGATGCTTGCCTACTTTGGGCTACGTTCTCCTGTTGTCTGTGCTGACGGACCATGGCTTCTTGCCGCTCTTTCTCCTTCAGTTCTTGAGCTATCTTTTCTACTTTATCTTTGGCACGCAACGCCACCTCAGAATAAGTTAATTTTCTACAAGGTTTTTCATCCTGCAAATCCTGCAAATTAACAACACAAAAGAAACCTTTATAATAAAAATATATATATTTTTAAGACCATAACTCTTGCAATCTTCTACTTAATACTTAGCAAGGAAAAATATATCGAACATGTTAAAAAGGCATCCAATACAAGGTTATAAATTATATCTATATATGTTTTACAATGAATAAAAGATGTAACCTTATGCTCAGAGAAATTTATAATTAGATTTTCTTAACAAAATAACTACAGAACACTAAAAATAGAAGAATCTGAAATCCAAGATAATTTTTTTCAATAGTAAGTGAAATGCACTTTACCCTCTCAGTAGTTTTATCTTTATTTGGAATATACTATTAGTGTCCATTAAATGTAAAATTTAGATATAAATTATGATACCCTATACTCCTCCACTCATCATTTAATAAGGTGCATAGATCCACCAAGTGGCCATACATGCAAACCTAGAAATATCACCATCTACTCACTTCACTACTCACAGTAGATTCACTATCAGCATGGCCATTGACAGACAGCAATGAAGACTCTACCTCCAGAGCTTTAGTCTTGTTGACACTGGATTCCAACATTTTGCCCTTTCCATATCCATGAACCACCTTCTCCTTTATATGAAAGACATCAGAGCTCTTTGACGTTCCATGCTCATGAGTTTTTGAATTAGCTGGCATGAAGTCATTCACACGTTCTTTATTACTACAGGAACTTTCATTGTTTTTGCTATTGGAAAAAGACGTTCTGTGTTTAGGGACAGCTGATGCCCTGTCCTTGAACGAATCAAATTTGTTCTTTGTCGAAGACGCATCGGGCGTCTTATTCTTTGGTGACGGTAGATCACTAGAAGCCCTACTGCTTTTCGGCAATGAGTCCAGCTGTTTTGCCTTGGGCAATTTGACTGCAGCCGCATGTCTACTTTCGATAACAACTTCACTAGGAACATTAGCAATGGGTTCAGGTTCAGGCAAGATAGCAGGAGTACTTGTGGAACTTTCGGCCATAGCTAGGGAGCCGTTAGTAACAGAGTTTGTAGACGCGGAGTGAAAGGCTGTTGTGCTACTAGCACTGAAGGTCGCAGGCACCTCAGGCACAACGTTGATCGTATTAATACTGGTGCTACAAAGCGTGTTATCTGTAGGTGATTCAGCATAGTCATCCCACTCTTGACAGTTCTCAACATTTGTTGTTGGTTCATTTGTTGATCCTGTCTCCACCACACTGAATAAAATAGAAAAATTGTCAGTATATTTCAAAAAGATAATAAAAGAAACAGAAAATAGTCTTTTAGACACAAGTAAAGGTTTCGTAATTTGAAGTACCTAATGAAACAATCAAGGACTACAATAGAGCACAAAAAGAGGAAAATATACATAGTTGTTAGAAAAACAAGCAAATAAAAAAGTTTCAATTTACACACAGCCTTTTAGAGTATTAAGATAAAATAAATCTTCTAACAAGATGATTATTTCTTTTTTACTTTTACCAAACACAAAATGCATATTTATGTGATTTTGAAGTTAACTGAAAGAATAAAGTTATAAAAAATTATTGCAGAAAAAATTACTCGGTCAAATGACTGAGGCTATTTCTTTCCCTCAATGGGTAGAAAAATGTTGATTAAATCTTCCCCGCAAGTATGAAATTGATACGTCACACAAATGATCGCTATCTCCCTTCGCATGTGATGAAATTTTTGTACGTTAGATATGCATCGAATATTAGGTATCTATTTAGCCACCGAGCCAAATATTCGGTTTGGCTGAATACCTAGATACTCAGCGGCTAAATACTTTTTTTCTTTATACAATACTTAAAAAATGTCAAAACTTATAAGCAACAATTTGAATTTCAGGGAGTGCCACAGCTCTGAAATAACCCTATGATATAAGATTTGTTCGCTTGCATAGTTTTAAGCTTTGAGAACAGTTATTTATGTAACCTTTGCTTCCATAGACAATTGTCATGAATAAAGGTTCAGTCATCTATGCAGGGATGACACAGCTTCACATCCCAATGATATCAGTTAAAATCCGATTTTGTATCAGCCAAACTCCAATTTTGTATAACTTGAAATCATATTTTTCATGACAGGAAAAATCAAATTTTGTTCCTGCCTTGTATACGTTAAAATCATAATTTGAATCGATTTTTATAATAAGTTTAAATCAAGATTTCTATTATGTTAGGAAAGATGGTTTTATTTTGGAAAGATATTACATTTATTTACCACTGCACAATTAATATATAGATCTTCTTTATAAGAACATTTAATTTTTTAAGTTATGTTACAGTAACGTAAATTACTACTTCTCAAACAGTAAACAAATGAAAAGACAATATCTATAGAAAAAATTAAGAAATACATGAATAAAAAAAAAATTATATTTTTTATATTTGTAAATATAAATAGTTAATGAACAATTCTCTGACGCACAAGTTAAACAATTATATAAAATAAAATTGCTTCTTGAACTATTATTTATAGTTATAGATAATATGTAAAATTGTTTGTTAAGCTAAAATAGAAAACAATTTTACATACAATTGAAGTAAAAATTACCATGGATTATATCTAAAGTTTTTAAAATTGGTACGAATTTTCTTACACATTATATTAAAATTTTAGTAATTCTGAATCAATATAAACTAAATACCTCATACACAAGCACTAATCATGGATATAGTGGCTATCACATCAGCAAATGCCACCAAAATGGCATCGCTTATCGCGGAAATAGCTGATATTATTTCAGCATCTCGGTCTGCCAAGGCAAATATCAGTAATATCATCGGTGCAAATCATGGTAATACCAGATATTACAACAGCGCTCAACCAAATGTCTTCACACCAAAGCAAAAATCAGTGTAAATGCCCAATATACAGAAGCAAATTTCTGTAAGTGACCATCACATCAGTAAAACAACCGACAAAAAATATCATCACACAATGCAAATCTCGCCATACAGGCACAAATCTCGGAAATAACTGCTATAACATCAGTGTAATGTTCGACTAAACCGCCATTACATACCAACGCAAATAACAGCTATAGAGGCTGTAACATTAGAGCAGCGTCAACCACTACGCGGCTCACTGATAGCACAGAGAATTAACAAATAGTTTCACTGTACACTTTTTTTTTACATAATTGTAATTTGCCTGAAATAGCAGTGTTAATTATCCTCTTCACTTTGTAGGTCCACATATGTGGACCTCATAATATTTGTTTGTAAAATTTAATGGTGGAAAAATTTGTAATTTCAACCGCACATTTACATTTGGGGATGTCTGAGCTTCGTAATGAATATCATAGAGGGCAGCAAAGGCTTAATTTTCCTCAAGAAATATTTGTTTACAAAAGTGATTTTCTGAAAATGGCGATATCTCAGCGAAGTCGAAAACATAAGTAATTTTCAGTATTTTAAATATTATTTATAGATCCAATAAAATTATTTCTAATTAAGTTAATCTTTCAACATCTGCTTAGAATAGTTTTGTTTGTAAAAATGTTTTATTGAAAAGTTGTGTCAAAAATTATAATTGGGTACACATTTGTGTACCTTCGTCCATTAAGCTGAATTTATTGTAATATGATGAAAATGTGTTAATAAGTAATTATTGTTAAAATTAATAAATAATTATTGCTTAATAGTAAAAAGTTATCGTTTAAATGTATGAGCTTGTTAACTGTTTGTTTTTACTCAATTAATTTGTCCTAAAATTATATTAGAACATTGTACACTTACAATTTGGAACAATTTAACAAAAACAAAATATTAGTAAGCTGAGGTATTATGGTGTAAGTGCACAGAGTGTATGTAAAGTGTTTGTTTATTACTTTATTATTTAATTTAAAGTTGTTAAAACTTTCTGGAATTGACATTTTTAAATTATAGAACTTTTTAACAAAAAAAAAAATAGTAACTTAGTTATGTTTTAAGTGTAGAAGTAGATTTAGTGTTTGTTTTGTTTAAAATTAACTTAATTAACTTAATACAAAATAATAATTTTGAGTATACAGTATAATAGTGACTAAGTATAATTCTAAAATATTATACGAAATTATTTTTTGTTGGCTTATGGACTCCAGATTAGATTCAGGCATTATTACAACAGTGATTTGTCTAAAGAGGAGGAAAAAAAAAGTTAGCATTCACAACCTGCTGTAATTCGAATGTATAATATTTCGATGGGGAGGTACTGATCTCTGTGATCGATATTTAGCATACTATCGTTGTGCTATAAGAACAAAGAAATGGACTGTGCATATGTTTACACATTTTTCGGATCTATCAATATCTAATTGCTGGATTTATTATATGCGCTTTCACAAAAGCAATAACATAAAAAAAATACATGCCCATTGTGGAGCATAGAATGATTATTGCTTCATCTTTATTGAAGTATGATGGAAATTTATCTGGGAGTTCTTGCAGAGGAAGGCCACGCAAACTGTCTAACTCCTCTAAAGAAGAATTTCCCGTGCCCTTAAAGCAACGAAAAGTTGTTGATCGTCCTCCAAAGGATGTACAATTTGATAATATAGGTCACCTACCCAAGTACATGGACGACAAAAATGCATACAAATGTCGTCTGGTGGGGTGCAAATCTAGAACGAGAGTAATGTGCACCAAGTGCAACATTTACTTACGTGTGCAGAAAAATAATTCCTTTGAAAAGTTCCATTCAAAGTAAATGTAATGAAAATATTCTCCATTACTTAAAAAATATAGTGTTTAATAAAAAAGTTTAATTAAAACATGTTAATACTTTTTTTACAAGAATTTTATCAAATGCAATATTCTTGTTATTTTTTGTAATAGAAAACTAGGGTCCACATACGTGTACCTAAAATTTTAGGCCCCCTAATAAACTTATAAATACAAAAAAAAAAAAATTTCATAGTCCTTGACAACAAAATAACTCAATAAAATATTTTTTAAATCATTTTGTTAATCTTCAGGGGTGAAGAGGTTATGTAGAACAGAGTTCTCTATTACGTTCCCGAAGAAGCTTTTAGCAGCAAGATGGTTTTCATCAAGAATAAATACAAGAATAACTTAACTGAATCTCATTTGGAAAATTTATTAGGTCTTTCTTCAACATATACTGAGACTGATTTCAACTCTATCATAAAATAGACTGAATGATTTCTACCACTATCATCTCACAATTGATATCTACTAAAACAGAGTAATCTGTAAGTACAGTTTAAATACTTTTGAAGTTAGATTCAGTCTAATTCTAACGTTGGAACAAAATATTTACTTCTTTATTAAATTTTAATTAAATAATAATGAATATTATTTTTTAATTATTTAAAAAAAAAAAAAAAAAAAAAAAAAAAATAAGAATCAAATATCAATTGTAATTTCATTAAGATAAAAAAAAAAGTCAACTTTTTTCTCTCCAGTTTTCACAAATGACATATATTGTAAAATCAATAACAATTAAAAATACACATATTGGTGTATCTGGCCAGCAAAAAGCTCCAACATAAGTCTTACGGTCCAACTTTAAAAGTTAATGGTGAGCGCTGCATTAGAGGAAGCAATGGTAAAAATTAGATAACATCTCCCGAAATCGATCATCACACCAATGTAAATAGCACAGAATGCAAATCTTCTATTAAATTGACGAAAATTATCATTACACAATGTAAATCTCGGCGATAGTGATCGCCATAGACGAGCACATCTCGCCAATAGTGGCCATTACATAAGCGTAACTCTCAGTAAAATGTTCATCAGAACAACATTAATAATGAGGGTAAAACATTAGAAGAAGTGATCGGCTCATTCATGATCGAAGTTTCGGTAAAAAAACAACAACCTGAAATAAGAAAAAAACATCACGGGAAAGAGAAAACTACCCTATCCACAAGGAAAATTGCAGAAAAACAGTGATTTTCTTTGAAATTTGACCCCCCCTCCCCCTGAAAAATAGAAAGAAAAAAATACCCTGCAGTGTTTGGCGCATACATGCCATCCTTATCTATGTTTTTATAATATAAAATAATCTTATTTTATATTATAAGAAGTAATTAAGATAAGTTTTATAAGAACCAATATGTTAGATACTCGGCATGTCCATTGGCTGAATATTTGTTGCTAAAATCCCTATTTGGTGCATCTTTAATGTACGCTCTCTTAAACTTACTGTAAGAGGCCAAAGTGATAAAAGTTACATTTCAAACTGAACTGTCACCTATGGTTTCCAAATTTGCTACAAAGAAAAACAAGCAATTTATACAGAATTTTATAAATACAATATTACAAAACACAACTGATTGATAGTTTTCCAACTTATATAAAGCATAATTCTATTACTCTGTTGTCAGCTGTAGGCTAACAATGTTTGGACATTGAATAATTCTTTTTAAAGAATTTCAATTAATAATTGAATATCCCTTGTCAGAAATTTATGTTACAACATTTATGCATCAGTTATACTAATAGCTTCCAAGTAGATGATAATCATCTTTTATTTAATTAATGAATGGGTCATTCCACGTCAGATCGACCAGGCCATGACACCCACCCCCTCCGATTTTGATGAAATTTGGTGTAAACCTTCTATTTATGGTTATTAAGAAGAATCTCAAATATTTTTTGGATATTCTTATTGGTTAAAATTTTACAGCCCTTTAAAATTTGTGATTTTAGGAAAATTTCGATTTCTGAAATTTTTGAAAAAAAAGACATGTGTTAGGAAAATAATTTTTTTCTCAATAACTACTGAATATATCTTTACGAATTTTTTTTCCCAATACCATGAAACTATAACAAATCCATAAAAAAATATCAAATCGTTCCAAGTTTGTATAAAATTTCACAAAAAATTAATAAATTGTTCTAACTCGTTTTTTTTCTGCAAAAAACGTGTTTTTTTGTAATTAAAAAAACTCAAAATACGTCATTCAGAAATTAATTTTTTTGTACATGAAAAGTTTTGCAAAAACATATATTATCTTTCTAAAAAATAAACTCGGTGGGACCCGACCTTTTTATAGTAAAATTTTTCACTTTTGTCAATTTTTCTGAAAAAAAACGTGTTTTCTTAAATTTCAATTTGAAGCATGAAAATATTACTAAGTCTAAAGATGATACACATGTAAAGAACTCTTAATATATATACTATCTTAATAATTAACAAAAAAAATTGAATTTAACAACCTTATATTTTTAAATTGCAAAATTTTTCGTAGTAAATTTGGTTTTTAAGAATTGAAATGTTCATCACAAGGGTCTGACTTATCCTAAAATAATAAGACACTAAAATTATTATGAGAAGATTTACTTTTTGATAAGTTAAAATAATAGTTTTTCCACACTTTTGGTTGAAATTTTGTAAGTTTGCCAAAAGAATTAGAAAAATTTCGTTTCTTGAAATCTCTGAACTTTCAATATAAATGTAATTCCTTGCAATTGAATATTTTAAAAAAGTATATAAAAAATAATAAACATATAATTGCTTTATATTCATATGAAAACTAAATGATTGTGGGAAAATTGTATTTTGCAATGATCAGAATTAATGTTAGCTTCATTCATTTTACAAATAATTACTATAATATGCCGTTTAGAAAAACAACTTTAATTATAGTTTAATAACTAATCAATTAAACTTATGTTTGACATTTTACAGTTAACAAAAAACTTGTTTTTGACATTTTAAAGTTAACAAAGAAATGCCTGGTTCATTAACTGTTTGAGAATGTTAAAATATTTAATTAAAAAAAAAAAGTTTTGTGGTATAAACAAATAGTTTTTAAAGTTTCGACTTCGACATCAGCTCTTAACTTCAGCAGAACTCTTTCTTCTTCACTTAAACTTTCAATTGTCTTTATGCCTCTTTTACAACCATGACTAAGTTTATGACACTCATTATCAGTTAATTCTCCTACACTGCAATTGGGATACTCCATGCTGAGTATAAAACCAATATATAATCAATTTAATAGCGAATATACTTCATCAATCCCCGAAACACTTTCAGTCTTTGCAGTTCTGCTTCACATTCTTCAACTAACTCGATGTGGGAATGAGTTTCGAGTCATGTTGTACTAACCAATGAAACTCAAGCTTGGTGTAAACAACCCACTCCTTCTTAGAACCCCCCCCCCCCCGCTCCCCTCTTTCCGCTCAAAAGCAATAAATATTCTCTACTCAAACGTTGGCCGTGACATTTATTGCTCGCGTACCGATGGTACCGGCCCGACAAAAGTCAGACCTTTTTTACCTTTGACTTGAAACTTACCAGTAGAAAGAGTAAAACAGAAGTATCCATTAAAAATGACATTTAAGTATTTATTCATTAGCGCTATGAAGAGTAAAGTTTAGTTTCCTCCAAAATTGAACATATTAGCAGTAGAGGTATAATTTAGATAATAAGAATGTTTTCCGTTGAAGAGTTCTTAACGCATAAAACCATAATTAATTTACAAAAATTAAACTCAAAACTTCCAAATATTTAATTTAACTATCCTACTTAAAAAATTCTTACAAGATGTATTTCAGGGCGCTCAAAAATAAATTGCAAAGTTTGCATTATATGGATCACTGGATTATTAAAAAAATTTCGATTACACGAAGAGAAAATTGTGAAAATTTTTTGACAAATTTCCAAAATTTCAACCACAAGGGTAAAATACCATTACATTTTACTTTTCAAAAAGTAAATTTTACAACAATAATTTTAGTGTCTTATTACTTTAGGATTAGTGAGAACCTTATGATGAACATTTAAATTCATAAAAACAAAATCTACTACGAAAAATTTGCAATTTAAAAATATAAGGTTGTGAAATTCAATTTTTTTTGTTAATTATTAAGATAGTACATATATTAAGAGTTCTTTACATGTGTATCATCTTTAGACTTAGTAATATTTTCATGCTTCAAATTGAAATTTAAGAAAACACGTTTTTTTTCCAGAAAAATTGACAAAAGTGAAAAATTTTACTATAAAAAGTTCGGGTCCCACCGAGTTTATTTTTTAGAAAGATAATATATGTTCTTGCAAAACTTTTCATGTACAAAAAAATTAATTTCTGAATGACGTATTTTGAGTTTTTTTAATTACAAAAAAACACGTTTTTTGCAGAAAAAAAAACGAGTTAGAACAATTTATTAATTTTTTGTGAAATTTTATACAAACTTGGAACGATTTGATATTTTTTTATGGATTTGTTATAGTTTCATGGTATTGGGAAAAAAAATTCGTAAAGATATATTCAGTAGTTATTGAGAAAAAAATTATTTTCCTAACACATGTCTTTTTTTTCGAAAATTTCAGAAATCGAAATTTTCCTAAAATCACAAATTTTAAAGGGCTGTAAAATTTTAACCAATAGGAATATCCAAAAAATATTTGAGATTCTTCTTAATAACCATAAATAGAAGGTTCACACCAAATTTCATCAAAATCGGAAGGGGTGGGTGTCGAAATCCATTTTTCCTGGTCGATTTGACGTGGAATGACCCGAATATAAAATACTAACAAATAAAACAGATATAAATGCTTACACGTCTGGTGGAGATGCAGGTGGGGTAAAGGCACCATCTGAAGGGACTACTGTATCTTCAATTGTTATAGTGGAACTGTCTTTAGTGGTACACACAAGAGCAGATTCTGCTGTCTGAGTCTTGGTGTCCCTTGTTGTTGGCCTGACAGTTCCTTTCACTATGTCTGATAATCTGCTTTCATAGACTTCAACATCACCTATTTCGGTGTCCTAAAATAAAGATAAAACTTCTCTTAGGATTTAAAACTTTCTTCACAATAAAAAAAAAAAAAAGTAATAGGGTTGTATGGTATACAGGGTGTCCACAGAAAAGTTATTTTAAAATTCCCTGATTATTCCCTGTAACACCCAATATTTTCCCTGATTATAAGTTATCGACAAAATATATATAAATAATAAACTTTCAAGTAAAACAACATTCAAATTCACCATTATAAAGAAAATTACGATGCATGTACTGTTTATCTTTACACATTTATGACATAAATACCAAATTGCTTCATTTGCTGATTTAACAACAATTACCATAATTAAAATTTGAACTTTTATAATTTTATTTTTATACATAAAACACATATTAAAATACAAAATTATAAGATATACATAAAATTGCAACATAAAATATAATTTGTAAATTCAAAATATATAATTTGTGAATTAAAAAACATTTATACTTATTAGCTTTTGACACTTCGCGAACGGGTTTGCTATGCAAAACCAAACTCTCTTTGCTCGCTAAAAGTTTCATTGTAACACAAACACAGCTCGCTTAACTCCCTGAAAAGTTTAATTGTTACACAAGTACAAGCTCGCAGAAAATGTATTGCTATGCAAGGACAGGCTCGATTCACTCTCTAGAAGGTTCATTGCAGTGCAAATTCAAGTTCGCTTGACTCGTTAAAAATTAATTGCAACGTAAACCCTTAATATTAGAACCCCCTCCCTATCGAGAACCAAAAAATGTTCCCTTTAATACAATAACACAACCCTCCTCACCCCTCTGAATTATTTTAACAAGTGTTTATGAAAAGCAAAATTAGAAGGCAAAAACTACTTATGTTGAAAATTTCAGAACTCTAGATCTATTAGAAGTCGCTTTGTAAAAATATTAATTAAAAAACAAATTAAAATTTTTAAATTCTGTGTTTCAGAGATGTAGCCTTATTAGAAATCGTTTTGTATTTTTTTTTCTTTAAATAAAAAAAATAGTTAAAAAAAATTAATTAAAATGTAACATTCTGTCTTTAAAAAGTCTAATTAAAAAAAAAGGCCAAAACCACTTATGCTGAAAATTTCAAAGCTATACTTCTCTTTAGAGTCGGTTTGTAAAAAAAAAAAAAAAAAAAAAAGTAATTTAAATTTTAACATTTCGTTTGTCAAAGGTACAATCAGGAGGCCAAACTACTTATATAAAAAATTGTATATAAGGTTCTACACCTTTCTTATAGCAAAAATAGCAATGCAGTAAAATTAAAATAAGAATGTTTCTAAATTTTTTGTGAATGTTCTAAAATATTGTGAATTTTTTTTTATTTTCCGAATCGGGTCGAATTCTGCGTCAAAACGGCGATTTTACCCTACTTGCAGTTCTATAAACTTATAAAAAAGTATTACTTTTATTCTTTTAAATCGGAAACATTCCGGGATTTTGATTACATTTCGGTGATACTTATTTTCAAATGTAAAACGGATGTTTAAAAGTTATTTACCAACAGCCAACAAGTAATTTACAAACCCTAAATTTAATAGAAGGCATTGTCATTACGCGTGTCCGAGCCGAAATATTCTTTTTAAACTCTTAGTAAAAACATTTGATGGTTATAATCCTTTAATTTTTTACCAATTCCTTTCTTCTTTATTTAGAACAAGAGGGCGTGGTAAAAATCCGACGAAACACACTAAATCAAGGTACGTACGTACGAAATGGCCATCCGTGCTTAGCTTACTAGAAATCAGAAATTTTGAGGCTGCCCCTTAAATTCTATCTAGCAATGACACACGTGATATCAGTTATCAGCACTCGGCGATTTGAATTTGTCGCGGTGCAAGGCGCGTTTGAACATGAATGCGCATGCGTGAATGTCGATTTCAAAGGGATAATCCACACATTGCATTCTGTTGGGGGGGGGGGGGGGGGAATCGAATGCTTTGCAAATTCGTGCGAAAACGGCGCTCGAGGTTGCCATAATTTCGTCTTCACATAGATTTGGCGTGCGCGAGCTGGTTTGGCGCTTTAGCGTGCGCGTTTAAAAGAAGATTTAAAACAAAATTGGCGCATAATTGTACTTAAATGTGGTTTTGTAGCAAGTTGGCGCAGGATACCGCTTTTGGCGCGCGCTGGCGCAATTGGCGCAGAATTCCCACCCCTGTATATATTATATTAACTATTTTTGTTTTCTGAATACTTGAAATCGTAATCAAATTTTAAAAATCAATAATTGCTTTAAAATATTTTCGTAAAGTAAAATTTTTATATTTTATAAATTATATATCAATTTGTGTATTTAAAAAAAAACAAAAAAAAAACCTGTCTTCAAATGTAGTTGGATTGGGGGAGTTACACTATTTTCATTGGCTTTTTAGTTTGCATAATTTCGTTGTCCAAATTGTTCAATTTCATTATATGCATTATTTGAAATTTTCTTTTTTGTTTAAGATCAGCTGTAGCCGCTTATTTAAGTACAATACCCAAGCAAAATTTTTACAAAATAAACACATTTTCCCCAGACAATTAATTTTAAACAATTATACATAAAAAAAAAATTGCTTTAACTTTAAACTATTACTTACATCTATAGTTAAAATGTGAAATTGTTTTTCAAGTTAAAATAAACAATTTTACATTGAGTAGCAGTTAAAATGACAATTTAAAATAAGGATACATAAAAAAAACTGGGACGATTTGGATTAATTTCTTGTGCAAAATTAAATTAAAATTCTAATCATTCATCATTAATTCAAACCAAACGGTGAAAACGATCCTCACATACACACTAATAACGTACATAGCGGCTTTCACATCAGTGGAAGTCTAGGCGAATGACACCAAAACGACGTCGTGAATCTCACCAATAACTTCAGTTAAAAAGGCTTAAATCTAAGTGAAAATTACAGTTACTTCAACGTAAATATCGGTGATAGCGGCCGCCGTACGGGCGCAAGTCTCGGCAATTATATTAAACCAACAATCGGCAAAAATGCCCGTACCGGTACAGGCAAAATGCCGATTGTTGCCGAGATTCCGTGATTGTCAGACTTGCAAGTCCAACAAAATTGTAATGCAGATTTGTATCGATCTCAGGAATGATTCAAAATTTCAATTAAAAGAAAAAGTCGAAATTCGCGTTTTAGTTGAACTGTACTATGTCCGACAGATGCAAACCTCTGCAATAACGTCAGTAACAATTATTATTTTCGAGTAAGACTCGACGAAAATGAGTATCACACAGCAACGTAATAACGGCGATAACGCTCGCCATAATTACAGGAATAACTGCCATTTCATCAGCGTAACGTTCTGCAAAATGGCTATAACATACCAATGTAAATAATTTCGATAGAGTCTAACATTAGAGAAAAATAAGGTGGGAGGGGATAATAATTCCATCGGTGGTTTGGGGAAGACTGAACGCATGCAGGTTCCATGATTGTCAGGAAATTTTAATCTCCGCGGGATCAATGAGAAATTTGTGGGAGGAAAGTTGGTTGTTTTCAGATTATCTGGCGCCGTCAGCAAAACGAGGGCTATAATGAGCCGAAACATTCGTCATTTGACAAGCCAACATACATTTACAAACACCCATGCCATACGCGGGACTCGAACCCGCAACCTCCTGGTCTAGAAGCTAGCACGCTAACCACTATACCGTTTGGTCGGCTGTGGGAGGAAAACTTTGATAGGTGGAAAAATAAGAAAAATTCACGAAAGCGGAAAGATCGGCAGAAGCAATCACATCCCTGCATTAAGGCAACAATAGGCAAAAATGACCATCACACCAACGTAAATATCAACGCTAGCATCCAATCAGGGTGCATACACTTTTTTGAAAGTGAAATTCAAGGCCCTTTTCAAGGATATTTCAACAAAAATCAAGGCCCTATTTTACCGTTTCAGAGTCGATACCAAAATTGAATTTTTATATATTTTTTTTAATTAACAAAGTTGCAAAAAGAATTAAAATACTTATTACTTAACAACTAAGATGCAAACACATATATTTATTGATAATTATACCTCTTACCAGGATAAGGAAAAAAACTAGGTTAAAAAAAAAAGTTTTTTTTTGGGTTTAAACCAGGTTTTTTTTGTTTAAACCGGGTCAATTCTTTTCTAATTACACGTACACATATTTATAAATAAAATTTGTCATTAACTAGAATAATTATTGTTGAAATAATAATTAACATTCTTTCTGAAAATAATTTAAACTAAGCAAATAAACAATTATTGCTACTTATGTGGACATTCAAATCACATTAAATTTTAGTACTTTATTTAGAGATACTATTCTTTAAACAGGGTTCATACACATTTTCAGAAAAAAAATTCCCTGAGGTTTCCATCTCGGAGTCGATAATTTTTAGCCACAGAAATAGATATAGCCATCATTTTCACAAGTTCTTCGATAACTCGAAAAAAGCGAGTAATTTTTTAAACCCCCCTCCTTCGGCTTTGAGTAAAAATACGATTTTGGAGCAGCAAAATGTGGTTTTGGAGCAGAAAATTATTACATTTAAATTAGTGATGAAGCAAATATTTTTGTATATTTCAACCTTGATATTTCAAATTAATTTAAAGTAAAAAAAAGGTGTAACTTGTTCATAAATACGTTTGCATTCTAAATTTACATTTATTAATTTGATTGCATTACTCAAAAAATAAATTAAAAAGCATGGCATTTATTAACCTGTTTGCCAACAATTAAAATATTAGGAAGTTTTCAATGATGACATGATATCATAAGGTTTGGGGCACAGCATGGCCCTAGTGTTGCTTTTGCGCCACAAAAACTAACCAACCAATCATAAGGTTCGGTTCATCATTGAAAGTTTTTCGAAATAATCTCAGTTAGAGCTACTTTTAACAACTGATGAAATAAGATTTTTTCTTTAAAAACTCTAGTCTGCCTAGTACCAATTACCTATAGAAGTTCTTCCCAATAATCCAAAATAATTTAATTCGATACAAAGTACTCCCCCCCCCCCATGCAAAAAAAGTGAAACAAGGCTGCTTAGCGGCAAGCATTAGATTTCATAACTTGTTTGGACTGATAGCTTCACTTAGCAGGTTTTTTAGGGCTATTTGTTTATTGGAAGATAATTTTTTTTTTTAAACTCAAACAAATTAAAACCTCTAACTGAAATTGACAATTATACTAGCATTTAACATAAAGAAATAACTTCTAATGTAATTAAATAATAAACTAAAACAAGGCAAGCTGAAAAATATTAATTTTTGTAGTGGTTTGTTTTCTAACACTCTCCATTGTCTAAATGGATTATAGAGGGTTCCCATGTGAAATCTCAAGGTCAATGGAAACAAAATGATCTTAAGTCTGGTTATTTGGTTAGTTTTTTTTTTTTTTTTAAATATATGCCAAAAAAATAATCATGCACTCTTAAAGTACTAAGAAAAATATTTATTATTTTTACTTACAAACAGGCAAGAAAAAAATATCCAAATTGGATGCATAAAGATTGATTTCATGCCTTTTACAGTTTGAATTTAAAGCGCGAATCCCTGGTTGGTTGGTTGAAGTTTAACGGCGCAAGGGGCATACTGCCGCGAATCCCTGATCTTTCCTATCGCTAATTTAAAGGAACAAATATTTGTAAATACAAGAAATCCTTACTTTTTTTTAAATAAAGACATAGCTTAAATCCCCCATTCAAGTTCTTTGTAAAATTTCTAGTCTAGGGTACGAACGACTTTGCGCTTTTTCTGGGAATTGGCTACAATAAAAGAATGACGTAATATGCGTTTTCCCGTTCGTTGCCAAGTCAAAATCATGATCCAACATCCAGCGTTGCCAAAAAATCATTTACTAATAGTCACCAATCCTTCCAGATAATCAAAAAGGCAAGTTCAAAATTCAAATCCCGTTTTACCGATGACTTAGAAATTAAGCCTGGAAATGTTTGGGGAGGGGGCTGTCAATTTGATTAAGTTTAGAAATTAAAAAAAAATATTCGCGTTTTCTTTTAGCTTAAAGAAAGCTATATATTTCTTTATTATTGAAACCAGGCAAGAGTGCAAATCTAAACCAGATGCACTAAGATTGCTTGTGTGAAAAATACAATACTTGTATTCTATTTTTAGCACGGAGTCTCAGTAAAAAAAAAAAAAAAAAAAATCATGTATTCTATAAGTATAAAAAAAAAGTATTAATTTTCTATACCTAAAATCAGCCAAGAAAACAGATTTAAATCAGATACACACTGATAGTTTGAAAAACCTACAACAAAACTGAGAGATTGTAATATGTATTTTCAAGTGCGAACCTTTTCCGGCACGTTAACTGACGAAAAACGCCCTTGAAGGGCAAACTACTCTTCATCGCTTTGTTGGTGAAGTTTCATGATAATTTTGAAAAATTTCGAGTCAAAATTCTAGCCAAGTAGTTTTGGAAGTCAAAAAATGATTTTTTGGCGCAGTTCGGCGCAATCTTAACCGACAAGAGGTTTTTGGCGCATTTGGAGCAGGGTAGTCAGTTTGGCGCAATTGGAACAGCTCTTACATCCCTGTAATTAGAAATTTTTTAATGAGCTCAAAATAAATTTAATAAAATTGGAAGGTTTTTTTTCCCAGCAACCTTAGTTAATAACTTTCACGGCTTTAAAGTAGGCCATTTTAGTAATTGATATAAAAAATTACATACCCTTCACCTTCTACAGAAAAAGAAATTCTTCTTTCTTTAAATAGGAATCGACATAAATGAAAGAATGATATAAATCATAATACAATACCGAAGCGTAACTGCTATTTTCTCTGTAGGCGATATACTCCTCTGATAGTTAGTGTCGGGTTTTTGCAGTCTGGAACATAATTTCTCCACCAACTCGTCGAAGCTCTCAATCGACATCCGGAAAAAGTTGAAAATTTTTACTTTGTCTTCTCTTAACTGCGGGTGAAGACAGAAGAACATACCGAATGTTGATCGGCTCTAAACAATGGGATGAATCCACATAGTGCGATTAATTTGATTCTTTTTCCTTCGATATTTTAAATACAAATATGCTAAGCGCGCTCTTTTTCATTCCATTTCGAACAAACACAAAATCCTCTCAGAGGAAAATTTTGGTCGTTTGAGAATGCATCTAATGAGGGAGAGAGAGAGAAAAGCGAAAATATCCTGCATATCAAATTACACCCTCTTTCCACCGGATACTCATCGTGCAACTTTTTGTCCCGTTCGGGGAGAGGTCAAAGGTCATAGTGACCGTGCCGTTCCAGGGCCACTCGGGAGGAACCGATTCAAGTGTGATTGACAGATCCGCCAAAAGTGAACCGGCTAGAAAGTGTGACGTCAGAATAATGGTAATACCAGAACGAGAATTTTATGGTTTTAGAATTGAAAAGGGGAAATTCAAGGACTTTCCAGGCTTTTTTAGAAATAATCCTATTTTTCCAGGCTATTCAAGGCCTTGAAAAAAAATAATGAAATTCAAGGACTTTCCAGGTTTTCCAGGCCGCGTACGCACCCTGATCCAATATATCGATGGAAATCGCTGAAATAGTCGCGATTGTATCGACGTCACAATCTACGAAATTGACAATCACAAGCGTAAATCTCGGCGATATAGACAACTATTGAGGCGCAAACCTTAGAATAGTGATTAATAGGGACTAAAATGAACATCACAAGAATGTTAATCTCGGTGAAAGCTCCCTTCTTAGCAGCGAAAATCTCGGCAATAACAAGCTTAACATCAGAGTAACGTTCGGCGAAACTAACCACCACACACCATCATAAATAACAGCGATAGATGCTGGCAATCAGCAAGAAAAATGATCATTACATCACAAGTTTGGGGAAATCTGAAAGTATGTAGGTTCCTTGATTGTCAGACAAGCAAGTAAACCCAATGAAATTGTAATGCAGTTTTGAATCCGTCTCAGGAATGATGGAAATTTCAAAAAAAAAAAAAAAAAAAAATGCCGAAATCTAAAAAAGCAGAACTGTACCATGGCTGACAGGTGCAACCTCTGAAATAGCGTCAGGGACACATCACGAAAATGAGCAGCATGCAAGAACGTGTATCTTGCCCTCTATAATCACGAAAATATCGGTCATTTTACCATCGTAACGTTCAGAAAAAACCATCATGACCATCAAATATCAACGTAAATAATGCCGATAGACTACTATAATATAAGAGAAAAATGAGGAAGAAATGTAGTCATTCCATCGGCGATTTGAGGCAAATCTGAAAGCAAGCAGGTTCAGTGATTGTCAGGAAATTTTATTGCGAAAAGTTACGTGGTCGGTCTTGCGGTCCGAATTTTCGACGTTTTTTTTTTTTTTTTTTTTTTAAAACTTTTTAATTTTTTTTCAAATTGATTTTTGGTAACAGTGTATCTTTAATTGTCAAAATTAAAAGTTTCATTTTAATTTCGGAAAATTCCTTTAAACTTTTTGACAAAATCCCTGATAATTCCCTGATTTTTCTCGAAATGCCGAATTCCCTGACTTTTCCCGATCTGTGGACACCCTGGGTATAGTTACATCCATTTGAATTGTAAAGAATGACATAGTAATATGCAAATGCAAAATCTGTGAATACTGGCTTGATTTATATATATAAAAAAAGTTTGTTCCCTGTTACATAGGCAAAAATAATAGGATAGACAGCTTTTGCTAAATATTTTTTAAAAAATATGCAGAAGGAAATTTTTTAGCATTAGTGTTATATTCAAAATTGATCAGGTGAGAACAGTGAAGTAAAATACTTGTGAATATTTATTTTTGTAGGTCAATATCCTGGGTGTATACACAGATATTTACCCAAATTGGATATTTTAGAGGTTATTTATAACTTTTCTTCAGGTTCCGCCTTATTTATGCAATATATTTAAAAAAAAACAAAAAAACTTTAGGGTCTGAATTTTTGTATAGCAATTTCGGTGTTATTCGAGTTTTAGGAAACAAACCATTTTTTTTTTTTGGACCGATGTTTTAAGGTATACCTAGTAAAAAATTGGACTTCCATCAGGGTGGCCACAAAATTCAGGAAAAAAGTTCCCTGATTTCCCGGACAGATTTCTAAAAAAAAATCCCTGATTTTAGGACAAACTTTTTTTCATATGTCCCCAATTTTTTTAGGTTTTCCAGATGTCTCGACACCCTGATCAAATAGAACATGTATGTAATAAGATAATATCCAGAATCAGAAAGCTCCCTGACATTTCTCTTAATTTTCTTGAATTCCCGGTTCTGTTGCCACACTGTCAACTCATTTGATGGTTATACACCTTTAACTTTTTACCAATTCCCTTAATAGTTATTAATTTTCATTATTAACTAGTTAATATTTAGAACAAGAGGGCGTGGTAAAAATCCGGCGAAAGACACTTAATCAAGGTACGTATGTATGAAATGGCCACTCGTGCTAACTAGAAATCGGAAATTTTGAGGCTACCCCCTAAATTTTATCTAGCAATGACGCACGTGATATTAGTTATCAGTACTTGGCGATTTGAATTTGTCCCAGTGCAAGGAACGTTTGAACATGAATACGCATGCGTGCATGTCGATTTCAAAAGAATAATCCACACATTGCATATGTTGGGGGGAAAAAAAGAATGTTTTGCAAGTTCATGCGAAAACAGCCCTTGAGGTTGCCGTAATTTCGTCTCCATATAGATTTGGCGTGCACAAGCTGGTTTGGCACTTTAGCGTGCGTGTTTAAAAGAAGATTTAAAGCAGAATTACACTCAATGTGGAGAAGCATTTTCTTTTGGCTAAAAAAGTTCTAAGGTATTAACAAGGGACAAAAGATAAGAAATTGTTTTATAGTAATGAGTTTGGTTATTTAAATGCAAGTTCTGATGCAAGTTGGGGTAATGCAGAAAATACTAAGTCTTTTTTCTGGAAGTGTTATTTTATTTGGCGATTCTTTGATTTCTTGGAAATGTCAAAAACAAAAAAGTGTTAGTCTTTCAACTTGTGAAGCCGAATTGTTTGCTATTTCAGAAACATGTAAAAATATTATTTGGACACTGGATTTGTTAAATGAGTTATCATTTAAACAATTTATAGATGATGGTGTAATTTTGTATTCAGATAGTCAAGCAGCTATTCAATATGTTAAGTGCACCAAATCTTCGAATAAGTCAAGGCATATGAATTTAAGTTTTCATTTAGTCAAGGATTTGTTGATGGATAATGTAATTAAATTAGAATATTTACAGACTGAATATAAGAATGCAGGATTTTCTAACTAAAGCTGTTCATGAAGAAAAATTATTATATTCACTGAAAAGTATTTCAATAGTGTAATTTTTTTTTTTATGTATTACTATATGTCACTGTATTGTATGTTTGTATATTTGTGATAAAATATGTCCGTCGCAGGAGGGGTGTGTTGGTATTGGGGCAAGCGAACTATACTTTATGTGGATTGATACAAGATCCGTGTAGGGTGTAGTTCGTTCCCTCTCTACTGACACTTCTCATTCTGATGTGAAGAGCAGACCTGAGTGGTAATGTCTAATATCTGTATGCCGACTAAGTTCTATGTGAACCTTTCCCCCTTCTCGATCATCATCATGCAAGTCCCATGTCAATAAATAAATGTGATTAAACCATACTATTTTATGGAAAAGAACAATAGCATAAGAAAAAAAATAGCTGTTAAGATACTTTTTTCTTTTAAAGCCACACCAATTCCTCCAGTGTATACACAGGTAATTTTCACCAGGTTTTTTACAGCTTCTTAATAGTTGTGATAAATGTACATAAACTCTAGAATGATGTAAAAAAAAAAGCAGCCAACAACATGGAACAACAGTAAAAAGCCCGATTATCCAGAATCGGCGGGAAACTGTGATTTCCAGATAACCAAATTTTCCGGTTAATTGAATGTCTTTTTTTTTAAACCAAATTTAAACGGCAAATAACATTAAAATCGTCATAACCGCATATACAAATGGAACATATTCCGGAAACGAATATAAATTCTTATGCAATAAACGATGCAAGATGTGTATAGTCTTTTTTTTAATTAGAATTCCGGATAAACCAAATTATCAACAGGAGAATGTTTTTCTGATGCTGTGGATAATGGAATTTCGATTACGAAACCCTCTTTCTTATACAATTGAAACAAGCTAGATTTGTTCATAGATTCGGCAAATAACCACAGTAAATTTATTTTTCCAGATACATTCTGGAAGAAACTATTTTCCGTTAAGAATATTAAAGTTTTTTTGCTGGGAATTCACAGTTGTTTGAATAAGAACTTCGGCATTCCGGATAAACCGGAATAAAATAAAAACCCCTTTTTATAATAATATATTCATTTCTAATCAGTGCAAATTCAGCTATTTCTTCATTACAAATTAAAAACTATCAAAATAAAGAGTAAAAAAACCACTCAACTTCAAAATCTCAAATGAAACTGGATTTTTTTTTTTAAAATTTGGCAATTTATTGTTGTTTTTTGGCGAAAAAATGCCTATTTTCTCGCCAAACTTGATTGAATGCAGGATAATCAGGCTTTTACTGTATTTAAATCACGCTTTTGAAATAAAGCATACCACCATGCATCCAGGCAAGGGAGGAAATGAAGTGGTTTCCAAGTCAAATTTAGGGGATTCTGGTTTAACTTCATTTTCATTCAGTGACTTGTTGAATGAGCTGCTTGTGTTTTCAGAATACTAAAAATAGAAACAAAAAATTAGAAAAGGTTAAATTTCAGAGTATGATAATTTAACAAATAAAATGCCACTTACACTCCTAGAAGATGTTGAAGACCCATTCTCTTTCCACCATCGCTTACCACGCTGATTCCTAATAAAAAAAAGCAGCTTTTAAAATCCCTATTATATTAGTAAATACGAAAAAAAAAAAAAAATCCATTGAAATCATATAATCATCAATTAAAAAACTAAAAGCTGTGCCATTTAAACTTTAGAAAAAAGAAAAGGGGAGGGGGGGGGGGGGGAACGGGACAAGAACCTTTCAACAGACCACAGCAACATTACCATACAAAGGAGAGTTACCTTCAATTAATATTTCTCTTCTTATAAAGATTTGAAAGCCGCAATATTGTCTGCTATATCTCCAAAATCTTACAATACGTATAAAAAAATAACAAAAACATGTTTGACCGAAAGTTGGCAACAGAGTTCCCACTCAAATCACAGAATGAAAATCAGACTTTTCAGGACCTAAATAATGTTTTTAAGGACCTTTGAAAATTTGTTTTCAGCCATCATGTCTATATATAATTTTTTTAATAATAAACATAATACTACCAGAAAATTTTCAAGTTGGCGCATGCGTAATAAAATAGGTCACAGAATTCTGATACAGTGCGGATAAGTGGTGGTCAGGCGGGGATAGCAAGTCCGAGTATTATTTTTTATAAAATTTGCGGTTGGCACTACAACTGCAAAAAATTAAGGACTTTTAAGGACCTCTAGGCATTTTCAAGGCCTTGAAAACAAGTTCAGAAATATTAAGCACTTTTAATGGCTTTCAATGACAGTGAGAACCCTGGGCAAAGTTTTAACAAATAAAGAAGTCACGATGAGATTAAAAATTAAACTGAAAACCAGAGCACTAAAGAAAGTTAAAACCAATAAGAATAAAAAGTCAAAAGAAAGTTCAAACTACATCACAAGACATAGGCCTAAAAGTAAACGAACAAAGAAAATGGGCCTATAGATCTAGAATGCATGGGTGAAGGTAAAGTATTTAGGGGAAAAAAAAGAAGCAAGAATTTATTGGAAAAATTATGGCATTCGAAGAAGATAACATAAAATTCTTGAAAAAATCCAAGATTGACAAGTTTTATATTCTCCTGGAGATGCACACACATCATTTAAAAGAGAGAGAGAGAAATAAAAACAAAAAAACCTGGACAACAGAAATTTTAAATGAACTAGCATTCAACATTAAGAAGCATTATATTTTTGATCCCTACAGAAATGTCAATGACCCTACAATTCATATTGTGCAAAATTCTATTAACTAGGTAAATTTCTAGATGAGCAAATTAGATTTTAGTAGAAATCATAAAAGTTATGTTTTCTTGCAATGAACAAAAAAATAGTTGATAAAAAAGACAGAATATTTTAATGTATAAAATTTATTTGTAGATTTTTATATTATATTTTATAAAAAAATGTAATTATATACAGCACAGGAAAAGTTCTACAAAATGGCAGCTGTTGGGAAATTTCCTCCCTGCACCTTTGTTGGCCATTTGCAGAGCTATTTTTAGTGCCTGCATAATGAGTACTTTTTTTGTGATATGCATACCGTTCCAACGCTCTTTAAGGTTTTCGCATGTGTTGAGCATTTTGTGACTGAAAAAAGTTGGTGTTGCCAAAAGAAAATTTTGAGTTTCTTTAACCGTAACATTTTGTTGTCATTTACAGGATCACGAGCTCATACCTCTGAATAACTGTTTTTAAAATCACATCTTGGATCTGTTGACCAGAATGTCAGCCAGAGGTCCATATATCGGCAAAGTTTCTTAGTGACCACCCTGGATATCATGAACGTTTAAATAATTTTATAATCCACGTGAAAAAACACATATGGGTAAATCTCTGCTGTAATCACGAGACATTTTAGATCTTTTTTTCTACTCATAAACAAATTAGAATTTTAAAATTATTATGAATCTAGCAATTAGCTTTTGTTTTATACAGCTCTACTCTACTTAGTGACAAAGTAATATGGGAAAATAATTATTTTAATTAGGTCAAATATGCATTTATATCCACTAGACGCTCAAGACGACGTGTTTCGTGCGTACGACAATATCAGGGCTCCCACTCACTCAGAAAGATTTGGAGCAGCAAAAACGCCTTTCGGAGCAGGTAAAATTAAGTTTTGGAGCAGAAAAATTGAATTTTGGAGTAGGTAAAAACAAGGTTAGTAGCACTAAAAAGGCCCAGTGTAGCACGTAAGAGCAATTTTTGTAGCACAAAAAAAAAAAAAAAAAAAAAAAAATTGTAGCACAAAAATAAATTTTGCAGTAGGGGGAAAAAAACAACAACTTCGAAGCAGAAATACCCGAGACGAATGTCACCAAATAGGCGTTGCAAATCTCGGCAATAGCTGCTATTACATTACCGACCTTGGCGAAAGCGAATATAACACCAACGTAAATGATAGCACCTACCATACCATCGCAATCTCAGTAATATCGGTGCAAAATCCCAGTAATGTCTTTTTTTTTTTAAGTCACCAAACAGCGTCGCAAATCTCGACAATATCTACTATTACATTACCATAGACCTTGGCGAAAACGAATATAACACCAACGTAAATATCGGGGATAGCGCTCACCATACCATCGCAATCTCGATAATATCAGCGCAAAATCTCAGTAATATTGTATTTTTTTTTAAAGTCATCAAACAGCGTCGCAAATCACGGCAGTAGCTGCTATTGCATCAAAATAAACTTCATCGAAAATGGCTACCACACTTGCGTAAATATTTGCGATAGAGCTTACAATACCGTCGAAAATCTAGACAGAGGATATTTCGTAAGTTGAAGACTCAGCAGAAATGACCATCGCAAAAACGTACATATCGGCACTAATGTCGGTAATATTGAAATTTTCTCGGTAATGTTTGTGCAAGATTCGGTAATATCGGATGTTAACAAAAGCGCAGCACTCTTCAAAAATGACCATCACACTAACGAAAATATCAGCAATAGCGCCGAATAAACTTGAGCAATTCTCAACAACAGCTCTAATATATAGGTGAAAGTCTTGACGAAATATATAGGTGAAAGACTCGACGAAAATGGCCATCACAATAATTTGCAATAATGTCTGCATCAGCGTCGCAAATCATCGTACTAACATCTACATTTTCTCAGTAATATCGGGGCAAATTTCGGATATTACAATATCGTAGCACTCGGCAATAATTACCATGATACCAATGAAAAAATCAGCAATAGCGTCAAATTAACTGGAGCAATTCTCAATACTACAGAGCTATTATATTGATAAAAGACTCAACGAAAATGACCGTCATAACAACGTAAAACTTGACAATAATGTCAGCATTAGCGTCGCAAATCATCGTAGCACTCGGAGAAAATGAATACCACACCAACGTAAATATCAGCGTTAGCGCAGAATATACCGGAATATTTCTCAATAATAGCGATATTACAGCAGCGAATAACGAATTTCGAAGAGAGAAAAAAAATTGCGTTCTGGTGCAAACTTGGCTAAAATAAAGCATTTGGAGCAGATTTTTGTATTTGGCGCAGGTCTGGGACCCCTGCAATATAAGTGCATATTTAACCTAATTATAAAATAATTATTTTTCTATATAACTTTGTCACCAAGTGATACGATGTAAAATAAAAACATAATTGTTAGATTCATTTTAATTGTATAATTCTTATCTGTTTACGAGTAGAAAAAAGAGCCAAAATACCCTGTGCGTCAGCCAGAGAATTGCCCGTATTTTTCAAAATCTCATCTAGTCTTACCTTTGGTTTGGAGCCCAGTTCTCCTTTACCTGCGAATCTCCACCTTGTTTCACACCTGCATTCATTCCTGAATCCTTGGAGTAGGCAAGAGTACTGTTCCCCACAGCGAGGTAACTTTGGTCTTGACAATTTATTGCACCTAGTCCCACTTGGCTTCTTGGCACAAGAACTGGATTATGCCGGGCTTGCGACGCATGAGTAGGGTACTGCAGAGGCAGTTTGCTGTAGTACAGATTGGGAGCAGTGAAGAAGTTCATGTCCATACCAAAGTTGTGGAGGTTCCTCGATCTTGAAGCTGTATAGGGCATGTAGTCGAAGGTACAGTTGTTAGTGTTCACTATGTTTGGAAAAGAAGCGGCCTGTTGGTGCAATTGCTGCCTCTGGAGGTATGATGTGGACTGCCCTCGGTTGTTGAAAAACCTGTTCTGCTCACTACGTGAAAAATTATAATTCGGTGGATTGTAAGTCTTTACTTGCCTGGAAATGATCACATTACATTTTATGCCAACAAAAGAACAGTGAAGGAATAGTAGTACATTGAAAAAAAAAAAGAAGAAAAAAAAGTTATAGACATTGCATTATTTTGAAACCATAGAGCACTTTCCACCACAACTGTGGCAGAAATAACAGTATCATCAGAAATTAAACAGAAGATTTATAAAACATTACATTTCTAATGTATATCAAGGAATTTATAAACGTCATAACAAGCACTCAATAGAATATAGTATTTTTCTTTAAATCAATACAAGATACATATATAATTTTCTTAATAATTATTACATAGCTGGAAATCCTGATTATTAAATATATGTAAAAATTTATGTTTTGACTTTAAATTCCCCAACCTAGGCAATTCCCCCCCCCCCCCCCGATTTCCAATTAAATGGCAACCTTGATATCTTCCCATTATTTACCACTAGCCTCATCACATGCAATTTGCCTCATAATATCAGTAATTAACTTGAATTATATGCTCAAACCAAAGTAATTTCAAATCATAAGCTTTTTAGATAATATATTTACCTTTCCCTAGAAGAGTAATTGTGTCTATTTGTGTTATTATTGAGAGGTCTGAAAGCTGCCTGTGGTGAAAGGCCATTCACAGACAGTACCTGAAAAGTTAAAAATAGCCTTTTAGTATTTAACTTTTTTTAATTGATAAATAAGCAAATAAATCAAAATGTTTAAGCCAAATAATTAAGCTTTGTTTTATAATATGGATTATAGCAGTACCAAATAAGTTACCATATCTAGTGATCTATATTTCAACATGACAATCAATAAAATGTATTAAGACACTAATATCAAGTATTCTGCTCTTGTCCAATGCCGAGACTAATTTGGAGAAGATGGAACAAAAAAACAAAATTAACATTTTGTAGGGCTGAAACTGAGAGAACTGGGAAACCCTGAAACTTTGGATATGGAGTCAGAGACGAGAGTGATCAGAGAGCAAAGAAGAGGAAATCCAAAAATTCGTTAAAAAGCTTGCGGAAGGAACACACAAAAAATCTACAAAATAAGTATGCAGGAAGGATGATTCAATAATTTTAAAGATACAATGAAATTTCTCATACCATATAATAATTACATACCTGCCAACATTGGTATTTTCAAATTAGTACAATTTTTACGGAACAAATATTTGCATTCCTATGATTCATGGAAAGTCAAATAGCTACAATATTTATGAATGTAATATAGAAATAATAGTAATTCACTTGCAAATGAAAAAAAAAAAAAAAATGCATAATATTTAATTGCTCCCAAATATAACAAATTGTTACATTTTAGCACAGAATGGAAATTATAAAATAAAATACTAACCAGGATTTAAAAATTAATCAAATTTAAACTATACGATGAAATCTCTGAAGAGGTTTTACACACAATTAACATGCTTTATGGCACAAAAACTACAGTGAAACGTACAAGGAGTCAGTGGTATTCAAAGTGTTTAATCACATGCACAAATATCAATTATGCATGCTTTCGAATTCTTATTATTACATTTGTTGTTGTCACTGTGTTTTTTTAGAATTGATATTAACTATGACATCAGTAAATCCTCCATGAGAAATCTTAATATCAGATGCATAGGTAGAGCAGAATGCAAAATTTGTTCATTTGCTTGAATTTATGATGATTTGAAGTAAACTGCTTGGTATAAGACTCCAAAAAACTTGATTAAAAAAAAAAAAACGGTTTTAAGGAAAAAACGAAAAGTACTGTGAAATCCGTACGATTTTTTTAGCTGTTCGTACAACCGTACAAAATAGTAAAAATCCGTACATTGTACGGATAATCAGTACAAGTTGGCAGGTATGTAATTACATTTCAAATATTAAGGCGGGCACACACAGCAACGGTCCGGCCACGGCGCGGTTACAAGCCCCCTTTTGATGAATGTCGAAGGGGGAGAAATGCACTGAAATCTTAAGGAGGGTGGGAGCTTGTAAAAGTGTCACTATTATTACCCCAACACGCCCACAAAACTGTCCTGGTGAAAGGGATGATGCGTCAAACTACGAGATTTATAGATATCTCCCTCTTTCCTAGGGATTCTTCTAACTGCTGGGGAAAAGAAAGCACTGCTGAGGGAAATCTTTTTCAAAAATAAATACGATAATAAGTGAATTGTATTGCTGGAGGAGCTGAATTGTCCATTTTCTGTTGATCCTTATCACTACCGTGTTTTATAAGCAGTTGAGTCTTTGTGTAAGAATCTTTTTAATTGGATAGAAGGAGATCTATAGAAGGGGCCTAGGCAAAAAATCTCAATGAATGTGTCTCAGTTATTTCAACACGTTTCTAACATATCTCTCGATCCAACAAGCAATGTCCTCATTCGATGCAGATTTTCTTATTTCCCTGGTGCAGGAGAGACCTGTACTATGGGATAAGACTTCGGAATCCTACAAAATAAAATCCGCAACAGATGACGCACGGGACTGTTATTGATTACGTGCCCCCCAAAAAACATAATTATACTTCATTCTTCTAAAAAGAGAGTGAGGAAAATAACTATTTGTTAATATCAACGTGCCAGTGTGATGGTAAATGCTTTTTTTTTTTATTTAAAAATAACATCGCTTTTACTTGCTAATATGTATAAGGATTTTTTCACCCTAATTTATATTTCCTGCGTTCGTTTAACGACTTTAATTTCATTGGAATCTTTTTAAACCTTGCGGCCTAGTAAGGCGGTCATACAGATATGTATATATTGTCCTTGCTTTATTATACTTAATTCTTCTAAAACGAGTGATGAAAACAATTATTTGTTAATATCAACTAGTTGCTGGCCTTAATTGTAGTGATAATTATTAATGTAGTGATTAAAGATCTTCCGTAGTAATAATGCTGAAAGACACTCAACTTTCAACATGATTTTCTAAGGTGATGAACTTGATTTTTCTAAGTTAAATTTAGAGAATAAATAATATTTTTATACATCAGTATCATCAAAGTTGTTAGAAATTTTTTAACATAAAAAAATTATACTAAAAATTTATAACATTATAAATACTATTGATTTTCACAGAATTTTGAGTGAATTCAATTTTTCTGGAAAATAAAGTTAAAATTTAGGGTTACTGTTTATTAAATACTTAAGTAAAATAAATTTTAGTAAATATTAGAAATATACTAAACATTTAAATGTACGAATTTAAATTATACTGATATACTTTTTAGAAAATCTAAGTTTCAAAATTCTGAATCAAAGTGTGTTTCTAAATAAACTTTAATTGAATAAAAAAGAAATTAACATGATTTGTTCTTAATTTCATTTAATAACAATGTTCCAGAACACCATTATTCATCCCATTGAATACCTCCCTAATTTCCGTAAAAATATTTGTATCATATTTAAATAATTATAAATTTTTTAATGAGCTCAAAACAAATTTAATAAAATTGGAAGGTTTTTTTTCCAGCAACCTTAGTTAATAACTTTAACGGAAAGTAGGCCATTTTAGTAATTGATATAAAAAATTACATACCCTTCTACAGAAAAAGAAATTCTTCTTTCTTTAAATAGGAATTGACATAAATGAAAGAATGATATAAATAATAATACAATACCAAAGCGTAACTGCTATTTTCTCTGTAGGCGATATCAGGGCCCGATTTAGAATATTTTTTACTGTAGGCCCAAAATTCAGAGAGGGGGCCCCTAATAGCAAATATTTATTTCCTTACGTCACAATATTACCAGATCAAGCTACATTCGTTAAGTTTTTACAATTAAAACTCATAGTTTACTTTCACACGATTTTTTTGTTATAATTAGTATGATCTTGATTTCCTCAAAACATTTGAATTAATCAACCTAAATAATTCAGACCTAAGTAATATTTTTTTAAATATTTTTGAAAATTTGTTTTCATGCATCGGGTCTTTAATGTGATTTTACAACTGCTTTGCCCAGAGCCGTTGGTATCAAAATCTTTCATGCACAATTTGCATTTTGCCTTATAAACACTCTTAGATGATGGTCTTTGATTTAATGACTCGAAAAACATTAAGACTAATCTCACATGTTCGTTTCGCAGAGTACAGTGTGTAACTAAAACCATTCGATTTCGACTCTACCAATCAGCAAAAACGAACCAAACGATGTACAATGCTTAATACAATATACCAAAATTATTTGGTGTGGTGCAGATAAGTGACAAAAATTAAAGACTTTTTCAAGTACTTTTAAGGATCTTTAAGGATTTTCCAAGTACTCCCTGGAAAACCAGTTAAAAAATATTAAGCACTTTTAATGACTGTGGGAACCTCGTTTTTGACATAAGAAAAATAGTCCATCCTTATTGGCCGAAAGATAGACACAAGGAGAACCGCCTTTTGCTACCCTTACAGAATACAATCGTGTGATGTCACAGTTAGGTGACCGAATTTCATCTATTCTTGTTTAAAAGCATAGTGCTCATTCTGTAGTGATTTAAAAAGTGCGAATTTAATTTTTTAAAAATTAATTTTTAGAATGAAACAGAGTGCAACAGGAGATAAAACTAAAAAATACAGGAGAAAAATTGGAAAAAACTCACCCCTGATTTTACAAAAATGTAAATTAAAAAACTGAAAAGTAAATTAATCATGAAAACACAACTACTGATATTAGAATATCATACTTACAGTTCCTAAATCAACACATGCTGGGGTGGTTGGTGCCCAAGCTTGCAACATGGTTGGGGGATAAAAGGGTGGAAGAGCCTAAAAAATATCAAAATGCAATAAAATTAAATACACGATTTAAAAAAAAAAAAAGCTGTTAAGTAGGTTTTAGTTTTTAAGATGTTTTGTACAGAATATATAGAAGACAATCCCATCTACACTTGATAAAATATGAAGTGTTCCTGGAGATCAGCGATTCCAAGCAACTTTGAAGATAAAACTGCCCTATCAATAACACAGGTCAACAGTGGTTTTGGTGCTGGGATATTTGGAGCTGATTTTATTTGAATTTGATGCCCTGAATTCAAATATGGCATTAGTTTTTGCCTATCAGCTCAAATTTCTAAGATATAACATTTTAGTGAAATATACATTAACTATTTTAAGTTAAATCAATGGATCAAATATAAATCTAAACACTTGATTTTTACTATTTAATTATACAATATTATTATATACAAAGATAGAGGGAAAAGTTAGCGATGAAACTAACTATAGTCACTGAACATTTCGGAAATTTCTTTTCCGCGACATTCTTGAATGTATTTTGGAATAGTTCCTTTTTGAGCTCCAGCAGTAATCTGCAGTCATGTGTGTATCACATGCTCCTTGGTAGCGGTCCTCTCTAGTTTTAATATGCTGGTGAAATCTCTCATCTTGTTTCTCACTGATGACTCCTAAATTTTCTGGAAAACGGTTTAAGTGACTGTGTAAATAGTGTATCTTAATACTCATGTTACAACTAACGATTTGAAACTCTTAAGCATCTTGTTTACCAGTTCAACAGTTTCCAGGCTTTTCTCTCAGTCTCATTCATTGATTTTACAAAGGCAGGAGGCTTAATCAGTTGCCTTATTTATGAGCCATCAAATATTCCTACTTTAATTTTTTCCTTACACAAGTTGATTTTCTCTCATATAAGTAAGGGCTCATTAATGACATTCCTTTTCCCAACATCCATGTTTTCTCTCTTTAGCCTACCTTTCTAATCCCAGTGGTGTATTTTATCTCTGCTATCCCAGAAGCAAGGATATTTAGTGCAGCCACTTTGCTGTTCAAGGAGAAAGTTTACCATTTTTAAATCCACACAAATCACCTATTGATGTTTACGAAACTTTATCTTCTCCAGTACCAAAGCTAAGGTGTTATATATTTTCAATTTTGTTGAGTGAGCAATTAGATATTGAATTCCATTTGTGCCCATTGTGCAGAAGGACACATTGAAAAATCTCATTTACCTGTCAATAAATATGCGCCGATCATCTGGAAAATATTCAAGAAAACCCTTTTTTTCCAGGAGTCCCCTAATTTTGTGACAAATTACAAAATAGTCTGTTTGGGAAAAGAAGACTAGTAGATGCTTTTTCCTTGTGCAGTAAAAAATAATTTTGGTTCTTAGTTCCATTACAGTAATCTGCAGTCATGTGTGTATCACATGCTCCTTGGTAGCTGTCCTCTCTAGTTTTAATATGCTGGTGAAATCTTTCATCTTGTTTCTCACTGACGACTCCTAAATTCCTGGAAAATATTCAAGAAAACCCTTTTTTTCCCAGGAGTCCCCTAATTTTGTGACAAATTACAAAATAGTCTTTTTGGGAAAAGAAGACTAGTAGATGCTTTTTCCTTGTGCAGTAAAAAATAATTTTGGTTCTTAGTTCCATTACATTCCCCCCCCCCCCCCCAACTTGGAAGCCAGCAACTCAGAAGCTTCTTTTGAAAGGTTGAGATATCTGGTGAAGTCAATTAATTAATCCTGCTTAAAACGTTGAGGAATTGATGATATCCCCTCATAATCACTATCAGTTTCATTAATATCAGAAGGGGGATCAGAAAGACAACACTCGTCCTCACAGAGCTTTGGTAGATGGTGAAAAGTTGGGATTGGCACTTCATCTGAGATAGAGAGAGACTAGATGTCTTTTCGACACTAAATTAGGATAAGTCCTCTCAATACAGTTATTTCGATTGATACCAGTAATATTTACCAGACAGAATAAATATCCAACTCTTGTATATGTGATTTTGAACTTCACAAAATGGAGTTAAAATTGAACATTTTGTAAATAATTGCAAGTTAAAAAAAAAAAAAAAAAGAGAAAAAAAGCATTGATCTAAAAAATTAGAGCTGATGGAGAAAAACTGTTTTCATATTTAGATTCAGAACCCCCAAATATAGCTAAAATCAGTTAAAAAATCTTGGGTACCAGAATTTTGTTGTTGTTGTTGTAGGGCTGTGTAATATATGGATCAAAACCAATATAAGAGAGAAATAGGGAAAATCAAATTTGAGATAGCTAAAAAGATTTTAAGAGACCAGGGACCCCACCACGCCCTTTGATGACCACTTTTTCTATATTTATTACATGTCAATTTAGAGATATTTGATTATGATGCCACATTGATTGACCTGCTTGTCTCCTCCGATTCTTTGCTAAAACAGTTTATCAATATCTTTATTTGATTACAACTTTTACTTAACCCCATTCATATAACAAGTAATATTGAAACATTTACAACAATTTAAATTATCATCATTACATTTAAATTATTTCTGTAAAAACAGAAAATATACAACTTCAGTATTTGTCCAGGAAACTTGAAACATCAAATGGCAAAGATATGGAGACATAAAATAAGTCAATATTATTTGCAAATAAAATGGTACCCTTATGCATCAATTTCCCCCCAAATTCCTAGTGACAATTGAAAGATCAATACAAATAAAGGATTAAGACATACCTGTTGATTATTATAGCTATCATTTGGAACATTAGTATATGTGTATTGTAAAGGGGCCTGTTGTTGCTGCTGATTTACATTCTGACCGTTATAAGAGTCCGGCTCTTGAATATTATTTGCACCGTTTTTGTAAGTGGTATATGGAGCAGAAGTCACAGCTTTAGCTTTCAAACGTGCCTAAAAAAGAAAATTCTTACAGTGATACATCAAAAGTTTCTATCTGAACAGCAACACACAGTAATTTGACAATTTTTATATACCTTAAACACAAATGACAGAACAGATAAAATAATTCGTATATCATGATTCATAGAGGTTTTCAAAATAAAAAATAAGGACTTTTAAAGCACTTATTCTTTTTAGTTTTTTTAAAGGACTTCAATTTACTTTGTGGTTTATACAATGGGAAGAAATTAAACAAAAAGAAAACTTTAATGCATACTAAAATTTATCAATGAAATTTCTTTTAATTCCCAATCCACGCACATTTTTAATCTCGTTTCTGAGGGCATTTTTATGGCAAATTGAAAAATTTCATAAAAATTTTTCTGCCATAATTTTTACATTGTTTTATTTTCCCACCCCATTGAATATGTTTAAAAAAAAATATTAAAAATGATTCTCAAAAGGGCACAAATCAAAAGTTTGTTCAGAAAACATTTGTGATGATCCAGTGTACAAATAACAGATACAATACCTAGACACCAGAAACCCCTTTTGACTAGTGGTTAGAGCCTCCCTACCACACAATAAGCAGCCTATGGCGCACACACACACAGCGCACTCAATCGTTCGCTCCTTCGCGATTCACTGGAAAGGGGCTATGTGGTGGTCCCGTGTACAAATAACAGATACAACACCTAGACACCAGAGATCTCTTTTGTCTATACTAAACTTGACATCACTAGACGATAGATCTTCACTGTGTTCATAGACAATTAATCCATTTTAGCAGAGTGAAGACATAATTCTTGCCAAACCTTATAGCCTTTTGTTCTCTACAAGGTTGCTGGGCTAAGTTTCCTAGCGTGACTTTTTCTTGTGGGACGGGAGAAGGGAATGGGGTGATACAGTATTCCCGTCTATCCTGTTTGTCGAACAAAAGGCTATGGTTTGGTGCTTTCAAATGGATTAATTGCCTATGAGCACTGTGACGATCTACCGTCTAGTGATATCGAGCTAAGTTGAAGTTTAGTGGTTAGAATGCCTGTCTTTTGATCTAGGTGTCCAAGGTTCGACTCCCCGTTAGCACATATCGTTTAACCTTTTAAAATTCAAATAATATTAAAATAGATACTGAAATATTAATTAAAAATGTTATAGTCCCATTTCTGTTGAGTGTAATTTAAAGAAATTTTTTGAAAATAAAGAAAGCCATAGAATTTTTTTCGAGTTTTTAATGACTTTGTATATGGTGCAGAATTAACTTAATAACAACCTATTCTTTAAAGGGGAAAAAAATAAATAAAAAAAAGCCTAAAGAAATTCCCAAAACATTACATTTAAGCCTCTACTATGTAAACCACTCTCTAAAGCAATTGCAAGTTACTACCTATACTTTCTAGGTGTTTGGCAATCTTGAAAAACACTTAATACACAAGAGCAACTTTTTCATTATCAAATAAAATTACCAAAAAGAATATAATAGAAAGTCTTACCATAACAGGTTTTCCACGGAAAGTCTTGGCTTCTTCCCTTAAGTATTGATAAGCTTTTGCTGTGTCTTCATCAGTTTCAAACAAAACATACCAGCTGTTATTATGAGCAAATTCACACCTCAAGAATTTTGGACAAGTCTCACCACTGAATAGCTCCTCAATTTCCTAAAAATAAAGTATCAGTTTAATGTATGTAACTACGTTATTTTAGTCTAGGTTAGTGACAGTTTGCGTTTTGACTCAATGTGAGGTGAGATTTTTCTATTATCTAAACATAAAATCTTAATTCTATACCTTCATGGGCGTAGATTCTGGAATTTCTCGCAAGATAAGAACACGTGATCGGGGACTTGGACGAACTTTCTCACCAGCTTCATCAACTTGGACAACTGCCGATTCTGAAACAACCATAACATTTTAAGCAAGTAATTGCAACATTTCATTATAAGTAACACGAAAAACTAGATCACTACTAAAATAAAGGGCATCCATGCATGCAAAATAAAACTTATGCCATACTATCTCCCAAATGAAACCAAAATTACAAGCTTTAATTTAGTATAACATAATACTCATAAAATTTACACACCTCTGAGTACTTCAACAACTAAGTTATAATCATCAGTAAGACGCCTAACTTGGTTAAACTTGGCAACAGTGCTTATTGCAACAAAGCGATCAGCATCCATCTGAGATTGAAGGTACTCATCCGTGGCTAAATTTTCGCTGAAAAAAGATAAAATATTTATTGTACGCCCTACAAAATATTACAAGTAAAATCTGTCATACTTCCTAACAATACTAAAACTGAGTAAAGGTAAATTTATTTAAAAAACAAAAACACTTACCTAGAAAAATAGTATTCTAGCTGTCGCCGTAGGAGAGCTTTTAAAGTAGGAAGATCCATTCTTTCATTTGTTGCCATTTCTGAAATAAACAAAAAACACCAGTTTATAAACAAATTGTTTCACTAGTTGCATCATAAATAATCCCTAAATGCATTCAGGTAATTTATAATTAGACTTTTCAAATTATTTGATGTTGTAAATAACTTCTATTTTTAACTATAAGTTCTTCATTCCAAAGTTATTATTTTCAAAAGGAATTTATTGAAAATGTAGCAGTTATAGAATAATGGCGAATACAAGAAAATGAGATAAAAAAAGTTTAATACTGATGTATCTAAGGGATCTTGAGTAATTCTTACTGCAAAAGCAACTACAGGGTAATTCCACATCAAATCAACCAATGGTCAAATCGGCAGGTCAATGAATTTTATTCATTTATGGTGTAAATGTAGTATTAGTACATTGAATTAAAATAATCGTATTTTGAGATTTTTTTCAAAGTTAGTTTCAAAGTTACGTATTTTTGAAAATTTGAAAAATTCACAAATTTTGCATCATTTAACTACCTTTAAATGGTTGTAACTCAAGAACTAATCGACCTAGAGAGCTGAAATTTATGTCAAATTATTCAGTTTCATATTGTCTTTGATAAAATATATAACATGTAATAAAGTTTTTTTTAAAAAATATTTATTTTTTTAATTAAAAAAAGTTTTTTTTGAAAATTTAAAATCGGAATTTTAATTTCTTTTGAAAAAAATATATTATATTTAACCATCTTTTACAAACATTCTTGCAAAATTTCAAGATGGTACTCCGATGGTAACATAGGGGAAAAAAATTCCGTGGGTAACTCTCTGGCTGACGCACGGGACATTTTAGCTCTTTTTTTCTATTCGTAAATAGATAAGATTTTTAAAATTAAGGTGAATCTAATAGTTATGTTTTTATTTCATATTATATTACTTGGTGACAAAGTTATATGGAAAAATAATTATTTTAACTAGGTGAAATATGCATTTATATTGTCTGACGCACAAGATACGGACGTGTCCAGTGCATCAGACGATATAAATGTATACTTGACCTAGTTAAAATAATTATTTTTCCATATAACTTTGTCACCAAGTAGAGCTATATAAAACAAAATTGCTAGATGGATAATGACTTTAGAATTCTAATTTGTTTACGAGTAGAAAAAAAGAGCTAAAATGTCTCGTGCTTACAGCAGAGAATTGCCCATGTACGTCTGCACAATTTTTTAATAAAAAAAATACATGTTGTTGAAAAGCAATTTAAGTATCAAATGTGGCCCATTTGAGTGTAAAATACTGTTTTCTAGTCATATAAATAAATATCAATATTCAGATGAAATAATAGTCTGCCATTTGTTACACTATTTGAAGAAAAAGGTGTCTTGTCGACTCCAGACTCAAAACCTGGCAAAACTTTATCTCCTCAAACAACTATTTCAGTAAAGAATTTTTACGATGATGAAGTAAGCAGACAAATGCCTGGGAAAAAGGACTATGTTTCTGTGGGGAAAGATGCTTTAGATAAGACAGTTCATATACAAAAGAGACTAATTTTGGGAAACTTACGAGAAGTTAATTGGCTTTTCAAAGTTTGCAGAGTTGAGACTGAAAAACTGTAAGATTGCTGGTGTCAGTGGTACACATTCTGTGTGTGTCTGCATAGCACACCAGAATATTAAATTGATGATTGTTAGAGGTAATTTATGTAAAATCAAACTACCTAAATCTGATAATCCTCTTGCAACATATGATGAATGCATGGCTAACATTATGTGCAATCCCCAAAAGCACAGTCATGGGTTTTAAACAACTATGAAAACTGTTCCAAAATTGATGATTTGAAAGAAGCTCTGATAGGATGTCTTGCAGAAGATATGCATAATGAAAAATATCACATATAAACAATGGTTTACTGTTGATCGTTGCACCTTTGAGACCATTGCTAAACCACTTGAAGATTTTATGCAAGAGTTTAGTAACCAAATAACACATCTAAAACGGCAATCAATTTTTTTTTTCCTGCAAAGAATTGTCACTGGGAAAAAATTATTCTTTTAAAAGATCAAGTTAAAGAAGAGGTTAAAGTTACTTTCCTTCATCCAAAAGGACCATCAATATCATTCACATATCCACGAAAAGCAGACATTTTGACAGTTCCAAAAAACTTTATTTTGTGTAAATTGAATCCTATTACTACAACAGGTTGAACATGCTAAGTCCCGAAACAGGAGATGATAAGAGCTACAAAAATGTTACTCCAGAAAAAAAAATACACTGTTTTAAGATGGCTGCTTCATTGCAGCAATGTGGGAGTTTAACTTAGCAAACTTTTAGCATTGGAATGTAAGTAAATGGTTTATTTTTGAAGTTCACCACCTTATATTGCTTACCTATTACAACCCTTAAGTTTAAATGGTAATGTGCAAGAGTTTTACAGAATTTACAAATATATAGAACAGATATTTTTATTACCGTACAATAGCAATAAAAGTACTGTAACAGTTTGGAAAAAATGTTGCTATAAAATGGTTAATTTAACCAAATAAATAAAATATAACAAAATAAACACTAATATTTTGTTTGGTAATTAAGCTAAACTTGCATAAATGGAAAATATTATAATTTTAGACATGAATTTATACTCAAATTACTTTTTAACATCAGAAAATAGGGTTTTTATAAATAAAAAAAATAAAAAAATACCCAAACCTTCATACAGATATAATTTTTTTTGTTTATGATAAAATAAGAGTACCATCATGAAATTTGGTGAAAATGTTCCTAAGAGATGGCCAAATATGTTTTTTTCAAAAAAATTAAAAATTCCGTTTTAAAGTTTTTGAAAAATGTATAAGACAAATTTACAAAAAAAATATTGTTTCAAGTAAGTTGATAATGTTATATATTCAATGAAAGACAGAAAAAACTTAACAAAATGACACAAATACCAACCCTTTAGGTCAAATAGTTCTAAAGTTACAACCATTTAAAGATTGTGAAACTATGCAACATTCGTGAATTTTTAAAAATTTAAAAATTCGTAACTATGGCAGGAATCGACGAATTTTTTTTTTAACCTCACTGTTTTCATCTCAGAAGCAAGTTAAACACGTAGACAAAGTATTAAAACATTCCTACACATTGAGTCGAAAAATTATTTTTTTATTGGTTGATTTCATGTGGAATTACCCTACAGCGAATGTTGAGAGAATTTGTTCTTTTATTTTGCAGTTGTCCAAGACCGAGTTTGGAAAACTTTTTTTGCTCACTATGTTAAAATCCTAAATTTGTTTTTAAATAGGAATAAAGAAATAAGAAATCTTTTTATTATTTTTAAAGAAAATAATTTGGTTAAAATGTCTGGCGACTTCGCAAAATCCAGCCAAGTTGAATTGACGCTACTACTAAATTGAACTACAGGTTTGGAAAAATGGATGCCAAGTTGTAATGACACCATATAGGCGCTGATGTTGTGATTAAAAATGCTAAGCTTTCCCAACGGTTTTTGTTACTGTATCTAAACATTTTCCCCTTTTATTGTATCCTTCTGTAATTATCAGTGTAAAATTAATTTATTTTATAAATTCTTTTATACTGAGAAAACTGGAAATCAGAGCGAGGTATAGCGTAGGTTTTTTGTATATTTTCCCTGTTTTCGACTGAAGGATTAGGAAAGTCTCCTCGGAACCTGCCAGCGATCGCTCAGACTTCGAAAAGCGACACTTAACTTTCGTCCAATAGGATCACTCCTTTCATTTCACCCTAGAAATGTGTTGAGGTAGAGGGTCTGTGATTGGCGGAGTCAAGTTCAGGATGGCAGTTTGGTCCTGTATTTCGCCATTCTTTTCGCTGCAAGCTGTGTGCGAGTAGGTCGCTGGTGAAGAGAGCTCCTCGGAGAAGTCTGGGGTAGCGTCCCTTTTGAAAATGGTGCACGTCACGTCGGTACCTGGAGAAGTCCCGAGTTTTTCTTAATATACTCGTTGAGAAGTGGTGTTTGTTCTCCAACCAACCTCTCTCTAAAGGGATGGCGATGGCTTACTTAAAGCCACTCCAACTGTGTGCCTTGCCAGAAGTTTTCCTTGGCGAAGAGAGCCGATATTTCTTCTTAGCCTGCGCCAACTCCAAGGTGGGAGTTCGTCATTAGTACATAACAATATCTTCTTCCCAATGCCGAGAAATATTTCTATTCTGCCTCCGCCAACTCTGAGGTGCTGGTTTTGGATGGTTTGGTGATAATTCCGCAACAGATTTTAAGGTGAAGATCCCGTTCCTGATTTGTCTTCCCTCCTGTTCTCGAATTTCGCTTCTTTACTGCCCGCTGGGCAATTTGGAAGTCAGTCCCCTGCTAGTGGCTGTTCTCTGTATGGGATAATTTCAGTGGAAAAGGTCCCAAGATATTCTTCTCCTCTTTAACAAGGACCATGGTGTCTTTAAGGACTAAATTATACCCCTTCAATAGTGACTTAGTGCTTTAAAGAACTTTAAACAGTTTCCTCGCCATCGACAGCCAATTCAAACTGGACTTCATACGTGCCCTCTGTTGTCGTCCCTCCGCCCTCAGTGAACTTTAATCTGTTCCTCGCCACTGACTGCCAACTAAACTGGACCTCATACGTACTCACTGCTCTTCGTCGAAATGTCTCTTGGGTATTTTAGTAATAGATTTCGGTTTTAACGAGTTACCCCCTTTTTTAGTTTAAATTCGGTCGAGTGTTAATATTTCACTTACTTACATACTTTTATGCTATTCGGTATCCTGGTGTTCAGTTTTCGGAAGAGTTAAACCCCTTTGGGTAGCTGTGTTCTTTTGCTTATTTACATTTTTTAGAAATTGTCAGTCTGTTGAATTACAGTATTTCTTAACTTGAAGTTACATATATTATTTTAATATTTACCACCTTAAGTTGAGACTTACTGAGTTCCTATTTTAACTAAGTTTTCATGAACATTCGTAGAGTTTTGTAATAAATAGTTTTCCTAGGTCATTGGTTGCTTCCCTCTCTCAATTATTTACTACGATCTGTATTTTACTGTGTTTTCAGGTATCTTGGGTCTTACAGGGTGTTTAGCAGCTTGGAACTTCAAAAAAAGGGACTATGGGACCAAAAATTAGAAAAAAAGGGACTTTAAAACAAAATTTGTTTTTATAGCATAGAAAAAAATGCCTAGTATTCAGTACCTACAATTTAAGGGGTTGAATTAAAAATTATTTGTCCAAGTGCAAACTTTGCACTCCAAACATTCATCTGGAGTGCACATTAAAAAGAAAAGAATTATTGACTGTATATTACTAAAAAAACACTCGGAAATTATGATTACCACATTTTTAAATTGTAAACAGACAGAACGCAAATAACAATTTTGGAGTGCAAATTTCACCTTTGCATCGGATTATTTCAACACATGATTGAACACTAGAATTCTTAGGACCTTCAGAAAACCTATATTTAACACCAAAAAGTGCTTATTCATTCAAACTAACTATAAAAACATGCACAGGCTGAAACATGTTAATTATATTAGTAAACTTAAAGTTACAATTTTCAAATTTATTTAAAGTGACTGTTACTAATCCATTGAAAAAGTTTAAGAATTCAATTTCAATTGATTCCTTATTGAACTAGTTAGGTTGAGGTTAAAAAAGATGTTATAATAACATCATAAAATAATAAAGTAGTAATTAAAATGTATTAAATGACAAACAAATGTACTTTTAGGTTACTAATATTTATTTTAAGAATTTCATTGTGGTTTTAATGCATTTATCCTTTTAAAAAGTTTTAAACTATTTATTTAAATTTTTGGCTTGTTTTGCTTGTCACTCACGTTTGTTTGTCCGTACTTGATCAGTGGTGCCTCAACAAGCTGATGGTACATTTAAATCGAAGTCTGATAATCACAGTTTAAAACAGATACATATGGCAATATAAGCCGCAGCAGAATACAACAGAAATTGATTTTAACAGTAGTTAGTTTATAGAATAAATAACAATTAAATCTTAAAAATACACCTGAAAAGATCATCAAAAGTATTGATCCATCATGCCGGCTTTCAAAAAAGTACAGGTACAACTTAACGGTTTCTGAAATTCATCAAAGCATATAAAGAATATCCAGGGTTCCCACTCTAATTTCAAAATAAAAATCGAGGAGTTTTCATGGACCAAATTCTTTTTCTAAGACCTATTATATTCATTATGCACCAATTCTACAAACTAGAAAAGTTCATAAAATAACTAATATTAACACAAAAATCCTCTTTATTGCAAAATTACATTTATAATCCTGTTAATTATTATAGAGTTGTATTTGCAAAATGCACTTATGCTTCAAATTTCTGCAGGTATTACTTTGGATTGTATGGCTAAAAATATACAAAATTTAAAAAAAAAAATTAATTAAAATTTTGACAGTCTGGTTTGCAAGTCTGGAAATTAGAAGACCACAACCACAGATGTACAAATTTCAGAGCTCTATATGGGAAGTTGCTTTATATGGACCCTATAAATCTGTTATTATTATAGATAAAACTTCAATTTGAAATTTTTTTTTGATCGCATTTATCAATATACGATATCGATCAATCATGTAGTTTAAAGTAGTAGATAAAACTTAAAAAAAAATAAAACACGTCAGATCAAAAACAGTCTACATAATACATATTTAATTATTAGATATATTAAACTCAATTTCAAAAAAAAATTAAAAAATCTAATTGCATTTAACAAATGATCTCGATCGGTCACGTGGTCAAGTACTAGACGAAATTCCAAAAAATATGTTCAGATCGAAAACCGTCCATAAAACCATACATTTCATTGCTAAATATAATTCAATTTAAAAAAGCTGTTTGCATTTTGCAAACGATCTCGTTTGGTCACGTCGTCAAGTACTAGACGAAATTTAAATAACGCAAGTCCAGATTGAAAACCGTCCATGAAACTCTATTTAATTGTTAGATAAAAAAAACTTTGATTTAAGTGTAATGCTATTTTTAAAGTTGCAAATTTTAAATGAAACTTTTATTTTAACACATAAAAACCGTGCTATATTGTCGAAGAAAATCAAGGATTCGACTATTGAAATCGAAAATCAAAGAGTTCTTAAGGAGTTTCAAGGACCCGTGGGAACCCTGATATATCAAAAGAAAAAACGTTCCGCAGAATCTGTGATGGTTACGAGCTACCAAACGATTACATGACCTTTGACCTTGACGAAATGGCGCATGCTGGTCACGTGGTACAAATATATTTAAAAAAAAAAAGGGACTAAAGGGACCAAACGTTAAAAAAAGGGGACAAAAGGGACCAAAATAAAAAAAAGGTACTTTAAGGGACTAACGCTAAACACCCTGGTCTTAGGTAAGGTTACTGTGCTTCTTGTAGTTTACATTATGTAAATTTTGAATTTTAATTTAGTTAAGAGGGAAAAAAAACCAACCTTGCGACACTGAGTTACCATTTTTGGCGCAAAATCATCAAAAAAGTGGAGGAAGTGGGGGTATAACGCATTCTAACCAATAATTCACTATATCATGGTTCGTACACTTGAAGGAGAAAAAAAATTCAAGGACTTTTTAAGCACTTTTCAAGGATGTGTTATCAACACAAATACATTTAAAAAAAAAAATCCATTTTTTTATTATTGGTAAACAGTGCAAATTTAAATCGAGTAAATAAAAAAAATATGTTTTTTTAGGTTTCAATGAAAGAAAATTTTAAGGTTACAATAGAATTTTTTTTCCCCAATAAGACAGAAGCAGTACTATGTTTCATAACAACCGAAGTAAAGTAGCTAGTACTCACTTAGTAATTATGCCAATATTGTATGTGAACATTCATTTAATAGTCTTGTTTTATCATATTGAGACATTCATCAAATAATTATACAAAAGTCTTATTAATGAAACTGTCTTCCAGTTTACTCTGATGGTTTGATAACAAACACTGTATAAATTGCAGTTTTTTTCTCCACATGAAAATTTAGAATTTAGATGCAATCACTTTATTGGCTAACATGCAATTACATAATTTATCAATGTTTTCATTTAATTCATAAGAACCGTGATTTTTTATGATTTTCAATGGTCATAGTATTTCAGTATCTAAAATTTCGTTTTCAATTACATGCGCCTTCGTTGCGCTGACGATATTGATTGTTGCGAAATATATCCGCTTTTGGGGTATTTTTTTATCATTAGAAATAGTTCGAACAATCCTCATCAAACTTGTTATAGAAACTAAATCCATTTTTTACTCTTTGCATAGTTTTATAAAGCACTTTCTCCCATCATGACATTTTTGACACACAAAGTACATAGTGTAAAGTGGGAATCTAACACATAGGCTTCAATATTATATTCTGGCTTTTATAATCAGCTTCAATGGAAAATTCACTTCCCTGCCATTTTTAAACAGTGCACAAAATATTAGCACATATATGAAAAAAAAATCACATGATTTGATCAGATATTCCAAATATGTTGTGCATGTGCAGCGCCGTACTCATCAAAGGGGGAATTGACAAAATTTTGGAACATTCAACTGCAATGTTTTCCAAGTTGCTGATTGGTTTAACTTAATTCGAAAGATTTTGCTCACTCTGTTGATCAAATTTTTTTTATGATGCTATATTTTTAGAAAATAAAATGAAATTCAAGCACTTTAAACGTATTTTTACAGAATTCAAGGTTTTCAAGCACTTGAAAATGAAATATTTTTTTCAAGCACTTTTCAAGGTTTTTTTTAAAAACGTACGAACCATGTAAACGAAATATTTACATTTTTTATAATATGACTGAGGGATGTTTTTGTAAATAAAAAAATTACGCTAATACTATAGATAGAATAAATTATAATATATTTTAAAATAAATCTTGAAATTAAAGACTATTGAACAGTAAATTTTTATAATAATTCAATAGATATATTGTGTTATAATTATTAATTCTACTTAAATTATAGTAGAATTTTAAATATTTCTAAAATGGAGGTTTTGTGTTTTAACAACTTATTTTTAAACCTTAAAAATATCACTTTGAATAATTTATCACTATTACCAGGGTTGCCACTCAAAATGCGAAACAAAATTCCCCAACTTTTCCAGGGATATTTTTTAATTTTCCAAATTTCATTTCAAGTCGAACAGGGTTCGTACAGATTTTTTGAAAACAAATTCAAGGACTTTTTAAGAACTTTTCAAGAACCTTCTAAACAAAAAATAAGGACCTTAAAATTAAATTAAAAAAATCTCGAAAAAAAGAATACTAATGTTTGACGACGGAAATAAAGCATATAATTTGTGAAAAATATTGCATTTTATTTCTTACTCAAGATACTTGAAAAAAAATTCATTAGAGTTCTAAGTTTTTGAGAAAATAGGAAAAAAAACAACTTGGTTGGAGCATTCAGTATCATTTAAATTTGAAGATGTTATTTTCATTAAAATTTAATTATTTTGTCAGTTACATCGAATACAACAACATTAGTTACTGTACATTATACAACGATAATTTTATTGAATTGTGTTTCCCAGGACGGTTTCAGTTTCGGCTTTTTAAATACGCAAAACGAGTTAAATCTTAGAAACGAAAATCGCATCTAAATAATTTGTTAATCACTGATTAACTTAAATGCATCCAATAACCACGGAACTGATCGAGTTGAAAGTACAAATTTGGTCATAATAGTAGGGATGGAACGGATATCCGGCAAATATCGATATCCGGCTGATTTTTCAATATCCGAAACCCCGTCGGATATCCGATTTTAAATACCGGACATCCGATAATTTCATTCTGATATCCGGCCACCAGGTATCCACAAGAAATAATTTTTTGCAAAAAATAATTATCTTTTTCGGACAAAGTGGACACCGCATCCTACACTTTTTTTTCTAATTTTTTTTTTTCTTGGACATATATTGCAGTCAAGTTAGAAAACGAAAAAGTTCCTTCGTGAGAACTATCGCATATCCCTAACTTCAGAGATGAGCTAGAAGATGCAGGTGTATTTACATAGTTTCAATTCACAGAAAGATGCGCCGTATTATTGGCGCCGAGTTGATAAGCATAAACCATTTCTCCAATCTTTTTCCATACACATCCTTCATACGTGTTTTGCAATATGTTCTTTTCATTCCAAGTTTATGATCTGATTAATTCCAGATGCTATATTTGAATGCTTCTCCGTAAAACACGAACCGAAATACTAATAAATAATACTTTTTTATACAACTTGTTAAGAGTTTTAGTTATTCTCACTTTCTCCTTTTTTTCTGACATTTGCTAGCGAGTAAAAAGCAATAAATAGCCAATGCGCACTCCTCAATGCTTTTTTTTTTTGCTCTATCGACGATAATATCCTACCCCTTTATGCTGGGAATGGTATGGTCTTTTTGATTTTTCATTGGCAGAAGTTGAAAGCTGGTATATTTTTTCTGACGTAAAATGAAGTATTGTAATGTTTAGGTCTTTAACGCAGCGCCACAATGTGGAAATATATTTAGCTCTTTAGAATGTCTTGAATCATAATTTTCTCCAATTACAATCCAATTTATAATTTTTAATAATGGCTCATTTAAAATCACCCATTTGGAAGTATTTTAAAATTAATGGAAATGACGAAAGCAAAGCCCTATGTGTTACTTGCTCCACAGAATCGTTTAAAAAATATATTGTGCGCGGCAAAAGCCCAAAATCCTTTTCCACAAAACCCTTACGGAACCATTTAATGAATGTGCATAAGGAAATTCACCGAAGGTTAAAAGACTCACTAAAAGCATCAAATATTGATGAACAAGAAAAAACAATTCATCAAAACAAGAAATGAACGTAGACAACATTGGAATCGACATTATTTGTACCAAAATTGTGGAGTTTAGGTGATCCTAAAGCAAAAGCCTTAACCACAAAAATATGCAAGTACTAATTTTGTTTGTTTATATTAAATATATATTTTAAATATGGTATAGCATAATGTTGATGAATTTTGGGTTCGAAATTTTTTAAGTTTATATTTAAAGATGGAATATTCCGATAGATCCAATTTAATCTTTAATCTTAATTTGATCTTTAAATCCGTAATGTTTTAGGTGCATTACAAAAAAATCGACTTCAATTACATAAAATATTTAAAATAAATCTTTTGTTATTAACAAATGCATCCGGTATAATTTTGTAATCATTTATCAATTATAAACAATGCATGAAGTAAATTGAAAGTAGCATATATTGCATATAGCATATATTATTAAGTATTGCATATATTTTAATCAAATTAAAAAATTCTTATTAAATTTGTTGTCAGTTTTATTAAGTATTTTTTAACACATTTGTCTTAATAAACTAGAAATAAATATCATTAGTTAATGGAATTCCATTGTTTTATTATTTTGACTTCAGAACAATTGCTGTGTGTTTTTCGGGTAAAAGCAATATAGGATATTTATGCAGACTTGAGGAAGATTATCTTATGTTTACATTACATGATACAAGGTAAGAAGAAGTTGAGTAACAATTTACAAACGTATTTCTGAAATATTTTCATCACATTGCAAAATGTTTGGTACAATTTTAAGTAACACACAAACTAAATGGTGATGAAGTTTCAAAATTGTTCAGCAAGTGTAGGTATTGGCATCACTAAAACATCGTTTCATCAACTAAAGTTTAAATAAAAAAATTTAACTCAGTGGGGCGATAGCCCGTGTGGACCAAGGCCTGCTGGGCCCAGCTCAGCTTTCTTGACTGTGGCATTTGTGTGTCACATAGCAGATGTTCCCCTCAGACGGTCATTCTGACGCCGAACCCCAGTGTTTAGTTCCCAAGCATGCATGATCCTCCTCAGTTTATTTCTTTCAGGTATAAACAGCTAAGTCAACCTTGCCCAGTCCGCGAATCAAATCATGGACCTGTGGCATGCAGTGCGGTGCGCTAACCACTAATTATAATTTACTTGATACTTCATATCATGACCATTTTTTTCGTATATAGCATATCGTATAACTATCGTTTTTAGTATATAGACCAAATATCCGGCCGGATATCCGGTGAAATCCGTTTCGGATATCCGTATCCGGTAGACATGGTACCCCGGATATCCGAAATCCGGCAAAACTCACATCCGTTCCATCCCTACATAATAGTCTTTATAACGATAATTCTTTTTAGTTTATAACCTTGCTTGATAATAAGGGTTCGAGAGTGATGAAGTATGAACTTATGTTCTATGGTGTGTTTGAAAATCAATAATCCAATACATATTGCCTTTCTAACTTTCTAAATGCAAAGTTATTTTTGAATTAGGAAATCTAAAATAGTAGGATATACAACCCTAATTACAACAAAAACTTTCCAATAAATACAATTGTTTGAATTGAATAGTTAACCCCTCATCATGTGATGTACAGCTTACCAATGTAAAAAAAAAAATCTTCCCTAGTGCCAACCTCATTTGATCCAGGCGGTATTAAGTTGGAATCCTCACATTTAACATTCCGTTTTATCGAGCGCACCTCAGGTGCATCCCTACATTTTCCCCTCCTCTGCCTTTATTTTTTATTGAATTACTTGTGATACGATTTTTGAATAAATTTTACTATTTAAATAGATTGTTTAATACTTTATATCTCCAAAGAATCTTAAATCGGAAACAATCAACTATTTAAACTAGAATAAATTTCATTTGGCTTTTAAAAAATTGGAAACACCTCATAGGTGCAAAGCGACTAACCATGTGGGAAAGCATCACGCGACTAACGGAAGGTTAAAATCGTGCAACCATTAGTGCGACGTATCACGTCATTGCTAAATAAGAAAACATCGTGAAATGAAAATACTTCAAGAATATCGTAAAAATTATTGTATTAGGATGTAGTTTACACATTTCTTTTTAGTCATTCTGTTCCTTAATGCAAGAGCTAGCAATGTTTTAAAAAAACTTATTAAAATGTGGCAATATATAAGTAGGGATATCTTTCTTTACATTATTTATGGTTAGAAAACAGCTAAGTTAAGTGTATTTTAAATAGATGAATTATTTTGAGATACTATGTGAACTATTAGGCAATAACGGTGAAGTGGCTGGGTTAAGAAGGATTTGAATGGTTGAGAGTACAAACAAACCAACCTTAAAGGCAAAGAAAGGGGAAATATATACGAGATAACAATAACCTCCAAATCACAATGGCAAGTGATTCAAAACTTAATTCCATGTCAAGTAATTTGAGACGATCCTTTACACAGAAGGTCTGTAAAAGCTGAGTCGAAATCACTATGTCGAGGGTTTTCTGTTACAAGGAATCGTCAAGCATTGAAAACAATAACAAATATAAATTACGAAGTAAAAATATATTACCTAATCTTGTAGATAGATAATGCGTTGCAAGTAAAAACAAATATATCATGAACTTTTACAATATTTAACTCGAACGACTTACTTCGCTAAACGACAACCTTAGCACAATAACGTCAATCACTCCCAAACCAGAACAAACCTACCATGGGGGATGGGGTGGGGAGATAAACGCAAACACCTTTGGCAAACGAAACCATCACAGAGCAAGCCTAACAACCATCAAATGAGCAGCTTATCAACAAATTTCAAAAATTTGCAATGGTAGTAAGCTTGATACCCTTCATAACCAGTGGATTAAACAAGAACGTAATGAATCTCATTTTAAAATTGAAAAGAAGAAAACATGGTTTGGTTGGTTGGTTTGTACGCACGACATATTTTTGTGCACAATAACGGTTTATCAGGATGGATCTACAACTTACGTGGATTCCGAACCACAACCAACATAGGCGCCTAACCCAGGATTCGAATTCGGCACCTTTAGCATGCGAGGCCAGAGCGCTAACCAAACAGCCATCAGGTGGATTTGGATTGGTACGATCTTTATGCGCCATGAATATTTGGATACATGTTAGTTTCTCAACGATTATTTCACAAATAAACCATTAAATAACATATAAATAAAAAATAAAGGATTTTGCTGACACTAACCCTAATACTAAGTTTCATCAACGATAGAGAATACTAAACCAACAACTGTAGAATTTAGTGCAATTTTACGTCAAAAGCAGAAATACCAATACGATCAAATAACTTTCATTCACATTAGTTAAGACCCCCAAGAACAAACACCTTATTTCTCCAATTCAGTTTTCAAACAATATTTGAAGTATAAAATAAGATGGATATAAAATAACTTATAAAAACAAAGTTTGCATTATAAATCCTTAAGATGCATTGGCAATTTTTATATTCGTTAACACAGGCGTCGATTCTGTAAATAGCGTGTGCTTGGTATTTGCATCTAATTTTAAATATCAAAAGCACTTCTATCAGCAAAATGTGCAACAACTACGTTTAAAAATTTATTTAATAAAAATGAACATGCATTTATGCTCTCATATCCAAATATCACTTATTTTTTCTTATTAAACAGGGATGAGTTTGGTAAAAAATCAAAAAGCTGAAAACAAAACTCCAAACGTTTTATGCGTAAAACACATTTTAAGCTATACTTAAAAAAAATTGTGCTTTTCCATGTGCGTTTATAACACTGCCCCTTTTCGGTATGTCCGTGAGACTATACCATGTTTAGAAACAGGCCGAATATAATTTAACCTAGTTTTCTAAATTTTTAAGCTACATTTTAAGTACTAAAATCTTTACATTTAAATTTTTATTCCTGCCGTTCAGCTTGTTCAATAAAATAAAAAGCAACAAACAATTTTACATACAATTGCAGTTAAAATAACAACTTTGAACATAGTCCCAATTAAAAAATTTGTAAAGAAGCTAATTTTCAGAATATTTTTATATCATTTTTATACAAAATGATATAAAATTTTTAGTATAGATTCATATGAAACGACGAAATCGATCCTTAAACATGCACTAATCACGGATATAGCGGCTATCGCATTTACGGAAGTCTAGACGAATGGCTACAAAACGGTGTTGAAAATCTCAGTAATAGCCCGTATTGTATTAGAGTAAACCTCGGCGAAAATGACCATCACTCTAACGAAAGCAACAGCGCTTGCAATACCGGCGAAAATCTAAATATCAGCCGAAATGAAAATCGCAACAACGTGCGTATCGGCGATAGCGTCCACGATATCTGCACAAGTTTCGGTAATATCGACATTTTCTTGGTAATACTAGTGCAAATTTCGGTAATATCGGATGTTATCTAAGTACGGCATTCCCTGAAAACAACTCTCAAGCCAATTGAAATATCAAAGTTAGAACCTAATATACCGGAGCAACTCTCAACAATAACGCTAATGTATGGGCGTAACATTCGACGAAAATTACGATCACAAAATCTCGCGATATCGCAATTCATCACGGTAATATCAACATTCTTTCGGTAACATCGGTGGAAATCTCAGATATTACAACAGGGTAGCACTCAACGAAAATGCTCATCCATAAACGTAAATATCAGCGTTATCGCCGAAGATACCGGTCAATTCTCAGCAATAAAATTCCGTGGATGTCAGACTTGGAAGCAAGCGCATTATTAGTATACGTTAATCGCATGAAATCGTAAGAAGGAATTTACATTTTGAGCAGAGAAAAAATGACACAAAAGGATCAAATTTTGGCGCAGTTGGAAAGGCACAAAATGTGAGTTTGAGCCCCAATCTGACTAAAAAATTGTATTTCAGTGGATTTTTGTACTAGGAGCAGGAATAAGGCAGGAATGTGATGCGACCTCTGAGCGATAGGTTTCCCGATCATTCGGAAGTGAAGCTGATTCGAGGTTCAGCCTTAGAAAAAAAGTTATTTTTCCGTGGGATAGAAAAAGCGGGAAAACACGGATTTTTTTCAGGAATTAGAAAAGCGGAACTTTCTTTGAAAAAGCGGAATTCTTTTTTTTCTAAAAAATTAAAAAAGCGGAATTCCGCCACATGGCGGAAGAAACTCATCCCTGATTAAAGTAATTTATTATTTATTTAAAAAAAAAAAAAAAAACGGCAACAAGAAAGAATTTTAACAATGGTGGGTTCAAAGCTTTTTTTAATACGATTGGATGACGACATGTTGGTTTATTAGTATTCCGTAAAAGCAACCTTTTAATGACAGTTATAACCGCAAAATTTGATAGAATGCATCGTCATCGACATGATCAGCTAAGTTTCAGCCCAATTGGATGACAGCAAGGAGGTAAATTAGGCATCCGCAGATTTGCCCTACATCGACTAACACACAAAATCGAAGTTAACATAAAGGATTTAAAAATAAAAATTAAAAGTCGTAAATTTGGATGCATTTGGCAGCAAGAGTCTCGATATGGTTAGTAGCGCAAAAAATTATAACTAAACTAAAAATCAGCGAGTACTTACAAAGAAAGATCCTAATGCAATTGTTTTTACGCTTCACCTTTTATAATTCGTAATGTCCGAACAACCGCATTGGAACGGTGTTACCGTTTCATATTGCAGAAATATTTTGAATTATTAGTTTTTTGTTTTAATTTTAGCAGATCTATATATTTTTACACTGAACGCGGTTGCAACAATAAAATAAGTTTCAACAAATCGAAATTTAAGTTGACAACGGTGATCTTCACTTACCAGCCATGAAATCCTTTAGAAGGGCAAAAGGCTCATACATTTTAATATTCAAAATAGACATGCTCAGGAAAAACAGTTTCATAGATGCTTCATTTCATCATGAATAATTTATTACTACGATGATCCTCACAATTCAGAATTACATTATTTATTATAAATACTTTTCAACTACGGAAAGAGAAAATAAAGGGAAATAAATATGAAAGTTTTTTGTTTTTTTTTAATTAGATCAAATTTTTTTTTTCTCTATGGAAGTTTCTGAAATACACACGCAAAGAAAAAAAGGAAAAACAAATGTTCTTTCAAGAACTTTTCAAGAGCCCTCAAAAATTAAAAAACTTTCAAGGACCTTCAGGTTAAAAATAAGGAGTTTTCAAGGGCCCTTGGAGACATTAAGCAAAAATAAGGAGTTCTTAAGGACTTTCCAAGAACTGTACGAACCCTGTCGAAGTAAACAAGTTTTTTTTCATACAATAACATTTAAAATTGTATTTTTAAAGAAGGATTATACAGACATTTTGTTACCATATTTTAATATGCATTAATCAAAATTTTGGGAAAGAAAGAAAGGGGAAAAAAAAAAAAAAAAAAAAACGGAAATGTACTTGTACACGAAGATAAATCGATTAGATGGTAGATAGCAATTTGTGCAGCTCCTTTTATTTTCCCCATGGGTGAAAACAGTAAAAAAAAATATATATATATATATATATTAGGGTGGTCCTTATTTTTCAACTTTCAAATTTCTTTTTCTCACCCCCCAATTTTTTTCCTTTGGCTATAAAAATGTTATTAAGACCAATTTTTTTTAAATTAAAAATAATTAACCCGTGCTGCAACGAGCTTGAAGTTCGCATCCTGTAGCTGTATTTTACTATATTGCGCAGGATGGTCCTTATTTTTCCACTTTCAAAATTCTTTTTTCTCAACCCCTAAATTTTCCCTTTGAATATAAAATATTATTTAGACCATTTTTTTTAAAATTAAAAATGATTAAAACGTTCCCAAACGAGGTTCAAGTTTGCATCGTGTAGACGCATTTAGCAGCTATACGCAATGTCACTGACCCTTTTCCTTTTTCACGTTTATGGAAACACCGTCGGCTGTCAGACACTAAGAAATTATTGCAAAATGACATAACCCCACCGGATTTGAAGGGGATGTAATTTGAGTACACCACAGCGAGGCAAAGGGGATGGCAGAAATGTAAGCAAGTGCTTTCTCGCCCTCTCACATTTCAGTTCAGTGTTAGTTTCCATTTGACGTTGTTAGTTTGTCGCTTTTCTCTCTCTAAACTATGGCGAGCAGTTTGAGGAATAGTAGTGGAAGCATTTATTCAATTGGCAAAGTTAATCATCAGATAATAGGAAGCAAGTTGCCATCAAACCAACAGGTTTTATCAGTCTTGTTTTACAACCGCTGAATTTGACTATCAGTGAGAGTGCGAAATTAGTCGCACAGGAGTGCCTTATATTTTGGGCGAAAGCTAGAATTCCTACAAGAGCTTTACACCATTGTGAAAAGAAAATTACAGAACTGCATTCAGAGTGGCGCAATCTGCAAAAGAATTCCCATAGATTGACAGATGCTTCCAGAGAACGAGAACAGCAGTTTTCTCAGAATTTAAATGATTTATTTGATATTGCTCATGCGAATGCCTTAGAAATGATTAAAATAAACGAGGATAATCTAGAGCATCCGATTTATTTTTAATATATTTATTATTTTAGATAAGAAAATTGAGGATTTTATATCGGCCAAAAATTTGAACCTGTTTAAGAAGCTTAACATTAATTCAGATTTTTTAAAAGTATCGCCCATCTCTTGGGAATCAAATACTTCTTACCAAAATGCCAAAGATATATTAAAAAAATCTGCAAGTAGTAAATGACACTACAGAAAGAGGAGTAAAATTGATGCAACAAAAAGAATTTTTTTTGCGATGAGTGAACGACCACCGCAAGCAGTACCCTGATTGTAAAAAAGAGACATTAAAACGAAAATACCAGTAAAAATTGATAAAATTTTATTGGATGAATGTTAGATTTTATTTATTTGTTGAAATGTATTGTTATTGTGTAATGTTTTTTATTTTATTTACGAGAATAATTTTTTCCCCCATTTTTGCCTTTTTAGTGCCCAGTATACCAAACTTCAATTCAATGTTAATCGGATTGTATTTAAATAAAATTTTTAACATTATCATAATAGATCATTAACGAAAAAATTAAGGGGGGTTGCGAAGAAATCGGATAATTTTATTTTTTTTACCATTTTTTCCAACTTGAGGCTCATTGCGGCACGGGTTAATATTAATTTATCGGTATGAAATTTGGTGTACTATTAAGATAGGCCAAAAGGAAAAAAATGAGGGGGTGAGAAAAAAACCGGACGAAATTTCATTTTTTACCCCATATAAGGACCACCCTAATATATATATATGCAGCGTTATTTTGAACTACAAAAATATCTGAATACGAATATATTTTTTATACTAATGTGTGTACAGAACAGTGGTGCAGGATTTTTCCAAAGGGGTGTTCCAGGCAAGTTTATTTTGATAAAACCCCGCAAAGACTATTAAAATTAATAAAATTGTAAAAAGAAGTGGAAATTTTCAGAAGAAAAAAAAGTGGAATTCAGCATAAAAATGAAAGGTTTTAAACCATTTTCAATCAATTTGCTTTCAGCGGGTGCTTTTTACACGTTAAAAGAAAATATCACGAAATATCTAATTTTCAGGACGCAGATGTGCGTTAAAAAAAAAAATTACTCAACTTCTTAGAAGAAAACTTGGAATTTGTAAGAAATTCCCCGACTTTTCTAGGAGTTTTCATTCCCCCCCCCCCCCCGAGAATTCCAGGTGCGTGGTAAATAATTACCATATTATACATTCGATTTAGAAAATAGTATTTATAAACAAAATATTAAAATTTAATACGATTTGAATGTTTACATAAGTACCAACAACTGCTATTAATTATTTTAATTAATGTCAAATTTTATTTATAAATATATTATGTATATACATGGAGGGAAAAAAAACAAAAACACTTTAAACATATTTTTAGAGAATTCAAACACTTGAAAATGAAAGATTTCTTTTCAAGCACTTTTCCAAGGTTTTTTAAAAACGTACAAAACATGTTATAGTAAAACTTTTAAGAATAACTTCACAATGAATAATAATTACCTTCCATGTGTTCCGGATTACTTGGGTAAATTTCGACTGGATTTGGGGAAAGTTGGTAAGTTAAAGTTTCTGGGGGGATAGAATTTGAGCTGGCATTGCTGCTAGCAGCATCAGTGGGCGAGGAAGTAGCAATTCCAGTTGACTCGTCCATATCTGGAAATACTACTTGGACCTTAGAATTTCTGTCACCTGAAATAAATATTAAAGATGCTAAAAAGTTGGATTAATCACAAGGTAACAAAAAAGTATTCCAAAAATGAATAAGACCAAGGCGTTATTAAAAGGAAGCAGAAAAGACAAATTAAGAAGGTACCTTTAACACTCGTAAGTGAGGATCTATTTGAGTTTTGTTACCATTCTTGTTTTAACTTTTAACCTTAGCATAGATTTATACTAAACTCCAACTTAACTAGAGATCAGTAACAGGCGTAAACCGGTTTCAGCGGCAGTGTGATTCCATTCTTATGTGACGTCATCGAACTGCAGGGTGGTAGGATGAACCATGTTGACACATTTGGCGGGATTATTGCAAAAATTTCTTGCCTAATTAAGTAAACATTTGAAAAAAGAAACCCATTTTTGGGTGAGGGAATCGATGCATTTTCGCCGTATTTTTTCTGCACTGCGAAAAAGTGCTCGTTGGAAAAGGATACTTTTTTGAAAGAAAATTAATACATGAAAATGGGTATTTTGTGAAGTTTTTTTTTTTATGGTAAAGGAGTTTATTACTGTTTCGTAATATTTTAGTTAAAACTTAAAATATTCGTTATCTAATACGTTTTGCTAAAATCTCAAGCTCTATTCAATCACTAAATCTGCAGTTGAAATTATAACTAAAATTGTTTGTGCATTTCGAGTATTTTACCTGCTAACAGCTTAAAAACTGTTTTTTTTTTATTTGGAAACCAAATTTTTTACTTAAATATTACAAATTTGCTTTCAAGATTGCCAAGTAAAACCACTGTTAAATTTTTTAGAGCAAAACTCAATAATTTAAATGAAGAATTCTCGCATTGAAATATTAATTTGTAAAGTTATCAACAGAACTCTAATATAAATTTCGATAATCCATTCAATTTTCCTGGCAACTTTTAATAAGTAGATTTAGCGTCACATTGAAAATGACAAATAGTAAATGACTGTATCAATTGGATAGCATCAAAACTGGATATTTTAAAAGATTCTTGAAATATTTACATTGTTTGAAAGCTATTAAAAAAATATTTTTACGTTAAGTGTCTTTATGTTGCCTTTTACACAACAGTAACATAACAAAAAACATTCATCACTATTCTATTCGCATCGGATTCAAAGGTTGGCCTTTTTGGTGCTTTGTAAATACATAGCTTGTATTTGAATTCATTATTAAATGTAAAAAATACAGATTTATGAATAATTTCTAAATATGTTGATGAAGAATCACTATTAAACTTGCAGCTTTTGTGCTTTAACAGGTTGGACACAATATTCAGGAAAACAAGTTCCCTGGTTTCCCATGACAGGTTTCTAAAAAATTCCCTGATTTTAGGGGAAACTTTTTTTCAAAATTCCTTAGGTTTTCCAGATGTCTAGACACCCTTATCAAATAGAACATGTATGCAGTTTTTTAAAAAATAGTTTCGCTAGTAAGGAAAAATTTAAATTATTCCGTAACATTAAACTTCGAATGGCTTATCGCCGACCAAACAGTATAGTGGTTAGCGTGCTAGCTTCTAGATCGCGAGTTCGAGTACCGTGTTAGGCATGGGTGTTTGTAAATGTATGTTGGCTTGTCTAATGACGAATGTTTCGGCTATAGCTCTCGTGTTGCTGACGGCGCCAGATAATCTGAAAACAACCAACCAATCTAATGGCTTACCACCTACAAATCTCCATTTAAATAGTGCCAATATATGGATGAACGTGCCGTGCCTTAAACAGGGGTCAAAGTGACAAAATAAGAATATATAGGATTTTTTAAAAAAAAATATAGGACAATTTAAAACATCAAATAACTGCACACAGTTGCTACTGAACTTAAAAATTAACTAGTTATACATTTATAAACTCGTTATATTGTATTTAAAGGAATAGAAAACACACATTTAAAAAAAAGAAATCGCCTGATCCTGAATATGTCATCCGTTATTGCCTCAATATTCCATCACTAAATCAATATATTATTTGCAATCTTGAGTCTTTTGCTCCCAGTATCTATAATTGCTCCAATTTCTTTAAGTATTTTCTTTTTATCCCTGTTTGCAGTCTTTTATTGGTTCAGATTTACTGTTCAGTGTCGGTTGGATTGGCGCCGAAAAGTGGGAGATTTAGCGCCGAATGCGGCGAACCGGGGACTTGGTTTTCCGGAAACCCTAATGACCGTTTGGATTTGACATCACAACGTATTGACGTCATTTTCAATTTTGGCGACTTATGAAAAAATCGTGGCTAATATTCCGAATCCGGTACGGATTCTGCGCCAAAAAATGGCAGCCAGTCACTTTTTTAAGAGCAAGAGAACTACCTATGGTTGCCCTAATTAGGCGCCGTTTGATGTAAGCAATTCGTGGGGCAGAATCCGTATCGGATTTGGAATAAAAAAATCGTCATCCGACATCATACAGTAAATCTTAACCCTTTTGTTTCCTTCATCAATTATTGATTGAGCACTCAAAATGTTCTTTAGTAGCCCTGCAAGTTAATCACAAGTCGTTTTTCTCGAGGCAGAGTTATGTTTCTGCATCTCTCCCTCTGTATTATGACCAATTAATTTACTTCGTTGGAAGAGAAAACAAATCAGAAATTTAAGACCGCGTACTATGGAAAAGTTCACATGTTTACATTTTACAACTTCCGCTGTTCCGATGGAGTTGAGTTGCAGGTTATGCAGCACGTGACGTCACAAGAGATAAAATGCTGCTGTTAAAAGCATCGATTTTGGCAGGTGTTTTTCACCTACGATCGCGGCAAAGAATCCGAAATATAAAAAATGGCAACGAACGGCGCCCGTTATTACGAATTTGAAGAAAATATAGATCGAATCAATATAGAAATATAGGACGTTTTTGTCGATTTAAAAAAAAATATAGGATTTATAGGACGTCTGCGACCCCTGTTTAAACGATAAAAAATGTCCCTGATTTTCATGAAATTTTAAAAGGTTCCCCGACATTTCCAGAATCAGAAAGCTCCACGACATTTGCCGGTTCTGTGGCAACTGTTTAAGCAGCTTCGTTCAAGTAAACATTGGCGAAGTGAATATTAACGTGCAAATTCGAGTGACGTCAGGGAAATAGCTCGGCCTAAGCATACAATTCGCTAATTCTCTTAAAATATTCTTGGTCAGGAAAGTAAAATATTAAAACTCAAAAGCATTTATTTTCAACACATTTTGTAAGTTTAATACAAAACCATTTGATCAGGTTATTATTATTACTAGAAAACGTACGAGTTTGCCAGAACTATAATCTTTCAGCGGAAGGATCAATACGATCCATCCTACAGAGTAATCAGTGTAGTCTAGTTAAGTTGAAGTTTAGTATAGTTAAGTTGGAGTTTAGTATAGTTATTAAGATATACATAAATATAAATTTTGACTGTTGATTCAAATTTTTGTTATTATCCTTTGAAAGTTTGTTGAGTGGAGTATTCAAAAACATATTATAAAGAAAAAAGCAAGATAGCATAGAAATGCAAAAATAATTGTAAGCATAAAGAAGGTAAGTGTCCATGAGGGAGAAACCTTGCGCTAGTTCCATGCAAGGAACTTGCTGCACTGTTTCCACTGCATATGCAATTTTGCTCGTGGAGGGGTAGTTGCAATTTTCTCACAATAGAATTCTTACATAGGTGTGTCCACAACAATGGCGTGCAACTGCGAAAAGGAAATGGAGTCTCTGGAGAAAATAGGCAGTAATTTTGCTTTTAGATAATAATGGCAATATTTAAAAAAAAAAAAAAATTATTCAAGGTTTTTAGAAGAACATGATGGATGATAATAATTTATTTAGAAGACAAGATTTTAGGTAAAAATACACCGTATAAAGTTAATTGGCAGTTCACTGAATATTTTATAACATTCTAATAATTTCCTGTAATTCGGACCAGATAAAAACTCTCAATGAGCATTAATTTTCATTATATCTAGTCAAAACATCATCATGGTATATTTTCTAACGCTGCATAAAGAAAATGATGCATGATAAAGCATGAAGGAAATTGTTTTGCCATATGGGCAGAATGAATTAAACTGTGCCTTTTCAAACTATATTTAACCTTATATTTGATACGAACGTATCTTAGTATTTTAATTAATGAAATCCATGCTTGAAAATTAACTCGTTAAACATTTATATAATCGTTATATTGAATTTAAGAGAATAGAAAACACATGATTGAAAAAAGGGTTAAAATGCGTTATGCGCCTCCCATTTTAGCGACTTTGCAAAATGCCGCCAAGTTGCATTCACACTACTACTGAATTGAACTACAGGTTTGCCAAAATGTAATGGAACCATATAGGTGCCGGGATACCATACTTAGCGCAAAATCACAGAGGGGGGGGGGGGGGGGGCAGCGTATAGCGCATTTTAACCAAAAAATGAAATCGCATGATCCTGAATATGTCATCCATTTTTGCCTCAGTATTCCATCCCTAAATCAAGTTTCATAAATTACATTATTTGCAATCTTGAGTCTTTTGCTTCCAGCATCTATAACTGCTGCATTTTATCCCTGTTTACAGTCTTTTGTTGGTTCAGATTTGCTGTTTAGTGGATGGATTGGTGGCGAAAAGTGGGAGATTTAGCACTAATTGTGACGAAGCGGGACTTGATTTTCCAAAAACCCTAGAGACCGTTTGGATTTGACAACACAACGCATTGACGTCATTTTCAATTTTGACGACTTTTATGAAAAAATCGTGGATAAAATTTCGTATCCGATACGGATTCTGCGCCAAGGTGATTTTCACCAAAAAATGTCCGCCTCGCCATTTATTTATAAGCAAGAGAACTGCCTATGGTTGCCTTGATTTGGCACGGTTTGATGTAAACAATTCATGGAGCAGAATGCGTACTGGGCGGAATGAAAAAAATCGCCATCCGACACCGTACAGTAAATCTCGACCCTTTTGTTTCCTCCATCAATTATTGACTGAGCATCCGAAATGTTATTTAATATAGTCCTGCAAGTTAATCACAATTTGTTTTTATCCATTTTTTCTGAGGAAGAGTTTTGTTGCTGCATCACTCACTTACTACGTTGGAGGAGAAAATAGATCAGAAATTTAAGACTGCGTACTATGGAAAAGTCCACATGACTACATTTTACAACTTTCGCCGGTCCAGTAGAGTTGAGTTGTAGGTTATGCAGCACGTGACGTCACAAGAGATAAGACGCCGCCGTTACAAACATCGATTTTGTTAGGTCTTCTTGATTTCCAACGATCGCGCCAAAGAATCCGAAATATAAAAAATGGCAACGAACGGCCCCGTCATTACGAATTCGAAGAAAATATAGGTCAAATCAGTATAGAAATATAGGACAATTGTAAAATATAGGATGCTTTTGCTGATTTTTTAAAAAGTATAGAATTTATAGGACATCTGCGACCCGTTTATAGAATTCGAAATTTAAAATTAATTATTTGTAATATTAGAACTGAAAAAAAAAAAAATAATAATTTTCTCTGCATTAGATGACGCCTCACACATTTATATTCTCTTCTACTTAGGTTATTTTTCAGAAATAAACAGTCAAAATATTGATTCGGAAAATTTTACAAAAATCAAAAATCTGCACTAAAATTATTATATTTGATCTCTTTTTAAGTTGTATAATATTTAACCAGTTATAAAATATAAGTAGCATTACTTTTATAACTTTTCATTTTAAATTTAAAGTCATTAAATAATTTTCAGCACGGTTTTACACCTCAGTCTGTGAATCTTAGTTTATATTGGCATGTATCCGGAAAACTTTCAATATAAATATGCTGTAGTAATTTTCTGTATCTAAACAAATCTAGCTTCTTTAAATTGTATAAGAAAGAGTTTCATGACAGAAATTCCATTATACAAAACACCCGGAAATCATGTTCCAGCAGACAGTTTTCCCAGAAAAGTCTAATATATACAGGTAATTCTTCTGAAACAAGCAACATTTCAATAATAAATTATTTTTTTTAAAAAAAGGTTGCCATAAATATATGTTATATATTTTTTGTTTTTCTTTAGGCTTCATACTACAAGAAAAAAATATCAGCAGTGAAACATTTTTAAAATTGAGAATAGGAAAAAATATTAAAAAATAAAAGTTCTGTAAAAAAAATTAGTTATTTAAATATTAGAAAAGAAATTGTGCCAAAACCGAGTCCGATTGTTATCCATTCAGCTATATCTGTGTTGTCAAAACATCCTTCCATTTCTCTGTTTATAGTGAGGTTTCTGCCAAATACTTGGTGTTGGTTTGTTAGACAGTTGAATATCCCGTACAGGTTGGCACGATTTGCGAGAAACTCGCAAAACTGATTTCCGCTGCTGTGTTTCAAGTCAAGTTGTTTCAGATCAAGTGACGTCACATTCAATTCGAGCCGAATGAAACGCTTTTTTTTTAAATGCCAAAACTAACAAGCAAACTTAGATTGCAAAAAAAAATTAAAAAAATACCACAGTGAGCAGAAAACTTTGTGTTTATCTTTTCAAAACATTTAGAATTGAATAATAATAATAATAATAAAAAAAAAAATTGCGTGAATTGTCCATTCATAAAATCTGCTGTTATTTATGTGAAACAGTTATTTTAAATGTTTGGTGGCTGCAGATATGCATGTATAAAAATAAATAAATTCCAATTCGTGCAATTTAACACTAGAATACTAAGTAAGCAGCTCAGAAACGTGTAGGTAGTAACATGCATCTTTTATTAAAGTAAGCATTCTAACGGTAATGACCTCGCCATAAAATTCTACAATATGCTGTAACCCATTGCATACAGGGTTCACATTAGTTTTCAATACCCATAAGGTTCAATCCTAGTAAATATCATCAGTAATAGGGTATTTGACAAATTTTAAATTTTTTTTTAAATAAAACGTATGCACAAAATAAAAGACCCCCCCCCCCCCTCAAAATAATATTGCAAAACGCTAAAAATTGCATTCCAAAATGCGAGCAGAAGCCCCGCCCCTAGAACGCTGCTCAAAAACCAATCGAACTGTGTGACGTCACTCTTGCATAAACAGCATCGTGATCGCGAATAAGTTTCAAGCCCGCAATGTGTTTTTCTTTTGATTTCGTTCCAAGAAATGTCTCACCGAAATTGGTGTTGTGCAGTGCCCCATTGTACAAGTACTTCAATTAAAACTCTAGACAAGTTGTTTATACATGTGCACAGGAAAGCAGATATACAAAAAAAGTGGTTAAATCTTGCAAGAAGAGAATCAACTAAGTTTTCACCACACACGATTCACTTCTGAGAAGATCATTTTGATGCAAGTAATACTTTATTTAACTCTTTTAAATGTTTTAACTACACAATATTAAGTTTAAGTACACATGCACTATTAAAATATCGATTTTTTTTTGTAAAATCGAAGTAATTATTTTGTTTATGATTAGTTTTGACAATTTTTTTTTTTGTCAGTCATATTAAAGGTTTTTTTTTTAATGATAGTCTTGTGTTCCTATTCACCTCAATGCATTATTACTTTTTTTTTTCTACTTGTAAGTGTTTGAATAATATCAGACGTAAATTAAACAAGTGTTCAGATTCATCCCTTTCTGCGACGTGAATCGGAACATAAAAAATCAAAATAAATGAAGTTATGTTTTTCCCAACATTTTGGGCTTTATCATCATAGAAGAAGGCAAGACTCGTGTTCTAAAGTCAAAAATAAATTCATTAACGATATTATTACACCCGATTTTTACTTTGAAAGTTGAAAAGTGTTCCCATTCATTCCATTTTACAGTAGGACAATTACCGCCTACTCGGACAATTATTTTAATCATTATTTTTTTTTATCCTAATGTTTTTATTATTATTATAACTGTGAAAATGTTGTCGCTTTACTAATTATAAGAACTGTGATAATTATTGATACTTACACATGTTTTAACATTTCTAAACTCTGCAGAATAAAATTCTGGGCTTGATTTGAAAAAGAATCCCACCCATAAAGCATCTATTTTGGGTAAATTCAAACTGTCTGCCTTTAGAAAACCCATCTTCCATTGTTCCTATAAAGCTTCTTTAAGTAAATATTTCCTAAAAGTCACCTTCAATAGTCATAATTTATCATAAAGTAGGAAAAGAGATGAACCAAGTTTTAAAATAAACGTATTAGCTGTTTGTTTACAAGTGGACAACAATGACGTTACACTCTGCAGAGAAGTTTATCCCGAGAGTTTCTGATCACGTGACGATGCGCTCAGAAAACCCAATTTACAATTCAATTTCTAAAAATTGCAATCATTTCGAGTTAAAACGGCTTGTATTATTATTTCGTTTAATACTATATATATGCCGCATTTGATAATTATTTGTTGATGGTGTCAAATACCCTATTGATTAGGATTGAAAAAAATTGCAACTGAAAATTAAAAGTAGATGCCAGGCTGGCATGTCTACCAAACAGCACCTAGAGCTAGAGCACTAGTAATTTCAAAAAAAAAAAATTATATATATATAAAATTTAATTTTTTAATGGAATGGCCAATAGTTATTAAATTCCTAAGAAGAATAATTTCTGAACTCTTTAAACTGTTTGGTACTCGGCAAAAGCAATTTAATTTTAGAATTCGCTAAGTACAGCAAGCAAATTCTCAGAAAATGTGATGTCTCAAGTTATCTAAACCGCCATGAAAAATGGAAAAATATTTTACCTAAGACTATAAGAATATAATATAGATACAGTTTTGTGATTCCCGTTGAATATAGTCAAAATACTGAGAGGTAGACTTTTAAGTAAAGCAAAGCTTCAGTGGTAAACATAAACAAGTTGCGATAGCTGTGCTATATAATAGTAAATTGTGGGTCGAAACCTATTTGTCGGTAGGAAATAGTTCATAATTGCGAACATTTGCTAGTCATGAGTTGGTGTTTAGAAACAAATCCAGGTAGTCTCTGATTTGCGGATTTCACATACCTTCCGATCCCACACATTTTCAGGATACAGGGTTCCTATTTTTAATAGAAGAAAAAAATTCCAAGGGCCTTTTTAAGAAAATTGAAGGATCATAAAACTACATATTTTAGATAAAAAAATACAAAACGGAGGCAGAGATCACTGGTGGTTACTTGAAAATTCAAGGACCTTTAAGGATCTTATCCTTTTTTCAAGGATCAAATTTCATCAAAAAAATTTCAAGGACTTACCAGGACCATGGCAACCCTTGGATATGTCCCCTATTGGTTTTGAAAGTGTATCATTTTGAGCATAGGTTGATATTGTTTTGCGTTTAAAATCCCAACAATATGCAGCGATTTTTTAAGAAGTTGCAGCCTTTAGCTCAGATAAGATACAAAGAAAAGTGAACAATAAGTAGGGGGATTGATGTGCCAGATACATTTGATGCTTTTTGAGTCAAACCACGCCAAGGCACTAGCTTGATTTCACATTTGGATAAATTTATACATCGTTCCAGGCAGCAAATTAAAAAAGAGCAAAAGCAGTAGAGGTTAACCATTGGTTACCAAAATAAATGTCAAGGAAAGGAAGTCGCTGAAGGAGACTTAATAATCAACTTAAATTGACAATATTGAAAATAATGTAAACAAAATAATAAATTGTAGTTGAAATTAATTATACTAGGGGGCTCCGCCCCCTGCTTGCCAACCCCCAGGATTGCTACGCAATTCCCTTTTGTTCGCGAACCAGGATCGTTTCGCTCGCTTCAAAGCGAGGCATTTAAAATATGCCCTAGCAAAAAGCTATTTCAGTTGCATAATCAATAAAAACCTTGAAGAGTGATATTGTGCCATGAAATTGAAAAATTGTGGTTTATCCGGAATGCTGAAATTTTTACTCAATCTACTGTGAATTTTCATCATAGAAATCTTAATATTCTTAATGGAAATTCCATGCTCAGTTTTTATAGGTGTATATATATACGGAAAACGTTCACATATAAAAATGGATAAAACTTTAAAGTACGGTACGAATTCTGCACCAAGAATTGTTTACATAAAACCGCGCCAAATTATGGCAACTATAGGCAATTAACTTGTTATTAAAAATAAAGGGCGTCGGCTAACATTTGTTGGCGCAGAATTCATACCCGACTTGGAATTTTAGCCGACAATTTTTCGGAAATACCTGGTTTATAAAGAATTTTAATCCAAAAGAAATGTACACATGTTGCATCTATTTATTCCGGCATCAACGTAAATATTAAATCAATACGGTTTAAATAGGCAATGATTTGTATCGGTAATAAGAAAACAAAATATAGCGAATTCAAGTTGATGGCTACTACCAGAAGTCAAATTTCAAAAGATATATTGTGATTGGCTGGATTGCTGAATTTGGAAATTCGTGTATTAAGCACATTTAGAAGATTTGTGATTGGTTATCTTTGGGAGGCACGCAAGAGAATTATATATATAGATGGATGTGAAAGGATAGCAAATGAAATAAATCTTAATTGAAAATCATCAACATTTACAAACATGTTTTATTTCTAAAAACAATTTGTTTAGAGTTTACATTAAAGAAAATTAGTAAGTACGATACAAACAAAATTCTCAGGAAAAAAAAGGCAATTGTTGTTTAGATTAAGTAACGTGGATTCAATAAATATTAAAAAAAGGAAATAAATTTTGCAAAGATATTTTCACATTTTATTTTTTCTCAAAAATTTAAATGTAAAACAAATGGAATAAGCACTTTAATACATCATTTTGTTTATAGTACTTTACTCTACACTATACTTTCAATCTTTTACATTATATACATACATGTGATTGGTTGAGCAAAAAATTAACTGAAATTCTTTTCAGTCATTTTACAGTGCAATACGTAAAAACAAATAGCGCACAAAACTCAATACAAACATTAAATAAATAAACATTAATAAAACTTCACCTGAAACAAGTTGGCGTGAAACCAGTTTTGCAAGCTTCTCGCAAATCGCGCCAACTGCTACAGGATATGACAACTGTCCCACAAACATACACCAATTACTTGGCAGAAACCTTACGATAACCATAGAGAGCAAGACAGAGCTAAGAATTGCATTACAGAACAATGTTGTGACCTCACAACTAATAGCGGAGCGTTTTGATTTGACAGGGTTTTGGGGCATTTTCTTCCCTTGATATTTAAGGAGAATTAGTATCCTCTATACTGGTAATGTTAATTTTGACAAAGAAGCCTTTTTTTTTTATTGGATTTAGCAGACCCTTTTCATAAATATAAACTAATTCCACTTGTTTTTAAAAAAAATGTGGGAATTGGTCCACTGCACCTCTTTCAGTTAAACCATATACATTAGTTATTGAATTCCAGCTGAAACGCCACATAAAATTGTTTTTCAGAAGCCAGTGGCTTTTTAACTTTGAAAGATAGCCCACTTTTTGACACATTGGAAGAGAATTCAACAACAGCTGTACTTCCTTTTCTAGCACACTTTTTTTTATAATAAAAGTTTCAAAAATGAGAAAGATGCAATGTATTAATTATGAAAAAAAAAAGATTGAACAACAGAAGTCAAGTAAAGTCTCTCCCTGCTAACAGAATCATCTATGCACTGCTTTACAGTTCATTCCTATTATCAACCTCAACATTAGGAGTTGGACTAACTTTCTATTATTTATTAGAAATAAACAAGTATGGGAAAAGCTAAAAATAAAAATACTATAACTTACAGCCTTCTAAATCAAGTGTTTTATCAGTTCTGCATAACTGTGAGGTTGCTTGGTTACAGAAAATTCCAGGATGGTTGTTTGAGACATGACCTATATAAAAGATACATTTATTAATATACACCACTTTTTTCAATCAAGTAGTTAGCATTCAGCATGCAAAACAAAAAAACTCTTAAAGAGCTGTTAGAACATATTGTAACCCAATGGAATGTTTTTTCCTCAATGTCAGTAATACTTTACAACTTAAATTCTTAACTGATTCCAGACATAGAACAGCACCTTAAAAAAAAAGAGAGCATAAAACCATAAAAAAGAAGAAGCTGAAATCCGTGTAAACACAGTAGATTTTAACACATTACTTAAATAATGTAATAGTTTTTGTAAAATATATTTACCTAATTAATGAATAATAATAGGCAATTTATTCAGGGTTCCCACTCAAATCACAGAATGAAAATCAACAACTTTTCAGGACCTAAATGTTTTTTAAGAACCTTTGAAAATTTATTTTCAGTCATCATTTCAATGTATAAATCTATAATAATAAAACAAGCTGTGTGTCTGTCTGTCTATGGCTCTATAGAAACCTACTTAAAATTGGAGTAGAGCTCTGAAATTTTCAGCACAAGTAGTTTTGGCCTTCTAATTTTATGCATCACAAACAGAATGTTAAAATTTTAATTAGTTCTTTTTTAATTAATTAATATGTTACAAAACGATATCTAATAGGGCTACAGCTCTGAAATTTTCAACATAAGTAGTTTTGACCTTTTAAAAAACAGAATTTTTAATTTTTATTTTGTTCTTTTTAAATTAATTAATAAACATTTTACAAAACGACTACTAATAGGGCTACAGCTCTGAAATTTTCAACATAAGTAGTTTTGGCCTTCTAATTGGACTTTTGAAACGAAGAATTTTAAATTTTTATTTAGTTTCTTTTTAATTAATATTTTACAAAACGATTTCTAATAGGACTACAGCTCTAAAATTTTCAACATATGTAGTTTTGACTTTCTACTTGACTTCAGAAAAACAGAATTTTAAATTTTTGTTCAGTTCGTTATTAACCTTTTTAATTAATATATATAATACAAAACGATTTCAAATAGGGCTACAGCTTTGAAATTTTTAACATAAATAGTGGTGGCCTTCTATTTGGATTTTTGAAAAACAGACTTCACGTGTTGAAATAATCTTAAAAGAGTGTTGCATTAACGGGGATATTTTTTTTCTCAACAAGGGACAGGCTTCCAATATTAAGGCTTTATGTAGCAATTAGATTTTAGTGAGGGAAGCGAGCTTATGCAGCACTGAACCTTTCAGCGAGTGAAGCGAGCCGATGCTTGCATAGCATTGAACCTTTTAACGAGTGAAATAAGACTGTACTCACATCAATGAACTTTTCAGCGAAAGAAGCGATTTTACGTAGCGATGAACCTTCCTGCGAACGAAGTGCCAAAAAATGGGTCCTGTTCACTAATGACAAATTTCCGCAACGCAAGGCCTCACAGCTAGCTAAAATATTGCACGTGTTAAAATTTTGTAGCGAAGCACGGGTAGCTAGTTTTTAATAAAGTATATTTTATCAAAAAAATTACAAGTTGGCGCATGCGTAATACAAATATATCAGAGAATTTCGATACCGTGAGGATAAGTGGAGGTCATGCAGGGATAGCAAGTACGAGTTGTAATTTTATAAATTTTGCAATTGGACACAATATCCACAAAAATTAAGGACTTTTAAGGACCTCCAAGCATTTTCCAGTACTTTCAACGCCTTGAAAACAAGTTTAAAAATATTAAGCACTTTTAATGACCGTGGGAATCCTGTTATTTGGTAATTTTCTTTCATTCTTAAAACAGATTTTCAGCACTAGGAAACACTTCTGTCATTACAAGGCAGTCAATTTAAAGAAGGCATTTTTTTTTTGTTAATGAATTTATTTTGCAGAGGTGAAGCGTAATTTTTTTTTTACGATACAGTATTTTTTTTTACGATTTGAATTTTACAAATCAGACTGCATATAACGAGTTTAAATGCACATCCAAAAACATTTGGTAAGGTTAAAACCAATAAGAAATGCATCTGATTTGTTTTGTCGATTCATGCCAAAATAAAACTGTGCAAGATCATAATTTACTTAATTTCATAAGCACTTGCTTAGAACTGATGATATTCTTGACTATGAAATTCCTCTCTCATTAATTGCTCAGTCCAGTGGAAGCAGCCTAAAATTCATCTAATGTATGTGCAAAACTAAGTGCCAAAACAAAAAATTCAAAGTGTAACCTATAACATCATTTGAGATTATGTTGCAACGTTAATTTTAGTTTTTAACATAAAATTTAATTTTCTTAAAAAAGAAACGCATAAATATTATAAACTTCATTTTTCTTAACGAATTTTCCATATTATTTTTTTTAAATGGCAGCATTTTAGACATTGTTAGCCTACATAATTGTTAGCATATATAAAGCCTAACAAAATTCAAGATATTATTTATTTTGCCAATATAAGAAATGTAAAAAGGATAACTAAATCAGATGAAAAGTTTAATGATCAAAATATGAAAATTATAATAGGCCAGGATATAATATTAACTTGAGAGGACGCGCAGAGGGTCGAGCATGCGAAGCCACATTAGTCTTGTACTTATAAAACTTAGTTCTGAACGTCGTGGGGTGAGAGATAGAGGCAGGGTTCATGCGGGTCAAAATCAAACAAAAAAAATTACACATATCACCTAAGGTTGTAATGATTTTTACTTCAACACTTGCAATGTTTTTTAAAATGTCCATAGACAAAAGAGCAATACACAAATATGCTGTGCCAAAATGTTATTGAACAGTAGACTGTTGGGATATGCTTTTCTAAGAAATTGACTTACACTAGTGCCTTACCTGCAGCATAACTTTTTTTAAAGCTCACTGGGATAACGTTTTAAACAATATCTTGCAGCAAGATTAGCATGTTAATTTACTATAATTAATAAATACTATAGTTAAATAATATAAACAAAACAGTTAAGTTTCAGTAACATGCCATTGAACACTTTCAAAAGGGGATAACAAGTGGTGCAGTTGTAGACAAGCCTAAATGTTTAAATATATCACCAAGCCTAAATGTTTAGTTTGCAATAGGTCTACTATAGCAAATCTATAAAAGTTTTTAGGAATTATAAATGATTTGAAAGTCGTTAATTTGGATGAGTTATCACTGCAACGTGCCAGTTTTTAACTGGTACCAGAAGAGTACCTTAAATGCCCGTAGCAGAAACTTTTCTACTAGTCTGAGACACTAATTTGGGTTTAGAAAATAATCTGCAGCATAATTGTTTATTTTTAAGTTTGCATAAAATACATAAGCATCTTATTTGTCAATTTTATAAAAAATTCCTGTTTTACATAACATAGGAACTTGGCAAAATAAATTAAATTCATTCTCTATAGATTCAAGCCAAACGGCAAAAGCGATCTTCACACTAATCACAGACATAACAGTGGTCACATCAACACAAGCCTAGGCGAATGACACCAAAATGGCATTGCAATTCTTGCCGACAGCTGCTATTAAAATGGCTTAAATCTAGGTGAAAATACCACTACTCCAATGCAAATTTCGGCCACCTTATCGCCGCAATTACATTAAAGTAACAATGCGCAAAAATGACCATTATACCAACATAAATATCGGTAGAAATCTGGAAATTTATGCAATAGAGACAATTACACTATCGACGTAAAATTTTACAAAACTGACTATTACAACCACATAAACCTCGGTGATAACTATTGAGGTGCAAACCTTCAAAATAGTGGGTATTATATCGGCGTAAACTCACATAAAAGGAACATTGCAACGACGTAAATATCGGTGATATCTCCCGTATCAACAGTGATTCTTGGTAATAGTAAAATCAGCGTAACTTTTAGCAAAGTTAACAACCACACTCCAACTCGCGAAAGCAGACAGAACTCATTATGTTTCTATACAATAATCTCCATAAAATCGCGCATGGAGAGCAACACAATTCCGATTGCCCTTTCATGAAATGAAATCGCGTATGTGCGTTGATTAAAATCACCCAACTTAACAAATTGGACTAAAAAAAATTTTTTTTTTAGTCCAAAGTCAGATTTGTAAGATCAGCAGTCTGTCTCCCGTCTAGCATTTTCTGCTACCGGGTTTAAATGGTAGTTAGAGTTTTACTTAAAATTCAAAATACTTAATTTAATGCATTGTAATTTGGCACAAGTAAAAAACATAAAAACACAAATTTTTAAAAAATTTATTTACCGGATAAAATAAAAAACAAATATCTTCCAATATTCACTGCTATATATGGTTTCTTGTGATTTAAGAACTGAGTTTCAGTTACATTTCATTTTACTTCCAGAAATAATGAAAGGTTATTGTAGATCTTTATACTTTTAAAAATCCCAACAAGATATAATTTTTTTTGGTTTTATACATTAACCGCCCATTTAAACTTAAGATGAAGACAATTTAAGAATAATCAAAATAACTAAATTAATGGGTACTTGCATGTTTATCCCATTAAAATTTTTTTTAATAGTGTTTTCGTTGATGGTGATCGGGTAGTTAGTACTGAGTTAGGTGAACAAAGTATAGTGGTATTAGTAAGAGATATTTATACAATATCACTGTATGTCCTATACATTTCAGTTACTTTTGACACTTAGTCAAGAAATACTGGCTATATATCTTCTCTAGAATTCATTGGAAACCAACCAACCAGAGTGAAATAACATTTACACTTTTTTTAACGTCATGGTGATTGTTCCGAGATTTATGAAATTATTCAAGTGGAACATGGGATTCGCTTCTATTTCTGCCTAGCAGGGAATTTAGACAAAAAATCTTGGCATTGCCATTTATTACACTTTAACCATGATTAGAAATAAATATAGGCCTGTTACATAATTAAAAAGCACATTACATTTATAACACAATTGAAAATAATAGTCAATATCGATAGGAGCTGTTCGACCTTCAACAAGAATATTTATAAGCCAAATGTTATCCTGATATTATTTAATATATTTCTTGCCAAATAGTCATGAAATCATAAGTACCTATATCAAGTAGCTAATACCTGCAAGTTCCAATTTGTAGGAAAAAGCTTAACATTTTATTTCACTAAAGCAATTTATTAAAAGAAACAATTACTTTAAAAAAAAAAAAAAAAAAAAAAAAAAAAAAACTATTAATCCCAAACATTTCAGTGCAGATACAATATGGAAACAGTTCCTTTGCTGTATAGTCTATGCAACTAATGATGCAATCCAAAACGATTACAAAAACACTTATCTAGTGCATATTATAAGTTTTTGTGATAAGATATTGAAAAAATTCTTAGTTTGTAAATGTTAAGTACTTATAAATTACTACCTACGTTTTATAAAACAACATGCAATCGATAACTAAAATACAGATACAAATAAAAGAAACAATAATATCAAACATATATTTAAAATAAGCTATGTTCTTGGTTTTGGAAAACAGATTCATAAACAAATACTATGAAACACGATTCCATGTCGCAGTAAAAGGGTCACCAAAATATCGCTACCACGGAAGTAGTACATACAAAGCTTTTAACTTGAAATGTATATTAGAAATCACATAATTTTAGGCTTTAAAATACAGATCAAATCGTTTCCATTGAATCGATGAACATTTTAATTTTAAAAATACGTAGGAATGAAGCAATACTTGGAATTATAATTATGTTAATTAATGTTTATGATTAAATCTGTTTCGAACATACGAGAGATTCAGCATACCTTTATTTCGGCAACATAATGAAAACAGATTCACACTAATATGTTTGGAATGTAAGCGTGAAACACAATTTTGGCGATTCCAACATGTACTCGATACCTGGGGGCAGCAAACGCCTTTGGAGCATTGCGCACAGCGATAAAAAGTGATCAAGAATGATACGCAGTCACTTCGATCGTAAATAAAAACAATTATAAGAGAATTTATAAATTCATATACGAAATAAATTACTTAATATACTCGCGTGAAACAAAAATGATCGTACCTAAAATGGCCTATGCACGCGAACACGTTTTCATAGGCCAATCGCATTGGTCTAGGATTTTTGGATGCCAATCACGTGAGCAATACATAATTAACGCATACCAATTTCCTGAATTTTTTTAAATGACTGCGACACCCCAAAATAAATCACAAAAAATATTATTTGGTAAAATTCAAATATAATAAGTTTCATTCATAACATGTTAGGCTTAGCCCATTATGGAGCTGAATATCTACACTTGTATACTTCCCGGTAATCTAGATCACGAGGAGGATCCAGACGAGAACTGTGCGGAACAGCGGAGTATGAAAACACAATATTTAGATTTTACGTGGAACAATAGTAATAATATACTTATTACTTACTAATCTCCCACCCTTTACTGGCAAATGCCAGCGCAAAGCCGAAATCGCATCTCGTAGTTTAATATACGAAGGGCGAAGTGATCGTCGGTCCAGGGAAATTTAAGATGACTCGCAGGAGACGTTGCCATTCGGAAGAATCAAATAGCGCATTGAAAAAGGATCTATGAGACGTGTACACGAGGCTAGTTTAACAGCGTTCGATATGATGTTTGATATTGAACTTGTTTTGCTTTTTTGATCAAATAAATACAGCTAAAATAGGTTTCATTTAAAATTTTTGGTACTTACTATTATTTTCTTTAAGATTTTAAATTGCAAGGTAGATAAAATTACGACGTCATCATTTGGATTGGAAAATGTGTATAACAACGTTTGCAACTCTGTATTTTACAATTTTTACACAAAATCAATTTAATGTTGTTTTTTTTCGGTTTATGGTTTTGAAATTTTATCTGATATTTTGATAAAGATTGGAATAACAGGTTTTGTTTTGTTGTAAACTGCAAATGTACACGTATAGTTATGGTTAATGTGACCAGATTTTACTATCTTCAGAAATTTCATCAGTTACCTAACTTTGTTAATATTCAAGTTCTAAAGACATTAATGTTTTGTTTAGAATGACTTTGGCATGACCTTGTATTGGGAAAGCGAGATAATTTGGAGGGACATTCGGTCAGCGGGACCGTGAGGTGAATAGCGGGACTGTCCCGCCAAATTGTATTTTAGTAATATATGAAGTTAAAAAAAAATCTGAAATTATTTAATTAAAAGTGTTCACAGTTAATTTAAAATTCCAAAGGAGTAATTTTAAGTAAAAATAAAATTTAACTTAAAATTAACTTTGTAGTCAGGAGTTACCAGGATTTTTTTTCCCTTCCCTGTTTTGTGTCCAAGCGGCAATCATCAAAATCAATGTTTTTAAAATTTTGAAATATTTTAAAATTATAATTTGTTCCTATGAAGTTAATTTTTAGAGCACAACTTAGTTACAAATTACAAAAAATTACAAATATTTTTTTCATGATTATAATAAAAAGAAGGTTTTACTAGTCTACATTTTTGTATCACACAAAACGAAAAGTAAATTAAAAGCTTTTTTTTTTTTTTTTTTGTATGTAAAGTTATGAAAACGTTCACAGTTAAACGAAAAAAATTCATATCAGTTAAATGAATAAAAATTTTATGATTTCTAATGTTTTATTTACGGTTACATTACAGAACATACATGTATTCACTGAAATTAAAATAATATCCTGATTCAATTATGAACTAGGGGTGAGGAACATTCCACAACTTTCAATTATACTATATTACTAATGTGGATTTGTGTCATTTACCATTTTTATATCAATATATCGATATTTTCGAATTTTTTTAGTTTTTTGGTGATCGTTTTGTAGTTCCATGTGTTTTTTCGATTTTCTTTATTCAATTTTCAAAAACCTCAAAACTAAAGTTTGGACTTGGCTGAGAGACAGTTAAAATGGCACCCTAACCAAAAAGAAAATAATGTAATGGAAAGATAAGATCATTTATTAGTAGTCATCAGGGCTCATAATTTTTAATATTAAAAACATCTCTATCTGCAAAATATACCCTAAATTATTTTTTAAAATTTCTTTTTGAAAATAAATGTGAATTTATGCATTGACATCCAAATGTATTTTCTTTATTCTGATTGATAATATAATTTATTTATAAAAACTATTTTTATAATTTATTTATTGAAATAATTTTGATATGAATTCATGAAAAGTAGAAATTTGCCCGAAAAACTTCGTTTCTGGCAAAATTGAAAATCAAATAAAAAAAATAAAAAAATCATGTATCGATACATCGATATTTTATCGATATTTCCGTCCTCTAGTTCAAAGCATTCGTTTTGAAACTTTTTACGCCATTAAAACATTTTTAAGGGAATTTCGGAGGTGGGGATGTTAGAACACCTTAAGAGGCATTACCGCAGCGATTTTTATCAAAATCATTTGAGCCGTTTTTTAACAATCATTGAAATACATGATTTTTTCAATAGCATCTACCTTATGCGCATGCGCGATTTTGACGAAAACTTTAAATTTAGATCCCATGGCCACTAATAATCCTCATACCAAATTTGAACCTCGTAAGTCATTTTGTTTGGGAGTTATGCTGACCACAGACATACAGATATTTTTTCTAGATCACTTTTTCGCAATCAGGATATTCCAAAACTTGGAGAAATGCCAAAAATTTTTAACTTTTTTTTGACAGAATGCTATACTTTCATTACCCTATGTAAACATATGGGTAATTGAAAGTAAAAATGGCCAGTTTGGCGATATTTCTTGCGATAATTCTTATATGGGTCTTTAAAAAAAAACCTTCGCCAAAATGGTGCTTTTGTGTTATACTTTTCGATAATTCTTATATTATCCTTTCTAATAAGTGAAATTAAGGAGAGGAGGAAAAAAAAAACGATCGTTGATGAGCTATGTTCAAGCAAAGAGAAATCTGTGTTGAAGGCATTCGTTTTTCATCTTGTTACGCCATTAAAGCATTTTTGAGGAAATTTCGGAGGCGGTGCTATTTAGAACACCTTAAAAGGCATTACAACAGCGATTTTGTTCAAAATCGTTGGAGCCGTGTTTTAGCAATCATTGATAAACATGATTTTTTCAATGGCAGCTACCTTATGCGCACACACGATTTTGACGAAAACCTTAATGGTATGTTCCATGGCCACCACCTACCCGGACATTAAATTTGAACATCGTAGGTGAATTTTTATGCTGACCACAGACACACAGACATACATTTTCCTAGATCATTTTTTACTTTCAATTACCCATATGTAATACATAGAGTAGAAAGTATAGCATTCAGTAAAAAAAAAAAAAAAAAAAAAAAAAAAAAAATCGATTTTTTTTTTTTTTTTTTTTTTTTTTTTTTTTGCATTTCTCCACGTTTTAGGACATCCTGATTTAAAAAAAAGATCTAGAAAAAAAAATATATGTGTGTGTCTGTGGTTAGCATAACTCCCGAACAAATTGGCTACTATGTTGAAATTTGGTGTGCGGGTTGGTGGTGGCCATGAGACCTACCCTAAAGTTTTCGTCAAAATCGCACATGCGCAAAGGGTAGCTGTCATTGAACAAATCCGGTTTTTTAATAATTACTAAAAAACGGCTCTAACGATTTTGGTAGAAATCGCTGCGTTAATGCCTCTTAAGGTGTACTAAACATCCCCACCTTTGAAATTCCCGTAAAAAGTTGATAAACGAATGCCTTCAACTTAGAGTTCTCTTTTCTTGAACATACCTCATCAACGATCTTTTTTTCTTCTCCCCTCAGTTTCCCTTATAATAAAGGATAATATAAGGATTGTCGAAAAGTATAAAAGTATATCGCCAAAATCAATATTTTGGAGGTGTTTTTTTTCTTTCTTTTTTTTTCTTCTTTAGATTCATATAAGAATTATTGCAAAAGATATCTTCAAACTGGCAATTTTTTTCTAAATGAATGATGAAAATATAATAAAGGCAAAGGACACAAATCCACGTCAGTATTATAGTGTAATTGAAAGTTGTGCGATGTTTGTGTTTCACACCCCAAGTTTTTAGTACAGTTTTTGGTATTTGGCACCATTTACCCACATTTTCAAAAAGTACTTTCTAAATTAATTCCGTGGAAGATGTTTTATGCAAAAATTATTCTATGGAAGATGTTTAGTTGCACGGCAGTGCACTCTCCTAGTTCTCGGTCAGACATCTTTTACTGGAAGCAACTGCAACTCAACAACATTTGGACCCTTTCGTATCTGCACATAACAGAACCTGAGAGCTGATATGTTTTAACAGTTACCTGAGAACTGATATTTTGTACGGGTAGCTGCCTGCCACTTTATTTACTAAGCCTCTTAAGTTTGAAGTCGATATAATCAAATTCGAAAACGGCAGAAAACTGTATCTTTTGAGACCCACTCACTCACACAATATACTAAGGTACTTTTAGTAGAGCTAGGACTTTGAAATTTGGTATGCTTATGAGGTTTAACATGTATACAAAGGAAAGAATCACAAAATTGATGCTTTCCCTCTAAATCCACTGAAGGGAAATTTTTCGAAAAGAATGAATCTCAGTTCTAATACATTTCTATTGGGGCTAAAATTATAAAACTTAGAATACTAGTAGCTATTAGCATATATAAATAGAGGAGGAACTAACCACACACGGCGAATCCTCTCAAATCAAGAAATATTGTAAAAAGGGTCATTACGCCTATTCAATCGACCATTGGCGATACCTTTTATCGACTACGAAATGATCGTTAATTGTTATTTTTTCCCCTTTGCCAACATTTTGAGCAAATCTGAATAAATTATTTATTTAAAATAATTTTGTATCATCAACATTCACATTAAATGCAAAAATACTTCATGGACTGTGACCGATACATTGAACTTTTTTGGAAAAATCTCGGGTAATTCTCCACTAATTGGACATTGTTGAAAATATTTTTGATTTTTAAACTTTCTTAAAATCAAATAATAATTTAAATTATAGATGAAGTAGTTGGCTAATTCCACAGTTCTCGTAATTGACCTCGAACAAAATGTTCGCCAACGTTCAACTGTATAATAAGCACCAACAAAAGATGTATATTTAGACCTTTCAACTCCACGAAGTTTTCTTACAAGTTTTAAAATTACGAACACTAAACATTTTTAAACTATCTATCGGTGCACAATTAAGCAATAAATTTAAAATTAATACCCTAAAAAAAGAAGTGAAATCCCAACAAAAATGTCGCTATAAAAAGGCACCAAGCTCTTCATGCAATAGCTATGGCCGTGAAAAGTATTGAGATCTAAAGCAATAACATTATACTTGGCTTTACTTTAGATCTCAATATTTTTCACGGCCATATCTACTGCATGAAGTACTTGTCGCCTTTTTACAGCGATGTTTTTGTTGGGTTAATAGTCTCCGTTTCCCCTAAGACTGCCCCAAATTTCATTTCCTTATGAATAAAAAAATTAAATTTGATAATGGAAAATTTTATTTAAATATAGAATATTATTTAATGAAATTGAAGAAAAATTTATGTAAATAAACGGATAACAATTTTGAGAGATATGTTGTTAAAAGGTGAGCTATTTTTTTTTTTTTTTTTAATAAGAAACTTGTTGAAATCTTGTACTATAATTTTTTTTCATAGTTTTAGCAAGCAATTTTTGAATTTTTTTCAAAAGATTTGTTTACATGTCTTTTTGAGCAAATTGACTTCAAACTACAGTTGAATTAAACATTTGAAATCCTTTCGTCATTTGGTATCAAGCAATTTCATCAATCTCTCTCAACATTTGATATCGAGTAAATTCTTAAAATATTCTACAATTAATTAAAATGTTGATAAAATGAATTTAAAAAATATATATATATATTTTGTTTTAGGTAGACATGGAAGAGAATTATGATAAATGATTCATCCTCCTGCTTTGGGATAAGGAAAAATAAGAGGAAAATATAAAGTAGAATAGTAATTGGTTTCAAGGTATTTTTTTTAACAATATTCAATTTCAACAATTAAAATCTAAAACTTCCGACATTTTCTGTTCTAAAATCATTGACAAATGAAACATTTTGTCAAGTTACGTACGTTGAAGTTTTGATAGTACCGAAATCAAGGTTAATAATTAGTTTGAAAATGAATCTGGTATAATGGTTTCATAATTTGTTTTTAAATACATCCACGTTTTTTACTGTCGAAAATGAAATAAAATTGTTCATTTAGGAGAATTTTACGGATTTTATGATTTACGGATTTTCACTGAAATTACAATGGCAATTTTATGAGAAATAAAAGAGGTTACTTTCTAAAAATATATCAGTATATATGATTTCAAAAAACTGAATTTACTGCAGTTCTACACAAAAAAAGGAAAAAAAAAAAAAAAAAAAAAAACCTCAATGGTGACCTCAAACCTATTTGAGGATATAAGGGGATTGGAAATTGTCTACGTAATCTATTTTTCCCTTTAATTAAAATGTTCTTTCACTCTATTAAAAGAGTAAGTGCAAGTGATCAAAAAGTAATTTCTCTGCAATTGCAATATCAAATTTTAATAGGGGAGAGAGAGAATATATATAGGGAGGTTTGGGAATATCTTGTTTGAATTCTTAGCTCGAGCAGTACTTGAGTTAGAAATTAAACTTGAAATAATACGATAAAGCATTTTTTGCTTAGCTTTTGCAAGTTATTTAATATATTTTCTGTAATAACTTTAATTTATTTCTTGTAATAACTTATGGGAAAAAAACTGATTTGTCGTGATCTCCAAATCCCTTATCCATATGGGGTTGAATGAGACAGTATGGAGGAAAAATTGGAATTACATGCTTTGAACTCAATTAAAAATTATAGTCATATTTTGATGTAGTTTAAAGTCTAGTTTGAAATATTCTGACTTCTATTCCTAAATCAGAGCACATATTTAATGAATTTTGACAGATAATGGAGATTCATTAAGTTTCAAACACATTCTTCCAAGTTAGCAAAAGGAAAAGAAAAAAAACTTTAGAATTTTTATACTTACGCTTTATTTCGTGCCAATTATTCTTAGTTACGTCAGTTTTATAAATAAAAAAAAATGTCAGAATTATCATTTTATAAGGAAGTCTCGTTTACATATGTAAATATTTATAACTGTTCAATCTCAAGATGTATCTGTAATAATGAAACAACGAGTCTGTCCCTCTATGAAAGCTTTTAAAAATAGGCGTTGAGCTCTGAAATTTTCAAAGTAGTTCGACCTTCTAATTTGACTTTTGAAAAACATAATGTTAATATTTTTATGAGTTTTTTCTTAGGTAGTTTTTTAAAATTATTATTATTTTTTTTTTTTTACAAGGCTATTTCAAATAGGGACACAGCTGTGAAATTTTAACATAAGTAGTCTTGACCATCTAATTGGACTTTTGAAAAACAGAATGTTAAAATTTTAATTATTTTTTTTTACAAAGCGACATCTAATCAACTTGTATCTTTGAAATTTTCAACGTAAGTAATTTTGAACTTCTTATTGGACAATTGACAAACAAAATGTTACAATTTAAATTTTTTAATTAAATCTTTTACAAAGCGACTTCTAATTGGCGTACAGCTCTGACATTTCAATATAAGTAGTTTTGGTCTTCTAATTGGAATTTTGACAAACACAATGTTAAAATATTCTTAGAGGGATGAGGAGAGTTGTGTTATTGTATCAATGGGATTTTTTGTTTGTTCCTCGACAGGGGTTGGAGTTCAAATATTAAGGGTTTACGTAGCAATGAATTTTTCAGCGAGTGAAGCAAGCGAGTGTGTATGTGTCAAGAACTTTTCAACGAGCGAAGTGAGCTGTGTTTGCGTAACAATGAAACTGTCAGCGAGCAAAGCGAGTTTTGTATTGCTTAGTAATGAACTTTTCAGCGAGCGAAACGAGTCTGTTCGTGAAGCGCCAAAAGCTGGGTCCTTTACACCAATAATGGGTCTCCGCAACTCGGGGCCACGCAGCTAGTTTATAGATTAAAATTGGACTTACTAATATGTTAGATGAAAAAAAATTTAAATTTGAGATAGGGAATTTAAACCCTACTCTTTTTCTAAAGTTGATCTCTGAATACATTTAACATAATAATTAGAGACATATAGGTTCCACTAATTCCTAGAATAATTAGAATATTTACCGCTTATTCCTGGTGAAAGTGGCTCATTGGGTTGCGTTGACATTTCGCATGCTTTATCCCGAGAACCAGTTGTTGTAGCAGCAGTGGGACTGGTCTCTTTTTTGTCGGAATTGTCTTCAGAGGTTTGACTTGATGGTTTGACCTGCAAGGTGTTACAATTAATATTAATAATTTATTTATAAAAACATGACTTTACGGTTTGATCTAAAACAGATGGCAAATTGTGCTAACAATTTATTGAAACAAATTGATTTGATAGTCGGATCTACAATAGACTACAAATTACGATAAAAATAAAAACTAATTATCCAGGAATGAAGATGACTTACTATCAAGAAAAGAACAAATAACATCATTTATACATTTTTTAAGAAATTTTAAGTTTAAAACTATTCTGTTAAGCTTCATTTATGATATGAGAAAAGAAATTCAAATGTTCAATAGATGAGAGAGAGACAGAGAGAGACGGGAAGGGGGGGGGGGGAGATTGTGTAAGGCCGTATTATTTACACAGTCACACAGAGATGGAGGAGGTCCATGTTGCATAACATTTTGTTTCATGTAGTTATTATAGAGCTTAGTTGTAAGGTTTCGGTAATTTTTAGGAATATGTATTGCAAAAATGTGTCTAAAATGATTTAATCGCCAAATGTAATTAGGGGTGTGGAACCCCGCATAACTTTCAATCACACTATAATATAGGTTATTGCACTCAAATTCGATATGGTGTTATTTACCGATTTCACATTTTCTCTTATTTAAATAAAAATGGCCAGTTTGGCGATATTTTTGGCAATAATATTTACATAGGCCAAAAAAAAGAAGAAACTAGCGAAATTGGCGATGTTGTTATTTACTTAGTTATTTCTTGTAGGGGGAAAAAAAATCGTTGATGGTCGATGCTCAAGGACAGAGAACTCTGTGTAAAAGGCACTAGCTTTTCAACTTTTTACGCTTTTATCACATTTCTATGGGAATTTTGGAAGTGGGACCGAATTTGGTTTCTTGACCGAAAGCAATACTTTCATTACCCAATGTTAACATGAGAGTAATTGGAAGGAATAGGGGTCACGTTCTTATGGTTTTCAATGAGACTTGACCCCTTTTTACTTTTAGTGATTCGATTTTGATGTGAATGCAAGGGTGGTGGAAATTGGGATTTGTTGACTATAATGAGACCGAAAGTGTACGAAAATAAGCGATTTTGGAAAGGGTCTCCCTCCCTTCCCCCAAACGCAGTTACGAATCTTGTCTTATGCCATATAATTGGCCTTCTTGTAAAGTACAATAACTATAATTTTTTTTAAAGTAGTTGACTACACTGCCTTGTAATCGGATTCAAAAAGATACTACAAATCTTATGTATAATGTTGTCAATGTCCTTGATGTTCCTGATCATTTCTTGTTTAATTTTTCGGATCACACAATGTCAATGCGATTGGAGTTTCTAGTTAAAAAACAAATCTGTTTCTAGTTCTAATAAATGGAAGAAGGTAGATAAGAGGGAAAATCGATTGACTAAGATAAAATCACACATACTGTACAACGTCATTATTTTCCGTAGCTTTTGCATTTATACTCTTGAAGTGACACAGATGGGAACTATATTTGAAAAACATTTCAAAATTTTACGCAGAACATTTGTGTGACAAAGGTAAGGGTGTGTTGCTAGATTTTTTTTTCGGGAAGGGATACGAAATTAAATTTTTGAAACTTAGGTTCTATGTTATAATGAACTAAAAGAATAATTTCGGAGTATCCCCGTATCTATTTTTTCCCCTCCTGACAACGCATTGGGAGACCATATTAATGTTGAGGGAATGTATATATTTTATGTGCCTAATAGTGTGACTTCTCTTTAACTGTGAACTGTAACTACTCTAACCAAAAATTCTGGATAGAGCAATATCGGTTTTTGGTCCTATAGTACATGTTGATGTCTGAAAGCAGATACAGCCAAATGAATGGTCGCTATACTGTGCCCTATTTGAAGCTCTGTAATAGGTTGTCGGTTACCAGCAGAAGCTATATAACTATTTTAAAAGAGAGTTAGTAACATAGATTTTCTAACATAGATGACAATTTTTTTTTCTCGATATCGCCACAAAAAGAATGAAACATTGAACAAATAAGATAGCATATGCTCCCCTCCTCGTTAATCACCACCACTGGTATCCCCCTCAAATATTAAACACATTTGTACTTTTTAAAGTAAATATAAGTCCATGTTACATTTACATGATTCCAAATGACCAATGATAAACTAATTATTTCAGTTGTTCCAGGAGGAGATACATCTTTATATCCCACCCTCTAGATGCGAATCCAGTCAAAACAAATAAATTATAAATATGAAAATTATGATTAGCACACGAGAAAATTTTGGATTTTTTCCTTTCACAATTTAAGAAAGGGCATTACAGCATAAGATAATTGCAACTATTTTAATTTTACTCTCTTTTAACTTAAATAATATTTAAAATATGTCTAATGTTTCATCTTCAGCTTTTCTCTTGTTAAAATCCTTGAATTTTCAGAAATTTCTCATTAAGTTAATTATGAATAGTCCCTAGAACTAACATTTTGGATAACGTTTGGTTAACGTATCCACTTTTTTGTATGAGAGACAAGCAGTACCAGTCATATGTCATTTTTAGTTTCCTAGCCGAAGGGGGAAATCCAACTCTCAAAACACGTGTGTTGTATGTCATGTAGGTGACTTCATACGAAACGTATATAAGGGATAAAGTTAAAGATACGGGTCGACTAGCTGACACATGGTCTGATAAGAGTATGTAGCGAGAATGCAGTAATAGACATTGCAGGCTGTGATAAAAGTACTTCCCAAGTGAAATAAGCCAGTTGAGGAGCTCTCATTGCATACTCGCATTCGAAATTATTAAACATTTGATAGCAACATTTCTTTAGTAAATTCATATTTATTCGTGGTAAATTGTGACAATAACTGTTACTAAATGATTGTTTCTACATAAATTTTACGGTGTATCATGTCATCCAAGTACAAAGCAAGTATAATTTGGCGATATTTAATGATTGCAACCTCCCACTGTTAAGAATGATAAATGATAAAAAAATATCTGACCTATTTGAAATTTAAAGAAAAATGTGTCTTTAAGTTGGTGAGTTTGGCAAAAAAGTTGGAGGGAAACCATGTCACTGAATATCCAAGTGCCAATATGGTTTTTATATCTGCAGCCAAGCTGTAAACTTAAGATGGAGTTACCATGGAATCACTCTCTCTGTCGAATTTTAAGACAATTCTAATTAAAACTTACATTTGAATTTCATGTAATACTATTAATTATATCAAGACCTTCAAACAAAAATACAAAACTTGTCTGCATCATTTTAAGCTTAAGGAATTGCAAATCGACCTCTAGTAGCCATTTCCTGAACTGATCGCATGTCTTTGTAGAATTTATACTTTTGTCTGGGACTGTTGACCTCAAACGGACATCAGACGACCATTATATAAACTTATTTTCATATTATCATAATATAGAAACTAGAAATTTATCACTCGTATTGCGTATATACTATTGTAGTAATCCCACAAAATTGCATAGATTGGTTTCTACACTATACATTAATGTAATAAATAAAGCTTATACAAAGGCTCTGTCGTCTGTTTGTCAGTGTCTGAAGTCTATATTCCCCAACAAATCTACAAATGCTACAGACACTTGTAATACGTCAAATTTCTCACCGAGTCGAGCTTCATACCAAAAATTCAACTGGAAGTATAGAAATGGCGACCGGAAATTATTTTGTAATTTGTTAAGCTTAAATTAAGATACTACGTGACAAGTGTGATTTATAAGTTTAAAGATGTCGGTAAGCTTTGTAGGAATACATAAAACTCAACTCGAAGTGCTTTAAAATTCAATTGGAAGAGTGATAGTATTGAGTAATTTACATCTTGCCTGCAAATAGATACGGGATTGGAATTTGGATATTTGGAAACAAGTCTTCAAGAGATCAAAACTTTTTTTAAATATTTTTTTTTGCATTGCTGGGGTTTGGTTATCGGATGTTGTCAACTGTAACTAAGGGAGATTTCCCTTATCAAATGTCGCCAAATGACACACGCTTGGCATCTATATTAAGAGTTTCACAAACGTGTGTAGAAGCGGCTTTTATTGACAGAGACTGTCACAATTGAAGTTGTTTTTATCAACTAAACATTTTGTAGATTGACAGTGTTTAAACTCACTTTTACGAATGAAGAGTTTTGTAAATTATCCAAATAGAATTTTGTGTGAGAATTCAGTAAAACCAATATTTTATGTTATTGTTGAAATAGTTTTCGTGAAAATAAAAAATATTTCTAATTCTGTTCAAATTTCATTACAGTGTTATTGAAAGTTAAGCAATGTTTTCACATCAGTAGTTTGCATAGAATGAAATAGAGTTAAGAAACGTGATTGATGGATTGTTGGAATCCCACCCACTGCTTCATACTCTGCGAATGTTTTTTTTTTTTTTTTCTTTACCAGTATAATATTAGTTTAAGTACAGGGTGGTCATAAAGAAACTTTGACGATATATGGATCTCAATTGGAAGTTCCTTTCCACAGATCAAGCTGATATTTCAGGTATAGTTATTCAGAAGTATGAGTTCGAGATTATGTGGTTGGTTGTTTTCAGATTATCTGGCACCGTCAGCAACACGAGGGCTATAATGCGCCGAAACATTCGTCTTTAGACAAGCCAACATACATTTACAAACACCCATGCCTAACACGGGACTCGAACCCGCAACCTCGCAGTCTAGAAGCTAGCACGCTAACAACTACACCGTTTTCGAGATTCTGTGAATGACAATAAAATGACTTTCACGGTTACGGTTATAGGCACCAGAAACTCGACATTTTTGAATGGCAACGCCCACTTTTTCACGTCGAAAAATGCTCAGTGCATGCGAAAATTCTAAAGGACGTTGGAACGGCACGTGTATCACAAAAAACGGAAGCTTTATGAATGCATAAAAAAAAAAAAAAAACATAATTTTTTTTTGTGATGGCTTCCAGGTGGGAAAGGTGTAATACAAATAAAAGTTTTCTTTGTCCAATCTGTGTTATCATCAAGGATTGGTGTATTTTGCCTCTGTCATAAGTAAATTTACTCTTTTCGCCTCCATCGTGTCCCCCCCCCCCCTTTTTTTTCTTCTTTTGCCTATTTGCAGAGTTTTTATTGAGGGGGGGGGGGGTGCGCATAACGCGTCATTTTTTGTGTTTTTTTTGTGATACTCATACCGTTCCAACGCTCTTTAAGGTTTTCGCATGCACTGAGCATTTTGCGACGGGAAAAAGAAAATGTCGAGTTTCTGTTCTTATAACCGTAACCGTAAGCACCATTTTGTTGCCAATCACAGAATGTCGAGCTCATACCACAGAATAACTATACTTGAAATCTCAGTTTGATGTGTTAAACAGTTAGATGTATATTTGCATTAATTAAATTTTAAATACTGTTTGCTGTAATTTATACTATTCCTTTCTAAAAGTTTGTACATTTTTAAAACGATTAGTCTAAGAATGAAAAGCTTTTTATTGCAATGCAGTTTTTAGTAAACACGTGTTATTGATAAACAAAGTAGGCAATTTGAAAAGTTGATTTGTTTCATTAAGAAATTTAGTGCATAAAAGCTACCTTTTAGTGAGTCCCCTAAACCTTGATAGAAGGCATTCGCATCGACAACTTGTCTATTTGCCAATTTTGAGTTTGATTATATGACGCCAAGTGGATTAAATAGCTTTTTGCAGACTTCTTTTTTTTTTGCCATAAACCCACATACAAAATCGAAGATAATATAATGGATTTAAAAATAATCTTTCTTTGATTTGGTATCCTTGTTCAATGCATTAAGCATACAGTATAAGTAGTTGTTTGCCTATAAATGAGTTTACCATTATACTGACAGAAGTCTTACTTATCTTATCTCACATAAGATTAAGTGCTGATGCGTTCCTTAAACGGTTAATTATAGCCTTATCTCTGAAGTTGTGAAACTCACTTTCATTCAGTCATAGCATTCACCCAAAGAATGTTTCCGCTTACCATGATGCATAATCGATGACTCATTAGAATCGTTGGTATTACTTAATATCAAAGTTATTACTTAGTATCCATAGTATCATTTAGTATCATAAGTCACAGCCAATATCTGAAGTTTAGGTACTTTGAAAAGTAGCTGGCCGCTCTAAAATTTGCCGACTCCTATCATCAAAAGTTTAATAATGCCATAAGAATTTCTAGTAATTTTGGCCGGTCTGGCATCATTCTGATAATTGTTTGATGTAATTGTTTCTTGTAATTTCCGGGGTTTCGTCGAATTCGCGAGACTTTCAGTCATTTGTAGACTTTTCTCGAAGCGGCTAAATGTGCATTGTACTATGAAGTTGTACATTGACATATCGTTATACTTTATTGGAAACCAATATGAAAGTTTGAAATTTCGGGCACTGTTTTCTCTTTTCCAAGTTTTAAAGTTCAGATGTTTGAATATATACTTAGCAGAATGCTGCATTATAGAAGTCTAGCAATTTTTTTGAGCCATTAAAAATAACACGTCTGTTCGAAATGTGTTAGAAAGTTACTGAGTTTTTACTTTTTGTTTCACAGCTGTTATTAATTACTTATTAATGTCCATCACATCATATTGTGTTTGAAGGAAATAGTTACATTTTTGTAGGGTACTAATTAACTGACTAGTAACTGATTACGTATTCAAAGTACACTCAAGCAAGGCTTTATGTACCTTTTTATGATGTTGGATATATCCACTTTACATTAAGAGCAATAAAATAATACTTCGCGCCATTTAACTCTTATCTATTTCTAATGCTGTTATAAGTCAAAGAAAATGTATTCTTTTTTCATAATATAGGAAAATTAAAGATTATGCAATTGTTTTTTTTGAGTTTTTTTTTTAAAGGAATTTTAAAGTATGTTAATGCATTTTATTAAAAGTTTCAAACAAATGCAATAATCTCCCCTTATCTGAAGGTATTAGAGTCACAACTTGTTAACGTGAAGTCGATGGGGGCGCCGAAATTGTTCGCGTTAACCGAATTTCATGTTAAACGAAACAATTAACATGAAGTTTAAGTACTGAGAACAGTTTTTACTTTGTGTTAAACGAGATTTCATGTTAAGCGATTTCGAGTTAACGGGATTTGACTTTATATATTTTACTATACCAATTTTTTTAGTAATCTTTTGTCTCGAAAAGTGTATTGCATGAATTGAATGCGATAATAATTATTAGAAAAATTAAATCTTCGATAGAAATAAGATTGAAATCGATAATGAAACACCCAACCATAACTAAATATTAAAAAAAAAAAAATTATTTGATAATTTCTTCTAATAATGAGAAAGAAAGAGTGAGAGAAGAAGAGAGCGAGCGAGTGTGTGTGTGAGAAAGAGAGAATTGAAAGGGGGGGGGGGGGTACATTTTAAAAAGTTTTAATTTGCAATTTTTTGACTAAAAACATCTATTTTATTTCATTTTTAGCAGAATTACAATGGAATGTTGAGCAGTTGTCAATTTTTACCATATTTCCTCATTTTAATCAGGAAAGCAAAATATGGTCTTTGAAATGAAATCTATGAAATGTACTCCTACCATAAGCGTGAGGAGTAAATTTCAATTTATCATAATAGCAGATTTTTTGGCCATTTTAAATTGTATGAATAAATATTTTATTGAAAAAAGATTCAACCCAAGCAAAATAGACGATGTAAAAGGTTATAAAATGTATTGGATTTCAAACTACTTATTCTTTAATAGCACAAAACGACGAATAGATCGATACGTTATGTTTAATCTTGCAATAAGAAATAACGCACAGAAATTCTCATAGAAGATCTGGCTCGAAAAGTTTTTCTTCTCATGTTTAGCTAAAGAAGTTTAGTTTTAATAACAACTTTAATACTATTCTTTTTTAAAATATCTAAGAATTATCTTGTCATCGCATGAATTTATTTTTGTTTTATCCTTTTTATCATCCTAATATATAGGAGTTTGTTCTTCTTGTTGAAAGTTTTACAAATACAAGATTATTTATATGTTTTAATGAACTATTAGTTACTAAGTCAGTATTCTCAAAATTAGATGTTATAGAAATTAAAAGTTGCCCTAGATCTGAGCAGTCAGATTCGTCTTGTAAAAGATATTTTTTAGAATCACTATTAGAAAATTAATTAAATAATTTTTTTTGTAGGTTTGCATTTAATTCTTTTCGATATTAATAATAGGAAACTTACTGGTAGAAATTTTTGAAACAAAAATTATTTCGGTAGATGAAGTTAAGAAACATTATCATGTAATTTATCAAAATATCGTTGATGCAAAGAAATAAATTCAAATGATGAAAGAATCAACCCTTAAAACAACTTTTTCATGATCTGGTGCCTTGCAAATTTAATCTTACTTAACAAAAAAATTGTTTATGAATGCTCGCACGCCCAGCGATTGTATACAGAACACGCTAGTATTTTCACTTGACCGTTTCCTTAAAACTTTTCTGATAACAAAACATAATTATTAAACATTGTATATAAAGAATTTATGATAAGAAATGTACCGAAACAGATTGCCAGCAGTATTTTATTAAAGTTAATAATTCACTCGTTAGCCCGTTAACTATCAGTGCGAGTGGGGAGAAAATCATATATATCAAAATTATATAACCAATATTTATTATTAAATTAGTTCTAGTTTAACATTCAAGGGAGATCGTTAAACTTTATAAACGATAGACAAAAAGGCAAATAAATTTGAAACAAAAAAATAAATAAATTAGTCTACATATTATTGTTCATAAACGAGTAACAATAAATGGTAATATGGACTAATATATATATATAAAAAATAAAAATAAATAAAACTTTTTTTCTATATTTTGTTTATAAAAAATAAATTACTTTGATTTATATCAGATAGGCATAAATCGGTATTTGAAGTACTTTTTAGAGAACTACGCACAATTTAAAATCACCCATTAAAACTGGTCAAGATATCTTTTGAAATTATTGTTAGTAAGGGAAGTAACACTTGGGACAGTTGTACATTGATATAATTTTTATTGAACTTTCTTTAATTGAGTACGCAATTGTTGTTTACCGGTTTTGCCGCCAGTGACCTCCTTACAATTTTTTTTTCACCGTTGGTGTTTGTTGCGTTTCTAAACAAGAATTGAGATACGTTTTTTGGTAAATAAATACTTTGTAATTTCCATTTTGATCTTTGTATTTTCTCTGACAATAGCTGGTTTTATAACAGGTCATTAATGTTAGTTAAAATCCACTTCTATTCAATTATGTTATGCTTCAATGTAAACATAAACTGACGCTATATTTTTGATTGTTTTATTTGTAAAGGCAACCAGTTATTCCTTAGGGCAAAACAAAGATTGTATTTCGGGTATCTGAAGATACATCACTAATTTTGTCGTAAGATAAACCAGCTTACCTTTTCAAATGAAACAGTCTGGAATGTAATTGCTTCAATTAATTCATGGAAATGTATTAAGCAGATAAAATTTAATTATTTCCTTAAGTTATAATTATCTATTTCGTACTTTATACAAATCAAATTATCGCTGTGTTTTTGTATGAGCTGATTATATGTTACTATATTAATTTGACATGAAAGGGATTTTAAAAGACCGAAACATATCGTGAATTTTTAAGTTTAGGGTGATTATAATTAAAGTTCAACTTCCTAAACGCAGTAAAAAAAATCACTCTGAAATTTACCTGAAATTTGACCTGAATATATGCAAAGACGAGGGATATGCTATGGCATAAGAAAAAAAAAATAGTTCGGAATAGTTTTTTGTCTTATGCCATAGCATATTCCCTTTCTTCACGTATACTCAGGTCAAATTTTAGATCATTCTGATCAGTATTGTTTTTTACAGCTTTTTTAAAGTTGAACTTAAATTAAAATCACTCAGTATATTTATTGTATCATATTCGCAACGAGCTTTTGGCACCATTGTTTGAAAGCAAATGCAAATCTGCGTAACATGAATAATACAAGAAAAAAAAAATAACTAATAATAAGTACCACACATTTATTGCTATAAACAGAAAATAAATTTGGAAAGAAAAGGAAAGATAAAGTAACTTCTAATTCTGAAAAAGTATTGTCCCTCATGTCAGATATAGAAGATTATGATATGAAATAGTTAAAAGTTTTACAAGATGACACTGAACTTCATGTAGTGAAAGATTTTGAGAAAGAAATAGAAGACGATTATGTATTAGTCAATTCCTTTTTTTTTTCATTAAAAAATCAATTAAATATAAAATTGACATAATCTACTAAGACTTCCATCTTTATCTTTTGTAGGAAGAACAATTAATATTTTAACAGTGTTGAATGCTATATTTTAAATCTTTTTAGTTAATTTAATTGCTTTATTATTGACAACTTTATAATGTCTAAATGTATATAATCATTATTGAAAGATAAAATTAAATGTATTTCAAGGTACAATATCATGTTGTATAATATCATATTGTTAATAGATTAACAAAGCAATTTAATTAGCAGTTTATGTTTGGGTTGCACACACACACACACACACACACACACACACACACACACACACACACACACACACACACACACACACACACACACACACACACACACACACACACACACACACACACACACACACACACACACACACACACACACACACACACACACACACACACACACACACACACACACACACACACACACACACACACACACACACACACACACACACACACATAAAAATGTTTTCAAAAGTAATGTATACAGTAGTTAAAATAAGTAAGCTGCAGCTATTGCATAGCAGCAGGTAACATATTTATTTAAATCGTAGTAGGAGGAATTTAGGCACCTTCTTATACTACGTATATCCATATGGTCCCTGAAACCTAAACATACAACCTTCAAATCCAAAATTCCTTATAAATAATTTTTCCAGTCAATAAAATGTTAATTGATTAAGCAAATTATCAGTAACGACGTTTGGAATTTATTTTGTGTTACACAAATGTGTATTGTGATGAAAAAAAATCCTAGTCTTACTAGAAAAAAAAATCATGAAATTCTTGACCTTTTCCCCCAAAAAACTTTGTTTTCAGCAGCCAGTTAAAAATGTACACGCGTCTCTATTTGACGATCATCATAAGCTGAAAAGACTCGCCTGATAAAATATTTGCGCAACTTGGTTTTGACATTATTTCCTGAAATGCTCTTCTCACGTCTAATTTATTGGAAATTCATATACGCTAATTGTTAAAAACTGTGGTTGAGACAGTGTACCAGAGACAGTGTGTATACTTTAAGTTAATAAAAGTTGCTTAAATGTTGTTTTAATGTCGATTATTTATTTATTTTGTTCTCATTTAATTTATTTTTATACTTATATTCTCGTAAAAGCTCGAACATCGTGTCAAAAATATATTTCTGCATTTTCAAACTAATTTGATTTATGTGTTGTTTCTTAACTGTTATATATTAAAGACTTTATTTTTGTGTGAAGCACAGATGAATAGGACAATAAAATATAGATGTTTCACAAAATTATTAATATCTAAATAGAAAAGTTTGTTAGTTTTTCAGTTGTTATTGTGAAAAAGGTTAAACGTATTTCTATGAAACTATCAGTGGGTATTTAAAACATACCAAAGATGATCATGTGCTAAAAACCATAAAATGTATTTCAGCTGGAGTTGCTTACCTGCTTGGGTATTCTGAATATTGTACGATTTTAACTGCCTTTTTTAATATCTTTATTGTTAACTATTTCTATACTGTCACCTATTTTTAAAAATTTAATTTAGTTAGTAACATTTTCCTATTATTGCTTTTGTTATATAGATGGCACAAATAAATGAACCATATTTGTCCGCATATTAATAAAAACGATATATTAAATTTTAAAAAGTATGTGAATTCTTCTATTTGACTTTATAGATACTAAACATGTATGTTTACTGTTGCTTTGAATTGCGGTTTCCAAATAAAAGTAATGCACGGAAAGAGTTTCACCGTGACAATAAAATTTAAATAATTTTGATGTGCCTACTAAATTTAAAATAAAAGTAGTTATAATTTTAGATAATTCATACACTATTAAGTACATTTACATAATTCATATAACTATTAAGTAAATTTCAATTTTAAAAAGTCTTTATTCTGTCTTAATTTTATAGGAAAAATTCTGCTTTACAATTAACTAGCTATCTTTAATTAATTAAAATTAGTTACGAATATGCATTATGCAATAAAAATCAAACTATTTTCTATGAGATAATTTTGACAATGATGGGAAATGTTAATTTTTTATGATTTTTAAGTCCCTTCTATCATACGAATTACGTTTAACTATTAAGGCACTCTAACTATAAAGTCATTAATTAGTTTTTGTTAGAAAGAGAAAATTTCAAAGCACGGGTATTCAGATAGTAGGAAATAAACTAAAAATTGTATGATTAGTTTGAAAATATTTATTTTACCTCATTTTGATTTAGGAAATTCATTGTTTTAAAAAGCAGGTTTTTATTTAACGTGATCATTTCAAACACTTTTTATTGTATTAAATGAGAATGAAATCTCGCGCAACCTGAGATGTTCTCAGGGGCATTCCCACTTATTTAATAAAATAATTTATATTTAATCATTTTCATAAAACTCACATGCGAGTAAGAGACAATTTTAACAATAACAATAACACATACTATAGTATTTGATCCGAATAGTGTTTGATCAATTTTGACGAGTTTAAAAAAAAAAAAAAAAAAAAAAACACGACGCGTTGCTCCACTTAAAAAAAGCTTTAATTAAAATGAATAATTTCAATTCAATTATATTTCGATATCAATACAATACAGACAATAAAGTTAAATGAAAACAACATTAAAAGATTGTATTTTTCGCATATTATGAAGAAATAATAAATCCCATTTATTTCTCTTACATATGAAGTTAAATTAACTTCCTTTTAAATATATTTAGTTCATAATTTGAAAATAAACTTATCATTATTACAATTATAGGTTAATAAATATTGTTTAGTGTCCTTGCGATATTTTTATTCAGATATAACAATAAACAATTGACATAATTTCTCTTGTTTTCTCTTTTATTGTAAATATTTCAACACACTAAACTTTCTAGCTAACGCATAAAAAAAGTTTGGGGAAGGATTTACAGCTCACTAAAAATACTTAATTCTCATAAAAAATAATCAAATAAGAAATGTATTAAATAACTAAATTAAAATTTAAGCTTTTTTCTAAAAAATAGCCGAACGAGAAAAAAGTAAGTTTTTAATTGCTTGAAACAATAATATTGTTAAAAATTAGATATTGATAGTGGTTCAGTGAATTTATATCTTCAAATTAGATGATACCAAACAAAAGCATGTGGTAAATGTAGTTCAGACGAAGTGAATTTTTTTAAATAATTTTTTTTTTAATAAAACAGTTGATGTAGTTAGATATAATTAGTCGATATTTGTAGTGGCAGCATACGACAGAAAATAAAAATTGGTTTAAAAAGTCTTACTTACGTAGAATCGCAGGTCAGTAGCCGCTGTATACCTCTCACGTATACAGTAGCTATAGTTAAAACATTTGCAGGTTAGTTTCAAGAGAAAGAATAGAGAGAATGATAGTTTGAGTTTTAGATCACCATCATGATTTTGCTAATATCCACCGTCTCTTATCAATCGAGCCTATCACGTTTACGAAAGATAGAGAAACGAGTACTGTTTTGAAATGATTGCACATAGGACTACCTCAGTGGTTTAGGCTTATTAGTAAATGAGGGGATCCTCGAATCTTAATAAAAGAAGGCAACTCGAATCATAAAACTTATAAGTGTCTTTTTGTCTCAACTTATGAAGTCAGAAGTACAATGATCATACAAAAGTAATATTTTCACTTAATTATTAAAGACATGATACGATATTTATCAAGCAAGTATTCAAGTGGGTAAAATTTGAAAAATCTAATTTTTATAATCATATATATATGTAGACATGCTATTTCACGATACTGTGTAATCCTTGGTGGGTACAGATTTAAAATTTCTGATGTGTGTAAAAAACAAACAAGTTTCGTGTGTACTCGTCCCTAAAATGCATTCAACGCAATTTTGTAAATTTTTCCGTCAGAGCACTAATTATAGGGATGCGAGTTTTTTTTTACTCACAAACAGTTTTCACAATTAAATAATTACATTAGAAACAAATAATGATGAAGTATAAAGAACATTTAGGCATTATTTTTAGATCCATTAATCATAAATAGTTCAAACCTTCTATTTGAATGAGACCATACAAATCGGTAATTTCAACATTGAGCTGTAACGTACACTTTGCAATGTATACTTTCGAAAATGTAAGACAAGCTTGTTAACATCAAAATTTTTATGTTGATGTTAACGATTTTGAAACTAAACTTACTTAACATGCATTTTGGGGTTAATATATCATACTATTTTTCTAATTATGAGTTAAAAGACAGCATATTAAAAACGATGCTGGTAAATGACTTATTCTGAAGATTAGTCAAGCTATGAACAATTGGAAGTCGTAGTTGATTGTAGCTTTTTTGAAATCCTTTATATTAAGTTCGATTTTGTGTGTGTCGATGGGAGGCAAATCTGCGGTAGCTTAATTAATCCCTTTGCCGTCATCCAATCTGGCTGAAACTTGGCAAATAAGTTCAATGTCGATGACAATGCATTCAATAAAATTTTAGGGGTGTTACTGCCACTAAAAGATCGCTTTTAAGGAATACTAATAAACCAACTTGCCGTCATCTAGTCACGTTGAAAAATCATTGAACCGACCATTGTTGAAACACTTTTCTGTTAATTTGTTTTAAAGAAATAAATAATAAAATCACCTTAATCAGAATAAATTAATGATATTTGGACGTTAGAACATAAATTTACGTTCATTTTTAATAAATAAATTTTGAAACGTAGTTTGCCACACATTTTGCTGATTAAAATGTTTTTGATATTGACTCTGTGTTAATGAATATAAAAATTGATAATGTATATAAAGGATTTTTAAAAACTCTGTTTTTATCGGTTATATTATTAATTATAATTTGATCTAATTTAAAAACATAGCATTAAAATTAAAATTAACAACATAACCATGAATTTCAAAAGAGCTGGTCTGATTTACAGTTGAATTATTTCAGTTTAAAATTATATATAAAAAAGATATCTTGTGAAGTAGTATACATGCCATATCTAAAAACCACAAAAAATATTTATTTTCTAAATTTGATTATGCAACTTTTTAATGCATAGATGTATGTATGTTTGTTTAAAGCTGTAATACAATTATATTTACTTTACTTGTTTTATTTCCTATGCTATTTGTAGGCAGGAACGTTTATCCGTGATTATTTGACAAAGAAACAATCAAACAAGGCATCGATTACTGTAAATCGACACATTACTTAGTTCTAAATATTGTTTAAAAAATTTATATGAGAAAAATTAATGAATTTCAGAACATTTAGTCGATACAAGTCGCAATAACTGGCCTGTAAAAGGTTAATCTTTCTTAAACATTCAATTAAATTCAATTTATAGCCTGAATATCTTTTTAAAACATGTATTTCGATAGTTGTTTTAATTAATTATATAGCAGATGTTGTGTATAAATACAATGTTTTAAATATTTATTAAAAGCTATAATAATTTCTAATATAATTTCCTACATAAAACTTATTTTTTATTTGAATTCTTCTAGATATTTAGTTTACTTCTACGAAAACTTAAGACTAATAAAAGAATATTTAAAGCAAATTTAGTAGGGGTGGCTGATTTTGATGCACTGTTAAAGGAAAACGCAATTGCAGCACATTTGACTTTTTGAAAGCAATTTCGTGTATGCTTGACCTAAAAAAGGAATTATAAAATGCTTAAAAATGTTTATAATCACAAAATATACCACTTTCAGTAATAGTTTCATCGATAGGACACATTTTGAAACACTTTTCAGATTAACCATTGCTTTTAACAATGAATGACTCACGTAAAAGTTTCATCAAAACCGCCTAGAATACTTCAAATGCTCAACAAAATAGATTACTTTCAAAATATGTATGAAAATAAAAATAATAGGATTAAAGATATAATTTTTACAGTTTACCGATTTTTAAGAATTCACAAGTCATTCAATAATCAATAAGAAATGGTTGCGTTGAATGAGAAATTTTCGAAAAAAAACCCCCAGTTTTTGTAAATACATTGCTAGTATAAACGTACCAACTCAACCAAAAAGAGTTCATTTCAATGATTTTCTTTCTTACCGTTGCTGCCGTATTCTTTTAATGATTTCTTTTCTACCCTCGCTATGCAATCATACGAATAGTTTGTGATCTTTTTTACAGATGTCATCACCTTTTGGTTTTAATTATACGTTTTCTAATTACACGAACGTGTTCAATAACGTTATTCAGAACATAGATTAGTTGATAGTTATTGCGAGAAAATAAATTTTGTTAGTAGCAATAAAAGATGTGGTAATAGGATATAAACAATTGTTTGGATTAATAATCCTATGTGTATAAAGAAAGTAAAACATTTATATGCGCTCTTTGTAGAACGTTTATAATACAGTTTTATCAGTTCATTGGAATTCGAATGCGATTTTCTTAAAAAATCATATTAAAATCTTTCTTTGAAATACATATTCAAGTGATTAAATATATCTTTTTCATATTTCTATACACTTGTTAGTGTTTTTTTTAAAACGAAATTAGTAAATTTCACACCCTATTAAACTGTAAAAGACTTAGGTTGTACTGTAGAGCTGGAACTATATAATTTATATCTTTTATATATTTTACAGACCAAAAAAAATTTTTTTGACTGAACTGATTGAAACATTCTTTAAAATATAAGTTATTTGTTGATAATCGAATACTTATTTGTAATTAAAAAAAAAAAAAAATCCAAATGCAGTTTTGAAAATGTGTACAGATTTTGAAATTAAAATACAAAATAGGAAATGCCTTCATTTATGCGATTCGGGGGTGGAATTATTATGAAATATTTCCGATGATTTTATTTTCAAAACAGTGTATTTTCTGTCATTTAAAAAGCGTTGGTCGTGTTTTGGGTAGATTTAAAAGATACATTTTTTTTATTTACGCCAATGATTCTTCAAATTTCTTATGTTGACTGAAATTAATTGAAAGTTTTTCGTGAAACCTATTATACCAAGCTAAAAGTTGGTTAAAGTCAAATGTATTTATAGGACTAGATAAGTGATCTACTTCATAAATATCGAAAAAAGTATCCACAGCCTCTTACAATAATCTAAAAGTGAAGACAATTGCTTTGATAGAACTAATTTACTGCCAAGTATCACGCCGGTCATTGTCATTATCAATGTACGTTCTCAATATTGATAACGAATACTTTCGAGAATGAATAACTTTTCACACAAATGAGAACAACATTTGAATTATTAGGATAAGTTGACTCATCAGATTTTTCAAACGAATTGCTTGTAAGTAAACCAGTTAAATAAAGAAATTTGTATTTCAATAGGGGAATTAATTAAAAACAGAAATTTAGAACTTCATGTAGAAAATATAATTTGTAACATTATTTACAAAATAAACTTTCATTGGTATCGATTTGAACGCTTGAATTGAAATAAAGGAATAAAGGATGGATACTTTTATTTCTTTGTTGGATCTAATTCTATTCTTATCTGGGATAATTTATACGTTTGTTGTTGCATCTAAGATTGTTAATTACTACATAGAAGCTTCATAGTTATATATTTTTTAATAAATAAAAAATTATTTTACTTCAAATTCCTATTTTAATGCAAGGAAAAAAATTAATACTCATTTTGAATGCTTATTTTTTCTTGTCGGTATGTCCATTCAAAATATCAGAAGTTCACTAGAGTGTGTTCCGGTTAGGTGGTTTGATGCAATGTCAGTTAATAGTTACCTAGCATGAGAAATAACAAAATTTCTCAGAAAATAAACTTTATGTTTTTTTTTATTGCAAATTGTAGATACATTTCTTTATCCAATCGAAAATATGAACAGTCATTACTAGTTTTCAGAAGAATGAGTTTGGTTGACCTACATATTTTTGATTCCAAAGAAAAACAACAATGGGTTATTGCATCATTGCAATGGTGCATTGTTATACTTTGTAGCAGCTCTGCTGTGAAAAATATCTTTTTAAAAAATAATAATAACTCTATAAATCCTTTATATTAAGTTCGATTTTGTGTGTGTCGATGGGAGGTAAATCTGTGGACGCCTAATTAACCCCCTTGCCGTCATCCAATCTGGCTGAAACTTGGCAAATAAGTTCGATGTCGATGACAATGCATTCAATCAAATTTTGGGGGTGTTACTGTTACTAAAAGATCGTTTTTATGGAATACTAATAAACCAACTTGCCGTCATCCAATCGCACTAAAATAGCCTTTAACCGATCATTTTTGATCATTTTGAAACTCTTTTCTGTTGCTAAAATAATTTTTAATAAATAATAAATTACTTTAATCAGAATAATTTAATGATATTTGGACGTGAGAAAATACATTCAAGTTCATTTTTAGTAAATAAATTTTTAAATGTAGTTTGCTGCACATTTTGCTGATGTAAATGTTTTTACTATTTAAAATTAGATGCTAACACCAAGCACGCGCTGTTTACAAAATTGGAAAAATAAATAAATAAATAAATAAATAAATAAATAAATAAATAAATAAATAAATAAATAAATAAATAAATAAATAAATAAATAAATAAATAAATAAATAAATAAATAAATAAATAAATAAATAAATAAATAAATAAATAAATAAATAAATAAATAAATAAATAAATAAATAAATAAATAAATAAATAAATAAATAAATAAATAAATAAATAAATAAATAAATAAATAAATAAATAAATAAATAAATAAATAAATAAATAAATAAATAAATAAATAAATAAATAAATAAATAAAGGATTTAGATTAAAAACTTTGTTTTCATGGATTATGTTGATTATTAGTCTATTTAATGGTTGAGAGAACATAAAGGTACGGCATTCTTAACGTGTAATTATTAACACTCATTTAATGTGTTTGTTGTTTTACGTTATTTTTTTTTAAATTTGATAATGAGATAATTTAATTAATGACAATGATGAAAAAATTATAATTAATAATAATAATAATAATATTATAATGGTGTATGTAAATGCAAAACACGATGAACTATTGATCTATTGATTACCTATTAATTTTATTTAAATAAAACCTCCTAAACTCTCGATATGTTATGAGTTTTAAACTTTATACATCAGATAAACGATTATTTACCATCGTTGGTAATATTTGTTGACAATGTTAATACTTGTTGATAAATTTATAGTCTGTAGTACTGTATAGGTAACTGCAATTCAATCAAATTTATACCATTTCCCAAATTGCCTTCTTGTATAATAATGCATTTACTGAACCCCGAATGACGCCTGTGCCAATGATCCGTATACACTCCTAATTTACAAATCCCATGCACTGACATCTTAGCGGGATAGATAAATTTATCAACTGAGATCATCTATGTCGTACATAAAATACCGTATATTCCATGTATAGTCTAGTGTACTCGAATGTATATATTTCACATGCAGATCACACAATTTAATGCCCGTTAGAGTTCGATTCACGTACTTTTGTCTAAAGTTGCTTTTACAACAATATACATCACATATCAGGCTTATTTCATAAGTTAAAAAAGACGGCTAGTCAAAATGGTAGCAGTCGCCATTTTTTACCAGCAAGTAAATTGCCTGTTGTAGCCGGAACTTGGCATAGTTTAATGTAGAAACTCTTGGCGCAGCATCTGTACCGTAGTTGGAAGTCGTTCTAAAAACCTTGAGTGAACAATTGAACATTATTATCCCCATAATTGAAATAATACACCATTGAAAAAGAATAGTATTGATTTCTTTCCAAATTCTATGTATCTTATGTTAATCTTTAGGCCATAGTTTCACTGCTGATCTTACAGTATACATAAAATTCTGTCTGGACATTTACCTCAACAGTACTCTTCCGTTAGCTGAGTATTAATGATATTGGTGCAGTTGCCTCCAAGCCTAAATGTTGACATGTTTTATAGATGCGTAAATCACCAAGCCTAAATTTTTACGGTTTGTTATAGGAATTATGAATAATTTGAAGGTTATTATTTTGTATAAGTTAGGTCTGAAATTTGGTGGTAGTTATCTGGTACCTGGCTAATGGAATAGTACAGTACCCCCCAAAAAATCAGAACGATGGCTATATCTTCGGTTCTAATTATCGTAGAATCTTACGGTTTGCACCAAAATGTTTTGCTTACGATTTTCTATATATCTAATGCAATTTTTTTTTCTTAAGGGACCGTTTATTAAGTAAAAGTAACGCTATCTTCAAAATTTCAATACGCACCCCTATTTTTTATCATTTCATTCGATTTAGAATACATCATTTACTCTATATACGAAATTTCAATGCAATATGTTTAAAAACACGTCACTTATGAGCAAAAATGTTTCGACCATTTTTTTAAACGATCTTCAGGGAGAATTTCCATGAAACGAAAGATATTTTTAAGGTTCTACTTCACAGCGGGAGAAATCGAACGGTCAGTGCGGCGTTCACGACGTTACAAAATACAAATATTAGTCTAAAACTGCATAGAAACTACTTGGATTTATAGTGTCATGTTTAAGATTAATACAAAAATAGCAAGTAAAAGCAAAATTAACATAATTTATTTACAACATTAAAGATGTGTATTCTTCACACGAAATAAATAAAATATCGAAAACTGTAATTGCAGAAGTATAACGTATACTACTGATAATTAGAAAATTAATAAATTTAAAATGTAGGCATTAGTAAACAGTATTCAGCAAAGCGTGATTATTTTACAGAAACATGTCACTGTAAACACAAATGTAACTTGATCGTTGAAATTATTTATAAAATGAAAAAATCACCTGATTCAGTAAAATTTTTAAAGGATAACTTATTGAAATTGCTTAAAAAATGTAGTTTTAAATAAATGTAATTTAAGGAAGTAAATTTTTTTTTAAAAAAGGACACTGTTGAAAACCACAATAAATGTAATTTAAGAAAGTATTTTTTTTTTTTTTTTTTTTTTTTTTTTTTTTTTCCTTTAAGGACACTGTTGAAAACCACACAAAACATATGTTCCCCGATTCCAAATACGTTAAACAGATTAAAAAATATACATAAAAAATAAAACTGCTTTGTTTGTATACAATAATATTTCTTTTTGTAATTTCAAGAAATTCTGTTCCGATTTACCCCTCTGTTCCTATTCACTCCATTTTACGATAATTGAACGTTGTGTGATTTTCCACACCTCTAGTTTACCTCGAATTAATCTTGGATAGTTTTCAAAAGTTGTCTACTATACGATCCCTTAAAGTGAGCGTTTTTTACATTTTCGCTAAAAAATCGAGAACTAAAAGTCAAAATGGAAAGAAAAAAATTGTGTGGGGGTTTTAGACCATGGTAAATCTAATGAAAGCAAAAAAAATTGATGTTTCTATTCAAAATTTTTTAAAAATTGTTTTATTAATTAATAATTAATTATTAAAAAAGAAATGAATGCAAAAGTTGATTGCTATTTATGTTTGGCAATTTACAATCTATCTTTTGAAAAAAAAAAAAATCACTGAAATATATTAATTATTTAAGTATTTATGGCCAAAAAACCAACTTTTTTATTTAACATTAATTTATCATTTTCTTTTTATCATTTAAATTACAAACCGTTCATTAGAAAATTACGAATTTTTGTATTTCGACATTTTTTTGGATGCTGAATCCAAATAGGGGATAATATTATGAGGTTGCTATTGAACTTTTTAAAGTTTGATTCTGTTTTAATATGTAGATGATCCCTCATGACAAAAAAAACTACATGCAATTATTAAAAACCTTCCACGATTTACAACGGTACCTTTTGTTTGTTATTTCACCAATTAGAGCACAAGATATAGCCATCGTTCTGATTTTTTTTTTGGATACTGTACTACCTCAACTTATATAAGGTAACTCATAGGTTTCTAGTTTCCCAATTTATTCTTCAATAGGTGGAAGGAAAATAAATTTTGAATGTAAAAACTTTTAAATGTGTCACTTACAGAATAATTTGGGTAAACAGTGGAAATAGATAATTCTCTAGTGTCATTGAAAATTCTTGGTAAATATACCGAATAAAGTACCTATTCTTAACGGTGTAATATGTATTTTAATCAAGCCTTTAATGCTTGTTTGGTACAAAATCAACACACAAGATTAATCAATAACAGATGTTCATATTTTGCATTTGAAGTGAAGCTTTTCAATTAATTATCCTTGATTATAACTTTATAAAAAAAAGCAGTTGCGAATCTAAATAATTCTAAGTGTACATTTACGTATTCAATGTCAACCAAAGATAATTATTTAGGGTCACGGAAACTATTCCATGTTCTTATCACTGAAAATATAGCTGATTTGCTGTGAACGTCACTGACAGAGATTGATCCAGGTGTTTTATCACTGAATCATAAAGTAGACCCGCAGTGGAAAAACAGAAGTCAATGTCTCAGGTATAATCTTTAGATAAATAAATAATAAATGCCAAGTGGATGCGGGCATTCTCGGAACAGGAAACTTGATCGATCACTATCTCAAAAGAAATTAGGGAAGTACAAGAATCCAGTAAACCATAAGAAAACACATTAAAAAAATACTACGGATGTAGAACATTGCAGAACTACCAATTACACGGTGATACTGGGTCATTGCTTAGAACTTTGAAGTGGATTGGTGTACTTCAACGTTTGCTTTTTCATATTTTCGTTTAAGTACAAAAACTGTTAAAATTGGAGAGTTGGGGGGGAGGGGGGGGGGAATAGTTATGCATTTATAGTTTTGGTTAAGAAAATCGATTCAGAGCTGACAGGAAGAAGGAAATCTTTTTTCAGTGAAACATTAGGATGATTGCAGGGAATATTATTACATCTGCTGTGTATTTAAAGAACAATCCTACGAACGGATAGTAGACCTTTGTGTTTCTAGATCTCCACACTTCATAACTGTTTGCCTGGATAAGTATAATTTGCAATATTGATATACTTCTTTTGTTCAGTTAATAGTGTAGGAATTTTCACTATTAGCGCGTAATCACTTTCAATGTTTAAGTTTTACATTATTTGTGGTATCTAAATATTGTGACAGTCACTCCTCCAAAACTATTCGACCAATTTTTATGATCAAAGTGTTCTTTGAAAAAGATTGAACAGCAGATTTGTCAAAACGTGTCATATTTACAAGATAAAACTGTATTAATGAGTTAATTTTTAATAATTATATCGTTGTGCTACTGAACATGGCAACTACGGCAATGATTTTCGATAATGAGTGGCAACAGTGTGTTGCTTACGCTGTATGGGTTGGAGGTATTTTTGGTAAACCGCAATTTTTGGATGAGATTAAGAACTCATTTATTTAAAAGTAAATGATTCCTAGTTAACTTGGATGATTTAGCGCGTTTTGGAAAATATTTAATTTCTTCCATCACATTTTTTTTTAATGTCAAACCAGCGCTTTTGTGCGCTGTTGAAGGAGATGTGATTTATTATTCAATGCTTTTCGTTGTGTCCATAGTTGACAAGTGAAGCCCAAACGTTCGGAGGTTAGCGAGCGTTAAAAAGCAGTAGGGCGAATCTCCTAGTTGTACTTTTAGTTATAATGTTGAAATTTTTAAGTGGACTTAATAAATAGAAATTTTATGAAATAAACTTATAAAATTAATGAATTACTAACCTTTATGCAGTTAAAACTCCTCGTTATTTGCAGCAATTAGAGTAATTGAGTGCTTGTGTTATTAAAGTTTTATAAATACAAAGTTTCAAAAATATGCAAACAATTAAGGAAAATAATGAAACCATTACAAAGAAAAGCAAACAAAACTTCTCATATGCAATGGGCAACGGCAAGACTATGTGCAGGAGAGTGCATATCATACAAGGAGAGGGGGAGGGGCTAAAGATTTTGTTTAAACCTTGATTTAAAAAAAAATTGAATTTGAACTCGTAATTCAATGGTAGTTAATAGCTTTACACTAAATTTCTGTTTAAATTCATGTTCCCCAGCGGCACAAATACATTGGTGAGCTCTACAAATACAAGACATGGCTAAACTCGATGTGGACCGTGGTAGACTGGCCGTTGTTATGGACTTTGGCCAATCTCGCCCAATACGGGATAAAATGCATTGGAAGTTTTGAAATGTTAATGCATAGTTTTAAAATTGCAATAAATTTTTATAAAAAAGTAGGGAGAGCTAAACAATATATTCTGTGATGTTTTTGACCAATTTATTTAAAAATAAAATAAAAAAATAAAAAAATCGTGTACTTAAGAATTGTAATCGAGTTTGAGTTAGGATTGGTCAATCTTCCAAACATTCTGTTTTTGACAATGGCCAATACTGTTATACTACCCGGGCTTAAACATCCATGTTTAACCAGTTTTACTTGTGAGTTGTACCACTTAATTTTACTCTTTGAAAGCCAGGGAAGGTCACTCTTGGCGGCGCCTATGATCATTTGATATGATAAATTCTAATTAAGTACCACACGTTCAAATTGAGTGGTTTTAAAATTTCGTGTTTCAATTAACCTAAAGCTATTGATGTGTTTCAAAATATATCCAGATTGTTAATAATCAAGACCAAAATGCTTAGAAAAGAAAAGAGAATGTTTTACTATCGGGAGCTGATTGAAGATCCACAAAATTAAGGATTATAAATGATGGCCACCGATTCACACTCAGGGAGTAATTTGAACAAACCGTTAACCAATTATAAAGAGAAAAAAGACAAAAAAGTATCTTTTGTATAAATAATAGAAAAACAATAAAGATGAAGGTCTATATCCAAATGTTTATAGTATGGTTGTCCAATTATTTAGAGCAGGGATACACAAACCTTTTCTTTACATTGATTTGTGTCTATGCAGTGTAAGCAATTGTGGGCCATAAAGAGTCAAAGTGTAGGCGACGGAAAACTATAACTTTTAGCTATATAGTTGACCAAAACATTAAAAGTTCAATTTGAGAACGAGAAACCTTTCCTATAACCCTTCTAATCACCATCAATGACTCTGGTGAATCCCACTCAAGTTCCTTGGTTGGTTGTTTTCAGATTATCTGGCGCCGTCAGCAACACAAGGGCTATAATGCGCCGAAACATTCGTCATTAGACAAGCCAACATACATTTACAAACACCCATGCCTAGCACGGGATTCGAACCCGCAACCTTGCGGTCTAGAAGCTAGCACGCTAACCACTATACCATTTGGTCGTCCTCAAGTTCCTTGAGCGATCAATAAGTATAAGTACTTTTACTTGAAATTTTTTGTGAGTTTTGTTATTTTATAGAAGAAAAGTTTGAAGGAGCAATTTTTGAGTTTGGCTGGTTGGTTGTTTTCAGATTATCTGGCGCCGTCAGCAACACGAGGGTTATAATGCGCCGAAACATTCGTCATTTGACAAGCCAACATACATTTACAAACACCCATGCTTTACACGGGACTCGAATCTGCAACCTCGCAGTCTAGAAGCAATTTTTCAGGAAATACTAAACTTCAAGTTTTGCCCTCCTAGTAGACATATTATCTTTTTACACGAGGCAAAAACCTGAACATATTTTGATACCAACTATTAATTTGCAAGATTTATTTTCATAACTAAAAGTAAACTGTGTGAAATCTTTGCTTTAGAAAAAAAAAAAAAAATATCATTGACGATTGACTAGCTTTATATCTGTGTTCTAAGGACTTGGTTCAAGATCATCATTGTGGAGATTCATCAAATGTTAGAGAACAACACATAAATATACTTTATCTCATAAAGAGCATGGCTTAAAAGATCAGAATATTTAAAGAAAAATATGAAGTAAATTAACATCCACGAGTTAAAATCAATACCACTGATCAATACTGACTACGAAATCACACACAAATACATCAAATTTATTTCTTTTAAATCTTTATAAATAGCTCAATTCTTTTCTTTAAAGAGGAAATGAAATCCCGTTTCTCAACGAAACTGAAGTTGATTAGATTTGAAAGGCCGGTGCTAGTTTTCTGTTTGTTTGTTTCTAAGGTTTCTAGAAGCGTCGCAGTGACGCAAATATACTCCAGTATTTCAACGAAATTATACTAAAGAAAAAGTTTTGAAATTTTTTAACTAAGGCATCAGAAATAATTTTTTCTATTTCATGCATATATGTTATTATTTTATGTCTATAAAACTTGTCTATATTAGATTGGTGAAATTTTTTTATGTAACATCTATAAAAGAGAGCATCTACAATATTTTGAAGGAATGATTTAGAAATTTTAAAATGTAACTTCAAGATAGAAATAAGAATTTTCAGTTAGTTAATTATTTTCTGTATAATATTTTATTGTTACATCAGTTTTTTTTCATTCGTGAAGGAGGTTTTCTTCTTAACTTGTAACATTTTTACTTTTTGAAATTTGGACTAGAAGATCAAGAAGTGTGTGCTACAATCTGTAACTGTAGTGAAGTTAAATATCCCTTCATAAATTACGTTTTCAACAGATATATTTTAAAATAAAATAAAACTGCATTTTGAAACGTATTATTTAATATAAAATCCATCTTATTATAAGAGTGATTGCTTTTCCGCACTTATTGGATCATATAAGTTGAAAAGTCTCAGAAAATTATGTATGAAATACTTAACAAGCATTTATTTAATTTCAAATTAAAAAATCCTGCTACTTTATTTATGGTATAGATTACATACTTAAATTTCGAAACATTTGTTTAACGTTTTTGAGAATTTTTCCGACAAATGTTGCATGGTTCATAATTTAAATTAAAAGTTTAGTCTTCAGAAGCTCATGTTGTATAGTGCGTATATTTAAATTGGTCAAATAACAGCTAACATTTTAATATGACTTGTTTTATAATTTTATTGCTGCATTGGGACCAATATTAATATATTAATTATTAATTTGTAGGAATTTATTTGGTTATGTTTCTAAACTGCTTAGTTCTTAGCAACTCATTATGATCGTATTTTTGTCATTTCAAAGGGGGAATCACGTATAGTAACTTCTTTTATTGGCACTATAATTGTAAAAGTAGTTAGGAAGTTTAAAACGAAAAAGGTGTTGCAAAATATCATAACTATTATTAGTTAATTTTTAGTATTTGTTGAATAGATATGAAACTATATTGAAAGTAGTCATTTCATAATGCCTCTATTACTTAGATATTTTTTTTTATCAAAAATGGATTTCACAAGTTTCCTGTTTTTTGTACATCCTTGATGAATTGATATTTTGAAACTCTACTTATTTCTGCGGTACTTGATGTATTAGTGGTTATTGCTTAACTCTCTGCAAAGTTAAAAAACAAATATATTTCAGAACTACTGGGTAAATGAATAATTTTTACTGTCTTTACTGATTGAATGAATCTTTATTATCACAAAAATTGCTTTTTACAATGCACATAAATAAAAATCAATGCCTTTTATACTCTTCTGCTGTGTTGATAATTTTATTATTATTAATATATATATATATATATATATATATATATATATATATATATATATATATATATATATATATATATATATATATATATATATATATATATATATATATATATATATATATATATATATATATATATATATATATATATATATATATATATATATATATATATTTGTACCAGTTAAATATTTTTTATTTGAAATTTTTGGTTAATATATTTAAATTTAGAGTTTCAAAATAAAAGCCTGTGTTTATGCATGACATTGCGAAATAGTTTTTGTACTTGAATGTAAAAAAGGCACAATAAAACACATAGAAGATAACTTTTTTGCTTTCTTATAGATTCTGCTTTGCATTGATTACGAAGTGAGTAATGTGCACCACTATATCGACAAGAAGAATATCAATAAAGCAGAATGTGTGTATAAGCTGATTTCCCATTGGAACGTGAATGAAGCATTTTAATCACACATATCTTTCTAGTACTTCAATGATTTTGCTCAGCTGCTCTACCAATAACGAAACTTTGATAAAGGTTCACGTGAACATGATTTTGCAGATAAGAGTTTCAGAAAGAAATGCTGGCTCGTTTAAAAAGAAGAGTGCTCCTTATATAGCACCTACCTAGATATACAACTAGCTACGTGGCCTCGCGTTTGGGGGAATCAGTCATTGGTGTTTAGGTCCTCGCTTTTGGCGTTTCGGGAATGGGCTCGCAGAAATGTTCATTGTTACGCAAAACCAAGCCTGCTTCGCTCGCTAAAAATTCCTTTGTAAAAAACACAGCTTGCTTTGCTCGCTGAAAAGTTTCCTTGTTACGCAAACACAGTTCGCTTCGCTCGCTGAAAACTTCATTGGCTCATAAGCACAGGTCCACTGCACCCGTTGAAAATTTCATTGCTATGCAAGCACAAGTTCGCTTTGCTCGATGGAAGGCTCATTGCTGGGCAAGCAATCCCCCCCCCCCCATTAATACAATAATCACCCCTCTGAGAATATTTTAACATGTGTTTGTAAAAAGAAAATTAGAAGGCCAAAATTATGATGAAATTTTCAGAGCTTTAGATATATTAGTAGTCACTTTGTAAAATATTTTTTGTTATTTTGGTACACTATAGACGTACCTGTACTCAGTAGAATACAAACTAGAGTTCATTTCTTATATTTGTAAAACAATTATTTAATAATAGGAAGTTGTGTCGTATAAATTATATCGATTCCACACTTTTAAATATTTTTTAAATACTCTAAATAATTATCTATTATTGAAATTAAATACATAAATTAATTAAGTCGTTATATTTATTAATATTTAAAATTCTAATTTGTAAGAAATACACTTTTATTTTTAGATGTTAACTTTCTTTAAATACTTAACACCGATTACAGTTTTATGTAAAGTAATTGCATCAAATAAAGCCACAGTCTCAAAAAGTCCAGTTTAATCTGTAGCAAAAACTGCTTATAAAATCTGCCAGTTAGTAGCAACTTCGCACAATTAGAAGCAGCAAAAGTGTTTTTGAAAGACTATTGTCTTTCTGAAAATGCAAATAGAAATGCGGTTCATCGAGCCAATGAGTTAGTATCATTCATCGTTTAGCCACATGCATTTTACGTTGTTAGCCTTACGCAGAAAGTAGCCTTTATCCGTCTTTCTGATCAAGTACATTTTTAGGAATGGTTGATTAGTTCTGTATTGGTTCACAATGAATTAATTTACAGAGGAGTTAAAAGTATTGTCTTTTTTTTTTTGTCGTACTCATTTTGTGTTAATTATATACTGAACCAAGACAAGAATTAGGACAAGAATTTTCCTCAAATTGAAAGGCATATATGTCAACCCAACTCGGGTTCATTCAGTTAGTATAAAATAAAAGTCGAAAAAATTCGCTAAGTTATCTTAATTCCACAAAGCACATAGCTAATTTTAGTCAAATTTAGAACCTAGGCAACTATGAATTCTTTCCTGAAAAATTATTTTGAATGTCTTCTATAGAAAGAAATGAAAATTTTATGTATAATATTATAGCTTTGCTGTATTCGTAAATATCTATAGTTTTAAAAAAGAAACTATTTATTTATTGACTTCCGTTTAGTGGGAGCAATCGCTCAACCGTCAAAATACTGACTTATCATACAGAGAGCTAGGGATTTATTCCGTGCTCTTTGCCTTTTCTGCAAAATAAACTGTTTGAAAATCCAGAAGAATACGCGCAAAGAAAAAAGAAAAGAAGGTCAAATTGCTGGTTTACTCAATACGCTCTGTCTTTAGATATAAAACATTTGGTTTGTGAGAACTCGCATTTGAGAGGAAGTTTAAGATTGTACATAATTTTTGCCAAATAACCAAGGTTCAACCTAAAATCAGAATGTGGACAAAAGTAAGAATTGCCCATTACGAAAAAATAACTTTTCAATCATTTCATGATAGTAGTTCTGTATAAATTTTTATATTCTTACTAAACTAGTCTGAACCTTCATGTTGATCTAAATCATAAGTATAAGCAGTTTTTGTAATTCATCCCGTTACATATTGTAATTGTTTTAAAGGAAAATTTTACCTCAGAGAGATGGATTATTGATGATCCTTTGAATTAGTTTCTATTGTTATGAGAATAATTTTTTTTGTTTAAATGTACCCTCTTTTCGGAAATGGTAGTTCAAACGTACATAATTTCCAAGCCCTTTTGAATTGAAAATGTCTCGGCTGACACGCCGTGTATCTGCTTTCAAAATGAAAAGACGAGTACAGAGATTGTAACAAATAGTCTTATGTCGGTTGTCTAATTGCTTAGTGAAAATTTTACGTATTTTTTCGTATTAAATATCCAAATACGGATCAGTTTCCCCTGAAGAGATCACCCGCAGGGCATTATCTTTTTACCTACGTACAACTTTTTGTTGTCTAGATATTGATCTACTGATGTCTCGACGCCTTTGTGTGGTTTTTACACAACATTTAAAATATCCAACCCACCTGAACTGAAAATATATGACACTAAATATGCGATAAAACATAGAATAACTGCCTTTTTATCTGAGGTGATTCGAGTGGTTATATAACAGGGACAGGACACTTTTGTGATGTACTTCTGAACCTTGCAGACCACTTTTCATTGTATTTTGGAAGTTTTTAGGAGAATAATTTATATCCTCTTTACAAACATCTTTCATTACTAAAATACATTTCAAATACTAAAAATTCCTCTTAAGAGACTGGAAGTCCATTCATTTTTAATCAACTTTTCTTCCACATTTTCTTAATCCGGTCTTAAGCTCCAACCTTTCATGCGTATTCTGAACTGCAGCAGATTACACATCTTTCTCAAAATAGCATTTCCTTCTCACACAAAGCCACTCCTCTTCTTTCCTACTGTCAACATCCTTCGGATTTGGAAATATTTTCTTAGAAAAGGTAGATGTTTATAGATATAAGTGCCAGAATTAATGCATAGGAATGACATGGTATATAAGTTGCTTATGATGAGTAAGTAATTTATAAGTGCTTTTTTTTTTTAAATTTTTTTTTTTAAAGATTTTCTGGGATAAATCTTAGTTAATTGATTTGATAAAGTAAACGAAAATAGTACTGATACTTTTTTTCATCACGGTAAAATTCTTTGGTATTTGGACAGAACTAAAAAACGAATTTGGTATTCCCCTGCAAATGAAAGATGTTTTGTTTGAATGACCCGTTTTTAAAAATACGTGCTAACAAAGTTAATTTGTCTTCCTGTTTGATTTTAACCTTTCATCCAAACGTCTGGAGTGATTCTACAGATATCGATTGGAATATTTTTGTCAGTTGTACCAAAGGAGTTTTTTTTTTTTTGTCGATAAGTGAAGTATTTTACCTATCATTTATCATCTTTAAAAGTCGCTTTGAAATAAATTATATCAAATCATCATGTCTAGTTATTGCTGAAGAATAACTCCTACGAATTTTTAATGGCAAATTCCTTCTACGCATGCGTAATTTTAACGAAATCCTTGTTATTGCAAGACTATGCCTTCTAAACACCAATAACTTATTGCACGTTTAGGAACAAAGATCATTTTACAGAGAAAACATGTTTTTTGGATTTAATACCTTTTGAAATTGAAATGTCTTGTGGAAAAAAACATTGATAAATGTTGACCTTAATGTAATACTTTCAATATCCTATATTACTCATAAGGTAGAAGAAAGCCGATACACCATCATTTTGCATGTTGCTAACTTTAAAATAAATTTATTTATTTGAAAAAGTTTAAAGCTAGTCTCGCTTGAATGCATTAATTATATTCATGGTCTATCTCTTATATCATTTTTATCTTTTCCATTTCTTGATTACGTACTTTCGATTCTTGTTTTCTCCATGAAACTTTAACTCTATTTTTTGTTGTTGTAATTAAAGTATTATCTTCTTGCTCATTAGTTAGCATCCAGAGTATTAATTTTCATGGTTCTTCTTAACAAGTCTCTTAACAGTGAAATCTGATTCGACTGAGTTTAACAAATCTTTTTTTAGTTTGATTTAATTTTTTAACGCATTTTTTAGAATTAACGCATGGTTTTTCGAGATTTATCCTGCATAATACAATTCAAGGTAAGATTAAAATTAAAAAAAATAACATTAACCTTTTTAACTATTGTATAGTTCAACAGACATACTATTCAACATAATTGACGCAATTATGATGTCAATGAAATTGATTTACTTTATTTTCAACAAAAACTGTTCAATTTACAAAAAAATAATGTTGTTGCAAATCATTTAAAAATAAAATTAAATAATCATTTACCATATGTATATAGAAAGATAATACTCAAACAATTACAAGGTTAAAAATACTTTTAAAAACTAAACACATTTACAAAGTACTTGGTGTTAAGGAAGAGAAAATGAATTAAAAGATTAACCAATTTTAAAAGCTGTACACATAAGAATATTTTACATACTCTTTCTTCCGCTCAGGCTTAAAAATACGTTTTATAATATTTGTTTCGTTTCTAATTCTTTTCTATAGTTTTTAAGTCGCGATGACACACAAAAGTAAACTTCATAGAAATTAAAACGTTTTAGAATCAAGAGACATATTGGTCAATGGTGAAATTTTCAATGTTCTAGTTAAATGGTGGCTTTCTTGAAGTTTAAATGTTTGCTTGGAATTTCGTTGCAGCTATAGAAAGTACCTCCAAGTACAGAAATTTTTCCATGTTCCATCCCATGTTTTTATCCCCATTTTTAATGAATTTAAAATAATGATGAGATGTTTAGTGAGCGAAACTTGTATGAGCTTTAGAGATTAAACTTGTGAGTGAAGCCTTGTATTTAAATGCAAGTTTAAAAATTAGGCGTTGTACATGAGTATGTAAATGTTCTAATTGAAGGTTTACTCTTTAATGTTTCTACTTAGATTCATTTGTTTATATGCCATATTTCTGTTATATGCCATTATCTGTTTATATGCCACAAGTATTTACTTGTGAGATTTTCTACAGTTACCCAGGTACCACAGCATTATTGGCCAATGTTGGAAACAGGGGATTTGGAAGCTTGTCCAATTCTAGCCGAAACTCGAGCATTGTTCTAAAATACACGATTTTAAAAAAATGTGCTTAATAAAAATATTACTAAACATATTTTTTGCCCTCCATCCTATCTTATAAGCAAAATATTTCAGTTTTAAAACTGTGCATCAACATTTCAAAACTTCCAGTGTATTTTATCCATGATTGGGCGAAATCGGCCAATATCTGCAACAGCGGCCAGTTTACAAAGTTCCACACCGAGATTGGCTAATGTCGAGAGATATTGGCCAGCGTTGAGTGCTACTGGTTTAGTCTATAATTACCAAATTTCATTTTGTAATAATAAATAAATTAGTATATTAATAAAAAGTATTTACTTTTTCTTAATCAATTACTGTTTTCTAAGAAATGCGTTTGTAAACTAAAACGGAATGCATTTGAAAACTTCTGGATTTTAAAATAAAAATAGTTTTAATGAAGTTGTCATTGCTAAATTATCAAAACTTGTTTTGTGTGGCTCTACGATAAACCATTTAAAACTATTTCTTTGATATATATTTGCAAAACAGATTTGCAATTAGTAACATACATTATATCAGCTCATTAGTATCTAATTTGATTTAGTGAATATTTTTTTTCTGATATTATATAGTGAGCCAATTTGAATGAGAATTGAAGTATTTTTCTAAATACACTTAGCTTCATTTTATTCATGTTGTGTTTAGTGTCATGAATTTTTTTTAAATTTATCCTTAGCTTGCAAAACAACTGTTGGTTTATCAAACATAAAACTATTTGTTGCCATCAATTTTGCAAAGATTTAACGTTTAGGAGATTATTAACAGAGTTTCTTCAGACTAACCTAGGAAAAACACAAGCATTTAGTAAGCAGAAAAGGTATTAATTTTCTATTGTTCCATTCACAAGTAGTAAATAATTATTATTTAACTCATAAAGAATACTTGTGTAAACAGTAACTTATAGTCGTTTTTCTTTTTATCCAGATAGAGTAGAAGTATATTATTTGAGCATTCATTTGCTATAAACAAGCATTCGCTCACAAAAGTTAAACAAGCAAAACGTATTTATTTGTTTTTTTAACTTTGTCCAATAATTTAAAATTAAACTGCTTACATAATTTGAATGTACTTATCAGTAATTTTCATTTAATACCAACACCTTTTAAATATTTTTTTTCCTTCTTTCAACTAAAAAAAAAATTATTAATTTAAAAAATTGAATTTAAGTATAAAATTTCTTTGAGTGATTTTTGAAACCATGGAGAAGGTTAGGAGGGGGGGGGGGGAGGAAGGGAAGATTTTGGTTTGTCAACTATGAAGAAAATTCAATAAAATCTTTCAGAGTGTTCCTGAGTTATTTATCTGTTGATTGCTTTGAGACACAGACATAAAATAGACAATCTAAAAATGATTTTCTGCAAATGTTTTTCTCCTTCAAAGTTGCAAAACAGTATACATATACTTAATAAAAAAAAAAAAAAAAAAAAAAAACACCTTGTAAAAGTTACAAGATAAAAATTTTACTAAACATGTTTTTGGTAAGCTATTTAAGTAAAAACTCCCATGTGCAGCGTGTTAAGATTAATTCTTGTCTACCGAATTTTCTTTTATTTGCTTTGAATAGCTGCCAACCTATGATATAAGATCGCAGACGAACTTTGAACTCGATGATGTGATCGAATAAATTGTAGGTAATTTCAACGGAAGTTTGGTTTTAAGATTTTTCATTGTTTATGTTTTATTTAGGGCAAAAAGCTGATTCTCTGTGTCAAAAAAGTATTTTTTTACAATTGTGAATTATACTTTTATTAGTGGTAAGAATTTGATTCATCCTGTATGCGTTTTGGTTCAGTTGTCTTTCGAAGCCAACGGATGAACTTAAAATTATTATTTGAAATATAATTAAGTCATAAAATATATTATACATGTTATTTTATTGAACAATTATTCTTAAGGTCATGTTTACATCGAAACAAATACATTTAAAAATAAGAAGTTTATAGGAAAGCGCATTCCAAAAGACAAAGACTTTCCAATCCTTAGACATGAAGCTCTAAATAGCTATCATAATTGAAGGTCTAAATATGCAACGATTTCTATTATAACAAAATATAAACTTCAACTTTTTTGTGGATTAAATCGTAATTTTTGCCTTCAAAAAACAAGCTTTTGTTAAACTTGTGAAGTGTATTTTTTAGCAATAATTTTTTCTATTTGACCCCGTTTCAACTTTTTACCCAAATTAAATAAACAAAAACATTAGTCAGTGATATGCACGTCATTGTAGAAACAATTAAGAAACATATGTTCTCAAACTGCTCAAAAGCACTGGGTTGTCTTGGAAGAGTAAAGCAAGCGGCTGGATGAGCCAGTGTTTTTAATTTTTGGAGCTTCAAGATTGTGGATAAGAATTAACCACTTTGTCCCATGAGCGCCGATTGAAATACTTTCAGGGGGGTGAAAATGGTCTCTAAGGAAAAGCAAGGTGGTTATTTTTTTATTTTTTATTTTGGCCTCAAATTTTCTATTGGATGTCCCGATAAATTTTAATTTGTAATTATGTATTGAGTGTTTACTCAATTGAACATTTTAAAATTTATAACTTTTATTTCCAAGAAATGGTACTATATTTAGCCACATTATATATAATTTTTAAAATCAAGAGGGGCATGGGTGGGGGCGAGTGTATGTGTGCCCCCTTGCACCTCCCTGGCAGCATCCATGTTTTGCTCTTTTTCATTCTTATATTAGTGTGATTAAGATTTAATATTAATATCAATGGGACTTTGAGATTGAGGAATGAGATATATAAATGTGGGGTCAGTAAGTGTCCCTAGAATTATCATTATTCATTCATTGCTAAATTATTGATAGGAAAATAAAATAAATTTTTGCTAAAGCAAAAATATAATCTCCTTTATTTTTGTTATAAATTTACTACTTTGGAGTAATGGTCTGGGCTTCTTCGTGGTGTATCTGGGTGGCGTATATTGCTACCAATATGAATGCACTTTACTTCTATAACATGTGTGTCAGCATTATAAATTATTTTATTCATCAGAAAAACTAACCGTCTATCGGTTAAAATCAGTTTCTACTCGTAAAATTGTATTTTAAATAATTGGAATTAATTTATTTTGATTTACAAGGAAAACATTGGATACTTGGATACTTATATACACCTTGGTGTTTGCCAATTGGCGAATTACCATTTCATCGATGATATGCCAGTGGCACTGGACAGACAATATCTTACATGGCTGTTAGTCAGCCTAAAATTAGAGGGGAATCTAATTTATTGCTCCTTGGATGAGATTGATATAAAATGATCTAGTGATTAAGAATAATCACAACATAAATACAAAAGAGAAAAGTAAAAAGATATCCAGATTTGATAAAACTAGAATAAATACAGAAGGACAAAAGACATATCAATCAATTTTAAAATCAATTTCCTGATTTCTATATTTTTTATATGATTTTCTTGTTTTATTATTTTTATTTAGCTTTCAAGTTTTTTTATTTTTTTATTTCTTAAATAATAATCAAATATTTATAAAAATACAAATCAATCCTTTTTACTTCCATGTATAGTAGAATATACAAGAATTAAACAACGACAGCCATGCGCGCCATTATTGGTTAAGTGCAAGTGCTACATCTGAAAGGTACAAAGCAGCAAAGGGTCTCAGGATTGAGTCTTCTCTAAGGATTTCATAAAGAAGAACTTCATTAAATCATCTTATTTATTAAGTACCCGGTCATAAAACTTGGTGTTAAGTTTGGCTAAGTGTGTTTGAATAGGATTGATGTCAAGATCTCTGTGAATAAGAGGGTTTCGAATGTACCTCGAAGCATCTACCATTTTTCTAAGAACTTTATTTTGACATGTTTGAAGGATTTTGATTTCAGTGGGATTAAGAATAGTGAGTGCCGGGGAAGCATAAGTTAGAATTGGTCTGATGGTAGAGGAGTAAACAAGCCTCTTTTGGTTCAGGGGCAAGACAGACTTCCTACCTAGGATTGGCCTTGGTCTTGCCATTGCACCTTTGGCTTTGCCTGTGACGTGTTTGCAGTGATCTTTCCAATTAAGTTTTTCATTGAAAATGAGCCCCAGGTAATTAGCTATTGTCCTGAAATAAAAATTGCTAAAAAAATTAGGTAATATAAATTTGTGCTGGACGAGAGAGAAATTGTATTATTTTATTACATTTTTTGCACTCTAACTTGCAACTGATTGCCCTGATGCTTGTGCAGCAATATAAGTTGCTGTTTTAAACAAACATGAACAATGCTCGATATCTAACAGTTAGAAAATAATGGAAATTATTCATTCAACTGTTTCAATCCTAATAACGCAAGCCCGAAATTTTACCAATATGGTTTACACACACTGAATGACGAATTATTATTTTTGTAAAAATTTTGGTTTTGAATTGAAACTACGGCACTCGAAACGAGCGCAAATTGAAAGGAAAATCTCTTCGGAAACACTTTAAATGCCTGCGAAATACGGAAATGGGTACTTAAAGCATTAAAAAAAAAGTTTTCTGGATGTGTGCTTCGGAAATGTGACGTTACTGAAGTTGGAAAAGCAGAGGGTATAAGGCCAGTAAAAAATATTTCATTTTTAACGAAAATTAGAAAGATAGCACAGAAGAGAGTTTTTTTAAAAAAAAAGAAAAGGGACGACACAATGTTTTTGAAATAGAAGATATTTAATTTCGAAAGGCCTTAACCAAAAAATCAAAAAATATCCTTAACCATGATTAGATAGGGAATAGAGCCATTGACTCCCAAGTTAAGAGGGCCTTGGTTGGAATTCACTTCAAAAACACATTTGTTCTGGTGCAAATTTATTGTATAACAATGCAATTTTTAACCCATACACTTTAGGTGGTGTGTTATTGTTTAAAATAATACATATTATTGAGACAGTGTACAGCTAAAAGGGCTCTCAATGGCTTTGAACTGAAATATATGAAATAAATAAAATTCTTTTGTTAATGTAAATTTTGAGGAGAGTGTGATTGCAGAGAAAATTTTGTAAAGAATTTGAAAATTTTGAAAATTTTGTAATTCGCTTAAACTACCAAGTAGATTAAAGCGTCAGTAAAATAACTTATCATGTGAAAGTATGATTTTTGCACTCAAAAGGAACCGGCTGAAAAAACTAAGAAATATGACTACTTCATGAAAGATTTGCGATTTTTCGTAACTACATGAAATAGGCACCAATGTACAAAATATACGTTTTGCAAACTTAAACAATAAAAAATATTAAATTAGGAAGAGGTGAATTAAAAAGTAATGCCCTTATATATAAAGTGCGTTTAAATGTTGCATTAAGCATACTGTCCTGGGGAGAGAAACGTTATTATTATTATTATTATTATTATCATCATCGGAGTTATTGTTATTATTGCTATTGTTGTTATTATTATTGTTGTTATTATTATTATTATTATTATTGATCCACGAAGAAAACATTTTATGCACTGAGTTATTAATTGAACTGTTTATATCAATCCATTTTGCGAATAAACTAACGAAATAGTTTAAGCAAAATCTTTTATTGAATTAGGTTCCAGTTTAAGATACTTCAATATTAGAACTTTTAAATTTAATTTAGAACAGAGTCGCTATTTCAAAACTTCGCAGAGAAAACTATTTGGATTGTGACAGTAACTGTCACTAAAAATCCACTTTTAGACGTTTCTTTTACGATACACATGATATCTAGATACCAAGCAAGCATGTATAATTTGGCGAAATTTAATGTCTGAAATATATTCCTGTTTATGTTGAAGATATATGGTATATGAAACCCTGTCAATAGATTTTTTTAATAAACACTCATTTCGTCAAGTTTGCGTGAATCGTGATGTTTGGTCGAAACTTCCAGTAGCTGAAACGTTCAGTAGCTGTGGCATAGATGAGACCTTTTAATTGATGTATCACATGTATCTCTTACAGTTTGTTTTGGGGAATGTTTACATGTGAAGGATAGACAAAACCTTTGTGTATATAACCTTCTCCCAATTTTCGTGTAATGTAAAACTTGAAGGCGAAAGTTTTATTATTGCTAATTTGTAAATTGAAATAAAATTTTACTACGTAATAAAAATATCTGTTTTTAGCTAGGTCAGAAAGCTGAAGTCAATTCCAATTTAATTGTGGGAGAACAAATCTAAAACTTTTTTATAAGTACAATAGGAAAATAATGTAAAATGACAACAATTACGATGCACAAAATAAGTAAAAAAAAAGAAGAAGAAGAAAATAAACTTCTAAATTTAGAATAACAATTTTAATATTACATCATATTTTGAAGTTAACATATTTTTGTAGTTTATAAGATTTAATGAAAAAAGACTGCCAAGTAAATGCATATTCATTTTCTGTTTCATCATGCTATGTCTTTTTAAATGGCTTAACTTCACCTAATAATAAAGTTCAAAATATGAATTTTTAAAATCACATTTAAAAGTGCTACAGATTGACGTGGTATGATTGAAAAAAGAATCAATTACTTCAAGTAGACAGTTCAAAAACTAAAATGTTTGCATTATTAAAACATTTTAAATACCTAATATGTTAACGGATCCATTTGATTTAAGACATGAACATATATTTTCGGATACAAAAATATTTTATTTAGTTCTTTAAATTTTATCCTCTAAACTTTTAAATATAGAAAAACTAATCATCAGGGAACATTTAAAATAATTCATAGAATTTGCAGAAAGTGTTGAAGTACAAATATAAAATTTTAATGTTCTATAACAATAAATAGTTCGCAATACCAAAAATGTTACAATACATCGAATATATCTCAAGAAATAATAAAAACAAATTATATTAATATCCCTAACATGCTTTTATTTTTAAACCTTAAAAGAAAAAGAACCGAACATTTCCAGTACTTCTTTTGTATCGAAAAAATATATTTGCTGAATTCTATTGAATATTTTTTTTTTTTTTAATTTTTTTATTTTTTTTTATTTTTTTATTTTATTTTTTTATTATTATTATTATGACAAAAACACTAATGCTGTTTGTGCAGTATATAATAAAATTAGGGGGCTATACTTGTTATAAGGGTGCATTGCACTTTCTAAGAGGTTACTAATAAATCACATAAAATAACTTGTTGTAATAACAATTTGATGTGTTATAGTAAAATATTTAACGCAGGAATTTCAGGATTAAAACTCATGAAATAAATTCTGCATAGTTATTGCAACACGTTTACGTAGAGAAATAAATTTAAGAAATATTCAATTCACGAAACTGATAACACATAAAATAACGTAAAAAATTACCTGAATGTAAATCAAAAAGATAAAACTTAAACTCATTTTTTATCAGAAATTGATAAAGGAAAAATCTCTAATATAAACGAATATAAGAAATAAGATTATCAAATATAAAAGCACATGAATAGTATAAATGACACCTTTAAATATAATATTTCAAATTTACTTCTTTTGTCATATTATAAATATTTAAACAACAATGAAAATACTACCTTTCAGTAAATTATTTATAGAATAAATTAGTTTGTATATATACTGATCTTCAACTTTATGACCCATTTTTATTAGAGTATTTCTAAAAAAATATATTGTTAGAAAACCGAAGTTAATTTTACCTGATATCATCACAAAAAATATGAAATTGTATAAAGAATAAGGTTAAAATTTATCAAATACGAGAACTATTCAATTAATAGGAAAATAAATAGAAAATTACCTGCATGTTTGAAGTTCTATTAGGCATCTAGAATATCGAAGATAAAAGCTTTCAACGCTGTGTATGCGACAAATGTGCAGTTGAAAAAGACCTTATTAAAGAGTCTGAGAAAAATAAACATTTCGTCAGAGTCACCTGATCATATGAATGTTGCCACCTCAAAAGTTAAAGATGGTATAGATGTGATTACCTAACTACAAAGAGTAAACTTGTTTGGTATTCGCTTGGATTTGGTTCTTTCACTTTTTAACTTCAAACAACCTGCCAATAAGCACACATTTTTTGGTTATAAGTAAAATTTTTTGTTTCGATGATTAGTGCATTTTAAAAAAACTCTTTAAGTGTGTGAGTTTTTATTCATACAATGGAATTTGATGTTTCGTAATCTATTATATGCAATGACTAATTAGTGATACACAGAGTATAATTATTTATATTCAACACTAATATTGTGTTGATGCTTAATAAGATTATAATACAGGGTGGGGTATAAGTCGCGCAACCAAGTTCTTCGAAAATTCAAAAACAAACGGAAACAAATTTATTTTATTCGAAACACATAGAGAAACATCAAAAAGTTACAATAAATATTGAAATTGCTCTCCTCCTTCTCTCGGCGACAGTACTCTGTACGATTAATATTACATATTTCTGAAGATAAGCCATATTCCGGCACGGGATTCTTTCCACCTTTTCTGTAATTCATTGCCCTATTACTCGTCCAAATTTTTAAATCATTTTAAACTTTGAGGTAAGAGTTTGTGCTAAAATAAACACTGACAATGGAAGCTTGGTGAACTTTGAAATTTTTTGAACTTCGAATTTTCAACTCATAAACCATCACAGAGAACTAACCGCATGTACTGACGAGTTCCGTCTACTTTCATTTCAAAGATGAGGGATCAGTGTTGCCACTCGCGTGATTCCAAATATCCTATTTTGTTATTATTATTATTATTATTTTTTTTTTTTTTGCTACGCATTTGAACTTTGGGTGGGGCGACTTATGCCCCAACTTGTAATATTCCTAATTATCAATAACTATGTTTATTGAATTGTATTAAACTTCTTTTAGAATTCTGCTAAACAAATGTTAAGTTAGAAATATGCATGATAATTTTTGGAAAAACATGGTCAAGGAAGAGGAGCGTCGCTTTTATCGATGTAATTTTTACTTTATCACTTACTTACTAGTAAGTGTTTGTTCTATAGTGTGGTAAACTTAACATCAATAACTTTTTCTGTAATTTTTTTCAGTGGAATAACTGGCGCAGGAAAGAAGAGAATCATTGAGTACCATACTAATTAATTAAACAACAGTCGCATAAATAAATAACTAAATAACCGAACGAACGCATGCACGCACGCACGCACACACACACACACACACACACACACACACACACACACACACACACACACACACACACACACACACACACATACATACATACATACATACATACATACATAAATAAATAAATATACAGTGGGTGTATATATGTAAAAGAATTTAGTACAATTAGTGTGCAGGGTTTAAGATGTATTCTTGTCAAAAATCAAACAACTGAAGGCGTTGTTTTTTAACGTTTATATAAGAGAATTACTCTTACATAATTGCTTAAACTGCTATCCAACATCTTAGGAATGAACCATCATTTGAAAACAGTTCAAGTGATGATAAATTTCTAATAGATAGACTCTTGCAACAAGGTATTTTTCCGAAACATTGCGCATGGTTGATGGTAATTGGATCAGAAAAGTGGTCTGACATACGTACACGATAAAAAGCAATAGTAAAGTAAAATATGCCATAAATATCAATAAACACGAACTTGGAACCAATATCCAACCAGAAAGGACATTCTTGTAAAATGCCAGCCAACTACATAATTTCAAATTTCATCTGACTTTTGTGGGTTTTCAGTAATGTCTTGTTACATTGAAAAATGTTCATAATTTGAAAACAATTCTGAAGGTGAGAGGAATGGTGACTGGTGATTTCACCACCAGAGCTCATAGAGAATTCCATGTTAATCATTAGAATCGAGTGCAAAATAAACACTGATTCCAGCGAAGATCATATCTTATATAAGATACAAGCTTTTTGAATTGTTAAATTTTTAATAAAAATGCCTCTGTACAACGGTACACTAATGATACTCTTTCCTTTTACATACTCCCCCATTGTATATTATGTATTCATTTTACTTTTTTCATTTATCATTATCATACATAACGTTTTTCCTTTGACATTAAATCTATAAATATAAACTGATTGCCTGAATTTAGCGAAAAGCTCATAAAAGTAAGTTTTGATAATTTTTGTATATTATCTAGTTTGGAGCACTTATTAGGTTTTTAAAAAAGGAACCACATTTAAATTTGAAGGGGAAAAAAGAATATATATATTTTCTAAAGATCAAAACAGAGATGGACTTCTGAAGGGATTCTTTAAATTTGCGCAATTATGAAGAATTGACTAAATTGGTGCAAAATTAAATATTTATTGTATTGAAAATATTGTTTTGTTTTTTATAAAGTGAGTAAAGAAAAAAATCCAGAGCTTTGGTTAATATTCCAGGATATGGTTTTATGTTAACAAATTAGTTTGATATGGACATTGGTAAGATATATGGAGCGTTGGGGTGTATTTTCCAATTGAATGTTGAACTGAATAATCCAGAGAATAAGAGTGAAAATCCACATGAAAAAGATATATACCCTTTGAATCAATGTTTCATATGTAAAAGAATAAGCACAACACAGTAATTATCTGAATAGAATGTTTTTGTGTGTGTGTGTGTGTGTGTGTGTGTGTGTGTGTGTGTGTGTGTGTGTGTGTGTGTGTGTGTGTGTGTGTGTGCAATATATACTTAATGCCTTTTTGAATTGTATCTGCTTTATAATTTAAATCAATTAGTAGTAAGATAAATTTAGAAACATATCATGAGAGCTGTTTACTACATTAGACAAATTTATAAATTTTAACAAACATTCTTAAAAGTGTATTATTCCAAAATAGAAAGTGTAAATAGAAAAAAAGAGTTTTACTAGTTTAGGGTGTTACCTTTTATTTCACTTCCTACAGATTCATTCATAATATAATACTGACGCAATCACTCATACATTACAAGGAATTCTCGAATGGTTTGAATGAAATAATTTGCTTTTATGAACAATTAATTGATATTTCTGATATTTTGTAAGACACAGAGCTCAGAGTCGTTAAAATTCTAAAAATGAATTTTTTTTAACATTCGAATACTAACTTCATAAACTATTAATATAGACAAAAAATAGTGTTTGATAAAAAAAAAATTCTATGAGATATAAAAATTAATATTGTTGATATATACTCAATGCAAATATTATCAACATAAAAACAAATTTTTTAACTAACTTATTTAGTCCATATCAAAACGAATGGACATAAATTTAATGTGAACAGAATTTATTAATTTAATACACACAATACATATGTATTTATTTAAAGAGTGACTAGTTTAGTGATTAGTCTATTTTAAGTGACTAATCACTCAACTAGCCACTCTTTAAATAAATACATATGCATTATTTAAAAAGTATCAGTGCTAGTTTGAAAACAGTTGTTTCAACGATACAAAACAATCCTCAAAATGAATACTTTAACATTGAAAGTTTCTATTCAATAACAAAATAAAGCAAATGGTTTCTATATCCTAAAACAACCTCGTATTTTAATAATCTTTTTATAATTCGCAACATAATTTCCCCAGTTCCACCAACCCACTGAAAAATTGGAAGAACAGTGACTAAACCAACCATGAATGAATCTCGATCACATAAAGGTCGCGACTTTCCAGAAATGATTCAAAAGTTGTTCAGAATGGAAAGCAATTACTAGGCATTCAAATAGATTTAAATGAGTGTAGAAAGATCATTCCCCTCTCTCTCTCTCCCCCCCCCCCCCAACATTCCAGACTCCATTGACAAAATCGATGAGCAAAAATAGCTACGGATTTCTGAACCGTACAGACATGTCCAACCCCCTACGTATGTTTGGGTAATCTGTCAGTTTTCTTCCTGCCTTCACACCAACCTAGGGTCCTGTTAGCGTCCGCAACGCCCCCTCATGGTTGGTGTTCCGCAGGCGCGGACTCTGACGATTCCTTGCGGACCATATGGAGAATGTGGAAAAGCGGTCAATCATTCGCTTTGGTTCGATTTTTTTTCTTTAGAAAGGTTTGAAGTGGAATATTTTGGTGGCATGAATTTTCGGCATGTTATCATCTTGTTAATTTGATACAGGTATTCGTTAAGGAAACTATTTAAACTATTCTAAACTAGTGTTCAATAATATTTGACGTAATTTGGTGTGATACATTTTGGATATTGAGGGCTATAAAACCTTATCTTATGAGCCGTGAAAAGAGTATGAAAATTGGTTCTAGCATTTTTGGTTAAGCCTCATTGGAGTCGCTATGAAAGCGTGTGCAGAAGAATATTTTCATTTGGTGGAATAATGATTAATACTATCGTGTTAATGTAGCATAGATATTGGACATGGACAATAAAAATATCTATTATATTTCTGAGTGAGATTGTCCAATATATGTTAGAATTTCATGTGATATATTTTGGATTTTGAAAACTGTAATGTTTTTATTGTGGGCCTGTAGAGAAACGAAAATTGCGACCAATCCTTCATTTTTAAACTTTTTTTGCATGGAATAATAAATAAAATAAAATCGTTTATTAAAATGGAATGATTTTATTAATGTTATAATGATTAATATAATCTTGTTAATTTGGATAGATTTGCTACAGGAATTTATCAAGCAAAATATCAAAAAGGGATTTTAATTATCTCATGGGATTTTTATTAAAATTTTTATCTTGCGGAACATTTTAAATAATAATTTTTCGTTTTTTCGCTCGAGTGTTTTGGCACATTATAAAATTGCAGTGGGTTCTTTTTTTTAGTGAAAATATTTGGATGAATTTGTGGTATAAGTATTTGACAAGAAAAATATTAGGAATATGTGATGTGTTTTGATGATGGTATTTAGCTTGCTAAATTTAATATAATAAGGACTATAAAATGTTATCTCTTGGGCTATGTAGAGAGTGGAAAAATTTTCAATCGATAATTTGTTTAATGTTGAATTATTTTTGGAATGACAACAACCTTGTTTTGAATTGAAAGGTTTATTTTATTTAGTAATATTGTTTGGGCCTAATCTGCGTTAGTTTTTTAACAAGTAAAAACTTAATATCCATCTAGTTGTAGGTATCGTTATATATATGTATTAAATCTGACACTGTTATAGTATGGCATCTGAAATGTAAGATCTTTTAACAGAATATTTATTTTTTTATTTGACAGAAATTGTTAAAATAAATAAAAAATAGCAATGCTTGAAGACAAAGACGTATATTAACCGTTTATGATAATTTGTGAATTGAGTACAAAATTAACTTCATTTTTATGTAGAGGAGTTTACTTGAAACGTCAAATTATCTTTGCAACATATTATCTACAAATATGATAAAATGTTTTTTTTTTTTTTTTTTTTTTTTTTTTTTTGTTACTAACAATTTAAATAAAAATTATATATATTGAATACCATTTTTAATTTGTGTACTATGGACTTTTTTTACAGACATATAAGGACGCTTTAATGACATATGTTTGAAATATTTTTCTTTTATGCAGGATGTTATTTTACCTTAACTTTTGCACAATTTGTTATAAATAACGTTATTAACATTGAAATGTAGCTATTAAAGTTTGTCATAAAGCTATTTTGTTTGTTTTGTATAAATATTTATTGCCTCAATAATCATAATTCCTGTAATCTGAAACAACCTAAATTGCTCCAAATACTGAATATCATTATTCTGTTACTAACTATTACTAAATCATGTGAGATATTTTGCATAATTTGCTAACTTAGAATATGTTTCACAATTGAAAATAAATAGTTTAAATAATTATTTATTTTTTTATATTTTGTTTATAATTAAAAGACAAATCTTGTTTATTGATTCAAATCATATTTCCCTTTTGAATGACTGAGTTTTTAGTTTAAATACTTAAACTGAAATGGGTATTTTTTAATTACTATAAAATAGTATTTGAAAAATAAATTGTTGCTGTATTTGCTTTTAACATTGCATATACATTTTCCTACATAGCTTACAAATTAAATTTAATTATTATTTAATTCAAAGTTGTTATTCAAAGCATTGCAATTTTTTAACTATACTTTAAAAGTAAATAAAAAATTTTGTAAATGTAAGAAATTTAATAAAATTTAATTTTAAAGATAATAAGAATTTTTTTAACAATAATTTTAACATTTACCAATTATAAGTTCTTGCCATTAGCGCTTTTATTATGTTTATATAAAGTATTTAAAAATTGTAATTATATTTTGTGCAGGTTTTATTCTTGATTTAATCATTAATAAGATCAAGTATGATCTGAAATAAATTCTTTTGTATTAGAGAAACTTCAATATACATAAGAAATAATTTATTCGAATTTATGGTAAAGTTTATTCTGAGAATGAAATTTGAACATCTTTAAGTTTGTATAGAAATGAAATATTTCGAAGTTTTGTTAAGATTTAATTAAAAATTAGGTTCATTTAAATCATTTTACTATATTTTGATGAATATTTTATTTTATTATAATTATATTAATAACAACATATTTTTTAACGATATTATTATCATTATTATTATTTACGCTAATTGGATTAATATTTTACTTATTCTTAAAAAATTGCTTATACTTTAGTATCATACATTATTTGATTAATTTCAATTTTAATTGAGATTAATTGAAATTTAAATTAGTCAAATAATCTATGATGAGAGTAGGTTATTATTAATTAATATAGGGATTCATTTAAAAAATACCACAGGTTTTTCTATTAAAATGTTAATTTAGTTAATAAAACTTTTTTTTTTTCATGATTTTCCAATATACAATAATAAAGAATTTATTTATTTTTTATTTTTTAAAATTTGATTAGTAAAAACTTGAACAATTTTTGTTGATAAATATTAATCGAATATAATTTATATTTAGGTTAAAAAATGCATTAAGGAAATTTTTAAAATATATTTTTCAGTATTTAGAATTGGTTATCTTGTTGTAATTGAAAAATTATTGTTTTACAAGATGAGTTCAAAAACCTAAATCCCTAATTTTAACATTTGTATATTATATTCAATAAAGCAATTTACTTAAATGGTAAAGTTAAAGGAAATCAGACTTAACACATTTAAAGCTATTGGTTTATTAATACTTTATCGTCAATGACATTAATAGAACAAGTAATTGAGCAATAGTAAGAATCCAAGAAAATAATTTAGAATTAATATCGGATTAAACATTATACTTTTAACTTTTTATTCATTGCATATGTTAGTATATCGTTGAGTATAGTGCATATAAATCATATTTAAATTATATGGCTTTCATTTAAAAAAAATTGATGGATAAATTTGGTTTTCTTAACTGATATATTTTTCTAATACACACGTATTACTTTGTTTAATAAATTTTCCAATGTATATCCATTGTTAATTCGACAACAAATAACCATCACACACTTATACGCGGAAATATTTTTTACAAGCTAGCATTTTAAATATCAAATATTCACAATCACCACATTCTCGAATAAATAAACCAATAAAGTTACATCGTATATAAAAAAAAAAGCTTTCGAGGGTAACGATGCAAACAATTAGATATCAAACTAACCGGTTTGATCCTGGAAACAAAAAGAAATCAACAGGTCGGTTCCTAAAAGAAAATGGGCGGAATGCCAGACCACCCCGAAACATCTTTCACGAAGCCTAACCATATGGTCAGCATCCCTCCCCATCCCCTCCCAACCCGATTTCTCCGCCAATTCCAAACCAAAACAGTTTTGAATCTCGCGCCAACACGTGCACGTCAAGAATCAGTTAGTACCTTATACTATGAGGACCACTTATTGTAAATTCCACTTATACCCCTCTTAATGCTCACCGTATGTTAGGTTTCCCCTCCCGACCCCCTTCTGCGATGCGGTAAAGCAGCAGCAGCAAATAACAATAAAAATCGCGATCTGTCAACACCGCTCTCGGTTCCAATGTTTTGATAACGAGAGAAATAATTTTCGTTGCTGAAAACCATCCCCATCTCCTTGGAATGAAAATTACCTGTTGGAATAAATTTTTAATATTCCCAGTTGAAGAAAAATCCACCCCCAAACAAAACACCATCTGTCAACATCCGGAGATTCTATTTCCTCTCTAAAATATGCCTGGCTCCTACCTTCTGTATGATGAAGCAACGGGGACTGTAGGCGCAACAGATGTAGGTATCCTGTGGAGATGCCTCTGACCAATCTGAGGACCTAGGGGGCACGGGCGGGCCTAGGTAGTTGTGCGGCCGCCTAGGGTAATGACGGACCTCCGTGTGCCCACAAGCGGTGGAGCGACTCCATTTCATCGTATCCTTCCTGACGACAGATCTGCTACTGCCACTTGCGAGAGAGATGCTAAAAGGATGAAAGTGGGATGTCGCCAATCTCCATCGCCAAGAGGCGCCCTTCTCTCCGGATCTCTCTCCCTCTCTTTTCTCTCCATCGCATCCTTGATTGTTGTTCGTTTGAGATTGGGTTTTGTGTTTATGAGAATGTCTATCAACAAGTGGGATGATTGTTGATATCTGTTTGGCGATGAAGAAAAGAAAGATGCTTTTGAAATCTTTCCTTTCTTGGAAGGGTAGTTCCTTAATTTTAATTTTCAGATTGAATTGATGGAGGATGAATATTTTTTTTCTCTTTCACACTTGCTCATCTTTGTTGTTCGTTAGAGGTTGGATTCGTGTTTCTCTGCCAATACGTAGGTTAGTTGTAGAAATGTTTGGCAATATAGTGGAAATGGACATTATTTATGGAAAGTTTTGCACGACGAGATACTTTTTATGATTTCGATGTTTTGAATTGTTGAGGAATGAACATTGTATGAGCAAAAATATCTGGCGAACATTCGTTATCTGGCGGTTTCGTTAATACCATTATCATGATAACTTAAAAAGTAACAAAGATATTGCTATAAAATTTTCTGTAGATGTTCTTTGTTATACTCATCATAAAATAACCTTTGATCTAAGTTCCAGGTGCAATAGTTATTGATTTATAACCGTATTTATGCAAACAATATATTTTAAAACGTTATTTCTTAATATATATTTTAAACATCTATATCTCAGTAACTTCTTAAGATACCTCTTAGCTTCAGAGTCATTTTCAAGGTAGTTAATTTTTATGTTACTGGTTCCCAGGAAATGCATTCTATTCTTAATAATTTGGTTGCCAGTGTTAACCGTAAACGTTAAATTTAACTAAAAATTATCTTAAATTCATTCAATTTAAAAAAAAAAAAAAAATTATTAATTTTTTTAAACTTTCTCTCATTTTCTTCCTTTTGTATGCTGTTGAGACTAATTGCATGTAAAAAAAAAAAAAAAAAAAATTACATCATATTAGTTGTGTTAAAAGTAACCTTATTATACGCTGCCACATGGTAAAAAATAGCAAAAATAGCCAATTCTTTTTTATCTTAATTTTTTTTCATTTTCAAAAAAAAAAAAAAAAAAAATGGTATAAAGAAAATCTGTATTTATATTTGACATGAATAAATAAATGTACTCCCGACATTTAAAATTAGAATATTAATAAGAAATTAAAAGATCAACTTTTTGAATGCTTCTAATTGATGCACGTATTTTAAAATATCTTACAAGATACATTTTTAAAAGATCAATTTGGAAAATTATTTTTATTAATTAAGATAAATTATGCTCAACTACAAAAGAACACTTTATATTTTTCTTGCAAATTATTCCGAGATCCCATTACACAATTTTCAACGAAAGACCTTTCACAACATAGTCGGTTTAGAATTACTGCGAAATCATCATTTTTGTATGACTTTAAACTTGAAAAAGATAATATAATTTCTTTTCTAACTTCGTGTGCATTGAAGCTGTTTTACAGCATGAAATCTTGATATGAATTTATATCTAAAGAGTGAGGGAATGCTCTTTGTCAATTTTTAAATCATTAACAATTCATAACATTTTACTATTTTATTAAGAAAAATATGCAATATTGTCCTTTTACGTTATTATTCTGAATCGTTGATTGGTGTTACATATTTATTCCGTTGGGCTAGAACTAAAGCTTCATCAAACATTTACTAGTTACTCAAATGTTTTGATGCTCAACTTGTCTAAACTTAAGGTATACGTATAGGTTTCAAATTTTTTTTTTAAATTTTTAACTTAAAAATTAGACCTTTGCACCTTAAAAAGTACATTATTTGTTAAACTGTTTCCAATATTTTTTTTTTTTTAATTTCTTCAATTTTAATAATTAATTAACATTTAATCAACTAATTAGGATAATTTCGAACGGTAATGACAAAAATTCTAATTAACTCACAGATACAATTTTGGTGTTCAATAATGCGGAATACCCTGCTCTATGTTTTGACACTATTAACAGAATTTTACAGTGTGTATATTATGTGATATCTTGCTTTAACTGAATCTATTAGAAAAATCCAGGTTTTTTTATACAGAATCTTATCTTTAAAATTCAATTAAAAAAATATTTATTTACATATCACTTAGTATTTAGGGTCAAAACATTCAACAATGTATGCAGATTATATAGAAAAAACAAATTTCAAAAAATATTATTTAAACTGGAGTTATTACTATTTGAATGAAATGCAAAATAGAAAAAACTACAATCTGAGAATAACTTTTAAAAAAGTATTTTTTATATAAAAAACTGTTATTATTATACTAATTATTATATATTTCCTTTTTAGTATGCTCCTCCATCACAGGGTTTCCTGCTTTTGTGTTGTTTTTATTTTGCTTTTGTTTTTTACGGCCTTACAAATCTTCCCGATTTTTGCGAATTTTGCGATTTGAAGCCTATACGTATACCTTAAGCACTCTTTTTATTGATTACAAATATCTATTTTAATATATCATTAGAATTGAAGTTTCTCTGTAAATTTAGGTAACAACACTGTTTGCAACATTAAACGAATATAAAATTTTCATTATAAGTTATCATTGAAATAGAATAGGTACATGATATTCACAATCGAAGAGGCATAGGTATGAAGCACATTGGTAAGTAAAACAACACAGTCATAAAATGAAATGTGAAGTTTACCGTAGAGATTACGTAAAAGCATGGAGTACCATTAATCTGCTTCATTACAAATGCATCCTTATTAAAAATCATGCAACTCAAGGAATATGCTTTTAATAGGGGATATGATCTCCTCTGAAATCAATGTTTACTTTGCATTTTATTCTCATACTTAACACGAGGTTCTTTATGAGCTCTTGCCGCTAAATAGCTTGTCCCACTTTTAGAGCTGGTTTCAAGCAATAGAAAGTTCTTAATGAATTGAATCTACCCACAACGCATCTCGTGGAAGCGTCCCACATTTATTTGAGGAAATTTGGATTCGAGGAGTAATCTGGTTTATACGTGTAGAAGCGGTGTTCATATTTTTTAATCGTTTATTCAAAGCAACGGTGGAATAAAATTTGCCATAAATATCAATCAACACGATTTATAAACCAATATTTCATTTATAAATTTGGCTAGATCTAGGTAACGTTATTACACTAAGAAATCTAGCTTACTTACCTTTTGCGTTTCTGGGGAGTTTAATAAAGCAATCCAACACATTGCATCCGTAGACCCAGGGGGCGCCTCGCCCCCCCCCCCCCCAAGTTTTAGGAAGTTGAACAGTCGGAAAATTTTCGAAATTTTATCATGCCCTTTTTTTAAAGTCGATTCACAATAAAATCAAAGTGAATAATTTTTTTTTTTTTTTTTTGAATAGAAATATTAAGAATACCGGCCCGAGATTCACGAATCGGCATTTTTACACCAAAAGTCTATAATAAGGGAGTCGGTGTTTTTTCCACCGCCTACATTGATGGACTGCGTACACAAATATAATAGGTATCTTGCGAACACAAATAATAGATATCTTCATTATCTCACCCCGCCAAAGTTTTTAGAAAAGAAAGACGGCACTCGGCAAATTTCTAAAATTTCATCAATTCCTTTAAAAGCGCCAAGTGATGGATGATTTAAAACATATTGAATAGAAAAAAATATAAATAATTAAAATCGTCAATAGTATTTAAAAATCCTGATCACAATTCAGCACAAGCTGGCGGTCGGCAATTTTAAATTGGAGTAAGTATATCCTTTTTTTTTTTTTTTTTTTTTTTTTTTTTGCAGGACCATTTAAGTTGATATCGTCACTGACAGCGTCTAAATGAAATTAAATATGAACGTATCTCGTACCCCGTACTGTAGCACAAGTATCAATTTCCACAAATTCTCTACAGAATGAATAATTTTCTTTCAAGTTCAAATCAGTACATTTAATTGTATAAATCGTCAAGTCGACTGTCATAAGATTTTAAATTCAGTCACCTGATAAGTACACACTATATTCTCAGGAAGAAGCTGACAATAATTACTTATTCTTCCAATTAACAGATAACTCAGGTTACAGTAGGTGACATATTTTTAGTACGTCAGGTAACGCCTCAAAAACCATGATATGCTCATTAAACGTCCTTTACATAAAGTATGTATTGTACGTCATACGAATTGAAAGTTTTACAGAAAATTTCAAAACATCTAAATTTTTACGTCCAGAAAATTATAACTCTTTTATCAAATACATACTTTACGTACACTACTGGTCTGGCGAGAAGTTTCAATTTCGAATAAAACTTGCTTATTTTTTGTTAAAGATACAAATAAAAAATACATTTTATAAGGTTATTCAACGAGGTTTATTTTTACTCATTACGAACGTGAAGTTGAGTGAAATGGAAGAAGCGTACAATTGTGTTGAAATATATTTCTATTACATTTTGCCAAATTATTGCAAATAATGCCAAGTAGAACTCTATAAATGATGTTATATAGTACTTCATTTATTAAAAATGTGTAACGGTGTGCGGTAATGGAGAGTCGAACATGGGACTCCTAGATCAGAAGACAGGCGTGCTAACCACTAGGCAAAAGTGATCACTAGTGCCTAGGTGTTGTATCTGTCATTTGTGCACGAGACCACCATATAGCCCCTTCCCGGTGAGTTGTGAAGGGGTGAACGATTGAGTTGAGTGATTGAGTTTAGTATGAGTTGAGTGCATTGCGTGTGGCAGTGAGTCGCCAGAGATGCTGAGGTGGTAGTGTGGAGGTCGTGCAAGTAGATGGTGCCACTGATGTGTTCGAATATTCGGGTCACCAATGTAGCGGTGTGAGCTAACGGGGAATCAAACCCGGGACTCTTAGATCAGAAGACAGGCACGCTAACCACTAGGCAAAAGTGACCACTAGTGCCTAGGTGTTGCATTTGTCATTTATACACGAGACAACCACAAATGTATTACCGAAATAATGCATGCCATGTAAATTGGAAGGCAATGTCGTATGTATTGCAACAAAATAATCATTGGAAAAGTATTGAAAGGTTTGTTATAATACTATTTAAATTTCTTGACATTTCCCGCAGTTAAATAGCTGCGGCCTGACGTTGTCCGACTTACAACCAGGTTTCAATCTATTAGAAGTAGTGAGTACCTTTTCACGCCGATCTTCGATTTCACCACTTTATACACGAAACATCGGAAAGACATCGTGTTTCAGATAAGTTAGATTAGTCAAAATATCTTCAAAAATATTTCAAATTGGATCAGTAGATCTCACTTTAGGAACATAACCTTTAAAAGGGGGAAAGGGAAATGAGGGAGGATTTCTTAGAAATCTCATGTTGACTGTGACGTTTCTCTTCTTTTAGTGTCCATGAGCGCCGACAGGATTATTTGCAGGGGGGTGCAGATCGCTAACAGAGAGGTATAAGGTGACAAAAATCTTTGTTCAATCGTAGATTTTCGAAAATGGACACACACACTACTTCAACATTATTTTTCAAAAGGTAGGAGGGAGTCTAAGTGTTTGCTTCTTATATGTCTCTGAAATTGTCTCTATTATAAAAATCGCAGTGTTTCGCGTTGCTAATTTTGTGTGATAGCAATAATCTGCCAGGATTTTACAAAGAAGAATTTTTCCAGAATTTGTTTGATTAACTTTTTTACAATTCTAAATTAGAGTCACCGATTTGATCAATATTTTTAATTTATTGTATTCCATGTTGTAGTGCGATTTCCATCCACTTTTACACGTTTAATTAATTTCTTCAAAATTGCAATTTGAAAATAAAAAATAAAAAAATTGTATTGAAATGGAGCTTTTGTACTACTCATGTTACTGAATTGGTTCAATATTGTGAGAATGCATTCTATCTGCAAGAGATAAATGCCTCCCCTCCCCCCTAAAAAAGCACTTCGAAAAATTATCCCCTTTGTTCGGGAAAGAGGGAGGTTATTATGAAAAATTAAATGAAGTGGAACTTTAACTAAAATGTGATGGGAATTTACTTAAAATATGACATTAATTGTGACATTAAGTGCCATAAAATATTAAGAACGCTAATTAAAATTAATTACACATTAAATAAAATAATTCACAATTAAAAAAATTCACAATTAAATAAAAAAAAATTCACAATTAAATAAAAAAAATTAACGATTAGTTATAAACTCATTAACAATTAATTACGCATTAATTAACAAATAATTATATATTAATTAAAAAAAATTATGCATTAATTTTGCAATAATAAAATTTAATTAATGATAGATTAACACCTTAATGGATATTTTCTACATTTACATCGCACTTGTCTTGATTTTAGTCGGCAAAAGTATGTCTAACGCCCCCCCCCCCCAATTGAAATTCTTAGCGACGGCCCTGCTTAGACAAAATACTTTTCCCACCAAATCTTTATCTTGAAATGGCTCTTACCACCTAATATCATGTTCCCACCTTTCTGCAGATCCTTTGACGTTCAATATTGCTCATGAAACTGAAAACATTCCTTTCAATAAAAAGTATCTGATGTTGTTTAAAAAATGTTATTTTTTGGGTGCACTATGTTCGATTGTTGTTTTAAGGTCCACAGGAGTGTAAACGAAAATTAAACTAGACTTTTTTTTTTTAGTTCCAAGTAAGCTTAAACTGTTGAAATATTGGTTTCTATATCTGGTTTTATGTGACATTGATGGCATATTTTATCATAGCGTTGCTTTGAATGAATAATTAAAAAATGTGAACATCACTCTTATACATAAGCTAGATCAATCTTCTTTTTCAAATTTCATCAACCATGTATGAGATGCTCCAATGAGACGCACCGTGAAAAGTTTCAATGTAAGGTCGGTTGGGGTAATTCAGCCAAGTTCTTACTAAGAGATTAAGCATTTCTGACCATAATACATAATTGATAGTCAAATTATAAGTTTCACAGAAAGACTTGGTACCATAAGTTTAAATTCATAGTATTTAAATATAATATACTTTATTTTGATATTGGTATTATTAGTAACAATAAAATAAATTAATAAATTTTATATCCATTGGGCCCAGTTACCTTTTAAAACTGGTGTAATGTCCATCTGGCATTAAATACAATATTAGAGCTTGAATAGTTTGATGAGAGGTGTTTGGACCTGATCAAATACCTCTATACTTTTATAAAAAAATAACTAACATTCATTTAAATGCGAAAATGCTGTATCTAGAAGCAATGCAAGAGCACAGCTCACTATGGCTAAGTCGATGTTTGTGCCCAAATTACACACAATTTATATATAACTGCTCATTTAACTGCAAAAAATTAAACTTAATGCTACTTTTTGACAAAAATTAGAAAAAAGTAAAGAATTTTGATATTTAAATGCTCTAATAGTTAGAGAATGTAAGTCACAAAATTCACAAATGTTTTATTTGGAAAAAACAGTATATTTTGAGGACGTGTTGAGCGTTCATCTCGTTTCAGCATTCTGGCCAGTCGTCAATGATCCCTTTTTTTCAATGTTTTTTTCCAGCTATACTGGTAATGGAGATAGATGTTTTACCTGATATCTGATACTCACGGTATACTCTTGAAGTCGTCGTACGCGAAAATCTAAATTTCATCACTTCTTCGAAGTTGCTGTCTCATCTCTCGGGCATCGACTATAACGCTAGGTTCAAAGTACCTTAAAACTTGATAACCTGACACCAGGGACCAATTTAGAATACCGATTACTATAGGCTCGAAATAGAATGTGTCCTCTCCCCCCATTGATTATTATTGGTGTTAAATAATAATGACACTTTTGATAAAAGCGTCTTGATTAAAATAATGCCATGAAATTAATATTTTTAACTACTAATGAGTTATAAAAATATGTTCTCATAATATGCATTGATCAAGTGCACTGAAAAAAATATTGATAGTTTCACAATAAGTCAATTTTAATTCATAAATTAGGGCAACGGAGATATTTTCACACCAATTTTTCAAAAATTGGGGGCCCGAAAAATTCAGAGGCACAAGACACGAGACTTACAGCCGTTTACGGGATATAAGGCACTGTCTGCCATTATGGCAGCAGAAAAATGAGTTAACAGTTTTGTCAGACACCTGTTGTTTTATGTAGGTGCTGCAGGACGCATCATGTTACGGTGATTGATTGTATATTAGGGTGTGTTCGAAAAAAAAAAAAATTATTTTTGAAACTTATGAGGTGAAAAAAATTGATACATATCTTGATAAGAAAAACTGTAAAAAAAAAAAAAAAAAAAAATAATAATAATATCTTCCGATCACACATTCACCTCAAAGTTTGGAGAAAATACAAAAAACTCCCCTATTTTTCCTAAATTTTTTAAAATTTCTAAACGGTATATATTTGAATGACAATAGTTTGCAATGTGTAGTGAAATGGTGGTATAAGAAAGGAAAACACTATTTTATGCATTTTTAAAACATGTATTAATAATTAAAAATACTCAAAAGGAAAATTTTTTGTAAGAAATAGTAATTTTTCTGTAAAATGGGTGCTAATGTTATTTTTTACATTTTTTTTTTTTTTTTTTTTTTAAACATGCAATTGTTTATTTGTTTTACTTTTTTCTCGAGCTTTCTATTCCAGTGATGCACTTTAAGAAAACTTTTGTAGAAAAGTTGGGCATTATGGATCTTTTTTAAAAAAAAAGTTTTGTCCTAACGTCTTTTTTCCATCAATTTGTAGAATACACCAATCACTAAATTATCGAGGTTCATTAGTTTGTATTGTGTAAATGAAGAATGAAGTAGAGAGAACTTGAAAAAAAAAAATCATATTAGTAATTTCAATGATAATTGTTCGCGCATAACCTTTGATACATTGATAAAAACTGTGTTTTGGCGGGTTTCAATATGGGTGGTCTCTCTTGTGGTGCCTTCTCTTCCTTTGAAGCTTATAAACTAATTTGCTTATTCATTGGATCATAGTGCACGTGGCTGTGATTGGGACTGTCATTAATACTGGCTGGAAATAATCTGACAGATCGAACTGTACATTGGGAGACCACTACATTGGGATATATGCCTCCTATACTCCAATGAACTACCATTCAGACGCCTATTTAAACACGTAGATAGGTCTACAACAGAACCAACATCTTTCAGTGAGATCCAAAATTGAAGATTCATTGATCAAAAGTTAAAGATTCATAGATCAAAAATTAAAGAACTGTGAAAAATTTCCCTCGCCTGATTTTTTACGTGTTTGAATGTTCAATTTCTCAAGCTGGGATGAAAGTACTGAGAACATACCAGTTATATCTTGATATTTTTGCAGCGATTAGATCATGGCAATGAATTTACAGCTCGCAAACCCAATCCCCTTTCCAACCCCAGATGGATAACAACAGAAAACAGAGTACTTAAGACTATATATAAGTGAATGTAAACCATCGGATGAACTCAAGCAAGTTGTATTCTTTATTTTAAATTGTTACATGCCACATTGATTTCCAATTTAAAAAAATTAATTTTCTGAAGGACCTAAGATCATATATGAGGCAATTCGATTGTCCAGACACCTCCTTGAAAATTTACTGGATGTTTTAAACTCTGTTATTTAACGGAATGCTTCCTCCATTCACCCAAAAATTTTTAATTTGGCAATGATTTTGTTCGAAAAGAGAGATATAAGAGACCTGTGGCGTCGGTTTCTGAAATCTCGAGAACTTTCCTAATGAAAAACAATCAGGCATTTCAAGGCAACCAAACTTAACTTTATTGCCACTGATTACGTGGACATTATTAATTGGAATGTTTGATATAGGACTCCTCCTTTGTTAAGAGTAACAAACGAGCATTAGTCAGTAAAGACTGGCTCATCCGAGGTAGCACAGCTGTATTGGAGAAAACAGGGGAAGACTGGAAAATTGATTAGTCTGACCGAGCATAGTTCCAAAGTACACGACTTTTAAACAAACAAACAAGTCAAAACCATCACATAGTTTTGTTTCTCATAAATACTATATCCCAAGTTTAAAACTGCGCATCGGCGTATCAAAACCTCATCTATATTTTATCCACAATTGGGCAAGATTGGCTAATATTGTTTCCAACGACCTATTCACAACATTCCACATCGGGATTAGCCTATGTCTGGCGTAATTGGCCAGCGTTTCTGTGCTACTAGGGACCATTGAAATCAGACTTCAACTCGTTTCCGTGTCACTCACAAGGTGCGGAACGCTTATGTAGAGAGACAAGACAAAAAGTGGGTGGCGCTGACGCAAAAGACGCTAGGACAACATTTAAAAAAAAAGATCCATAATGCCCGACTTTTCTACAAAAGTTTCCTTCAAAGTTCATCACTGGGATAGAAAGCTCGAGAAAAAAGTGAACCAAATAAATAAAAACATGTTTAAAAAAATGTAAGAAATAACTTTAATACCCATTTTACAAAAAATCATTATTTCTTACAAAAAATTTTACTTTTGAGTATTTTTTATTATTTATACATGTTTTAAAAATGTATAACATAGCGTTTTCCTGTTATACCACCCTTTCACTACACATTGTAAACTCTTTCCTTTCAAATTTATAAAGTTTAGAAATTTTAAAAAATTTAGGAAATATATACATATATATATATATATATATATATATATATATATTGGTATTTTCTCCAAAATTTAAGATGAATGCGGGATCGGAAGGTATTATTACTTTTTTTTTTTTCAATTTTTTTACAGTTTTTCTTATCAACTTTTTTCACTTCATGCGTTTCAAAAATAAAAAATAATTTTTTTTCGAATCACCCTATTGTATATCTCCGTTATTTGCATACACACACTTATACCAGTTTTTCAGACTCTTCAGTATATTACTAAATATAATATTATGTATCAAATTATTCTTAAGTTTTATCGTTATATATGACATTTCTATAGTTTTTCGAATTGCGATGAAACCTCCACAGCCCTGTCACATCACCCTGTAGATGTAAAATCCAAAAATGTTTTTAACTTGACAAATAGCTGACTAGAACAGATAACTAGATTTAGTTTTAGTTATATTAAGAAGGTCCAAGGATAATGGTATAAACGTGTATGATATTGTGAAAAATTAGATTCCTTATTAAAGCCTGTGGAAGATAAAAAAAAAAAAAAAAAAAAAAAAAAAAAAAAAAAAAACTGAGTTTGAGTACTTGAGTTTGTTCCTCTTGATTTTTCCGATACCGACAACTATATGAAGGATATTTAAAACTTGTATTCATTTTTGTGTAAAACTTTATTCACAACTTTTCGGATACGGCTGGTCTTATTAATGCCAATATTTCACATGGAGACAAAAATTTGAAAAGATGTATATACTTTACTTCAAATATTATTCTCCAATGTACTAAATGTTTTGAAAAGCAAATTTTAGGAGTATATGCTCATTAGAATGTACTCTAAATGGTTCGAAACTGGGACATTTTGGTTACGTCCAGTCCATTATATATAGTTCCACATGAGACACAATGAATCTGAGTATTTTAAATCATTAAATATCAGACATGTCTGCTAGAAAAGATAACGTGTTTGCTTAACTAAGTTTAAAGCATGACTTCACAAATTGCATCTCTCCAATCGATAAAATGTAGTCTCCAGGAAAATTTCGAAGTACTTAACTAGTAGAATATAATAAAAGATTAAAAAAGAAAAATTCTCTAACTATTGAAAAAAGTGTCGTGAATGCTTTTTTATTTTGAACTTCCAAAAACGTCGGATTAAAAAAATTATTGTTCTGTGCGGAAAAACTAATAATTCATTTATTTCCAGAATATAATTTAGAATATAAGTAGCAGCGGTACAATTGGCACAAATATGGCACTATGGATTGAAATTAAATGCATTGGAAACCTTTTGAATCTTCTATTACAAAATTTGCATTGAGGCCTTTTAAATAGAAGAAACAAAATTCTATCTTATATAAAGGAAATATTTATGATATTTCCATTCTCAAACTGTGTTTTTAATTTATTCTATTTGATATTTTCTATTTTAGAGTTAATAGGAAGTTATTATTTATTTCATATCGATTTGGTAAATTAGATAGCGCTTCATTAATACATATGAAAACATAACTGTACCCCTTTAAGTCGACTTTTTTCCTAAAATAGTCAGGGAGGAAAATTATTAAACTATTATTCTAAATTATCTAACAATTTTGCATGTGAAAATAAGGGTATTTACTTAGATAATTAGTAAAAGTAAAACAAACAATTTATCAAACTAAAGTTATTAAAAGGAACATGGGACACTTTTTCTAAAACTATTTAGTTTCGCTTAGAATTAAATAAATATTTTCACAAACATAGAAGATTTGTCTTATAACACAACAACAAAATTTTAGCAGATAATATAAATTAGTTAGTAAATTATTGAGAAAAATGCATTAAAGTAATACGAAAATTTTAACTTTTTTCAAAATGATCCTCACGACACAGTATTTTAACGAACATGAAAGAAAAAAATTGAAGTTGTTTATCTATATATTACAAACATTTTCATTCATGCTTTTATCTTCAAGTGATATAGTTAAACAGAAATAAAATTTCAAACTTGATGCTAGTAATTTTTAATTAAAAAATGCACATATTTCAAATTTCCAACATGAAAAAAATATAAAAAAGTTATCTGATATAAAAAAGCATGGGTGTATCTCTTTAAATGTAAATTAAAAATTATTTCTACAAAAAAGTAGGTGGATTTACCAAAAAAAATGAATCGCAAGGAGTTTTTCGAACATACGTAAAATATGAAAAAAGCGAAGCTGAGAAAAATGCGTTTTTAACTTTTACCAACAAGTGTACAATAAGTTAAAATATTTAAAATAAAGATTTTACCACTTAAAATATTTAAAATCATCGGATTTCAAAAATTCAAAAGCAAAATTAAAGTTTCAGTGTCCCATGTCCTCTTGAATAACAGAACACGAAAAATATTTTGGTATAAATCAGCTAACACTTTTTATATTATTATCTTTAATTTTTTGCTTTTTAGTGTCTCTTTCTCATATATTCAAACACTTATAGAATCACTTCAAAGTTTGCCAGTTCTTTCGAAGTAATTACACTTGAATAACAAAAGACCTAATTGAAAGATTTAAATGAAATTTTCCACCCAGCTAATCTATATGTTTGTTGCTTCTTATAAATTAAATCAATTATATACTTCATATAATAATACTTCATATAATTTAACTTCATATAAATTATATCAACATAAATTATATTATTTTTCAAATTCTCTTGAATGAAGAGAAATGAATTGAAACGTGTCAAACAAATGTCCCCTATTATAAATTTATTAACTACATTTTAATTACTTTATAGTTGGTATTATTAGAACACTTGCAATTTTTCGGCGTTTCCTGGTACGTGGTACAGAATAAATATTAGATGGAGAAATAATATTGCCTGTCTTAGCTTCCTCTTTTGGAGCACTGGCCCTTTTAACGAAGATTTGACTATTGATTGAACTGCACACTGTTTCCACAATTCCACTGTTTTACCGATTCCTTCAAATTCCTTACCACCTTACCAATTCCTTTCATTACGTTAAACAAAGTCTGAGAAGTGTACATGCATTGCTACCACGTATATAGTAACTAAAAAAAAAAAAAAAAAAAGTACATTTTGCTTCAAAAATCGGTGTTCAAATTATTACTATTATTGTAAACTTTAGAAGCATTTTATAATAATTCATTTTAAACTCTTTTTTTTTTTTTTTTGCATCACCCAAATATTTAGCTAGGAAGTCGAATCGAAACTTTCTGAAAGATCTAGCTTTTATCAGACAGGGATATAAATGGCGGTAAAAAACCCCTGTAAAATTTAGAAACACTAGAGGGCTCCGATTCCTGCTCGCCAACCCCCTGAACGCTGGGGCTTCACCCTCTGATCTGGTTTGTCCAAAAGCATTTAATTACAAATCACATTTCTTTCAACTACGCACAGAAACAATGTTTCATCATAAAAATGTGAAGATAAAAGGGTACTCGTCCGTTAACCGTTGTACCAGTTGGCTCAGTTGTCGCCTAGCCTAAATGTTTACACGTTTAAATGACGCGTAAATATATCGCCAAGTCTAAATGTTTACGGATTGTTATGGGAATTATAAATGACTTAAAGGTTGTTAGTTTGAATGCGTAAGATCTACAATTTGACGCTTCTTATCTAATATCCGGCTAACGGTATAGTGCCGAAACAAGATATGAATCAAACTTTCTATTTAACACAAATCAATTGGCTGGAAAATTACTCTGTATGAAATATCGACTGAAAATAGGCTAGTATCATTTTGTCATTTACTACCTTTTCAATTCTGAATCAATGAGGAATATGATAGTAAGTGTAAATATAGTTTATTTCAGCTCCAAACAAAACTGTTGTATTTAATAAAATTGTAAAATTGTTGCAAAAATTGTTGCAAATTGAAATAAAAGGAGTGTCACTTCACAAACTACCTTTTAGCAAAGCTCCTCTTTCAGGAATTCAAATATTGACGGAGTATCCTATAATTTTGTCAAAAATCGTTTCTTTAACAAATCTTAATCTAAATTAAATGGCCATGTCGTGAGGCTAGTTAGTGTATGAAATTATAAATATTAAATAAGCAATTCATGTTGCACGATACTTAATGAAGTCTATTATTTAAGGAAAAACTTTACAGGTATTTTACGTTATTGTAAACAGTACAACAGCGATGTTTCATCAGCACGCTAATAAAAAGAAGCAAGTAAAAAAGGTGGATTGTTCGAATCCGAAGTAGTATTAATCCAACCGCACCGTAGTAGAAGTTATAGTTATTACGACGTCGCATAATGTCTGTTCATCATGACGTCATGTCTACTGCACACTCCCTCCCCAGTGTCAAACGTATGACACGAGATGCCTTGGGAAGTGCACTCGTCGACCTGATCGAGTTGTCACAGGCTTGCTCAATAGGACCCTGGAGCTTTCTAGATCACTTGTAGAGGCTGAAGTATTGTGCGTTGCTGGCGCATTGACCGTGGCCGGAGCACTGGGTGTTGCTGTCGCATTGAGCATGGCTGGAGCACTGGGTGTTGTAGGGTTCACCGCGTCAGACTCTTGTGAAAAAAACGCTGGTTTCAGCCTGTCTAAGGATATGGTTCGCCTGCTACCCTTGATGTTGATGTCAAACGTCTTATTCGACCTTTGCAGGACTTTGTACGGTCCATTGTAGGGGGCCTGCAGAGGTCCTCGGACAAAGTCCTGGCGAACGAAGACGTGTGTGTAGTCTTTCAAGTGTGGATGGACGAAGACTGATCTCCTTCCATGGCTTGATGTTGGCACCGGTCTGATCTGTGCAAAATGGTTCTTTAGATCCTCCATTACCTGTTTGGGGTCAGTTTCTGTTGGTGTTGGGTCGAAGAACTCTCCCGGCAGGCGCATCGTCGTTCCGTAGACCAGCTCTGCTGTTGATGCTTGTAAGTCATCCTTCAGCGCTGTCCGGAATCCCAGGAGTATGGTTAGCAATGCCGATGACCAGTTTGGAGTATCGTAGGCTTTTATGGCTGCCTTCAGGGGTCGGTGCAACTGCTCGATGAGTCCGTTAGCTTGAGGGTGGTATGGTGAAGACCGTATTCGCTGGATACCAAGGAGGTTGGTGAGGCTCTGGAAAAGTCGACTTTCGAACTGCCGGCCTTGATCAGTGGTTATGCGAGAAGGTACTCCGAATCTGGATATCCATGTGCTGAAAAAAGCAATAGCGACAGTCTCTGCTGTGATGTCAGCTACAGGGACAGCTTCCGGCCAGCGTGTAAATCTGTCGATCATGGTCAAGCAATAAGATTTTCCATTTGATGGGGGCAAGGGCCCAACCAAATCCAAGTGGACATGGCCAAATCTATCCGCCTGGCCAGGGAATTTGCCTAACGGGGTTCTGGTGTGTTTCGTGACCTTACATTTTTGGCAAGCTATGTATGTTCTCGCCCATGATTGCAATCGGAATTAATTGAAGGCCAAGTGAAACGAGAACGTACCAATTTTGATGTTGCTTTTATTCCTGGGTGTGATAATTTGTGAATTGAATCGAAAATCACCTTACGGAATTTTTCTGGTATATAAGGGCGCACATTTCCGGTGGAAATATCACAAAAGAGTGGGATATCAGTTCCAGGTAAAGTTACTTTTTTTAGTTCCAAACCGTTTTTAAAATCCTTCAAAAGCTTAAGCAACTCAATATCGTTTTCCTGACTTTTTGCGATTTCTCCATAATCGATTGGTGAAGGCATTTTGATCGTAGCTATTCGCGACAGAGCGTCTGCCATTATATTGTCCGTCCCTTTTATATGCAAAATGGTAGTTGTAAACTGGGAAATAAAATCCAGCTGTCGAAACTGTCGAGGTGATGCCTTCTCTGGCCGTTGTTGAAACGCAAAAGTCAATGGCTTATGGTCGGTGTAAACAGCGAATTCCCTTGCCTCTAACATATATTGAAAATGTTTAATTGTGGCGTAAGCTGCTAGTAGCTCGCGATCGTACGCACTGTATTTACATTCGGCAGGCGAGAGTTTGCATGAAAAGAATGCTAGTGGTTGTGATTCTTCCTCAACAATTTGGAAAAGTGCCCCGCCTATCGCGAAATCCGAGGCGTCTACCTGCACAATGAGTTTTGCATCCGTTTGTGGATGAGCTAAAAGCGTTGCTTCGGACATAAGTTTTTTGCAATTTTTAAATTGTTCTTCAGCCGACGTAGTCCAATTGAGGGGCGAGTTATCATTCTTTTTTGAACCTTTAAGAAAGTTATTTAACTCATTTTGGAAATATGCTGCTCGAGGCAAAAACCTGCGGAAAAAGTTTAGTAAGCCAAGAAATCGTCTGAGTTCCTTAACTGTTTTTGGCAACGGGTATTTTAAGATTGGTTCCACCTTGTCTGGCAGCGGCTTAGTGCCATCTTTTGTAATTAAATGATCCAAAAAAGAAATCTCTTTAACTCCAAAAACACATTTTGAAGTATTGATGGTTAAACCGTACTCGTTTAGTTTTCTACAGACCATGCCGATATGTTTCCTGTGTTCAATTACATTGTCGCTAAAAATCAAAATATCATTCAAGTACACAAAACAAAAATTGAAATTGCCTAGCACCTCATTCATAAACCTTTGAAAAGTTTGGGCGGCCCCACACTATCCAAAATTTAAAAATGGAAATTCGAATAAACCGAATGGTGTACATACTGCAGTTTTAGGGATATGTTCCGGATGAACAGGTATGTTAAAGTATGCACGAACTAAATCAATATTAGAGAATATTTTTTTTCCACTAAGAGCATTTGAAAAATCCTGAATATGAGGGATGGGGTACCTGTCTGGCACTGTACAAGCATTGAGCCGACGATAGTCACCAACAGGTCTGATACTATCTGTACCCTTTGGCACAACATGAAGAGGAGATGCCCATGGAGATTTCGACGGTCGGCAAATGCTCTGATTGACCATGTATTGAAATTCTTGCTTTACCGCCTCGTACATCTTTGGATTTAGTCTGCGCGGACTACTGTGAATTGGTGGACCTTTGGTCTCGATGTAGTGAACTGTAGTATGCTTAACTTGTTTTAGTTTTGGTGAAACCCCAAGAATACCAGGAAACTCGGACAAAATAGCGTGATAATCTGACATTCCTGATACTAACTTTACAGAAGACACGTTGTTGTTTTCTGTTTTTATACCAGATTGAGTTAACTTTGTTGTCGTGTCTACCAGTTTTTTGTTTTTTAAATCTACCAGAAGCCCAAAATTTTTCAAAAAATCAGCCCCAAGGATTGGTGTGGGAACTGATGCAATTAAAAATGTCCATTCAAAACAACGTTTTAGCCCTAAGTCTATTTTAAGTCGTTTTGAAAAATTTTGGTGTCATTAACAGCAAATAGTTGTAACGGCTCTGGCTTTAGTTTACTTGCATTGTTTGGTGCCGGTATACATGAAACGTCGGAACCAGAATCAATTAAAAATTTCAAATGCGTGCGTTTGTCGAAAATGTGTAAGCGACAAGATGTTGTGGCTACCGATTCCGTCGCTTGAATTCTTTGCTTAGCGGCAGCCGAATCTAGTTTCCCTGTACCGCAGAATTTTGCTGATCAGAGCTATCGAAGTTGCATGGCGGTTTGCATTTAAAGGCCCTATCACCAAATTTAAAATGATAGTAGCATTTACCCTCGAAATTTTGTCTTTCCCTCGATTGCGAGTTTTGTCTCCTATTACGACTTTGGGATATATTACAATATCGTCCTCGATAATTCTTATCTCTTGGACGAGAGAGACGTTCAACTTACTTGGCCAATCCCGCGATTTCTAGTCGGAGGGCACTGATTTCTCCACCGGGGGAATTTCTATTTGTGTGTTGGTTCATAGCCATAACAGCATTGCCTGGGTTATCAATCCGCACCTCGGCAATTTTGTCGGCCATTTTGGCCAAGTTATCTACACTTTCAGTGCTGATTGACAAAATAGTCTGCATTTCTGAGGGAAGTCTCTGTAGAAAAAGAGTTTTTAGAAAATCATCAGAAAAAGCAGTTCCTGCTAACTCCCGCATTTTTCGTAACAGATGTGACGGTTTTTCGTCACCTAATTGCAATTCCGATACTAACTGCCTGATTTTTTGCGTTTCCGATTGCGAAAATTCCTGTATTAAGCGTTGTTTCAAAGTTTCATATTTGTTTTCATTAGGAGGTGATAGCAATATGTCACTGACTGTGGATAACATATCCGGATCTATTGCCGCGACTACATGATTGTATTTTGTTAAATCACACACGATTCCAGCCAACTGAAAATTGCTTTCTACTTGAATGAACCATATTTTAATTTTACCCTTCCATAACGGTGGGAGTTTAGCTGCCACCCTTGAAATCTGCTGGTTCTGACTAACCTCATCGCTATTCTGATTATTCAATCCTGCATCACCGTTATTCATCGTTGTTAGTTTTCAGAATATTTTCAAAAACGAAATTAGTATAACACATTAAACTTTCACTTGCCAAAACGAAACTAGAAAAACATTCACAATAAACATTCTTTTAAAAAGAAATTACAGGACACAAGAACCCCATTTGGAACAAAATACATCCTAGCCATGCGGGATAGAGAAGAAACATGTCTCACCTGTAATTATTTGCTGCTGCGTTAATCAGTCATTCCAGGTCACCAGTGTCGTGAGGCTAGTTAGTGTATGAAATTATAAATATTAAATAAGCAATTCATGTTGCACGTTACTTAATGAAGTCTATTATTTAAGGAAAAACTTTACAGGCATTTTACGTTATTGTAAACAGTACAACAGCGATGTTTCATCAGCACGCTAATAAAAAGAAGCAAGTAAAAAAGGTGGATTGTTCGAATCCGAAGTAGTAATAATCCAACCGCACCGTAGTAGAAGTTATAGTTATTACGACGTCGCATAATGTCTGTTCATCATGACGTCATGTCCACTGCAGCCGAATAACATGAGAATGAGAAATGTAGCAGGAACTGCATTTCAATGAATTACCGGAGATGATATTAACAAGAATAAAACCTTCTATTCGAATGTAAAACCAAATGATAATCCCCCAGTAAGAACAACAATTATTTTTGAAAGCAAAATTTGAAACGATTCGATTGTAAAACATTTTTTTTCGTTGTAAACAACACACTGTTGCCACTCAGATTATCGAAAATCATTTTTCAATAGCGCAATGATGAAACATATTATAATTAAACTAATTAATTAGTTATTTCTTTGTGGCTTTTGCAAATCTCAAGTTCAATCTCTTTAAAATTTCTCATTTATAGTGTTTGGAATATTCACTTACATACACAGTGTGATTTTTTTTAACCCTTAACTTTTACTAAATTTACATTGGTGACAAAGGGAGAAGAAAAAGAAAAAAAAATCGATCCTAATCATTGAAACAAATTTTAACGATACTGTATAAATGAAAGACTTTCTTAACATTATCCCAAACATACCAATTTCAGTAGACCAGAAAATTGTCTAGGTTTTATATATGAAAATAGTAATCTATCTTTAATCCCTTACTTGTAGGGTATATTTTAGGAAAATATGTTAAAAATAAAACTCCATTCGTGATCAACGGAATAGTTTGGTTTGATTTATTTAGTATTAACTATGCACACGCAACGCCGATGAAACAATGAGCTTCAGAAACAATGATTTTTCTCCTGCTACCCAAAATCAGTTCGGGATCAACGGAAGAATTTGTTTAATTTGAGTTTACTGTTGCAAGGACAACACTAGGGCCATGCTGCGCCAATCAACGGAATAGAAACACTGATTTTTCTCCTGCCTGGAGTCAGTTAGAGCATTCCAAATTTGGCGTGGGTGGGTTTCTCGAATTATAATCGGGTGACACTAACAATGGGTTCAATTGTTTATTTAACTTCGAAATAATAGTTGGCATCATGATAGACTTCCGAAAACGATTGAATTAAAATCTTCGTAGCTACGGAGCTAAGGAATATATTGTTTTAAAAGTAGAGTCGCTGAATAAAGAATTCCAAATAGGACATACTATGCTAATTTCGCGACATTGGAGCTGGAAATGCATAGAAAAATAATATAAGGAATAGAAAACTCTTCAGACGAACACATAGACATAAGCATACTTTGTTTTATGATTTAGATTAAATGGAATTGCACAATATGTTTTCACCTCCTTTATAAAAATATAAAACGATAATTTTTCTCAAATACATGACATTATAATCTTATTTTCATCAAACTTTATATCGCATGATATAAATATCCTGAAACTTTTTTTTAATACTCATAACTAAGCATCTAGTTAATACAAAATAAGATAAATTTTGTTCGTAAATTTCACAAGCGTAGCTATTTAAAATGTTCTCTTCTAATTTGCAGTTTGATTAAATATTAACAAAAACAAATTTAGCTGTTGTAGTAATAAAGTATTGTTTGCTTAAACTTTTTTTTGTGTGGCTTATATGTGCAGTGTATTTATGAACGATCTCCCCCCCCCCCCCTCAAATAAAAGTACCAAGTATGCCTAACTTACAGAAAAGTTCTATCAATCACCTTCACAACTTTTATTTTTTGTTAATTTGACTCATGTTTCAGGATAAAAAACGGGATGAGATGAGTTAACCTTAGAAATTTTATTTAACATCTAGATATAGTTTTAGTTAGTTTAGTTAGTAATATTTTTCTCTCTGGAGCCTCCAGAAATCAACATTTCTTCATAAAATTTTGTATACGTATTTATGAGAACATAGTATAATGATCTAAAAAATTAAATAAAAAACAGCTAAAATTTTGCAAATCTAAATTCATATGCAGCGATCATAGAATACTCAATTTTTTATATAATTATATTCATATAATAATATTTTTTTTCTTTAAGATATTATTTTCCAATGTCTTAATAAGATATGTATTCGTGAATTTTCGGTCATTTATACCTTCCCCGAAACATTACGAAACATTACGAAATCATTTGAACATTCCAGTAACTGCCATAAACATCGGAAATTTAATGTTAGTCATCTTGTACGTATATATGTGTTCGAAACTAAATTTGATTATTGAACCCAAAATAGAAAAAATTGTCATAATATGCTAAATAAATAATTAATCATCTAAAACTTTCCTCTCTCTATCTTTCTCTCTTATGAGTTGATTCAATATTTAATCCGTTTTCTTAAAGCCATAACTAAGTTCCTTTTGCATATTTTTTTTTTTATTTATGAAAGCAACGTATTATATTTAATAGGATTTTTCTAAATGAATGATATATATTATTTAAGTTAATATTTTATTTAGTTATGTTCCCTTTTGCGGAAAGCATAAAATTAAGTTCTTTTATAATCTTCTTCAATTTGTATTTAAACCACATTTTTAAGTACATTGTATTAATGGTGATTAAATGTTCAATTTAACAAAAGGAAACACTATTTATGTTTTTTTTTTTTTTTTTTTTTTTTTTAAATGACCAGTAGTGGTTTAAACTTACGATATGAATCGAAAATTGAATATGATCAGGCTATATTTGAGGTGTTTAGTTTGAAATCAGTCTTCTAACTTTTAAAGAATTTTTAGAATGTATTGAGACTTCTGTACTTACGGTAAAATACTGCTTTGCTATTTAAGGTAGTGAACAGTGAACTTTTGAAAAATAAAAGTTAAAAAACTTTTATTTAAATTATATTTTTTCCTAACAACTCAATTTGAAAACGCTTATACTTGAAATCATAAAATAATTTAGCGTTGTTAAAGAATGAAAAAAGTGCGCCGTTAAATGCAGACAACTAAAGAATGAAATAAAAATATTATTTATGACAATAAAAGGTGAATATGAAACAAAATAGACTCACATTTTGGAATTCGACTGAAATAATTTAAAAATGATTTTTTGAGGGGGATGTATCCATACTAAGCTTGGAAAAAATCGTCTGACCAATCCTTTCAAAACTGTGATTTGATAATTTGAAATTATTTTATCATTGAACTGGACTTTTGGACACGCCAAGAAAAGAGTTTAATATCTGAAAAATAATATATTGCTAATTAGGATTAATAATGGCTTACTCACTTTCATTGAAAATACATACTTTCCTATGTAATCCTGAGTTAAAGGACCAAAGATCCATTTCTACAAGCAATTTAGGGATAAGCGTTGTTTCTTGGTACTCATAAAAATATTTCACATTCAAAATAAACAAAATATACTATCCTTAGATAAATGCAGTTCAAGAAATAAACCGTTCCAAGGTATAAAATGAGTATGCATTAAATAGAAGGCTAGATTTATTGAAAGAATTATAAAACATGCATTAATCTTTCAGGTTTGCAAAAATTTATCTTACTTTAAAAAAAAAAAAAAAAAAAAAAACGTAGTGGGGAAATTTAGAGTAGGTGTTGCTGTGAAAATGAATAAAGTAACTCTTACAAAATTTTTTAAAAGTTAGGGTTTATTATTCCGCGTTGTTCTTAAATTACGTTTGATCTAGGTGCATTATAAATTGCATTTATCAACTAAAAGTATTTATTTCTAATTTATGTGAATTTGTTGAATGAATATTCTCATATTCAAATGAATTTTCTTTAATATTTGCTAGAAAACTCCTTATATAATAAATATTAGAATTTGCCTTTCACCGTAAATCGTTTGAAGTAGATAAATACTTTCATGTTTGTTTTTTATTGAATATTCCAACCACTTTATTCTCAATACATGTCATACAGCCTTCGCGTTTACTTTGAAAGCTAAAGGTTTTTATTCATTTAATCTTTCATTAGACAATTTTTAAGCACCCGTTGTTATGAAAAATGTGTATATTTAGGGGAATTTTCTTTTTATAAAATGTCCCGATTCCTGAAACTTAACGAATATTACAGATTGTTGAGAGTCATATTTACCAAGGAATCGAATCACGCCATTAGTAAATAAGTACTTCATGTCGTAATACAATATCTAAACAAATCAAAGGTGCGGGACATTGCCCAACTTTCATTTACGCTGTAATACTTGTCATTGAATTTAAATTTGACATAGATTGATGTTATTTACCATTTTTCGATTTCCGTTTTTATTAATTAAGAAAAATAAATTGGAAGTTATTCGGCGATAATTATTACTTTGGCAAATAAAACACCGCCAAATTAGAGAAATTGGCGATAGGTTTTTAGATAACTATTACATTATCCTTTCGGCTAAGTGAAATGCAGAAGGAACTGTCGTTGATGAGCAATGTTAAAACGAAAATAACTCTCTGTTAAAGACTCGTTTTCAACTTTTTATGCATTTATCAGGAATTTTAAAGGTGTGGATGTTTAGAACACTTTAAAAGCCATTACTAAAGCAATTTTTCTTGAAATCGCTAAAAACGTTTTTTTTTTTTTTTTTTTTTTTCCCTTTTTTTTTTTTTTTTTTTTTGGCGATTGCTGAAAAACATATTTTTTTAAATGGTAGCTGCCTTATGCGCATGCGTAATTTTAACGAAATCCTTAATGACAGGTCTCATTGAGACCACTAACCCGTATATAAAATTTGAATATCGTGAGGCAATCGGTACGGAAGTCATGCTGACCACAAACAGACACACATACACTTTTTCTAGACCGCGTTTTGAACTCAGGGTGTTCCAAAAACATGTAGAAATGGAAAAGGGGAAAAAAATGACCAAATGTAATACTTTTATAACCCTTATATAACCCTATACCACGTATAGGGTAATTGAAAGTAAAAAAACTACTAGAATGGTAAAAAAAAATTCCACGCCAGATTGTCAGCTAAAAAAGTAGTAAAATCAGACAGAGACTTTTCGAAATTATGTCTGACTCAAATTCAACCTTTTGCTGTTTTTCTTTCAATTTTTCTTGGCGGTTTTCTATTGAACATTTGGAAACTGCACTAAAATTGTATTATTGGTAAATTACTGGCTTCTACTCTTCGAAAAAGTAACGTACAAAGACATTCATTTGAGAAGTTTTATATGCTCACAGAAATATGATAGATACGAAAAAGAAAATTTTGGTTCTAACATGGTATCTAAAATAGCACGCCGAAAAGCAATCTAAAAGAAAACAATAGAAAAAAAACCTTAGTCATCCCTTTGAGTCAGATGTAACCTTTTGGAGCTTATTTTTGTTTTCACAGCTTTTTTGGGCTGACAGTTTGGTAAAGGTTTCTTAAGCCTCTAGTATATATATATTTTTAGATTCATATTTTTTTTATCATATTTGTTATTTTGTGAAAGATTACGAATCAAATTTAACATTGGAAAAAATTCCTTCATTATTATGAAAAAATTGAAACATGTTGTGATCGAGATTCATGCACTTGCTCCGGCTTGAAAATTGTGAGGCAAGTGGGGATAATTTTTGTCTCTAGTGTATAGAAGTCTACTCAAACATACTTACTTAATTAAAACAAACATAATTTATAGATTATATGCATGATAAAAGTTAATAACATGCGCAGTAAAAGGAATGTAACATTTATTATTTCGTTTAACAACATTAAATCGTGTTCAAATTACTTAACATTCTCTAAAGCCTAAAAATTTTTCAAATGAAGATTTAAAATTAGTATTACTCATGTCTTGATTTAAAAGTACATACTGTTACGAATTTTTCCAGAGAAAATGACGACACAGCTTTTACAAAATAAACACTGATAATTTATTCTTGTTTCAGTGACTCACAAAACTTCTCTAAACAACAGTAAACATCGGTATTAAGCTTTAACAAAAGTTTCAGAGCGTAAACTTAAGATACAGTGACAATTCAGACTCAGGAGAAAAAGTGTAGAACTACTTTCTATAGCTCTGAAATTTCAACTGACTCATATTTCATTTCTCGGTGGTTTTTATGTCCTCGTGTGCGTACTTTCCCGAAATATCCAGGAAAACCTAACTGGTGGTCATCACGCGCTGGAAACATCTAAAAATTTCTTGATTAACTTGGATATTTCTAACATTCACAAGCCTGTTTTATAGCTGTTAAAAATTAAAAAAAAAAAAAAAAAAAAAAAATAGAACTTAAAAAAGAAATAAATACACTACTTACAATTATATACAGAAAAACTAAGTAATAATATTGTATATTTCCGGGTTAAAAACTAAATATTATTCAGGTCATGATTTAAAATGGCATATTATTCCAAGAAAAAAAGATAAATAATTAGTTTTTCTAATTTATAAAAGTACATAAAAAACTCAATTTCAGAGTCCTTTTTTTAGATAAGAATGAAATAGTTTATTCTCCAACTACAACAGTAGAGCAATTTTAATACATTTTAACACTTTACAACAACTGAAATATTTTTTATTTGAAAATATTTGATATAAGAATTTTAAAATTGAAAATTTTCACTATTTAATTAACAGTTAATGAGGAATGTAATTTGTATGAAATTCTACACATTTCAATTCGCAATTAATTCCAGGAATACAGCTTCATTCAAAGCATGTGTTATGGAAATTATCAATGCACATGTAATTAACAACAAATGTACATCGATTAAACAAATAGATAATTAGAAGTTGTGAAATAGTGCGCAATTAATTATTTTAATTTTTAACAACATCATATAATGTTTTCAGTTACATTTAAGCAGCAAAAGAAGCTTTATGTCCTGATTAAAAACTAAATATTATAAATATTTATATATATAAATAATTAGTTTTTCAAATTTATAAAATGACTCTAAAGAAATCATTAAAAAATATTTATTGCATAAATAGTAATACCGATATAATAAAAACAAATAGTTGAAAATTGAAGATAAATTATATTAAAGTACATTGACCTGAAAGCCTTTAAGTAACTTCAAATTTGTGACCTTTGCATTTGATGTAGACTTTTAAACATCCATTTATTAGGGAGAGAAAATACTATATTTTTAAGAGACATCTGCTTTGCATTATAAATTTAAATTATGATGATATACTTTTTTAAATAATGAATTGTTTTTTATGAATAATTACGAATAAGATATTTTTGTTCAAAAGGAGGTTTAGAATTCCGTTTTCTTCCAATTTCTTTTTAAACATTTCTAACAAATTAGATTAGATTTCAAGCATTGCATTAATTTCTTTACTTTATCCACGATATTGATGTAAAAAATTAAATAGAAAGAACGTGACTCCTCTATGGGATATTGATGGGGCCTTCTGAAAAGAGATGGGGGTGGACGGAATCAAACGATGTATAAATCAAACATGTTTACACGTGTAATTTAATTCAAAGTTTTTTTAACTATAAATTTTCTTACGATTTCAAAATAAATTATGATCTTAGAATTTACTTTTTTGGGTGAATATGTCGTGTTTTAATTTTTATTTTATTGCGCTGCATTTTTGTTACATTATAATAAAATTATTTTATTTTGTACAATCACACTTAAAAAATATGAAGAAAGTTTTTATAGAAATTTCATTTTGTACGGTGCTAAAAAAAATCCAAACGTTAGATATTTTCGGTTCTAAAAGTCGTAAATTATTGCGGTTTGTACTTAAGTAATTTGTTAATGATTATTTTTATACTTGTAACTTTGCAACAAACTAACATTATATAAAACAAAAACATAACTACTACATTCATCATAATTTTAAAGCTTTAATCTGATTACGAGTAGAAAAATGAGCCAAAATATCTAGTGTATGCAGCAGAGAATTGCCTATTTAATGTTATGAAGATTAACGTCAATTGTTTGAATTAATTTCCTAAACACAACAAAATAAAATACATTAAAATTTATTCAAATTTAACACATAAATTAATATTTTAGGGATTAAATGCATTGTCCTAAATGTCACAATGAAATGTTCTCAAAACGAACAGGTTAACGTTATTAGTAATAATAAATAAATATCTTCAATTGTTAACTCCAGTAGCATAACAACTTAGGTAAATATCGGCAGATATTGGCTAATGTAAATCGTGGAAGGCTGTAAACCGGCCGTTGGATACCAAAATATTGCACTATTTCGCCCAAAGCTGGATAAAATAGACGGAAAGTTTTGAAATGTAGACACACATTTGCAAAATTGAAATATTTTATTTATAAGAAAGGACAGAGGGCTAAAATGGATTTTGTGAAGTTTTTTATAAGCTCATTTTTTTTTTAAATTGTGCATTTAGGAATGATGCTCGAGTTTTGGCCAGAATTGGTCAATCTTTCTGAACCCATGTTTCCTCGTCAATATTGCTGTGCTACCTGAGAAATAAGACTACATTTTAGTCAAGATGTGATTCTAATAATTTAATGGCTATATTAAAGAAAAGACTTTTGGTGCGATTAAATATTTGTGGTGACCGCATTTCCATAAAATTTCTGTAGGCATAAATAGCATATAAAAGTGAAATAATACATCTACAAAGTTATTGAAGGTTTTTTTTGTTATATATACTTAGTTTCTGAAGCAAAAATAATTGTTTTAATTGAAAAAATAATCAGTGTGCCACTTTAATGCGTTAGAAAAAACAAAAGTTTACTTCACCTTTGCTATTATTTTATCCAATAAATTCTTGACTTACCGATAACAGTTTATTATCCTGAATAGAATTTTTAAGAATTATAACCACTGAGGCACAATTTTTACATACATCCACTTGAACTTCGTAGCTTTTATTTTAAAAATATCTTATTATAATCGAGTTCGAAGTAAAATATCAATGTTTTCCGCATTTTGATTTGCTACATTTAATATTGATTTTAACGTCACTTACAGCCATCCTAGCCAATAGTACCTGTTCATCGTGAAAAAGATTTGTCACTAAAATAACTCCTATACAAAACAAATAATACTTTATTACCGAATTTATTTTTTTATAAGTTACTATTTCTTTTTATTAGATGACAAAAGCTTGCCCTTGGTTTTACTACTGTTTATAAACGCAGTCCTGAGTAATTCAAACTTTCTTTAGATGTAAAGAGTTTAACAATTTCAGTAAATTTTAATCATTGGTTTTGATAATTCAGATTTGATTATACAGATTTCAACGTTACAGTAGTATGGGGATAAGAAAAATGATGATTTATATCAGTATGGGGATGGGATTAATATCCTACAATTTCAGGAAAAAATATAATTTTGTTGTACTGTAGAGAGTTTCATTCCGTAAGACAAAAATAAAATGTAAAAAATTTGCTTACGTCCCGAGTCTCACTGATGTAAAGGATATGTATGCCAAATTTCAAGAATATTGGATAATATTAAGAATTTGTGCACTTTGATCAATTTTGCAAAAGTAGGCAAAAAATACGATTTTCTATGTTAATTACTTTCATTGGAAAAACTAGAAATCCCAAACTGAAAATCATATTAAAACTAGACACTAAGATTAATTGGTAGTATGATATAGGCAAAACATGTGTTATATTAATCAACTTTGAACGAGGCAATCCCTTCTTTTGTTCGCTTGGTGACGACTTTTCTGGGATGCTCGACTGCCATCAACAAGGATTGTTTTTGTTTTTCATCCTTGACTGATTCGTTGAACTTTTTTATCTGTGCAATTCTTCTTTCTGCAGTATCACTGACTACCTTAAGTGTCTTCACATGGATCCTTAGAGAATCGCTGCAGTATTCTGTCATGTCGTGGATCCCAAATAATTCAAGCTTTCGAGACGTTAGTCTTTGTTTTATTAATAAAGAAATGGCTCAGGTCTTTTCCTTAAAAAAAAAAAAAAAAAAAAAAAAAATAGGTGTTTACACTAGAATCGTTTAATTTCCTTTTTCTTTGCGGGTTTGGTTTCTAATTTTTTTTCATATTTTCCTTATAAGACTGATAGACTGAGAGGCCACTGCAAGTTTAGGTACTTCATCGAAAATCATTCTGAATTCTTATAGAATATAGAGAAATATTAGCAGATCATGAATCTATTGGACTGCCGTTGTAAAAATGGCCGAAACTACTCAAAAATCGACTTTGACCAAATTGAATACATCTGACTGGCAAATATGTCATAACTTGTACAAAAATTAACATCTTTTTTTTTTCTGATAACCCACCGTTCTTTAATTTTTATTTAGAAAGTTGCAGTCAATTTGTCTTTTCTGGAGCTAAGATCTTTCGTCCTTTAAAAGTCAGCCAAATAGGTAAAAAATATTATTTCATCGGTGACGTAATATTTATCGCCAACTTGGCTCACATTTAAAAGATGGAAGTATTTTTCGCCAGATATTAAATATCGGCTGCACTCTTCTTCATTGAAAATTAAAGAGCAATGAATTACCACACAAAAAGAATGTTCATTATTTGGCAAGTTATCACATATTTGGATATCGGATTATGTTCAAGTTATTTAAAGTCGGTTTTTGAATAGTTTTGACTATTTTTGCCCCTGCAGTCCTCTACGGACTACGAGTAATACGTTCGTCCAAAAAATAGCAAAAAATGGCCAAAATTGTTCGGTAACAAATGTCCAATCCTACGTTTGTTTCTGACAATTCCTAAAGGTGTCTCTTGTAAGGGCGCTTTTTTAACGTTTGCATCTGGGTAAGTGTTGAGAAGCTGTGGTATATCCCAATCATACTTAGGAGTTCATCGACCTACCATGCCGAAAGGGAACATATATGAGGCTAACAAAATGTTAGCCTCATATATGTTACGTTTAATTCCTTTTAATTCTCGTTGAGGAATATTCAACTGTTTAGTGAAGAGGACAATTTTAAGTACATTCATTGCCTTTGCCATTCACCTTGTTTGATGCAGCGCTTGTCGAATAAAGAGCTGTTCTCGATCGCAAGTAGACAATACTGTCTGATCAAGCGGTTTTTAACTAGGACTGGAACATAATTTTTTCGGTCTCTTCGTTACTTAATGCTGTTGACGATGGAGATGAGTCTTCCAGTATAACTGTCATATTCATTTCAACGATAGCTTTGTAATGTTTATCTTTATATGATTATTTTTCTTCTTCTTTAGTACACGCTCTTCTTATTTTCGTAGCGAAAACATTGTCCACTCCACTCATTGACGAACTTATACGACCTTCTCTTTGTGACGTAAGAAATTCTTAATCTTCTTGTGATACTCTAGTCATGACTATCACATTTTTCTGGGAAATGTCAAATAACTCGACAATATCACCTTTCCAAATCTGTTTTTCACATTTACCTAGATTTCAGTATTCTTTGTACAGCTTCTGTTAACCAGTACGGATATTCTCCAATATCTTAACATGGATATTTGCTTTCCCTCACATTTCCTGTAGTTTAGTACTGGTAGATTTAGCAACATCCGAAAGTGTTTCTATCATTTACTTGTGATGGTAAATTGAAACTATCAAAAAGTACTTGTGTAAAAGTAGTTGTACCTTTGAAGAGAGCCGAGCTCTTATAAACTACCCACTAGACACCATTTCTAGCAGCCAAATTCCTCTTTTGGTTCCCATTTTAAAGTTTGATTACTTGCAAAAGATGAAAGAAATTCACGAGAAACCCATTAGTATAAAACACTTCAATATTAGAAATTTCACTAGTTTAATATAATAGAGTGTGCAACCCCTAAATATTATCCAATCTTCTTGAAATTTGATTTGCATATCCTTTACATCACTGAGACTAGGAGCGTAAGCAAAGTCATATGAAAATCCCATCTTTGGAAATATGAACACCCTATTGTACTGGTGTACACGATGTTAATTCTAACGGTTTATATTAATTAATGGTTCTATAACCGACAGTTATATTTTTGGTCTATAATATAAATTTTATCACTTCTGTATAGGGATAAAAGAAAGAAACATGCTCTAAAAAAATTTACTATCCATAAGAGGGTTCTAAACTATATTTTCTATCCTAGAAATAGGTTATAATATTATTTCCATTCATGCAAAAAATCTATAGAAACTAAAAATGGAATCGACACTTTGGGAAAATTGGAGATAAAGCCATTTTCAGTGGAGCGTTGACTAGTGATACCATTTATTGAGAAAATATAATTTTTTATGTTGAAAATGATGCTTAGTGAACTGCTCACTGAAAGAACTTTCAAACAGTAAATTTAGTTTTGTTTTTATTGTAAGTATAAAAAATTTTATACAGGGGAAGTATAAATACATTTGAGAATATCTGTAAATAAATATAGTCACTCCGTTGTTCAATACGAAACCAGTACAAAACAATCTATTTACTAACAAATAAGTGTTAATTTTCATTTATTGTATTCGGATCTGTCTTTCGTAAGATTATTTGATAAATACACGTATTGACGCCAATGTGTCACGAAATAATTTATGAGATTAGACACCCACAAATAAAAATAAAGAATGAGTTGTGTCAGTGACAACAGATATAGTTTTGACATAAATAATATGTAGTTATGTAATGAAAGAAAATTACGTATCAAGAATTGTCCTTTCATTAGTTTGGGAATTAGTATTAGCACTGAAATGCAAATCAATACTTTTGACAACCTTATTTAAATTTTATTGTCGATCGTACACTTTAATTAATTTTGCATTAGACTTTACAGAATTTTCTTTCTTTCTAAGAGCGGATATTTAATTTAAAATATTTTTTTTCTGTTAAGCTTTAAACGCAATTCCACTCTCGAAACGAAATTTTCCTAATCTCAAAATGAATTTTTAAACGATAGGATTTTCATCAACTTTAAGTTAACTTTTCTTAAATTTCTCAATGACCATCCTTTCCGTTATCTAATTTTAACAGTACTGTCACATATTTGCCACCGAATGAAAACAATTTTTATTCTTGTTTAGGCACAATCCCAATTTTATTCATATCAAAACCCATAGTAGAACTATTTAATTTTACACGCACCTTTTATTATCTCTTTAAAGTGATGTAATGTGAGTGATTTGTTCACACAACATCACAGGAAAATAAGTTCTTTGGCAATATGACGATTTATTTATTGAACGGATATTGCTTTCAGTTGTGAAATTTTATGAGGAAAAACATTATCACCCATTTAAATAACACATTATCACTCATTTAAATAACACATTTTCGTAAACCTAGATTTTTTTATTTTTTTGTATTTACTCAACAATGTACCAATTACAAGAACATATTTAAGTAAACAAGAGTAACCTTATCAACATTTTTCTAGTTTTCATTAGTGTGTACTAATTATGTTTATTAGTTTGAGAAAGTTAAAAGATTTGGGAACATTCTATAGCAACTGTCCACCTTGGAAACAATAAAGAGCTTTCGGTACCATTTCAGTTTGAAAATAATGATGAGAAAAATTTAAATTTTTGCCTTATAATATTTTTTTTTTTTTCAAATTTCCTTTAAGTTTTGACAAGTTTTTGATATATTCTTACAATTATTAATGCATTGAAATTAAATTTTTGAATGGGATATCTTTATCTCTCCCTCGATCCCACAGATGTTCCCGGGTTAGGCATGGATGTTCGTTGTGGTTCGGAATCCACGTTAAGCTATAGGTCCCTCCCTGCTTAGACGTCGTTGTGCATAACAATAGGTCGTTGAGTGTACAAACCAATCAACCTTCAGTTGTTTATTTTAACTTTTTGCGGTTTTGCGTCTTTTTTCTGATTATGTCTGTTTTTACCCAAATTGTTAAAAAACCCAACTTAATAAATACAAAAAGACTTGCATTTTTGGTACCATTAGGGTACACTTGAAAAAAGAAACAACTTAGAAATGATTTTTGAAAAAAATTGAAACGATTTTTCAATTAAAATGCAGAAAAAGCTACTTTTTTCCATCGTAACCATTTTACTTGTATAAAATTCGATTCCTAAAGTTAAAGAATATATGTTTAAAAAATATTCATAGAAAATTTACGAAATGGAAAAGAAGATATAATTTAAAATTTCTATAATTTTTTAAAATTTTTTTACGCTCAATTACTTTTTTTAAAACTTACTTTTAAACTTATGATACATCTAAATATGTTTTTATTTTTATTTTAGAATGTAAACTTAAAAAAATGTTTTAGAAATACAGAGTTCGCTAATATTATTTTCAAAACCCGTATGATATCAATTTTGACAATAATTCATCAGTTGGAGACGTAACTGTTTTGTTTTATCCTAAATATTAAGTTTTCTGCTGTCATCAAGAAACTTTTGTGACATAATTTTAATATTCAAATAAGAGCTGGCATTTCTCTTCAGATGGAAAAAGTTCTTAAAATTCGAAACACATTATGTAACATTGACTGACTGTGAGTTGAAAGCAATCGTCATTCTATTTTTATTTAACCTGTTCAGGACCGTGATCGCGTATATGTGATCAGACGATTCTTCCCTCACGGCCCGCGATATCGTATTTGTGATCAGTGTTTCCGTGCCAGCCGGCCCATCATCACACAGACGTGATTTCAGATTGGAACGTTTTATTTGAATTTAACGGGGCAAAATGCTTAACTGGGAAAAATGCCCGGTCCCGTGCGTGCGTAGTCTCTTTGAGCGCGCGGGCCTGGGGAAGCGCTTCTTTCTCCTTTCGCCGGTCCTGAACAGGTTAAAAGACTCACTTATTACTGAACAATGAATTGAAAATACAGGAGGAAATATTTTAAGATAGAATTAATTTTTTAAAAATTAAATTTAAAGAAAATAAAGGTAAGTAGACGTTTTCTAAATTAAAAAAGGAGCTAGTAACTATTTCGCGTCACGACAAGAAGCTTGTTAGAAAAAATGTGGTAATAAATTAAAAAAAAAAAATGTTGACTTTGCTACGAAAACTAAATTTAGTGTATTTAATAATTATAGCAGAATACGGTCGATGATACTATAACAGAGACTTGTTCGTTATGCAGAGAGTAAAATTTTTTCTTTCAATGAAAACACAAATAATTGATTTATTACGTAAACCCAAATATTTTACATTATAAGGATGCCATATTTTAAAGCTATTCAATTGTTATATGATGCAAATATATAGGAAAATAATGTTATTGCATATCTATTTATAGTTATAAAAACAATAAAATAAAGCAATATTTTAATGTTAAACTGATGTTTGCAATGGTCAAATGAAAAGTAGCAGTAGCACTTCTCCATATCATGAAACCATACTACAGTAGGTGATTTTATCTTGGTAAAGGTTTTAAATGCTAAAATACTTCAAATAAAAAATTTACAATGTTTGAAACATAATAATTTTCTAAATTTACATTAAAGGGCTTAAGTGAGAAACAATTAAGTTTAATATCACTAACTAATCCACTAACTTTATGAATGCATTTGCATGTACTTTCAGGAATTCAGGAAATTTAAAATTAAGAAAATTTAAAAAGAAAAACTCAATGCCACTAGTTATTTTTTTCATATACCTTGTTGAACATACACTAGGTTTCCATAAAGAAACTTTTGTTGAATAATTAATTTAACTGGGAGTAAGTTTTGTGTACCACTACAACTAAACTATGACAATCATACAATAACTACTGCGTAGTTGTTTGTGATTAAGCTATTTTTAGTGCGTTTTAATTGCGCTTTGTATAAAATCAATTTTCTGTTTCTAAATATCTGAAACACCACATCACTTCCAAAGCCACATTTCCTTCAGAATGACAAAGCAAACGTGAATTCATTAAAAATAATACAACTTTGTTAACAATTATTTGTTCCCACTCACAGCCGAACCACTTCAATGGCAGTTGCACAGAGACACGTGTGTGAGCGTCTACCAGTGACAAAAGCATCGGTTTGCATCACCAACTAAGAGGAAGCACCAGACAACAGGTGTTTAACACACACGTTTACTTTCTACTCCTGTATTATTCCAAAAGCGGAAAACCACAGGGTTTCGGTTTGCGCAATGAAAAAGCAGCGTATCTCCCGACCTTTTACCTTCCTTTTCACATTTCGAACTGTATTCTAGCCTCACCTTTCCTTTTTATTCTCGTTTTCTTTCATATAAAGTTCACCAATTACCCGAGAGGAGTCACTTGTGTCGCTATACGTCACAGTGACGTAATTTACATCGAGATTCGTTAAGGAACGAGACCGATTGATCTGGTTTTTATCTGGTCGGATAGGATATTGCTCGTTTTGATGACCGTCTGGAATAGGGTCACTGATGAAGTTATTATTGTCTTAGATTCAGATTCTTTTAAAAACTCTCATAAATTAAAGATTTCGTGTATTGTATGATTCTATGAAGAAAAAAAATCCAGTATTTAAATTACAAATTTGAGATTTGTGTACCGCTTGCTTTAAAATAATTAGAAATTGATGATTAAAAAAACTTAACATGAAAGGTTACTTTCAGGAAATATTAACACTCCAATAATTTTAAGAAACCGTGGCTCCATTATTTTTGCGCATCTATTCGACATGCAGTCAATTCAGCCAGATTTGAATGTAAGTATAAGAGCTATAATAAAAAGTCAGCAGCATTGATTTTATTTGATCAATAACTGGTGGTGTCACCCTATTTTAATACTCTTAAAGATAATAGTTGAATTCGTTACACATATTAACATCTAATGTTTGCTATTCTTTTATGAAAATTTTGAAGCAGCTTGACTTTAAAACAAAATTTATAGAAATTGAAACTGATCAGTACGATACCAAACTAAAAATACAAGGAAACTCTCTAACAGAATAATACAATTCTTCATTAAAAAAGAAGATACCATCCAATCCGAAACTTCTCTTTTGAGCAAATAGGGAGATGTGCTGATGTTAACCTTCAGCTCCGACAACAATGCCAAGGTCGTCTGAAAAAGATTTCAGATTATTTGCATACAAAGCTTTCTCTTTTATTTTTCATCCTTCTGACACGTTTATGTATTTAGTGTTTCGAAGAATGTAAGAAAAGCCCTTTTCATAGTAAAGAGTAGTAAGACGTATAGGCATAGGCGCCCTCAGGAATATTTGCAAGGGGGTGCAAGACTAGATTTTTATCAAAATCATTAATTTTTTTAAAAATGTTAATTAATAATTATACATTATAAATTATACTCTTTGAGAATAGTTAAAATTCATGGAATATATTTTTGAAAACGCAACTCTGTTAAAGAGAAAAAGATACAAAATAGTAAAAACATAAAAATATACATTTTTAACAATTTTTTTTTTATCATCCAACTAGATCGCACGTCATTCAAGAGACAGTGTTTAGAGTAGAGGAACTCGAAGATGCAAATATTCAGAAGAGTAAAATTTTTTCCAAGTTTCGGATACAATAAAAAAAAAAATCAAAATAAAACACGAAGGTTGTATTGGAATATGTTCAATTGAATTTTAAAAATAGGTTTCAAGACGACTTAAAAAACAAAACATTTTTTTAGAATGTTGAGAACTACACAGGAAATTATTGTACAATAAAAGGAATAAATACTTCTACTCATTAGCCTCTAATAACCATAGACATCAAGCGCCAGAAAATCATCACGCAAGTAGCTATAAAAAACGACTTAAGAAAGAAACAAAAGACTAAATTAATTTTTAAAAAAATGCTCATTGTAACTTAAAAATATAAACGGCATACTTGCCTTTTTTTTTTATCTTGGAATTTACATCTTTTCCCTCATATTTTAAAAATTTTCAAGAACCAGGGGTTGCAAGTGCACCTCCTTGCACCCTCCTGGGGGCACCCATGCGTATAGGGTAGAAAAATGTCCCACTGATTTTTGTAATTCTGGATTCCCTTTTATATTTGTTTTGTGTAATATATATTTTTATCCAAAAATACGACATGTATAAAATTAAAAAAATTTTAAAACCGTATTAGCACTTTTTTTGCGTTTTAGACACATCCTAAAGTGTGCAACGTTTAATATATCTTCAGTGAAAAATTATATGGGTGTAAGTTTTAGAAATTGAAAAAGAAAATTAGCAACATCTAGTATACATTTGTAGTTAGATCATTGTAAAGAACATTTTGAAATATGGTTTTTAGTTTTTCCTCAAGAAGAATGAGTTTATTTTCTTGACTGTTTGCTCATTTATTTATTTGTTTGCATGTTTTTAACTTGTTTAGTACAGGTTTCAACTTGGATAACAAGATTTTAAGGATTTCTAACTCAAAGTTTAGACACTTAAATATAGATTTTTACAATAATGAAATGAATTTTGTGCAGACGTGGGCAAAATGTATCTCAGGCATAAAAACATCAAACAAAAGAATTAAATAAAACAAATGTTTACGAACTTGAAAGGAGTCATGACAAATTTCAAAGAAACTTATCTAAATAAATTATCTAAGATATTATGGTTGTTATTGTCTTGGAATTTCAGTTATAGCCTAAAAACCATTAAAAAAATCGCTTTTTTCGGTTGTTTGCTTACAACTAAAAAACTATAAGTTTTTTAGCTAAATATTTTATTACAATAAAATAATCCGCACAAAATTTTCTAATTTAGCTTCTTACACTTTTGTTTTTGTCACTCGCATCCTTTAGACACAATTACTATAGATGAAATTTGACGAAGGTTTGTCTTTCTGGTAAGTTTGAAAACAATAAATCTTAATCAATAATTGACAGACAAGTAGAGCTACTTTCTCAATTAAAATATCTTGAAACCAATCAAAGTATTTAAACTAAGTAGTGTTTCAACATTCTTAATTTACATTACCTAATTTAAATAATTAATCCTCAGATTATTGCAGGAGCGGGTCCCAACAATGAAGGGACAGCGTTAACCTAAGCCATCCGGCCTTCTTCCAACTGCAATTTCCTGTGATACCTTTTCATAGGAGCACATATTTGCTGACGTTTGACGACTCTGACGAAGTGAGACTATTTTTCTAGTCAGGTTTGAAGATGTAATGTAGCATTAGTAGCGAAAGTTATTCAGCGATGGTGCATCCGAGGCAAGGGCAGATCCAGAGTTTTATTTCGAAAAGGGCGGTGGCTGTTGAATAGAATTTTGTTGCTCTTAAGTTATAATACTATACATTGGGATAATTTAACTTTTATTATACAGAATATATTGTTGCACAAATTGTCTGTATATAGTGTAAATAGTGACGTATTATTTTAAAATTCTATTGTAATTTCTTTTTATCTTATTTTATTTATTAAAAGCGATTATACAGGTTAGAAAAAGGTGGCAACACCTAAAGCAATCGAGAAATTTCGAGACGTTTCTTTTTCGATGAATTGGCTGGAAATTTCGGGAATGTTCTCACGTGCCTGCTATAAAAAGACCGGCGATCGGGAAAGTTTTCAGATTGACTTCGGACTTCGATGAAAGCTTATCGCTTTGTTTACCTATTGGAGTAAGCTTGTATAATCGCTGTATTCGAAGTTGTTTTTGCTGAAGCTTGTGAGTGATTACGCTGTTGCCTGTGAATAAATTTTGTGAGTTTTCTGAAGAGAGAATAAATATTTTTATACTGTAAAAACTGTGCCATCATTGCCTCAGCGGAAAAATTCATAACAGTGGTGTCAGAAGTGGGATCAAGTCATCTTGAATGCCGACGACTAGAGGAATGATGGAAGACCAAATGAAGCAGTTGATGGAAATGATTGCTGGAATGAAAGCCTGCCAAGAAACTGCCGCAGCAGAAATAAAAGCCGGCCAAAAGTCCACCGCCGCCGCAATTGCCGCTACATCATCGGAGATTAGAGCTTTAGCCGCCAAGTGTGAAACAACATCTGCAGCAGTGAATGAAATCAAAGAAGAAATGAAGATAGAGCTAGCCTTAATGGTGGAATCAACCATAATAGAAACTACCTCAAATGTTCTGCAATCCGTGAAAGAAGAAGTATTCAATGCAGTTAGAAAGGAAGTTGATGAAAAGTTTGAGGAGTTTAACGGAAAAATGAACATTTTAGGAGACAAAGTTTCCACCATGAAAGAGGAGCAGGAAAAGTTTCAAGACGCTGTTGAAGAAAGGTATAAAAAGTTTCATAACGCTGTAGAAGAAAGACTACGGGAAATGAAAACTCGCGAAGCTGCGACCATTGCAACACCTAAATGGGATAATGTTTCCACTCCCTTCATTGCGCCACGTTCAAACATCAAAGTGGCCACGTTTGATGGAAAGTCTTCCTGGCTTGTTTATCAAACGCAGTTTGAGATGATTGCATCTGCAAATGGATGGGATGACCTCACGAAAGCATTCCATCTCGCGGCATCTCTTCGAGGTGAAGCTGCTGACATTTTACAGACGCTACCTGAAGAGAAGCGGGGAGAATTCGTGTCGCTGGCAAGTGCGTTGGAGTTAAGGTTTGGTGAGCAGCATCTAAAGGATTACAACAGACTGCAATTGAAAGTGAGACAGCAGAAGGCCAATGAAACTCTTCAAGAATTGGCGTCAGATATAGAAAGACTGTCGCTCCTTGCTTTTCCCGACTGTCCCCCGTATGTGCGAGACGATCTTTCACTGCAGTATTTCATCGACGCTATTGAAGATCCCGATGTGCAGCAGGCGGTGAGATTATCCCAAAACAAAAGCCTGAAGTCTGCCCTCGTGTACGCCATGAGAGTAGAAGCCGCGCAGCTAGCTTCTGAAAAAGACCGACGATATGTGCTTGGTGCATTAGCCGAGGATTCTTCTGACCTTCTCACCAATAAGCTTCGAGAACTGGAAACCAAAATTGATAGAATGATGAGAAGCCATCCCGGAACCTGGGATCGAAAGACAAGAATCATTTGCTGGCACTGCAAACGGGAAGGGCATCTACGACGTAACTGCCTTGATTTGAAAAAGAGAAGGGATAACACTACCACGGAATCTCAACAACTGAATCTAAGAAGATGCCATCTCGCAGGGCAGAAACTTCAAGTAGAACAGGTGAAGCCCCGACCAGTCGTTTCCACGTTTCATCCCGACAAGGAGGAAACCAGGGTTTATTCGTGAAGGGGGAGATCAACGGAACTCCATGTCGTCTAATCGTCGATTCGGGAGCGAACGTAACGATCGTAAGGGCGGACGTGGCTCGTCGCCTGAACAGCCGACTCCTCTACACAGCGCCCTCTGTTTCTCTACAAACTGTGTCTGGTGGTAATATCTCTGTGCATGGGAAATTGCAAGTGGACATTGCCCTTGGATTTAACACCTACAAACACACCGTTTATGTTGCCGAAATTGTAGATCCGTGCATTCTCGGACTAGACTTTTTGAGGAAAAATGGAATTACGCTGAATTTTGAGAAAGGCAAGCTGCAAACATGGAGAGGCGAAGTTCCTTTGCACGATCTAGACATGAAAGAGCTGTGCGTATATCAGATTGTAGCTCATGAAAACAATGTCATAGAGAATGCTGAAGAGTCCACATCTATGAAAAGTACCTCTCAAGCCCCGGAAAGAGAACCGAAGAAAGCAACGTTGATGAAACCCTCCCAATGTGATGTTCGGTTGAATGGGAATGGGAACGCTCTTTCCGGAAGTTCATATCCGGAGAGCAGACGACGTTCATCTAAAACGGAATTCAAATCTGGAACACCGACGTTCTCTTATCAACAACCAATCTCAAAATCATGTAACCAGCAAGATGGAGATCAGAAACTTTCACCGCTTCTGTTGGCATACGGGAGTGCAACTCACGAGACCACCGGATTTTCTCCATCTCTAAAGATGTTTGGAAGAGACCTTAGGCTCCCCTGCAACCTCCTCTTTGGACAACCACCGGACACTCCTTCCTCGCCTGTCCAGTATCTAGATGATCTGCAGGCACGCTTGGAAGTCGTACATCGGTTCGCCAGAGGGAGAATAAACATCATGACGGAGCGCATGAAGATCCGGTACGATGCCAAGGCCACGGACCGTTCATTCCAGGAAGGTGACAAGGTGTGGTTATGGAACCCTAAACGTCGGAAAGGACTCTCCCCTAAGCTCCAGACGAACTGGGAAGGGCCGTATGGGGTCCTTAAGAAGATCAACGACGTCGTGGTGAGGATTCAACGGACACCTTCCTGTAAACCTAGAGTTGTACACTACAATAAGCTAGCCCCATATTATGGTAGAAGTCATTGAATGGCTTAAGGACTTCACTGCCCGGGACGTGCAGTCTTTAAGAAGGGGGAAATGTTGCACAAATTGTCTGTATATAGTGTAAATAGTGACGTATTATTTTAAAATTCTATTGTAATTTATTTTTATCTTATTTTATTTATTAAAAGCGATTATACAGGTTAGAAAAAGGTGGCAACACCTAAAGCAATCGAGAAATTTCGAGACGTTTCTTTTTCGATGAATTGGCTGGAAATTTCGGGAATGTTCTCACGTGCCTGCTATAAAAAGACCGGCGATCGGGAAAGTTTTCAGATTGACTTCGGACTTCGATGAAAGCTTATCGCTTTGTTTACCTATTGGAGTGAGCTTGTATAATCGCTGTATTCGAAGTTGTTTTTGCTGAAGCTTGTGAGCGATTACACTGTTGCCTGTGAATAAATTTTGTGAGTTTTCTGAAGAGAGAATAAATATTTTTATACTGTAAAAACTGTGCCATCATTGCCTCAGCTGAAAAACTCATAACAATATGTTACAAAGAGGTATAAGTGTCAATAACATAAAGGCGACACAATGGTTGGCTACGTGTGAATTTACGACAATAAATTAGAGCTGTCTACAACTATTTGATTCAGATAAATTATTCTTAAATATGATAAGATAGAACAATCTAATAACGAATACATATACACATTGAACATTTTCAAACTATAATTTGCTTTGTTGTCTTGCTTCGGCTTTTTCATCTCCATTTTTTGGAGGAGAACATTTATATTAAAAATGTTCATTACGGATTCGTCAAATCTTGATTGATTTCATCCAAAGCCTGGGAGCAGCGCACGTTAAAACGTGGGTGGTCCATGAATAAAGAATGGGGCGTCACTGGCAGTTATTTTGAGCATGTGGACACTTCACCCCTTCTTTCAATACAGCCAATCACAATATATCTTTAAATGTAGCTTTTGCACAATATTATTTGTTCATCAAATCAAAAACACGTATTATTATTCCATTGTATTGACTATGACATTGTCATGATTATGATACTTTGACAATAAAACAACAATAGAAATCGAGCTTAAAAATCAATTACAAATTTCTTAACTTGGTTTATTCAATGTAAAAACAGTTGAATCACGAGGCGAGAAAATAACATGATAATCAATATTATAACGATTACAAGGAATGGCAAAACGTGTATGATTTACTTAACAATTAGAAGTATTTTAGTTGTCTTTTTTTAACATTCTGATGACATTTAGCTTGTAATACTTACGGAATACATGCAAGGCTATGTCACAGTCCATTGCTACTTTGGTGGGAAATGAAATGTGCATTGTGATTGGATAATGAAATATGAAAATTCCAATTTAATTTTTTTTACGTAAGGTTCATTTTGATTCGTCGCAAGCCTGGCACAAGTAGAACCGAAAGTAAATTAAGATCTTCATAATCTTCATCAATTAATATAATTTCATAAATTTTAATTATTGAAACTTAACATAATGTTTTTATAAACAATAAGTGATTATCATATTATATGCAAAATATACTGAAGAGCCAGAAAAACTGATATAAGCGTGTGTATGCAAATAACGGAGGATATGATCGCAATATGATAACGCGATATGATCGAAAGCGCTTGTATAAGACAACAAGTGTCTGACAAAGCTGTTAGATCCATTTCTTCTGCTACAATGGTAGGTTATTAAGATTTAAGTAACTTTGAACGTGGCGATATAGTAGCCTTACGAGAGATGGTATGTAGCATTTCCGAGATAGCGAAGAATTTTAGATTTTCCCGTAAAACCATTTTACGAGTGCACTATGAATGCCAATTATCAGGTAAAATTTCAAATCTCAGAAATCGGTGTGGCCGGGAGAAGACCTTGAAAGAACGGGACCATCGATGACTATGGAAAATTCTCAAACAAGATAGCCTGCAACACTCCAACAAATTGCAGCGAATTTCAATGCTGGGGCATCAATTAGTGTCAGCGTGCGATCAGTTCATAGAACCATCATTTATATGAGATTTCGAAGCCGAAAGTCCACTCGTATACCGTTGTTGAATACACGGCACAAGGCCAATGACTGGGAACATGTTGCCTTATCTGATGAGTTTTTCAATTTAAATGGACAGATGGACATGTACGGGTATGAAGACAACCTCATGAATCTATGGACCCTATATGTCTACAGTGGACTGTTCAAGCTGGGGGAGCCTCTGTGATGGTATGGGTCGTGTGTAGTTGGCGTGATATGGGACCCCTGTTACGTCTAGAGACGACTCAGACATGTGACAAGTACGTATGTATCCATTCATGTCCATTGTGCATTCGGTCGGACTTGGACAATTCCAGCAGGACAATGCAACACCTCACACGTCGTGAGTTGCTACAAACTGGCTCCAGGAACACTCTTCTAACTTTAGACTTTACTGTTGTCCATCTAAATCCCCCGACATGAACATTATTGAGCATGTCCAGGATGCTTTAGAAAGTGCTGTTCAGAAGAGATGTCCACCACCTCTCACTCTAATGGATATGTGGACTGCTCTGCAGGATTCATGGTATGATATTATTCGATATATTATTCGAATCCATGCCATGTCCAGTTTTGGCACTTCTGCGTGCTCATGGGGGCTTAACACGATATTAGGCAGGTGTTCTAGTTTTTCTGGCTCTTCAGTGAACTTTAAAAAACAATTATCTTAATAATGACTTTATATATATATAGATAGTGAGAGAGAGAGAGTCATTTAATTCGTATTGTTTGAAAATTCCAATGCATAATTGACAACCTATGAAATCTGTTTAATTTTGTGTCATACTTAGGTTCTTTGATAAAAAACAAATATGAGGTACTCTTCCGTTTGACGGGTACCAGTTGGTGCAGTTGGCGCCAAGCTTAAATGTTTACAGTTTGTTATGTTATAAGAATTATAAATGATCGTTAGTTTGGATGAGTTATCGCTGCAATTCAGCGGTTTTCATCTGGTACACGTCTAACGGAAGAGTACCGCAAATATACTTGTTATTTTTTTGTCTGTATGATTGCCGTTGAAAGTCAATTTTAATTTTCGCTGGGTGAATATTTTAATTTATCGTTGAGTTATGCATCGTTAAAAGTATATTCCTGTCTTTCACTTAAAGTAAATAATGGTCCTGTCTATTTGACATTTCTAAATAAATAAAAAACATTATCATTCTTTTAATCACGTGTCACATTTGAAGGAAAATCAACAAGAATTAATGTAATTGGAGAAATTTTATTTTTGAAATAGAAGTTGAGGACAATCTAAAGAACTAATTAAATATGATTCACGAAACAGGTTATGGCGACGATTTACTATTCTAGTCTCGTTACTTCAAGGAGCTGTTTTGTGGTTACGTTTCTCAATAAACAATCCTTCCCTTCCTTATATGTGCGCGACTAAATGTGTGTGGTTTGGATCCTGATGTATAGATAATGCTTAGTGCACTTTCATGCTGGGAATCCTCCTGGCTTAAAATAACTAGGGTTTTAAAGTGCGTTAATATTACACCTCAAGTCCATGTACATACCCTTTTAGTTCATCAAATAACTTTATTTATTTGTAATACATTTTAAATATAACATTTAGAAGTTAAAAAAGAATGCTGGGATGGAAATTGGATGTAATTAATTTGTAAAGTATCCAAATCCAAATGATATAAGGGTTATAATACCTTTTTTTAAAGGTTATAATACCATAAAGGCAGACCCAAGTACTTACATTGACTTTTAGTGGTCGCTGTCACTTATTGGCCACTACAAGGCCGGTAGTGATGGCCACTTGTGAAGGGGCACCCAGTGGGAGGACCATTTTTGCCCCTAACTTAGGACAGGTACGTCTTACATCCATGTCTTAACCACCGGATTCGAATTGAGACCCGCCAGCGTGGTAGTCTGATGCATTAACCACTATACTGTAAAGTACGCCAAGAGTAGTCAACTTGACTGATTAAAAATTCAAGTGTCATGAGAATAAAGTTAAATTATGCTATCAAAAAGCCTGACAAAAATAATTTCTAATTATTAAAAACCTTCTATCTTCGTCGGGATGGAGTAGGGAAGAGGAAGGGATGGGACAAGAATATCTTTTCTTCCCCAACCTCAAAAATTATATACTTGTCTCTCACTTCTTAATTTAAGTTTTTTAAAGAGCTTAGAAATCTTTTTTTAAATTGTAATAAAAACTAGGAGTGTAGAGCATCGACAATTAGACTATAATACTGGTCATTGCATTCAAATTTGACGTGGAATGATGTGATTTATCGTTTTCATATTTTCATTCACTCAAATAAAAATGGCCATTTGGCGATGATTTTTACATGCGTCTTAACCCCCGCCCCCACAAAAATGGCGATATACTTTTTGATAATTCAAATATTATCTTTTCTTGCAAGTAAATTAAAAGAGAAACAGTCCTTGGTCATTAATGGGCGATGCCCAAGGGAAGAGAACTCTGTGTTAATGACATTCGCTTTTCAACTTTTTGAACGTTTATAGCATTACTACAGGAATTTCAGTGGTGAGGATCTTTTTAACAAGTTAAGGAGTAGTGATTATATAACCACAGCGATTTTAATCAAAGTCGTTAGAGGCGTTTTTTAGAAATTGCTGAAAGACATGTATTTTCCAACGGCAGCTAATGCGCGCTTCCACAACTTTGACGAAAGCCTTAATTCCTTAGAGCCGAACACTAAATTTGAACATCGAGTTATGCTGATCACTTACACACGGATATACATTCTTTCTAACCACTTTTTTAAAGCATAATTTCTGCTGATATTGTGGCCTGAAAAATGAAGCTTTATGTCTATGCTAACGATACCTCTAATATACTCTAGAGATCTGAGCTCGAAAAAAGATTTTTTTTTTTTTTAAATTTTGTTGTGTTTTTTTTCCATTTTTTTTTAAAGAAAATATAAAAATAATTTATCTTTAAAAAAAATTTATTGTGCAAAAAATTCAAAAGTGTGTCCGTTTAAGTTGATGCCCGGTCTCTAGAGGATATAGCAATGCTTTTTGGATTCAGAGAGATTTCGTGTTTTATCTGAAGGGTTCTCAAAGCGATTGCGATCGGGTAATCAGAAGAGTATTCAAAACGATTACAATCGGTTACTTGTACAGGTATTTTTGGAGAGAAACAATATTGTAAAAGGAAATTCAAGTGTAATTAAAACGGTTTCGGAATTTCCCTTTTTAAATCCTTTATTATTTTCAATTACCGATATGTATACATAAGGTAATAAAAGTATAGTATTAGGTACAAAAAAAAAAAAAAAAAAAAAATCCGATAAATTTTTAATTTTTGTGTGTGCATAATTCCATGTTTGGAACATCCTGATTTATACTAGGGGTGTAAAACATCGCACAACTTTCAATTACACTGCATAATATTGGTTATTGCAGTAAAATTTATCATGGTGTTACTTACCATATTCTTATTTTCACTCAAATAAATAAAAATGGCCAGTTTGGCAATAATTATAAAGTGAGCATATTTTTGTCAATAATTAGAAATCGTTGACGGACGATGCTCAAAGGTCAGAGAGCTTTGTGTGAAAGGCACTTATTTTTCAACTCTTTCCGCTTTTATCGCATTTTTCTGTGAATTTCGGAAGTGAGAAAGTTTAGAACACCTTCAGAGGCATTACCATAGCGATTTTGATCAAAATCGTTACAGCCGTTTTTTAGCAATTACTAAAAAAAAAAAGATTTTTTCAATGGCAGCTACCTTATGCTCATGCACGATTTTGACGAAAACCTAAATGGTATGTCCCTGTGCCATCACCAACCCGCACACCAAATTTGAACATCGTAGGTCTATTTTTTCGGGAGTTATGCTGACCGCGTACACAGACACACAATCGACCGAATACTATACTTTCATTACCCTATGTATACATATGGTCTAATTGAAAGTAAAAAGTGATCTAGAAAAATTGACGGACTGAAAAGCAAAGGCGTCTAAGTGACTTTTCTTAACTTTCGAAGAAATATATTTTACAGCTTTTTATTTATATTTAATTCCATGGAAACTTGTGATATCTTCAATCCTGAGGTTAGTATTTCAATAACAAATAATTTCCATACAAATTTAACATAAATGAAAAACTTTAAAGCGTATTTTTTCTAAACTTAAGAAAAGTCACTTGAACTCCTTTGCTTCTCAGGCCCTCAAATGTCTGTCTCAGTAATTGCTTTCAGTAATTGCTAAAAAAATGGCCCTAACGATTTTGTTCAAAATCGCTGTGGTAATGCTTCTGAAGGTGTTCTATACCTTCTATAAAGCGTAAAAAGTTGAAAAACGAGTGCCTTTAACACAGAGCTCTCTGCCCTTGAGCATCCTCCATCAGCAATTGATTTTTTACGTTTTACACACAAGCAAGGACAATATAATGTCTATCGAATAACATCGCCAATTTTGCCATCTTGGCGTGTTTTTTTCTTCTTTTGCCCATGTAAAAATTATTGCCAAAAATATCGCCAAACTGACCATTTTTATTTAAATGAGTGAAAATAGGAAAATTGTAAGACCATGTTAAAATTTACTGCAATGTAGTGAAATGAAACTTGTGGAATGTTCCACACCCGTAGTATTAACTTCGATTTTGTGTGTATGTATGTTTCTGGGTCTGTTTATGAATGGCGGGCATATCTGCGAAGGCTAAATTAACCCCTTGTCGTCATCCAGTTTGTCTGAAACTTAGCAGATAGATTCAATGTCTATAACAATGCATTCTATCAAATTTTTGGGGCTGTCACTGTAACTAAAACTTCGCTTTTAAGGAATACTAATAAATCAACTTGCTGTCATCCAATCACGCTGAATTAGCATTTAGCTGATCATTGAAGAATCTCTTTCCTGTTGCCAAAATTGTTTTAATCAATAAATAATAAAATTGTTTTAATCAGAATAAATAAAGCATACTTGGATTTGAGTGCATAAATTCACATTCATTTTTTAATGTATAAATTTTGAAACATAGTTTACCGCACATTTTGCTGATAGAAATGTTTGTGATATTTAAAATTAGATGCAAACACCTAGAACACGCTGTTTACAGAATAGGCGCTGTATTAATGAATATAAAAATTGGCAATGTATTTAAAGAATTTTTAAAGAAAGGTTAAAAACTTTGTTTTTATGGGTTATATTATTATGGAATTTTTTTAAATTTTAATAATTTGTTACAGGAATCACACAAGAAAAATGTGATACCGTTATAAATGTAACATAACTAAAGCAAGCTACTGGCGTCATATTTTAGGGAGCAAATCGAAACTGATCGATTCTTCCTATTCGGTTCCAACGCATCAGTTCTCGTAACAGACTAACTATTATATATTAATGAAGAGCATACGAGTACTTATAATTGGAATAAAACGATCGATTTAGGAACAAAATCAGTGGGCTGAAAAGTTTTATTTTCTTTCATTCGGAAATCCTTTTTTTGGAGTTGTCCGAAATTTTTTTTCTTATTATTTTCTTTAAGACAAATTCCAGAGAAACATACAATCTAATTCTTCTGAACCTTTGACATTAGAAGCAAAGTCTTTGCTACTAGATTGTTCCAAATTTATTCCTTTATTTTATTTGTTGGATACCAATACAAAATTAGTAATGGAATCCATGTTAAAAAATTTCTGGATTCTTCTTGTATCATTCGTGGCGGTAAGTTTTGTTTTGATTATTTGATTTAAATGTAATCACTTGTGATGCTTTGCTTAGTATTGGGGTTACAAAACCAGTGTAGGAATAGAAATAAATGATCCATTGCGAATGTGTAAGAAATAGTTATTGTTTGAAAGTTTTTATGAGAAACAATATTGTTATACGTTATATGGTTAAATCTCGTGTACAAAATGAAAAATCATTGAATAAATTCTGTTTAAATTTATTTTTACTATAAACTAATATTCTGTCAATTTTTTGTGTGTTTTTTTTGTGTATGATTGTTAAATATAAAATACACTACAATAAAAACTAATTAATTAGTATATCTGTGGAGGCTATATCCTTTTTGCTAGTTTAGTTTGAAAGCTAAATACGTTTTACAACATAATAATATTAGTTACATTCCCAGTTTTGTAAGGGTAATGAAATTTTTCGACTTGTACAACTCTAACTAAACTCTCTCTTTTAATTACAAATTCTTTTCATAGACACAATTCTTCTCTGAAATTGAGGTACTACAAGCTTCGATAAATATGTAAATAACTAAATTCTCATAAGATTGTACTGTACTCAAATTTATTTTAGATAAGTAGGATAAAACCAAATATTTAAATATTATCTGATTATAGTTACTTATAAATTATGAAAATATTTTTCGAAAATTACTTAAATTAAGAATATGTATACTAGGGAAAATTTAATTAGTAAAATATGCTTATTACTCGTTTAATAGAGAACCTTATCGAACAATATATCTGTACCTTTCAAAATACGAGTCAAAATTAGTTTAATTTACACACTTCAATGTGTTTATGCTGAATTTAAAATTGCACAAGGTTAATATGCTTTTCATTTATTTTGTCCGGGCTTCACATCATCCATATAATTGAATACACACATCTGGTATTACATTTAACGTTAAAAACCAACAAAGGACAGAGAGGTAGCTGCATTGAAACAGGGCATTATTTCATCAATCATTTATTCTGTATAAGTACAAAACAATTCAATTACGTCCAAACACGGGTTAAGGGTTTGAGCAGAATTCCTATTATAACAACTAAATTTTTAAATTACAATTTACATTTGCATCATCATTATGGGAGATCTTGGACGTTTGTCTTCAGAATATGGAGAGGACTGAATTAGGTTGGATCGAATTCACCATGAACTAACTTCCAGCTGTCTTTTTTAAGTCAACTAAATGTAGCAACTCCTCGTAATTCTTCAATCGGTATTAGATGATGAGATTAGCACCAGAATACTTCTCACTCCACGTATATGATCTCCCAAAAAACAACTTGATATTGTAAAAAAAACACCTTCAAGTAAATTGGACAGCCAGAAAAAGTTATGAAACCTGATGTTTTCCACAAAGCGGCCAAGTATAATTTCTTTGGGTTACTGTCATCTATCCGCCCGGTGACAACACAGTCTGTTTGAACCTTTGAAGTTGTATTGCTTCAATTTCAATCCAGAGCAACGATTATAAAAGTGAAATAAGTATCCCTGAAATCTGAAAAGCATATACTGTGTCTTGTATTGAACTTTGCTTATGTTATAATGTTGTAATGACTTTTGTCTAACACAAAGAAAATTATTTAATGAGTGCCAGGTAAAATGTTTTTCAAGTTTTTCGATAGTCGTCTTAAAAATAGATATTCAATATTCATAGACATACGTAAGATTTTTCGTTCAAGCTAATGCAACTTATAAAGAATAGAAGAATTTTCTTGAAATATTACTTAACATAAAGTCCATGTATTATTTGTTTTTATTAAGTTTAATTTTAAAGCAAACTTTCACTCAAAATTGAGACAGGAATTTGTCCTGTATATGTCACTATTAACGAGAAATTTTAAATTACGTTTAATACCATTTTACTTATTACACTTTGCATGAATTTAGGTCTAATTAATTTTGTATAATTTGTCTTATAATTATTGGGCTTTTCACAGAAAGAAAAGAAGAGAGAAAAAAAAAAACGAGAAAAAAAAAAAAAAAAACACCCTGATACCCTTAAACGCACAACATTTAAAAATATTGATTACTTAACAACACTATTATATTTTAAAATATAATCTCGAACAAGTTACATCGACATAGTAATCTCTCATTCAACTAAGTTGTACTATTGTCTATTATCTCACATCCATTTTACCCTTTGTTGTTGTATAACTGAAATGTGAAGGACTATTGAATTGTAGAATTAATATTTAAAAAGTTTAATTACGTAAATTTAGAATGTACCGACGAGCCATCAATGTCCTTCTCGGTTGGTGTAGTAAGTTGATTGAAACGAACTTTATTCAAACTATTTCCCCTTTGTTTAATGAGATGAAAAAGAAATTACCCTGAGATCAATTAAAATGAGTAAGGATACTTCAGTAGAAGAGCAATGATATACATAGAGATACTTCTCATTAGAATCTTTCTCAATCATCCTTAAGGGGGTGCGGTACCGAAAATAAAAAAAAAACTTTATTTATGTACATTTTTACGTCAAAAATTTATTTTATGTATGAGATACTATTTATATATCTTTGAGAAAATATTTTTTTAAATATTGTGTTTTGTTATTTAAAAAAAATTTAAAAACCAAGAAAAATCCATAATAATTGATGTTTGCGTATTTTGTTATAAGTCAAGAAAAAATAAAAAAAATTTCAAAGTGAAAGCATTCTGTAATACATAATTATATAAAGAAAATTTTGTCTTCACAGAATTTTGATACGTGAACTAAAAAAAATTAAAAAAATTCTCAAAGTTAAAATATTGAAATTTTTGCTTTTTTTTATGTTATCTTTTACGCTAAAAATTATATTTTAAAACAGAATTAAAAAAATAAAATTCTGTGAAGACAAAATATTTAAAACTATATAAATTAAGTTCTCCAAAAATTTGAATAGCCAATTATTAATGCTTCTGGAGATATATCGATTTGAATATGCAACATCTGTGAAAAACACTAGTGCTCGAAAAACGCACTTTAAGCAGACGCTTCAATGTGTTACGCCCATTAGTGATGTTTAAATCACAGGTAATTTTGTGGCGTTCTAATCACCGGAGGAATAAGATAAAAACATAATTCTCTTCAGGAATGTATGAACTATTTTTTAAAATCAGAAAAAAAAATTGGGATTTTTGAAGAAATTTAGGTACCATACCCCCCCTTAAGGGTCTAGGTAACCACAGAAGAGTATTAGTTCTCTGATAGTGACTTCTGAGATATGTTATATTTTTACTTACACAAGGGTTTACTTAGATTAGCGTACGTTTCTAAATATTTATAATCATACAACATTGAAAGGAAATAAAATAAAATAAAATAAAATAAAATAAAGATGTATGTTCTTAAATACTTTGTAGCCTAAGTCAGTTTCATAGAAATAACATAAGCTGCGTAAAATTAAAAGCGGTTTGGAATATAAAGTGCATGGGAAGGGGGGGGGGGGCTAACACTTCACAAGCAATGTAATAATGGCTATTCATTAAGTAGATTCTGTTTAGCACTCCTTAAAGCATTAATACGAATTCAGAAACATATGTTCAACATTATATGCATACACTGGTTAGAAAAATTAAAGGATAACCTGTTTTCCCCTTAATAACTTCTCAATGGAGCACCATAAACACATGAAATTCACATCAAAGAGACATCTTTATGTAACATAACGATAAATAATACAACTCAGTCGAAAATTGAAATGCAAAATGTTCAGTGAGAGAATATGCAAAAGAATAGAGTACCGTTAGTGTGCAGTTGTACAGATGCATCCACATTAAAAATTCATGCAATGCAAGGATTTGTCGCCTTTAGTGTGAGATATGATCTCCTTTGTCATCAGTGTTTACTAAGCACTGTATTCTTATACTTAACATGAGTTTCTTGGTGAATTCTAGAGACTAAATTGCTCTTACTACCTTTTGAACTGTTTGTAAATGATGAAAAGTTCCTAATACATTAAATCTTTCCACAATTGATATCGTAGAAGTGCATCACACGATCACACATGCTTCATGAATTAAAGGTGTGATCTGTCTTACGTATAGGGGCAATATTCATATTTTGTAATCATTTATCCAAAGCAAAAGTGGGGTAAAATATGCCATATGTATCAATAAACATGATTTAGAAATCGATATTTCACCATTAAAGACTTGTCTACATCAAGTTAACGTAATTACTGTAAAAAGCCAAATTTAATTATCTTTTGTGCTACTGTGGAGCTTCATAAAGCAATCCCACATTTTGCATATATGACCAAAACTTTTAAAGATCTGATACTTTTTACTGAAAATAGTTTTTTCAGTCTCATGAGTAATATTGAATGTCAGGTAAAAAGGTGAGAATATGATATTAAGTGGTAAATGCCAATTCAAGATAACGATTTGGTGGAAAGAGTTTTGGAGTTTTGATGCAATGTGCTGGATTGCTTTATTAAGCTCTCCAGGAGCGCAAAAGATAATTAAATTCGACTTCTTTTTCATAATTAAGTTAATGTGATCTAGGTAAATCTTTAATGGTGAAATATCAGTTTCTAAATCATGTTTATGTATACTTATAGTTTATTTTAGACCAATTTTACTTTGAATTAAAAAATATGAATATATTGTCCCTATGTATAAGCAAGATCGCTTCTCTAATCCAAATTTCATCAACCATATGTGGAACGCTTCTACGATATCCACTGTGGAAAGATTTAATGTATTGGGAACTTTCCATCACTTATAAACAGTGCTAAAGGTGGGACGAATAATTCAGCCTCTAGAATTCTTCAAGAAACTCATGGAAAGTATTAGAATACAATACAATGCCAAGTTAACACTGATGACAAGGGAGATCGCTGCAAATTGGCTATTTTTATCTGGTACCCGTCAAATGGAAGAATTCAAATGATGTTGTAATCATTGATCAGGAATAGGTTAATGTGATGAATACTTTATTAGTTTAAGAAACAAATTATTTTTATCAAAGGATATCTCACTAAAATTCAACTCCTTGAGTTGCGTGATTTTTAATGTAGATCTGACTTGTTTTACTAATCGTTTTGTTACAAAAAGATGTTCCTTTGATGTGAATTTCATGTGTTTATACTGCTCCACTGAGAAGTTATCAAGGGAAAACTTTTTTTTTTTTTTTTTTTTTTACCCCAGTGTGTACATAAATGCTAACTAATTGGTATCTTGACTCTATTTAAAGGGTCTATTTAAAGGGTTAAATTGTAGTTCATATCATTAAGCAATCGCCAATAGTTTCCGTAAATCTTATTTATCAAGCAAATGTTAGCCGTCCTTCGTGTGGATATTGTCTGATCGTTACTAATACTAAACTAACAGTAGTTAACGGTTTGTCTCAGTCATAATAACTTTGTTGGAAAAACATTTTACTATTCATTTACTGGGTTTCCCAAACATTCCTACAATAAATTAAATTTCATTGAACAAGCACATAGAAGAATAGGCAAGTAATAATAAGGAAATTGTAGTGTACATGACCTGCAATTTATATAACCACACTTTTAATGTCTTTGCCATGCGGGCAGCAAAAATGGTCACCGAATGTCAGTTGGGATGGCCAATATTTCACGCTCAATACTCATTTTCTGGTCCGACAAAGTCATAGACTTCTTCTTATAGAGAAGATCAATTCTTTACTTCGCCACTGTATAGTCTAAATTTTTTAATCTAGTTAAAAATTTAAAGGCGAATACAATGTTTATTTTGAAAGAAAAACTACTGCAAAATTAAAAAATTTAAAATTAAAAAAAAAAATTGCATTAAATGAATGACTTTTTTATTATTTAAAGGTCAATTAATTAAATTGTTTAGACACTTAAACACATGTACAGTAAATAAAACAGTCGCCGTTTTGTTTATTAAAAGTTATGTATCAGAATGGTTATTCCAATTTCAATTTATAATTCAAACAAAACGAAAATCACAACATTTAAAAAATTTCTTAAAATTGTATGGATTAGAGCATGCGCATCACAATTTTAAAGTTACCTTTTATTTTTTCTATAAAATCATATTTTTTTTTATTTATTTTTTTGATGATGTCTATTTTTCTAAAAAAAAAAAATGAAAAGGTTTAAATTTTAATCAACGTATTTTCAATGTACAAACATTTTTTAAAGCAATTGCAAAACCTACGAGTCCTCTTTTTTGTTGAGTATGTATTGTTGCGAATTTTCCAGAGGCAATGATGACACAATTTTTATTAAATAAAAACTATTATTTATTCACTTCAAAAACTCACAAAATATGGACAAGAGCTCTGAAATTTTCAACACACGAAGTTTTGGCCTTCTAAATTTATGTATGTCAAACAGAATGTTAAAATTTTAATTAGTTCTTTTTTAATTAATATTTTAATTAATTTTTTTTTACTTGAAATAGAGATACAGCTCTGAAATTTTCAACATAAGTAGTTTTAGCCTTCTAATTCGACTTTTGAAAAACGAAATGTTAAAATTTTAGTTAGTTATTTTTTAATTAATTTTCTTAATTAATTAAAAAAATTTTTTACAAAACGACTTCTAATAGGGTTACAGCTCTGAAATTTTCCACATAAGTAAATTTGGCCTTCTTATTGAACTATTGAAAAACAGAATTTTAAATTTGTTTTTTGTTTTTTTTAATTAATTTTTTAATTTAATTTTTTTAATTAATTAATAAATATTTTACAAAACGGTTTCTAATAGGGCTACAGCTATGAAATTTTCAACATAAGTAGTTTTATCATTCTAATTGGACTTTTAAAAAACAGAATTTAAAATTTTTATTTAGTTCTTTCCGATTAATTTTTTTAATTAATTAATGTATATTTAACAAAACGATATCTAATAGGGCTACAGCTCTGAAATTTTCAACATAAATAATTTTGACTTTCTAATTGGACTTTTAAAAAACAGAATTTTAAATTTTTATTTAGTTCTTTTTTAATTAATTTTTTAATTAATTAACAAATATTTTACCAAACGATTTCTACTTAGGCTACAGTTCTGAAATTTTCAACACAAGTAGTTTTGGCATTCTAATTGGACTATTGACAAAAAGAATGTTAAAATTTTGATTAGATTTTTGATTAATTTTTTTAATTAATATTTTCACAAAAAGCGACTTCTAATAGGCCTAGACCTCTGAAAGTTTCAACATAAGTAGTTTTGGCCTTCTAATTTTGCTTTCCACAAACAGGTGTTAAAATAATCTTCAAAGAGTGTTGCATTATTGTATTAGCGGGGATTCCTTTGTGTGTCTCAACACGGGAGAGGCTTCTAATATTAAGGCCTTACGTAACAATTAGATTTTAGTGAGTGAAGCGAACTTATGCTTACTTAACAATGAACTTTTCAACGAGAGAAGCGAGCCTATTCTTGCATAGTAATGAACATTTCAACGAGTGAAGTAAGCCTGTACTAATGTGTCAATGAACTTTTTAGCAAACGAAGCGAGCTCGATTTTGCGTAGCGATGAACCTTCCTGCGAGCGAAGCGCCAAAAACTGGGACCACCAATGACGGATTTTCGCAACGCAAGGCCTCATAGCTAGCTAAAGTATTACACACGTTAAAATTTCGTAGCGAAGCACGGGTATTCAGCTAGTTTTGAATAAAATATCTAAGAATTGTTTTATTTCGTCCAAATCCTTACATTTCCAAGTTAAAATGGATATTTTTGACTGATTTTTGCGATCTTAAAAAAAAGACTAAGTTCTGACTTTCCCAAACCTCCTGAATGATATACTTTTAAGGCGGATAATCATTATTGCCATTATTTATGTTATTTCACTGAACGTTACGTCGATATGTCTGTTATTGTGAGATTTTCGCCTCCATTGCGGGCCCTACCTTCGAGATTTACTTTGTTGTGATGGTCATTTTCGTCGAGTATTTCACCGATATAATAGTCATTATTTCTAAGATTTATTTATTATAGTCATTATTGCAGGATAGTCATTATTTCCAAGATTTATTCATTATAGTCATTATTGCAGGATAGTCATTATTTCCAAGATTTATTCAATATAGCCATTATTCCAGGATAGTCCTTATTTTCAAGATTTATTCATTATAGTCATTATTCCAGGATAGTCATTATTTCCAAACGCGTTACGCTGATACAATCGCTACTTTTGGAGAGATTTTTACCGGTATATAGACGCTAATGCTGATAAGTTGTAATATACGATATTAGTGAAAATTACGCTTATGTTAGCAAAATATATAAATAATAATACCGAGATTTGCCCTAGCATAGAGGGTTTTTCACCTAGGTTATGCTGATCTAATAACACTTATTGCGAAGATGTATGACGACGTTTTTTTTTTTTTTTTGGTATTAACTTCGACTTCCGCTGATGTAATGACCGCTATATCCATGATTAATGTAGATATGAGGTTCATTCCGCCATTAGGCTTGAATAGAAGCATAAGGACAACAATTTAATATAATTTCGAACAAGAAAAATAATCCCAATTTTTATGTAGAATCCAAACAACATCTTAGGGGAAATATTGATTTCACCTTTTTTTTTTAATGGAAATTTCGATCATTCCTGAGATAGATTCAGCTCTGCATAACAATATTACAACTACATGAGAAGAGGGAGGGGGGGGGGGGACGTTCGTGCTCTTGCTTGCGAATTCGACAACCACAAGATCTGCATACGATCAGACTTCCCCCAAACCACCGTTGTAATTTTGGTCCCTTTCGCGGCGATAGCCACTATCGCAATTATGTACGTTGGTGTGCGGAAGTCATTTTCGCTGAACGTTATTATTAAAGCTGCTATTGCCGAAATTTGCGTCTCTATGAAGGGCGCTATCGCCGAGATTTACGTTAGTGTGAAGGTTATTTTCGTCGAGTGTTTCGCCAATGTAATAGTCACTATTTCCATTATTTACGCTGCTATGGCTGTCGTAGATAATTACATTGTCCTAATAGTCAATTTCATCGATTGTTACGACTATGTAATCGTTACTGGGTTGACTTGACTTGAATTAGATTTTAAGTTTTAATAACATAATTCACAGTTTAAGAATTATATTTATTAACGTGAAAAAATGCATATGAATGCGATATTATAACAAACATACATAACAATAGTACAAAATACATATAATGAATGTAGACGATGGGAATTGGTAAGAGTATAAACTTTAAATGCTACTTACTGAATAGACTTAAATTAACGGAGTTGTTTTGAATTAGATTTCGATTGTAATTTACTTAAGAAGTACACAAAAATAGGGTTTTATAAGCAGCAATGATTTGAAGATGTCTACTCAACCGCATCCATATCGTCTGCACCCTCACAAGTTAAAAAGTAAGTATAAAAATAACAAGTGACTCCCTTTTCTGGCTGGCAGCGGGCTGAATTCAACAGTTACTATTACATATTAAATTATATATATTATATATAATTTATATATATTGGGAGTTAACGCTGATATTTAAGTTGATGTGATTTTCATTTTCCCTTACTGCTACGCTAAGCAGTTTTAATACTAGATTTGCGGCGATATTACCGAAAAATACCGAGATTTGCCGGTACAGTGGGTGTTATTGCCGATATCTAAGTTGGAGGGATAATTAATTTTATTTAGATTTACGCTGGTTAAAAAGCAACTCTTACCAAGATTTGTGAAGTATTTGCTTTTTGGATTCAAGATTTTTTTAGACAATCGCTTATGCTTTCGCTGATCTGATATTCAATGTGTCCGATTAGTGCTTGTGTGGAGATCGATATCGCCGTTTATTTAGAATCGATGCAAAATGATTATAATTTATTTTATTTATTTTTTACAAGACAATCAGTTCACATTTTTATGCAAATTCCTTGTCTAAAATTGTAATTTCAATTGAAATTAGAAATTGAGAATGAACAGTAGTTATGATAGAAAAAGCAATTAGAAAAATGGGTATAAAGTGATTCACCTGTTTGTTTATGTGATACAAATATTTTAAGTTTTCTGACTTGTTAAATGTTTGAAAAATTTGAAGTTTTTTTTACACTTTGCATTGCTTTCGTGTGAAGTTCAGCTATTTTATACTTGGGTATTTTTTAAATGTAGCAGACTATTTAAATTTCTTGCGAAAAAAGTGTTCTGTGCAATATTTAATTTTGAAGTTATTGGCAAATAAACGTTTTGCAATAGCTTAGTTTCATTTAAAATTAGTCGAAGCCTTAAAAATTTAGGTCCCTAAGAGTCCCTCCCCCCCCCCCCTTTCCCCTTGAGACATGTTTGGAATCTATGACAAGGCCCACACTGACTGTAACGTAAGCCTTGAGTCAATAAAGATTGTTTAACAGTCGGTAACGAAGTATATGACAAACCTCTCATGACTGCAATGATATATTGAACGAACCCAGTCCGCATTCTAAAAATGTCCCTTTGCAGACTTCAAGGCTTTTATCAATATACCAATACAGAAAACTGAACAGAAAGACAACAGCAAGTTAAAAAAATATATATATCACTTTTTCAGCACCTGTTACTACCCAGAGGGAGGCTGAAAATGGATGCAAGCCACTGTGGGATTTTTAAAGTTTAACTGAATGCTTTGATATTTATGAATTCTTCCTCTTTTTGAGATTTTAATTTCCCAAAACTTTTGTCATTTATCGCACTATTCATGGGCACCGCGCCGGCAGGAATATCGGCAGGGGGGTGCATTTCGACAAAAGTGTTTTGTTCGAATCTTTATTTTTCAAAAATGTTGATTTGTTCACAGGAAAAGATTAAAAATCACGTTATGCTTCTTTTGTCTTGTGAATTTTCTCACTTTTTCTCACTTTATTTTTGATTTTCAAATGTCGGGGGAAGGGGGGGGAGGGAGTTGAAAGTGCACCCTCTAGATCCTATCTCACGGCGTCCATTAAATTATTTTAGTCTGTGTGAAACGGTCAATTTATTATCTATCAACAGTTCATAAATTTAAGAATAAGGCTTAGCAGTTGCATTTCCACAAATTCCCGTTTTGCCACTAACGACCTAGTAAGAAGCCTGCACGTGTTTCGTTATGGCGTAACACTAATCCCCAGCTTGTACGTATCAAGGGTTGAAACATTATCTTGAGGGACGTTTGCTTTTCTTATCGTTAGAATCGGAATTTAGAGATCGCCTTAAGGAAGTCGCTAATCATACAAAAACAGAAAATGCTCTGCTTCTTTATTTTGTTATTTTAATTTTAGGATGAATCAATTGGTAAACTTCTAAAAACGTTATCGTCTTTCATCGCTTAAGCTTTCAAGATAATTTTAGAGCGAGTCAAGCAATATACTACACTCTCGCCCAAGTAGGAATATTTTTAATTTTTTCAATGTATTTTCCTCCTATTATTACTATATATTTTGGCTTCATTCGCCTCCTTTGACTGTTAATGGCTCATTTTTCCAAAGTATCAGCCAAAAATATTTTTTAAAAACATAAAAAATTTAATAGTATAATTTTATTCATATGAATGACAAGCTTGATATTATTGAAAATTTATTTTGTAAATCAATCTTTTGCTTTTTTTTTGCATAATTATCATAATACACAAAACTTGACCTATCACAATACCTTCAAGGGTAAAACGCAATTTTCACATTCAAATAATAAATTGAAAACCTTTATGATTATGGTGACGATAGACATATCGGAGAGCTCTGGTCTGCGACTTCATCATTTACAACCAACATGCATCTAGACTAATTCGTCATAAATTCATGTATTGAGTTAGTGATATCGATACATGGTACTTTTAAGTTTGGGCATCATACTGAAAGGTTGCAAGTAAAAAACTAATAGAATATCATGATTAACCAAAAAGACTATCTTATCAAAATCTAGGGATATAATTTTGTCTTTTTATAAAGGACTGGTAAAGTCACATCTTGAATATGAAGTGCAATTCTGATCACATTTAAGAAAGGATATGGATTTATTAGAAAAAGTTCAAGAGCAATAAAATGATAAAAAGATATAGTGGGGATTTAATTCAGTTCACAATTCAATTTACCTAACAAGATGATTTCAAAGGTTGGGATTTCAATAGAGGTGGCAGAATAAGAGGTTATGCATATAAATTATATAAATCACTTTTAACTTGGAGAATAGAATTTTTTTTTCCTACCTATAGTGATTAATAAATGAAAAAATCAGGCAGACAACGTTATACATTGCAGTGAATTAGTTTGAAAAAAAAAAAAAAAAAAATGGATCTACATTGGTGATTGAGTCTAACTGAGGTAACCTAGATTGACCTTAAGACTGCAGTTGGTTATCATTTTCGTCATTTTTTTAAGGTCTATATTTATTACCCTGGACCTTAAGCCCAAGGGTATTGTTTTTAATTCTTCAAAAGTGTGGTCCGGTATCTATCTCTACTTAACGTTTGGTCATGGGCAGGAAAGGCATTGTGTGGGTATGCGCCTGCTTGTACAGTACCCAAAAAAAAACAAAAAAAAAAAACAGAACGATGGCTATATATTTTGTTCTAATTGTTGAAATAACAAACAAAAGATACCGTTGTAAATCGTGGAAGGTTTTTAATAATTGTATGTAGTTTTTTTTTATCATGAGGGGCATGTTAAAACAGAACCAAACTTTAAAAAGTTCAATAGCAACCTCATAATATTATTCTATATTTGGATTCAGCATTAAAAAAGAAAGCGAAATACAAATATTCGTAATTTTCTAAGGAATGGTTTGTAATTTAAATGATAAAACGAAAATGATAAATTAATGTTAAATAAAAAAGTTAGTTTTTTGGCCATAAATACTTAAATAATTAATATATTTCCGTAATTTTTTTTTCAAAAGATAGTTTGTAAATGGCCAAACATAAATAGCAATAAACTTTTGCATCAATTTCTTTTTTAATAATTAATTATTAATTAATAAAACAATTTAAATTTTTTTTTTAATAGAAACATATATTTTTTTGCTTTCATTAGATTCACCATGGTCTGAAACCCCACCACAATTTTTTTCTTTCCATTTTGACTTTTAGTTATCGATTTTTTAGCGAAAATGTAAAAAAGCGCTCACTTTAAGGGACCGTATAGTAGACGACTTTTGAAAACTATCAAAGATTAATTCAAGGTAAACTAGAGGTGTGGAAAATTGCACAACGTTCAATAATCGTAAAATAGGGTGAATAGGAACAGCGGGGTGAATCGGAACAGAATTTCTTGAGATTACAAAAAAAATATATATATATATTATTTTATACAAACAAAGCAGTTTTATTTTTTGTATGTATATTTTTAATCTGTCTAACGTGTTTGGAATCGTGGAACATATGTTTTGTGTGGTTTTCAACTGTGTCCTTTTTTTTAAAAAAATTTACTTCCTTAAATTACATTTATTTAAAACTACATTTTTTAAGCAATTTCAATAAGTTATCCTTTAAAAATTTTACTGAATCAGGTGATTTTTTCATTTTATAAATAATTTCAACGATCAAATTACATTTGTGTTTACAGTGAAATGTTTCTGTAAAATAATCACACTTTGCTGAATACTGTTTACTAATGCCTACATTTTATATTTATTAATTTTCTAATTATCAGTAGTATGCGTTATACTTCTGCAATTACAGTTTTCGATATTTTATTTATTTCGTTTGAAGAATGCACATCTTTAACGTTGTAAATAAATTATGTTACTTTTGCGTTTACTTGCTATTTTTGTATTAAACTTAAACATGTCACTATAAATCCAAGTAGTTTCTAGGCAATTTTAGAATATTTGTATTTTATAACAACGTGAAACGCCTCACTGACCGTTCGATTTCTCCCTCTGTGAAGTAGAACCTTAAAAATACCTTTCGTTTTATGGAAATTCTCCCTGAAGATCGGTCAAAAAATGGTCGAAACATTTTCGCTCATAAGTGACGTGTTTTTCAACATAATGCATTGAAATTTGGTATATAGAGTAAATGATGTATTCTAAATCGAATGAAATGGTAAAAAGTAAGGGTTCGTATTGAAATTTTCGAAGATAGCGTTACTTTTACTTAGTAAACGGTCCCTCAAGAAAAAGAAATTGCATCAGATATATAGAAAATCGTATGCAAAACATTTTGGTGCAAACCGTAAGATTCTACGATAATTAGAACCGAAGATATAGCCATCGTTCTTTTTTTTTTTTTTTTGGGAGGTACTGTACAAAAAGAGATGGATATATAACTGATGTTGTTCAGTTGTATTGAAGTATCGATGTTTTATAAAACTCAAATAAAAAAAAAAATTAATGGTCTTAAGGCCTAGAGTAAACTGTACATCGGCCCTAAGCCGATTATTATTATTATTATTATTTATTTATATATATATATATATATATATATATAGATAGATATTATGCTAGCTGTATGTTCCGGTTTTCTCGTTTATGGAGATGGTTATACTTTGTTGACTGCTTTTAAAAATTTAATTTTGTTGCTGTCTTGTTAACTTGTAACTAGTCATTCAAGCCAGCAGGTTTCACACTCCAAATCGTATTTTTTCCCTACGTATTGAGAAATAAAAAAAATTAAATCTGGATGGCCCTGATGAATACTAAATATAGATTAGTATAAGTTGTAAGGAAAGAAAATTGAAAGATATTTTATTATATTTCTTTTCCATATGTAGGTGATTGAAGGGATGTTGGATTTTTTATATGGATAAATGCGAATCGGTGACATCCCATTATAAACACATATATTGCAAATATTTGAGTAGGCCTGAAAATTAATTATTTTAATAAATTTGAAATATTTCTCTGCGAGTGAACACCGTCATCCTTCCTAAAAAATAGTAAGGGGGTGCCGTTTCTCTGTGTTTTTCATCCACTGCACTCCTTTCACAACTTTTATCTTTGAAGTATAATTGAAAGCCCAAAACTTTACCTACTACCATTTATCAAACTGTCATGATATTGGACATTAACACTTTAAATCCCAACCCGCCCTATACCGCCTTGTGGAGAAATTCCCAGCTAGACGCCTTTCGGGCGGGTGCAGGGGTAAACATATATTTCCAAGTGAGGGGAATCTTGCCTGCAGTAGTTGTTTCAAGCGTGACGGTCCTCAACAATAGGCTATTGTGGGGCATGTAGAGGGGAGACATGGATTTAAAGTACTCAATGTCAAACTGCCCCACCCTTTGGACATGGAGTAAGATAGTCAGGGACTTTTCTTTTATGCGAATCTTGTCATGTACTTAGCGGTGGCGTTTGTTTCATTGATAAGACGCCAACTAAATTATCTGACATATCAAGCAGATGACCCAACGCACAACCCTATTGCAGGTTGTAGACATATAGTAATGATCTTTTAATGGTCGACAGTGACCCCCCACAGCAATCCCAGGAGTGGCAGACAGAAGAACGAGTCGGGCGAGTTCATTTCCAGTTTTTATGAATGGAAAGTCATCGGGGTTTTGTGAAACCCACAACGCTGACTCCATGGGATTTAAAGGGTTAAAAATAGCTGTGACAACTTCATTAAGATATATAAATTATTCAAGATGTGTTAATATGAGTGGAATTTCATTGTACGGCAAAACTTTTGACTTGCTTACAACTTATCCTAATACTATACTTTAAAAACAAACGCAAATTTTCACATTTCATAAACTATAATTCCAATGTATTTTCGACCAAACGGTATAATGGTTAGCGTGCTAGTTTCTAGACCACGAGGTTGCGGGTTCGAGTCCCGTGTTAGGCATGGGTGTTTGTAAATGTATGTTGGCTTGTCTAATGACGAATGTTTCGGCGCATTATAGCCCTCGTGTTGCTGACGGCGCCAGATAATCTGAAAACAACCAACCAATGTATTTTCCTTCTCCGAAGAAGTAGCAGTTGACTTTGACGTCTCATACATAATCTCCATTCCTATGCATCTTGAATCAGCATAATGGTATGTGGAGAAGTGAAGTGAAGTTTTATTTCTAATGTAAATATAAACAAATGCTTCTCATGCGAACGTTATGTATTTTTATTTTGTAGTATTATTTTATTTTGTATCTTTTTAATTTATGATGTGCGTTTCTTAAAAAAAAAAAGAAAGAATACTTCTAAAATAATTTGGAAATCGCCCTGTGTGGTTCACGAAGGAGGTAACTGGAATTCTCAAAGCACCAGTCATGATGTAGAAAAAGATTCTCTGCAGGATACTGATTACCTTTTCACCAAACGACTGCCACCTACATTACCAAAAAATCGTAATGATAAGAAAAGCTCCTTGGGAGTTGTACTTATAACTCAGTACAACAAATGTAAGACGCTATTGTCCAGCGAAAAGGTAATTTGTATCCATGGACTTTGTGCAGCCGTGAACTTATCTGCGAATCTTACTCTGCATCTCAAAACATTTTATTCTGAGATGGTCACACTGGAAACCACTATATCAAGTGTTGTCTTATTAGATAACTTTATTCCACGAACTGCCGCTGATGGGGGTAGACAACGTACTGGTAAACAGCGAAACTGCCATACATATTAAGTTGAAAAAAGTCTAATTTAAAATTCCTTATGTATTCTAGCTAATAAATTAAGCCCTAATTTTAAAAGCATAACTTTGTCTTTAATGTTATTCCAGATAGTTTTTAGAGTTAGGAAAAACTGAGGAAGCATTGAAAAGTTGATCAGTCTTCCCCAAGAACACTGGCAGAATTCGGTAATTATGCTATCCATGTATTGTTACATTGACCATTGCTCAAACAGATTTAGTAAAATCCTAGTTTACGTGTATGGGTTGGCGTGATTTTGAAAAGTTGGCGACTACGCCAAAATGTTGCTGCGGTACACCATTAGCCGAAAGCAACCATTTAGTATAGGAATACAAAGTAAATAAACCAATTTTATTAATTTACCTAAAGCAAATTATATAATTCACATTACCACTAATAACAAGTCGTGTTAGGTAGTAAAAAACAAATCAGAGAAAAACATATGGATGAAAGCCTGCACGATTCCTATCAATGAATAGAATAATAATAATAAACTATTATATATTTTTTAAGATTATCATTAAATAGTGCATTCTGCTATTATTTTTGTATGCATATAGTGCTAATTTTAAAGTTAATAGGGCTTTTGGGAGTGATAACATATTAGTTATTTGAGTAGCTTGAAAGAAAGCACATAAACATAGACGGCAATTATATCAACAACGGGGGTAAAGGTATCATTTCACCCTGCCCCAAAAATCTGTAAAAATACATTTTTCCAATATACTTATAATTTCAAGTCAGTATGTTTTTTATTAAGTATTGTAGATATTGGAATAAGTAATTTTGTATTGAAGAGATTACTTGTAAAAGCACTTTTTTCATTAATTATTATCCAGAAGTATTGCAATTTGCTTTTTTTTTCCCTTTTGGTACAATATCGTAAAAAGTATGATTTAAAATAATGTATAATATTGAAATAAGTTATTTTATAATGATGAATTAACTAGTTAGTGGTCTTACGTTTTTCATAAAATTTTTATAAATTAATTTTTTACAAATAACTTTGCTAAATAAGACATAAATAGTTTGAGAAAAATTTAATGCATGGTATGGTGGTAAGTTCTAATACTATATATTCAGTAGGTAGATCATCATTAATGTTGTGTTAAATGCCCTCCACCTCACCCCTTTGAGTTTATCCACTGAGTCTTGCACCCAGAGTAAAAGAGAAAAGTAGGCGCCTATGCATATAAAAGTAAGCTTAATCATACTAATTTATTACACTGCAGTCTAGAAATATCTATTTTATTTGTTAAAAACCTCAAAATACAACTGGGTATCCTAAGAAGAGATACAAGAGTTTGAGTATGTAAGTAAGAGACTTAATAGTAAGTACTACCTAATAGTAAGAGATTGAGGGTACCTTATAAGAAATTGTTTCTGAAAATTAAGTTTGTATGCTGCAACTGTTGTATGCAATGATCTCGAGTCTACAGTATTAGCATGTGCAGCAACAGAGAAAAAATTCTTTGTAAATTCAATTAATCTAATATCAGATAGGTTTATTAATATTTAAATCGTTTTTTTTTTTTAAATTGGTAATTTTATTTTTTAATTGGTTTTTAACAAGGGTCAGAAAAATCTTTTGCCCAAGGTCTTTTATTTGAATTAAATGTTATCACTATCTCCTTGTTTGATTTTTTGGATAAATTATGAGATAATATAAGCAGTAATCAGGGGTCGCAGACGTCCTATAAATCCTATATTTTTTTAAAAATTGGAAAAAACGTCCTATATTTTATAATTGTCCTATAAATCCTATATTTCTGTGTTGATTCCACCTGTATTTTCTTCAAATTCGTAATAACGGTGCCGATTGTTGCGATTTTTTATATTCCGGATTCTTCGCCGCGATCGTAAGTGAAAGAGACCTGACAAAACCCACAAAAGCGATGTTAGTAAGCGGCCGCTCCGTATCTCTTGTGACTTCACGTGCTGCATTGCCTACTCACTTCCTTTCTGCGTGACCATAGGGAAAGCGCACGTCGACAGAGGTAACGATGACTTATTCCTACAACTCAACTGTACTCGACCGACGAAAGTTGTAAACAAGTGAACTTTTCCATAGCACGAGTAGTAAACTAATTGGTCATAATGCAAAAAAAGAAGCGAAAAAGCTAAGGTTAAAATTCCATATTCAGGTACGGATTCTACGCTAAGCTGATTTTTGCCAAAAAGTAGGAGCCTTGACATTTTTTTTAAATCACATGTGAACTGCCTATGGTTGCCATAATTTGGCGTGGCTCTATGTCATCACAATTCTTAGCGCATGATCCGTACTGGACTTGGAATTTTAACCAAAGAAAGCGATGCATAAACAAACTACCTCAGAACAGAAAAAAAACAAAACTTTATTATACACTTGCAGGACTAAAATCGACATTTCGAGTGCTCAGTCAATGATTGATGAAGGAAACAAAAGGGTTAAAATTTGCTGTACAGTGTCAGAATTCGGATAGCGACTTTTCAAAAAAGTCAAAAATTGAAAATGACGTCAAAAATCTGTGTTGCTAAATCTAAACGCTCACTAGGATTACCGGAAAACTAAGTCAACGGGTTGCCACATTTGGCACTAAATCGCCAATCCGTCTGGCACCGTAGGATAAATCTATACCAACAAGACTGCTAATAAGGATAAAAAGAAATAGGGCAGCTCAAGCACATATACATGCTAGAAACAAAAGACTCAAAATTGCAAATGTAGCTAATATAAACTTGATTTATTGATGAATACCAAGTACGAAATATTGAGGTAATAACGAATAAAGGATGACATATTCAGGATCAGGCGATTTTTTTTCTTTTCTTTTTTTTCTTCTGTTTTCTTAAATTCAATATAACGAGTTTTAAAGGGAAATAATAATTTTCTAAGTACTTTTTATTAATATTCCTCTATTAAAAAGAAAAATTTATAGGAAGGAAAATTAGTGCTGTGTGAAAGTCCTCATACTTCAAATAAGTATGTCTTATATATTCATTTCAGTAATTTTCATTTAAAGTTTTAATTAATGAAATATATAATGAGTTAAAATTAAAGTTCAGTAGCAACTGTGTGCAGTTATTTTATATTGTCCTATATTTTTTTTAAAAAAATCCTATATATTCTTATTTGGTCACTTTGACCTCGAAGTAATATATTTTTGAGACAGTTAAAATTTTAACAGAATATGCCTTAAAAAAAGTTTCAAGCCTCTAGCATTAAAAAAAATTTATTTATCAATGAATTTTTTAACCTATAATTAACTGGATTTCCTTTGGAAGGGAGTAAAATGTAGACAACAAATGCAAAACCAAAATTAAAACTGGTTATTTCAGTGGTAGAGTGTACTTTTATTTCACAGTAATTGTTTTTATTTCTTTTCAAATAAATATAGTACACTCTCTTTCCTAAACGACAACTAAGCAGTTTCTTTAATGTGATTTTATTTTACATGGAATGGTGGTACTTTAATGCAACAATGTGATTTATGAACAAGAGGGTCTTTGTTAAAACATTCTTTGTCACTCACTCAAACATAGACTAGCAAGATGGCTGAGTACTTCATTTCATAAGACATCTTGGTGTATTCTTTAGCTCTGTTCAGTGTGAATGATTATGCTTCCAATGATTCGACTGTAGGAGATATCTTTTCGGGAGTCTATAACTCTACATCAGTTTGATGAGTCTGTAGAGGCGACATCTTCCACTCAGACTGCAGAGTTTCTTCTTTTTTCTGTGTGGAGGACTACCCATCGCTGATTGAATGGCCACCGAGAACACCTGAAAGATGCTTTTATGTTATGAAATGTTAAAAAAAAAATCAGTGCCCAGACTGCAGGATCACTGTGGAATTATTTGGATGTTCACCCCAACCATCTAAAAAACAGACTTATTCTTAGTTTGGTGTTTACTCCAATGAGTAATCAAGCATCATTAATGCTTCACGTTTTAGTTCCCTTCACCCCCTCTCCCACAAGGGTCCCCTAAATTTCACTTTAAAGAGAAAAAATAGTCCCCTTCTTCCTGACAGATTTTGCATTAAAGTATTTTAGTGTAAAAATTGGGAATAACAATTGTGCTGAATAAATAAAATTACATTCTTTCTCACATGCTGGAGTTGCAACATTGGAAAATAACATTAATAATTTAATGAAGCAAAAGGCATTTATTCCATTCCCGTCTTCCTGAACAAAAACAACCTTTTCTATGTCTGAAAATAAGAGTATTTTTTGCCACTCTTCCATATTGCTGTACAGTATTTTTGATTATGGATTTGGAGGTTGTGTTTAATGAAATTGGACTTTATTTAAACACCATCGATGTTTCAGCTATGGGAGGGGGGACCCCTATCATCCCTCCTGACATACCTTGACTTTTGATGGACTGTTACTTGACTCTCCATACATTAGAAAATCTTAGTTACCATCCTGTTTGTTGGTAAATTTCGAAATTGTTATTTTTTAAAAGTAAAATTATCGCATTTCTAAGATATGTAAGCGTAAAGTTTTGAAATGAGATGACCTTATTACTGCTAAGAAGTTCATTTGAACTTTCTTTTCACCTATTCTTTGAACACTTCTGGCAGAGATTGCAACTTTAAATTAGAAAACATTGAAAATTAACACGTATTTTGTACTGCACACTGTTAAATTAACATGCATTTCTTTAAATTTCGACTAATAAATAGTTAGTACTTCTGCATTCATTGCAAAGTCTACTGAATAAAACTCAACTAGTTAAAACATAAAATTACCAGTTGAAGTGAAATATAAAATTGGGGTTACCTCTTTGAGACTATCTTTTGTTTTCGAAGAGCATTCCATATAATCGACCGCTTTTAGTTTCTCTGCCATGTCTTTGCCCATGCTACGAGTGATGATGCAGTTCGAAGATTCTCGCTTCTCAAAAGACATGCTGCATCGCAAGTCCTTTTTTAGACCTGTATATTTAGTATGAAATGTAATCACATGTAAATTGTGTTTCTATAAATTAGTTTAAACTAAATATGGTATTCTAATTATGATTTGATACACACCCACACAATAATATCATATTCTAATTAAGATTTGATACACAACCAGAACAACAAACTGAAATTAGCAAAAAAATGAAATAATCGGTGTGTTTAAAAAAATATATAACTCCTCGAAAAAATCTTCTACTTTAAAGTGAAAGTATCTGGATTTTGTTTAGTGAAAAAGTTAATACCTTATAAAACATCCTAATAAAGAGAAATACTTTGATGAATACATTTTAGTTTCATTTAGACCAGAACTGATCAAAGGTCTGGATGAGTCAATTACCTCTGCACAAAATAGATTAAACTTTATCAAGACAATAGATTTTTTTAAACCAATAATAACATATTGAGGCCGCATCCATCGTCCTTGGTTTGTGTAACTCATTCTTTTAGACTTTTTTCTTTATCATTTATTTATCAGAAGTAGAATGCTCTAAATTGTTTAAAAAATTGTCCTCGATTTTCTTGCGTACATGAACACGCTGTTTCCAAAAATTAAAAAATCGCTATGGCGTTTGTTCGTCATCCGTCCATTACGCTAGAAATAGTGTTTTCTATAATACTGAAAATATTAAATTCACTTTAATAAAACTGGAAAAGTCTCTGCAGTTAGGGGTTAATTAGGCACTAACAAAAATCTGGTTATGTACAAAAATCTGGTTATGTACAAAAATCTGGAGGTTCAGAAATTGTGATTTCCATTTCTTTTAATATGGTTACAATAAAGAATTTTTGCCAAAACAATGGTTGGAGAAAACAATTTACATCAATGGATTTATATAATATGCTTAATATTCAATTCCATTTTTTGTTGCCAACATGGGCGCCCCCAGGAGGGTGCAAGTAGGTGCACTTGCACCCCCCTGGATTTTGATAATAAAATTATTTTAAAAGCTATAAATTAATAGGAAAGAATCAAATGTTATTTTTTAAATATTTTTCGTTGTTATGATGTGCATTAATTGTTTCTATTTAAGTTTTCTTGTTTGTTTAATTTTTTTTTTTAATTGTTGAATATTGCACCTTTGTTAGCGACAATATGGCGCTTGGTGGATTAATATGTAGGAAAATATTTTGAATTCAATAGCAGAAGTTATACTTTTATCGCGCTCTGTATTGATCTCTTAATTCTCTAAAAGTGTTTTGATTTTGGATTATTACCCCATCAGATAGATACCATGAAACCTATTTTCAGAATTCGGTTGATTAATTTGCATGTTTTATCGCACTGATTCTGTGTAATGGTGAAAACAAAACTTCCTCTTTTTTATCACGCAATTTCAAAGTATGCGCATGTGTTCCGCCAGTAGAGTGTAACTCAGTTTTGAAAATTGCAAATAAAAGTAAAGTGGCAAAATTAAGAGGTAAAAACAACGCGGTGTATAATAAAGATTTACATTTGAAAAGAAAAGTTATACATAAATATTGAGGAACATTTCTGCTGGTATTACAATTAACAAATTCTAAATTTTTTTTCGGCGACATGCGATTTATTAGATAAAATATGAGAAAAAGATCAGTAAGCACAATTTGAAAATTATGTTAGAGAGGTAAAGGGCCAGGAGGTCTGAATTATATCTGGTGTAAAAATTCCTAGAAATTTAATGCTTTATTCCTAGAAATTTATTGCTTTTGGAAATGATTGAGATACTGAGTTCTATTTTAGATTTCCGTTGAGTATTTCGTAGAATGGACTAAGGTTTTTGCTTTATTTTTGTATGTATATGTTTCTTTCATTGCAGGAAAAAAAAATACTAATATTTTGTGTCTTTTTGCGTATTTTACCAGGGTACAGATGCAACGTAAATGGTTGAGAAGTAGTTGTTGTGCCTCGTGTTTAATTATATGACTTAACATGAATAATTTTATTATTTTATAAAATAGAGCAATAGTGAACACTAAAAATTAATTTGTACCGCGGATTTCCCCGATTCGGACAATTACACACCAGGATTCCGATTAACACCTCAGGCTTATTTCTCTTTAGTTCAACTTCACTTCGACAAATAAATTATGCATGAAATTTCAAAAGACCAAGAAAGAAAGAAACTAGAAAAACAGAGGTAAGCTTTAATTTTGAGATTTCCGGTATAAAAAGCACTATTTTACAATTTTCAATGCTTATCCATGCAAATATGTTCAACTGCAAATCGTAAACGATATAAATTTAGAGATAAAATGTTCCAGTTTTATTCTACAATGGCATACAAGGTACTTTTTAAATGTAATAATTTCGATTAAGTAATTTATTTTGTCACATGGACCTGCACCCCCTTGCAAATAATCCTGGGGGCGCCCATGGTTGCCAAAGAGTACTTCAACTCGAGTGAAATTTTAAAATAAGTTTTGCTCATTCGTATGTGATATACGAGGAAGTCAACATTCATAGTTAAAACAAGAAATTGACGTTTATTTTTGTCGTCAAGTTTGTGAAATTTTTATAATTAAATATCGTCAAAAACACTAAATTTTTGTGTTTCTATCCTATCAATGTATATTATTATGAGAAAGTTGTCTCTTCAGACTTTAATTTTTAAATATAATCATAAATTTTGTTTTGCATCCTTTGTATTTTAGTCGACTAAATATTTGCTATAGATTGATAAGTCTTCATAAATCACAAGATTCGTTATTTTTCTTTAGTGAATTTCGACTAATCAAAGACCGGAATTAAAATTACTTATTTATATTAATTAGTTTTAAGTGATTTAAGTGGCTCACACAAAACAAGAGTGGAGATATACTTACCGACCAGCAGGCATTTGGACTTAGGGCAGTGCTTCATGATCTCAGGCCTCCAAATATGCATCGCATTCAGGAAAGACATCCAATCGGTGACGCTGAAACACAGCAGGAAAACGTCTGTCTATATAGAGATTGAGAAAGTATTAGCTGTAATTCAAACTCTTTATGGCAATAAGGTGCTAAAATGTGACCTAATAGAATATCGAAAATGCAGATTGTGGGTGAATATAAATCCTCAGATTCTTGTTTAAGCAGTGAAAGGTTGGTTTCTCTAGCAGAATAGTTTTATATGTAAAAAACCCCAACGGAAGCTTACAAGAAACACTATATATCCTTATCAGCATCTATCAATGTTGCAGCATTTATCAGAGAAAGAAAAGAGTTCCTCTCAATTACAAATGTATGTCAAACTTTACCGCCTATTTGGTATTTGGCCATTTAGGTATTTGGATGTCATTCCAAGAAGAATTCACATAGTTTTATTATCTAAATATGATCTTACATCATATTAGTTATATATTACCTCATTTTTGAAGTTGTGTCCAGTGGTATAGTGTAAAATAAAATAAGAAACAGCGGAATTATATCTACAAAATGTAAAACTTCAATGAGTTACCAAAAAATACCAAAAGTAATTGAATTTAGACTATCTTTATTAAATTTTAATGAAACTTCGTTTCACCACGTCAGCCCCCCCCCCCCCCCCAGCAATATTCTTCAGCGTATGCATTATCTTAGGTGGACCCTGCCGTTTAAACCGCAATCAGATTAAATCCAAAAATTGCTTCCGTGTACTATACCAGAAGAGGTACTCCATACATCACCAGACACAAGAGTTAGTACGTTAGTGAATTAAGCTAGTGCTTTGGGTGTACCTTGAGGTTCTATCACAGATGATTTAAATGAGTGCGCAGAACTTCCAGTGTTGGACAAGGAAGTACCTGGTCGTATTGCAGAGCTCTGATGCTGTCGTCTTCCTTCTGGCTGTACACTCTGTCCCACATGGCGAGCAGCAACGGCTGTCCGGAATAGTCGATGCTTCGGCTGTACACGTACTCCTCATCGGGAAGAAACCTTTTCCCAAGAAAATTACATAATTAACACTAAAAATAACTGCGACATGACACGCGGATAAGAGACTATCTTGGTAGATATTCGACTCTAACGATATTAAGAGTTCGAGGAGGTAGACAGAACTGAATTTCCCATCGCTGGTCTCTCTATGTAAATTTTAAAGTAACTGATTGGTGGAAAACAGAAAGTCACGTTCCGGTGGACACATCTTACTACTTGAAAATTAAGTTTTTGGTAAGTATCCTTATACATAAATTGAACTGACTCAACACTTAATCCAATTATTGGAAATTCGATATTCATTTTATTGTGCAAGTCTATATATTAAGTGACATAGTTTCTCCTTCAGTCTCACTACTGTTGTGTCCGGTTCTGTCGCAGATTTCAGAGTATGGAACTAAACTTTCTGAAGACCTTTTATGAAGGACTTTGCAAACATGGACTAAAATTTTTACTATAATTTCGAATACTCCAATCACAATAAATCAATTCGAACTTCTAAAAACTTAACTGGATTGCCATATAATTTATTTGATTTAATTTTTTTTTTTAATGCAAACCGGTTTCGTTTTATGATTTCTTGAATTTTTTTTTAAATAATGCAGAATTTTTATCATGCAAGTTTATAAAAAAAATTAAAACTAGGATGAAAAGCTTCAAGAAATGAACTATTCTTGTGGATAAAGAACCTTGTGTTCATTTAATCTTAAGAATGTAAACAAAATAAATGTGGCAAGCATTTAGTAAAAAACCTCTGGGTCTTTCAATTAGCAGGCAATATCAATTTGCTCTCATGGCCCAAAAAATTAAAAAAATTTACTGAATAATATATAGAACAGAACTTACGGGAAGACTGTGGAGACGTATTCTCCTTCCGGGAAGCTCCCCTTCACATAAGTTTTCAGAAGGGAAGTTTTGCCCACACCCTTGTCCCCAACCACAGTTAGCTTTAGATTGCGGGCAGGAACCATCTTAGGCCGGCGTACGACGCCTCTGATGAAATAAAATAATAATATATATAAATATTTTCAACGTTTCTTTTTTACCTGATAAGTTACGAATTCTCTGTTTAATTTTTAGAACAGTTGTGAAATTAATACTTCAATACATCCATTCATTGAGATTGTTAATAACAGCGGTGTCGATTAATGGAACTAAAGTTGTGCATTTATTCTGGGAAAACAAATAAAAAAGTTAATGTGATGTTACGATTTATCTGGAAAACTATCTTATCTAAATTTACGGATAATATACTTTCACTAATTAGTTCACTGGTCAGTAATTTAGACCATATCTTGAGTATGCAATGTAATTCTAGCCACTTCATTCTTAGAATGGATTTTGACTAGTTTGAAAAGATTCATTGTAAACCAATAAAAGTGACACAATAACTCAAGTTTTTTAGATTAAGGAGAGAGATAGAGGAACCAAAATGCAAATATGTATGCAATGGAGAAAAGAAGATATTTGATTAAGTTATTTAAATTTACCAGTTTACAAAAGTTTAGACTATGTAATGTAGCAAATGACAGGACGGCCAAAAACTGATATACGAGTTCATAATCCTTTTTTACATTTTGATTTATAAAACATAAAACATTTCTTTTGCAATAGTGATTAATGAACAGAATTATCTGTTGGACTACATCGTAACTGTACAAGAGTTAATAATTTAAACGACAGCTAGGTCGACATTCATTAACATATTACAAAGAGAACTTAAACTGGATCAACGTAGGTTGGCGTGAATTTTAATTGGTCGGCATTTTTTTTATTTGAATTGCATTGAAGCAATCTATTTGCGTATTGCATTGAAATGCACTTATGCAATAAAACCTACATATGCTCAGTGGCGGTAAGAAGTACAATGTCCAAACTATTAAGGATACTATAGTTTACGTATGAATTACTGAAATAAACTGCTAGCAGGCTAAAAGAAGTTGAAAGAAAAATTAAAAATATTTTTTCATTTTTAAATACACCTGGTTATGTAATCTTTCGATGAAATGCAAAAAAGTAATTTTTTTTTATCATTTAGTGACACATGACATGCAATGGACAATTCCCTCATTTTTATTTTTTTTTAAATATTTTTTATTCAATTCTAAATGTTTCGAAAAGGCCATAAGCATAAAAATTTCTGCTCAATGCCCTTTTTTTCTTTCTAATTTCCGATCAAAATTACCATGTTAGAGGTTGGCGAGAAAACGTTCTCATTTCGTTGGCATTGAACGTGACGTAAAGGGGTCCAAAACATCTTGGCTTGAAATGCAGCAGCTGAAACCAGATTTGCAAGTTTCTCGCAAATCACGCCAACCTGTACGAAATGTGGCAATGGTTTACCAACGCCAACTTTTTTAACGCTAGCTATTTGGCAGAAACCTCATGATAACCATAGAAACGCTAGGGTTCTCTTTACGTCACGAATTTTGTTGACTGTTTTGATCGGACTGGTTTTGGCTCGGTTTTGGGGCATTTTCTTTCTTAATATTTAAATAACTAATTTTTTTAAAGAACTTTTGTTTAAATATTTGGAATCAGAAAGAAGTGCTTCATAAATATGTACTAATTTCACCCGTTTTTAAAAAAACGCCGGAATTATCCATTGTATAATTCAGGATAACTACTTGCACGCATTGTAATATTTCATATTGAAGAGTCTGCAGGAAGTTACAACTATGCATACTTAGAAAAGACACTTGAAGTGACTCAAAACACGATTTCGTAACTTTCGAAATTTCGGCACGAATCCAGACGGGACGATCTGCGAGTTTATATAAAAAACAAAAAGACAGGTATCTGTTCATTGATCTCTGCAATATTCAGTGCTTGGAAACGCTTTGTAATACAAGTTCAATTGTCACCATTTCAATATGAACTTAGGTACGACAATTCTATTTGTACGTCAATGCCAACTGTTTCAAATGTACACAAGTGTCAGAAATTTCTTTTAGGCCGATTGCTCCCCCTTAACCCACGCCTGAAAGTAACAGTGAAAGACTAGGGATGGTTATAGCACAGAAACATATCAAATGAGGTTATATTTTTACTATGGACTGCAGGAAAAGCCGAATTTATGAATTTCTTCTAAAGCGACAGGGCACAATCTTCTAACGGCTCCTCGTAATTAGATTGGACACATAAGGACACCGTTTTTTGTACTAAAATTCTTTTGAACCATATCTACTGTACAGTGTTGTAGTTAGCAGTATGAGTGTCATAGTTGACAACTCATCATGGACGGTACGAGATGCTTGTAAGAACTTGTGGCGATATCAAATAACAGATAAAGCTTCTGTGCACTGGAGTACTCTTTTGCACAGCGGTAAAGTATCTGCCTCGAGATCCAGTGGTCTTGCGATCGAGGCCCGTCGCCCACATGAAAGCTGCATAAGCTTTATTGGTGACAGCCGTACTAAAAACGAATCATACTGCAATCTATCGGTGCTTCTGAAAGGATAAACTTCATCGCAACCAGCGATCAGATATACGCAACTCGCGTGCAACACTGCAACAAGCGGGCACAACGATGCAACTATAGCATCCCAAACCTCCAACCCCGATCAGACGTTGATCACAATAACAGTATCTCTCCTTCGTCGTTGGGAGGAGGCTGTGTGGCTACATCAAATAACAGATAAAGCTTCTGTGCACTGATGTACTCTTTTGCACAGCGGCAAAGTATCTGCCTAGAGATCCAATGGTCTCGCGATCGAGGCCCATCGCCCACATGAAAGCTGCATACGCTTTAAACTCGTTATTGATGAAAGTAAGGGGTTGCGAAATTATCATGGAAGAAAGATGATTATCCTCTTTGGATATCCTCCTGAGACCCCGCGTACATTTAAATGCACATCGGATTTTGGATTCATAATTTTTCTTTGCATGAAATAGCCGAATTCAGTCCTACAGCTGATGATAATTCCGTCAATTGTGATGAAGTAGAGCCTGTAAAGAAACGGCAAAAAACAGTTCCTCTGGCAGTAGAGGCGTCACGAAAAATTGGTGCGTAGCACATACCAGCAATGGACACGAAGACTTTCCTCACGTTGTCGGATGTCTGGATGTTCAGAGCGAACAAAATTTTTTTGCACTAACTGTAAAGTATTTTTATGTATCGCATCCTCACGAAATTGTTTTGCAGCCTTTCATAATTAAATCTCACAACTGAACAATTAAATTTCAGAATTTTTGCTAGCTTAATGAGATAGTCATTTTTTGTCCCATCTTTATAGTAGAAACCCACTAACTTTATAAGTATGTTACACAGACTCAAAAGAATATTATATATAAAAATTAGCTTTAAATCGTGTTTCAAACAGTTGTGGGTCTCAGGAGGATATGACTGCTTTGAGTCTGCAGGTAAACACTGAGCTTAAAAGGGAAAATCGCCAAAATTGTGCTTTTGGGGATATTATCGATAATTCTTATATTATCTACTCTCTTGTAAGTGAAATTGAGCAGGATGTTCCAAAACGTGGAGAAATGCAAAAAAAAAAAATCTAATTTTTTTTTTTTTTTTTGACGGAATGCTATACTTTCATTACCCTATGTATACATATGGGTAATTGAAAGTAACAAGTACCAGACGTGCTCAAGTACGCAGGTGAGCAATGTGAATTTGGTTAAGAAAAGAAATTTATTAAAACAAAAGTGTCATCAAATACGTGTCAAATAACAATTTTGAATCAATATATATCAAGATCAAGGTGTTTATTGGATAATTAATTTTGAACTAAAGCTTTATATTAAGTATTTCCTCCATACAAACAAAACTTGTCATAGGACTTGGGATGTAAAAGAAACTTTAGTTTACATAAATCCATTTAGTTCAAACCTATATTTCCTTGCATGAGGATTGATAAACAGGTTTAATCTTAAAATACGGCATTAAAATTACAATAGTAAGGACTAAAGTACATTTACAAAACTAAACGTTTAAATTACAACTTAACTATACTTTATTCACTTCACGAGCGTTCCCTTGCTCTAGAAGTCCCCTTTTCTTACAATTTTAGATAATAATTAAGAACTTACAGATATAATTCGGTTGTTAAAAAAAAAAAAATTACGTTCATCTAGTAAACTTACGTGGCGGAACGTATTGAGAGGTTTTTGAAAACCATAGGTCTTCATTAGAGATATTACTTTCGAAACTCAAAGAACAGTTTTCGAAATCATGTTTGATGATTATTCACTCGGAAACTCTAAAGTTGTAAGTGAAACATAGTTCTTTCAAACATACGAAACCGAGTGTGTCATCTATTTGATGATAATGAAAGCTGCTTATCACATCTCTTATCAGTTTTTGTGTCACTGAGTACATCTGTTTCGCTGGTCTCGACGGAAGTCCCATGGTGGGACTGAGAATTTTAGGACAGATTTATGATGGGGCTTAATCATCTGGAAGCTGGCAGGATAAAATGCAGAGGGAGCAGAACGCATACCGGAGAGTGTAAAACGACTCTTCAAATCAGACGTGTTCATAATTTGATTTAAAAAAAAAAACTATGACAGAATGGAATGTGGAATACTATTTAGTTACGCATTAATTTTCTGTTTAAATGAATAATTTAAAACCTATATAATATGCTTATCTTCTCCCTGTGAATTGTGTTACTGTTTTTCACTTTATTTTTATTGTTTAAAAGAAAGGTTTTGCAAAGTGTACCCTTCTCCCGTCTCTCGCAAATACAAGGCATAAATAGATTGGATGGTTGTATTCAGATTATCTGGCGCCGTCAGCAACACGAGGGCTATAATGCGCCGAAACATTCGTCATTAGACAAGCCAACATACATTTACAAACACCCATGCCTAACACGGGACTCGAACCCGCAACCTCGCGGTCTAGAAGCCAGCACGCTAACCACTATACCGTTTGGTCGGCTTGGCATAAATAGAATTCGCCACATACAAATTATCTCATTTATTGTTTCTAGATCAAACACTGATCCAGTGGGACAGGGGCGTCCTCTCTCATTATTTGTTTCAGTTTGTAACAAAGGGGAAAAATAAAATAAAAAATATTTTCAAAATAGAGAGAGGAGGAAAAATGGAATTTTGAGGGAGGTAGAAACAAGACTAGAAAAACAAATGGACACTTGAAATTTTTAATGTAACGAAAAGTACAATATATTTTCTTGAAAATGTGCAAGACAATTATAATAATAATAATGGTAGGAAGTCGTTTTGATTGTCAATTTAAATGAAAATTATTTAAAAGCAATTCGATATATTTACAAACGAACCTGTATCCGGATAGCGTTGGGGATGAAAGGGCAACATTAGAAATAGCTTATTCATGAACTGCATTGAATCTGTTGTTAAGGTAAAATTAGAGCTCATATGCGAGGCAGGTATGTAGCACTTAGCGTGTTAGTACTCGAACTTGATCGGGTCTTTAATTTTTTTTTTTTTTTTTTTTGTAATTGAGTATTGAAATGCACTTTCAACCATAATGTAATTAGAGCACACATTAAATTTTTACTTAAAACATCTACATTTATTATCAAAAATTCATAGAAACCTATTAGAATGGTTTCATATTAGCCTTAAACAAAGACTACTTTTCTGTGATTTAAGAGAAGAAAAAAAAACTTATTAAAATACGTAAGTTGTAAAAGAAATTTTTAAAAAAACTGCTTCTGTACGGTAAATATTGTGGCTAAAGCTGAAGTTCTGGTGCTAAAGAAGATAAATAAACATTAGTTTCTTTTATGTAGTATTTTATTCAGGGATCATTTGAAAAATGACAGCGTCACAGACAATGAAAACATAATTGTTATCACTGTAAGAAATATACCTATTTTAATTCAAATGTTAATGGTGGTTGAAACCTATTTCTAAATACAAAAATTAAAATGTGTTACACAGCACAAAGTGGTTATCGAACATTTCATGCTAAGAATTTGGGGCATTTCAATATATACATAAATTTATTTAATATACTCGATGCCGTATCATATTTTCTAATGTCTAACGTTTTGCAAAATTTCTTCTACTTGGAACTCTTTAGGGTTTTTGTAAATTTTTCTTTCATTAAATACAACATGCACCTAGATATAGAACGTATGTTAGATATGTTAAAGATCTTACCGATTTTGAAATATTTTCTCAAGAGACTTATTTATATTTGCATTTCTCATCTATCAGATTGAAATAATTAAACTTTTATTTGCTGTTATTATAATAAATTTTGGCAATTTTTTTTTATTAAATCTATCTTTTTACTTTACCAAGAAATACGTTGCAGTCTTTTGAAATTAGATACCACTAAAGTTAAACCTACCGTAATTATGTAGTTTCTGCAAAAGAATATTACAGGGTGTCCACAGAAAAGTTATTTTGAAATTCCCTGACATTTCCCTGATTATTTCCTGTAACACCCAATTTGTTCCCTGATTATAAATATTGGCCTATATATATATATAAATATATAATAAACTTTCAAGTAAAAAAACATTCAGAATTGTCATAAAAAAAATAAAAATATGATGCATATACGTGCATGAGCAATTATACTTTAAAATCACACTTTTTCATTGCTTACTGTCTAATCTCAAGAAAAGAGGACCTCTAGTATTAAATTTCAGATTAGATAATATATTTTCCAAGCAAAATTTTAAAAATAAAGGCAAACCATAAATCATGTCAAAGTGGATGAAATATTCAAAAATATTCTACATTGTATTGTATTAGCTATTTTTGTTTTCTAATACTTGCAATTTTAATAAAAATTGAAATAATCAATAACTAATAAATAATTTAAAAACTTTTCGTAATATATATATATTTTATTTTATGCATAAAATAAAATTGGTAAAAAAATTAAATATCAATTTGTGTATTTAAAAAAACTGTCCTTGAATGTGGTTGGTTGGTGGAGTTACATCATTTTCATTTTCTTTTCAGTTTGTATAATTTCACGGTCCAAATCAGTCATTTGCATTATTTGCAATTTTCTTTTCTTCATTTGTTTAAATTCAGCTGCAGGGCACTGTTTAGGTAACACTGTTTTTACCCAAGCAAAATTTTTTCATAAGACTATTTTAAACAATTATATAAAGTAAATTGCTTTAACTTTTAAACTGTTACTTATGTATATAATTAAAATGTAAAACTTTTTTCAAGCTAAAATAAACAATTTTATATACAATAGCATTTAAAATTACAATTTAAAACAAGGATATACAGTAACATTGGGCAGTTGGGACAAATTTCTTGCACAAAATTAAATTAAAACTTTAATCATTCTGCAATGATTCTAACCAAACTGTGAAATCGTTCATCACACACACACTAATCACGGATACAGCGACTATCACATCAAAGGAAGCCTAGGCGAATGACACCAAAATGCCATTGCAAATTTCGACAATAGCTGCTTTAAAAAAAACTTAAACCTAGGTGAAAATTACCACTATTCCAACATAAATATCGGCGATAGCGACCACCATACCGGCGCAACTTTCGGCAGTCATATTAAAGCAACAATCGGCAAACTGACAATCACACCAACGTAAGCATCAGCATTAGCACCCAATATATCGAAGAAAATCTCTGCAATAGAGGTGATTATATTGACGTAACACTCTACGAAATTTACTATCACAACTACGTAAATTTCGTCGATAGCGACAATTATAGAGGCGCAAACCTTCGTAATAGTGGCTATTATATAGGCGGGCGTGATAAGTGCCGAAAATAAACATCACAACAACGTAAATCTCGGCGATGGCATTCGCCGTAGTAGCGCAAATCCGCAATAGCAGTCCTTACGTTATCGTAAAGCTCAGGGAAAATAATCACCTAGCACCAACTTAAATAACGCCGATAGAGGTTGGCAATTTGTAGTAAAAGTGATCATGACGTCGGAGGTTTGGGAAAGTCTGGACGTACGTAGGTTCCGCTGTTGCGAGACTTGCAAGCAAGCCCAATAAAATTGCAATGCAAATTTATATCAATTTTAGGAAAGATCGAAATTTCAGTAAAAAAAGAAGGAAAAAAAAAAGAGCTAAAATCGGCGACGTTTCAGCTGAACCATGTCTGACACAGGATTCTCGGCGATTTCGCCCTCCGTAATTGTGGGCGTAGGGGCCATTTCATCCCCGTAACGTTCAGCAAAATGGAAATCACATACCAACATAAATAATGCCGATAGAGGCTATGACAGTAAAGAAAAATACTCATTCCATCTGTGGTTTTTGGGGATGTTTGAACCAGTGGCGAGGCGTGACTTTTCGTAGTGGTCATCGGTAAATCTCCCCCCCCCCCCTTTCCCACCCATTGCCCTGTTCTCAATCGTTACTACATGCATTTGCATACAATATTAATAGGCAAATGTTCTCAAATTTTACAATTTTACATGTATTAAGGATGGTGGGACAAAACTTCTTGTTAAGCTAAAACACATTTTTCGAAATAAGCCCGGCTGACATTTTAAATATCATTCACTTCAATATTTTGCATTTCGCGCTTTTTACTAGTATTCTTCCATTTACTGATAACTAGCCAACTTGGTTGCATAATTTCGCCACAAATGGCTGAAATTAGTGCTTATTTCTGTAGCTAAGTGTAAGTAATTTTCAGTAGGATGATTTGAATAAAAATAAAGACATTTAAATGAAAATAATGATACAAAAGATTAATGGCATAAAAAAATGTATTTATCAAACTAAAACTTATAATAATAAAATACCTATAGTAAAACATTGTAAATTAAATATTATAATTTATAAAAATTGTACGAGCAATCCGCCAATCCGACTACTATATTTCCCTATTGTAAAGTTTGAAATTAAACACTTATTTATAAATATACTCAAGTTTCGGGTCTTTTTTGCAAACTTTTCTATAACTTGGTTATAAAAATTGTCACTTTTTCGAAGTGTCATCAACATATCTTTTTCAATCGACAAGAGAGAAAGGTTGCTCAAACGATCTTGATTTTGAGTAGAGCGAGTTTTTCGTGATTCTGTCCCATTGGGAATAGGCGAAAATTACGACGAACCACGAACATAAAGGAACAAATATTAATTGACTAGTTTTTTTATGTTTTAAATAATTATTTATAAAGAAGAAAAATAATCACTGCTTGTTAAAATCTATGAAATAGTAACACATTTTAATAAATTAAATTCTGATACATAATGAAAGATAATTATAATGAATAATAAAACATAATTACAATAAATAATGAAAATTTGAACAATAATAATGTTTTTATTGTAATTTATTACAAGTCCACTCCTTACCCCCTCCCCCATCTCCGTTTTTGATCAATACATACTAAATGCATTTACATACAATCATGATAAACAAATATACCCAAATTTAGTTGCCGTTCACGAGGGGATATGTAACCCTTCCTTTTCAGCTTCTCAAAATAAAAGTTTAAAACGTAACGACAAATTTTAATCCAGACCCAATTCATTTGATTGGAGAGTATGGAGTGTAGATTGAAATCGTATCGCAAGCCTATATTATCAATGAAATTAAAAGAGTCACCACAAGTACATAAAAACTTAAATGTAAACATTCAAACAAAGGTGCCCATGAGAAGAATTTATAAAATTAAAAAAAAAAGAAAAAAAGTATGAATTATATTCTCCCCGTCAAGTTCAAAATCAAATTTGATGAATCAAAGTAAATTTAAATTAATTTGAAAGGTTCACTGGCAGGAGACATAATAAACGTTCCAAAAAATGCGCCAAAACGATGTCCCGGTTAATCTAAATAACAGTTTCAGATTTCTAATATTTTTAATTATTAAAATACTTTCATCCGTATACCCAATCATATGTCACTTAGTAGTTATCTAAATTGTATATGGAAGAAATAAATTACAATGGAAATAATACATAGTATTAAAAAAAAAAAAAAAAAAAAAAAACACTTTATAATCTTTTATCGCCGATTTGGAGATATCACGCCAAATGTCAGGAATGCACCTACAAGATCTATCGCAACCCTAAACGTATTCGGTATAATCTCCGATGACCTGAGAGCCCTGTCGACGAATCAGATTCGCTGATTGATGCCTTCACAAACAGACTGTATACTGAAACTATAGAGAGTATTGATTCGTAAAAATGAACGAATCTCATATAGAGGGCAGCACGAACGAAATTTCCTTTAATCGATTTTTTATCACTTTCTTGTGTAACTTATTAGGAAACAGTTATAAAAATGTTTTTTTAAAGAAATACTGCCCAGAATAATTAAGAATATTGTTATTAAATTGAAAAAAAAAACATCCAATTTTTTTTTTGCTGAATTGTTAATTTTTTACATGAGATTTAAGCACTCATCGCCGAATCCAACGATGACCGGACCCCTCGCCACTGGTTTGAACGTATGCAGGTTCCCTTTTGAATTATTTGTTAGCTGTTGAAAAACATGAACTCAAGAAGAGCTTTTCTCGTTAAGACACTACCATAATTGTCCATAATTAAAAATAAAAAAAATACGGAAATCCTCAAAAATGCTGAAAACTTTTACCAATGATAACGTAAGCAGGTTCCGTGGTTGCGAATCTCACAAGTAAACCCAATAAAATTATAATGCAGATTTGAATCGATGTTAGGAATGATCGAAATTTCAGCCAAAAAAAAGCTGATATCGGGGCCATCGTGAAACCGCTCTTTCCCTCTGTAGTTGATCGGGCCAGACCGTGACCATCGATATTAAGAAGGTCATCCAACTACGCCATGTTTTTCTTTTTACGTCATCATCCGTGGATACAAGTTTAAGATAGCTCGAGCTAAAATTTATTTAGAAGTGGATACACTGATCTTCAAATTCTGCTTTTATTAGTCGTTCGATGGTTATTATTGACGATTTATACATTTAATATTTGTAAAAAATTTACAAAATGCCGAGCCCTTGTTCCGTTCTAAAGTGCAACGGGAACTCCAGAACTGATGCTAAAGTTTCTATGTTCAAATTCCCTTCTGACAACAGTGCTAGAAAAAAAATAAAAAATGGTGGCGCGCGATACATCGAAAATTTTTATCTCAACAAAATACAGCAAGGTGAGTATAACTTTTTAATAAAATCTTTAACATGTTTTTAAATATAAGTGTATAATTTTTTGATAAGTTGTTATTAAAGTGCTGAAAAGAAATGTTAACTATTTATGGTAGTGATAACTTTTCTTCGCCTTCAACTTTTTTGTTATTATTATTTTTCAAATGAAAGTTTACGAAACAATGTTTGATTAAAATTCCAAGCACGGTACGAATTCTACGCCAAAGTGATTTTCGGCAATAAATGGCCGTCATTTTTTTTTTTTAATAAAATGTAAACAACCAAAGGTTGACATCATTTGACGCGGTTTTATAAAAACAATTCTTGGCGCAGAATCCGTACCGTACTCAGGATGTCCAGCAAAATTTCTGATAAAAATTCAAGCATATTTCAAGAATTTCAAGGCTCATCCCAAAAATTTTCAAGGACCCCTCTCGCAATCAATTAATTACCACCACATTTTCAAAGTATACCTCCACCAAGTAGTATGTTGAACTAATTTCACATATTACAAAAATTTATGAAATTAAAAATTATCTAATCATCATGTAAAAATTAGATTATGTACTTTGAAAATAATAACAGATTTTTTTTTTTTTTTTTTTTTTTTTTAGGGGAGAAAAAAGACAAAATTGTTTAACAATTGATACATAAATATGAATGTCTAAACCTTAGCAGATAAAAAGAAAAAGGAATGAACCTAAACGTGCAATTTAATAGTTTACTTTAAGCATGATTGCTTGTCAAATTGCTTTAACTATTAAATAAAAAATTGCTGTAACAAACATTTCTGTTGTTAAGAATTAAGGGAGGGTGGTTCTGCATGTAACTGACAAGGCCAAAGCAAAAAATCTTCAAATTTTCACATAGTTGCACAAGTTAATTAATTTTAAACTATTATATAAATAATTGCTTTAACTTTTAAACTCTTATCCATTATAGCTAAAATTAAAAATTGTTTTTCAAGCTAAAAAAACAATTTAACATACAATAACAGTAAAAATTATAATTTAAAAAAAGGATAAACAGTAAAATTGGGACTACTTTCTTACACAAAATTAAATCAAAATTCTAGAAATTCTGTATCAATTCAAACCAAACGGCGAAACCGATCTTCATACAGACACTAATCACGGAAAATAGTGGCTATTACATCAGGTGAAGCGAATGACATCAAAACGGCATCCCAAATCTCGGCAATAGCTACTATTGAAACGGCTTCAACCAAGTTGAAAACTATCGTTACTCCAATGTAAATATCGGCGATAGCGGAAAACATACACAAATCTTGGTCAATACATTAAAGCAAAATATTGTTTATATGGCGTCCCGAGGATTGCAACCAAACAAATTTCCCCAACGCGATTTATGGCCAAAAGGCCTTAAGTTTCTGAAACATGCAGAGGAATTTTCCGACCAAAAGTAATTTGGTAGACAATCCATCCCTCGAGGTTCTAAATGAGGAAAGAAAGAATCCCCTCTTTAACTTTCACGAGTTTGGAAAACGACACATTTTAAAATATACTATTTGAAAAGGTTTTTTTCATTCACCAATATAATACGAGTAGTAACATATTGCAAGCGGTTTATAAATAAGTGCTAACTCGCAAAGGTTGACCTAGAGATTGAAAGGTTTTCAAGACTCAGAAAAGATTAAAGAATTTCAACGTCTACTTCCGTTGGAAATAAAGAGCGCGAAAATCTCTGTCCTTAGTTGTCTTCAAAACTTACATTTCAAAGAAGAGATCGATTGTGTAAAAAAAGGTGCAAACTTGCCAAAAAGAAATAAATTAGTTCCATTGACTCCTTTTTTGGATGCTATTGTTATTCTTTCTGAGCATTCAATAGAATTTCTACTAATTTAACATTTTCATATTTCGCATCTACATGCAGGAACTACTTTCAATTATTGGGGGGAAAAGGTTGATTCGCTTTTGCGTAAATAGATACATACTTTGTTTCAGATATCGGAGCTCTACTCGACCCCAAATGATGGACGATTTGCCGGAACATCAAGTTAAGTCAATATCAATTATAGATATTGGTTAAGTTGGGTCGATCCTTCATTAATTGTGGTCGCAGCACCAATTGTAATAAAATCTAGTAGGAGGAACTCTGAAGTAAGCAGGTTCCTTGGCTGTCAAACTTCCAAGCAAACCCAATAAAATTGTAATGGAAATTCGTATCTATCTCAGAAATGGTAGAAATTTCAATAAAAAACGGAAATCCGCTTTTATGACTGAACTTTACCATGTCTGTCAGGTGCAAATGTCTGCAATAGCGTCAGTGACTTTTATATCGGCGCAGTAATAGCATCCGACGAAAATTATCACGCAACAACCTAATTCTCGGTCATAGCGCTTAACATAATCACGAGAATAGCGGCTATTACATGACATCGCATCTCTTGGAAAATTTTCATTTTATTTTTTTCGTAAAAATATCCATAAAGATTTTTCCGATAAAAAAGAGAAGAGATAATTTCCCGACGCATTCCAAAATTTCAAGCATGATTCCCGACTTTCCCGAGGTGCAAAAAATTCAAGTACATTTCCCGACTTTCAAGGCTGCTGGACACCCTGCGTACTTAAAAGTTTTGCCCAACCTTTACTAGCCTTTCAAAACGACCAACATAAAATAAAAATTAAACGTGGGAACTTTTTCTTATTTCAATGTATTGTTTTGTTGAAAATTTGATAGACACGTTTACAAATTCTTGTCCTCTATTTTGTCCGACGATAAGGTATGCGAGCTGCATTTTCATCCCAATGATTTCGTATATTCAAAAGAGGCATTTGATAAGACTGGACAAGAGTAATTTTTCTAATGCGACAATACATGCTTGTCCTGACAAACATTGTGAATTAAAAAAAAAAAAAGTGTGTACTATATTTATTTCGTCCAAACGTAGGTTTTCTCTGAAAATATGAGCTTTGAATTTAGTTGTGATATTTAAGCTGTTATACTGTTTATGTTTTGCTTATTATGTATATTTGTTGTGTTTTATCACTTGTATATCAATATTTTGAATTAATATTTTTCTTGTTTCTTTTCACATTTCAAACATTTAGAAATGTTTAAAAATTACTTTTGAAAAAAAAATCTTATAAACTAACAGAAATTATACTTCATCGTACTTATACGGGAATGGATGATGTTTAGATCAAGTTATACAAAATTAGTGTTTTAAGATATAGAGAACATTTTATTTCTTACATTGTCAAAGAAATAAAATAACAGAATTGTTTGGAATATCTGTAAAAAACGTAAAACGAAGACCATAATATATTTAGTGAAACAAAAAGTATGCCTTTCTTTACTAAGTGGAAAGAAGATTGTATCCACGACCGGTGACGTCACAGTGATAGTGGGATGGCCTTCTATAATATCGGAGTTCACGACCAGACCATAGCTTTCGTGACGTCACAACTTCAACTCTCGCTAATACCATCTCAGATAGGGGAGAATAAAGAGGGATAAGACTTTTTTTACAAAAATATTTCCTGTAAATTATTTTCTACATTTACAGCACTGAAACATTAAGAACAACATATTCAAACATTTTAACTCGAAAACTATAAATATGATGGTAATTAATAATATATTATTTTTATATGTAAATTAAAATAGCAAGAAAAATGTCCTATCCCTTATGCGAGGGATGAATTGGACATGTTTTATAAAGCTAAAATTCACACATAATTTTTGCAAATATGAAAAAGTTAATGTTTCACTTTTGTTCCGAAAGTTTATTATGTATTATAACATTTATTTTACCTAACATTAGAGAAATCTTAATAAAAAAAAAATAGGTAGTGCTGTTACAAACTTTTGTGGATGCAACACGTCAATTTTTTTCCCCTTACTTACTTGGCTTGAATACATCATTTTATTTCTTACACAATTCAATTACCTGCTAATCAAATTGGTAATTCATAAATATCTACACAATCAAACTGCTAATTCATAAAAATTATTTATTGGGTCTACAAAAAAATTATTGTATGAGCAATCCTACAAATATTAAGAGCACAAAGTTAGACTTTAAACAGCCAAAAAACAGATATTAAAATATGAATCTTAAAACTATTTGAAATTTGAATTCCCGACTGAGTTTCTTCGTCAGGCTGGAATCCAGCCGGGATTTCAATGGATACGTTTCTTAAATGCGATTGATATAACATATCAATCACATTCAAGCCCCTATGCATCCAGTCGGATGGGCAAGAAGTCAGAAATATTCACAAATACTAAAATGAAACGTTCCTTGTAAACCAAACATAACAAAATCTCTGTCTTCCAAAGTTTAATGCCCAAGTTGATTCGAAATGAACCTAGTCCAGCACCAAGAGTTTAATAAGTATTGAAAAACATAATTTCTAAAATTGCCTCGCATAAAACATTTAAAACTGCACTGCCATCTATGTTCCAGAAAATTATCAAAAATATCAGAGCAAATACTAATTAAATCATCATGTGGTATATTGGTGAATAAATTCTCGAAATCAAATGTATGAACAAACTCAATTTTGTAATTAATAAAATCCAAAACCTCCTTATTATTTTTAACCATGAAATTATTTTCAAACATCTTTACCTTGTCCAAAACAATTTAAAAAAAAAAAAATTCCAACATAATCATCGTAACAATTTCTAGATCTTGTTACGAAACGAAATTTCAAAGCAGATTTATGAAATTTAACTATGGGAAAAAGATAAGGATATTTCATGCATGAAATGTTAAGCTTACATTTTTTTGCAAAAACCAAAATCCTGTAATCCAATTCCTTTTTGGTCGAATCAACTTTGACATAAGCTTTAACATAAGTATCATTTCCTTTATAATCATCAATCATTAAATTTCTAAGTCTGCTCTTGCACAAAATACAAAAATTATTAGTAGTTTTATCCACCACTGTAATAATCCAAATTGGATTATTACAGTGGTGGAAAGCTGCTAGTATTTTTTATATTATGTGCAAGAGTTTTTTTTTAGAAATAATGCAATAAATTTTTGTTGGCGAAAAGTCTTCGAAGGAAAAATCAAATCAAGCCTTGTGGAGTTGAAAGTGTGACGTCATTTACGAAAGCTATTGCTGTGGTCTGGCCCGATCAACTAAAGAGAGAAAGAGAGGTTTCACGATGGCCCCGCTGATATTCGTGATTCAGAAATTCTGTACCATATCCGATAGGTGCAATCGTTGAAATAGCGTCAGTGACTTTTACATCGTAACACCCCGATGAAATGATCATCACGAAAGAACGTAATTCACGGCTATACCGCCCGCCATAATCACGAAAATAACGGCTATTTCATCGCCGTAATGCTCAGAAAAATGGCCATCACATACCAACGTAAATAATGCCTAAAGAGGCAATAACATTAGAGAAAAATGAGGAGGAAAGGTAGTCATTAGTCATTCCATCGGTGATTTGGGGAAGTCTGAACGTATGCAGGTCCAGTGTTTGTCAGGAAATTTTAAAGCGAGAAGTTACGTGGTCCGTCTTGCAGTTCAAAATTTTTTTAAAAAACTTTTTAAAATTTTTTTTTGGTATTAATGTTAGCAATTTCCGGAAAATTCCTTGCTTTCTTTAAACTTTTTGACAAAATCCTTGATATTTCCCGAAATGTCGAATTCCCTGACTTTTCCCGATCTGTGGACAACCTGTATTACTAATTAAATTCAAAAGTCTGCTCAGGCAGTAATTAATCTGTGTATGAAAAACTGGTCTAACTATTCTCAACATGTTATCAAGTTTTTGGGTTCAACATTTCACGCATGTTGATTACCATTTGTAATCAATTACAAAATGTATATTAGAAACACATTTCAATAGAGGTGTTTAAATAAGTGAATAAGTAAAATTAATGGATGGAGATTAGTTGATATTTGCAAAAAATCAAATGATTTTGAAGGGCAAAGTGGCACTAGATCTTTCTACTCCTTCAAGACTCCAGAATTTTGGATGGACATTCTAGCTGTCTTGATCAGCAAACTCGATTAAATTAACTTATACCATTTGAAGGGATTCTTAATTATATCTCTCAGCTCTTTGCATGACGAGAATATCAAAACAATAAAGCTTGCTGATAGGGTTTTAAATAGTTGCAATCATAGTAAGTGAATAATTCTTACACACATTTCAAATTTTTACTTTACATTTTCAATGTAAGTAATTGATGTTATGCAATGAGCTGTCTATTGCTTCTGTAATAAGTGGGTCATTAAATTAAGATTTTTTGTTCCCCTCTTTCACTACATATAAGTAGTTAATACATATTCTAAACTCATCAAAAGATGTACAAGAACTCTTAAGTTTGATTTAAAAAAAATCCTCTTATAAGACATTGATCGAAACATATACCAGAAATGAGTATTTATATAGAAACCTACACATCCTAACCTAATTACCTTTCTTGCAATACCTTTATGGTTGTATGGAAAACCGACAAAAAAAAATATTTTCACTTGTTGTTACATGGTTTATAATAATCAAATCTTTAAGCTCTTATAGGAATTCACAATTTGATAGAAGAAACTGTGTTTACAAAGTGATGATATGTGTGATTTAAGTATTTAGAAACATTATATCAAGTACTAGAAGATATGACAATTCAGACAAATGAATTTGGAGAAATATAATGAAATGCAGGAAAATGGGTAAAAACAGACATGCTAAAACTCTGCATTGTTTAAATAACTCCTGCAATGTAGCTAAGGAGAGGAGAAAAGTCAAATTTTTGAGTTTTACTAATATCTAATGGCAAAATCATCTAAATTTTGCAGTTTTCTCCTTCCTTAACCCCTTTCAATATTGAACAGTTTTTAATATTGAAATTAAGCTAGAGGTTGTAAATATGTTGGACCTGGAAAGAATATACTATACAAAGAAAATAAGAAATACATATATACTTAATTACTAAACTCACTAGGATGTGGGAATAGACGATTTTATAGCCACTAAACAAGGCAATACTTTATACCCTCATATTAGAAAACATTAATTTCAGTAAAAGCAAAAAAGGTTTTCCAATTAACTTTAAAGCAGCTGGAAAAACATTCATAAATGAGCTAAAAAGTAAGGCAGTTTTGATTAAAAGTGCCTAACATTTTGGTGAGAAAATGATGAAATGAATCATACTAAATATGATTAATGAAAATAATGAAGTAAACAATGATGGTTGTTATTGTATGGAAGAAAACAAATTATAGTAGCTAAAATTTTTGTCTACTTAATAATTTAGATAATAAAGTTTAATAAATAATGAAGCAGTAATTGATAAATTGTTTGAATCATAAAATGATAAATCCATACTCATATGTTCAAATACCTATCATGTTCAAATACCTATATATGCTCAAATACCTACCAGGCTGATAAGAACCAGATAGACCTATTTTTGTATTTTAAAAATGTGGAAAGATATTCTATACATACTTAATTTTTTACAACAGTCTTTCTTAAAAAAAAAAAAAAAAAAAAAAAAAAAAACCACTTTAATAAACAATAGGCATTTTTTCGGTTTACACAAATATTTGAAAATGAGATACAGTGTTTTTGTTTTGAAGCTCAATTGTTGTTTTCAAAATGTCATTTACAAAAATTTGAGCTATAACTTAAAGTTTATTTTTTTAGAGATTTAATGAAAATTAAAAAGGAGTGTTTTAAAACTGAGTTAAGTTAAACAAGAATTTGCTAGAAAATAATTTTATTTATTTTTTCAATCCTGTTAAAGTTATAAAAATACACAACTTCATTTAACAAGATGTATAAAGTAGTAAATAAATGTGTTTAACAATTTCAGAGTATAAAATAACAGTATAACATATATCACCATTGTAGAAGTGTAAATACAGTTTTTCCAAACATCAGAAACATACCTTTTAAAAATTTAGAACAAATGACAGTAGGTTCTATGCTATAGTATCTTCTATGTTGGAAAATCAATGATAGATACTTTCCGGAATGTAATGTTTCATGGTAAAAAGTATTTGTATTGCCATTCAAGTTCAGATGTACCCAAAAGGATGCATGGTTAAAAATATTTTTAAGTATTAAAACTGTGGTTCTCTATTAAAAAATTCAGGTTAAACCAATTGGTTAAATAGCATTCTTAAAAAAATTCTTTATAAAAGAAATTATATTTTAAAATTATATACATTAAAATAAATGGCAACAATTTCAGACAGATTGTATTTGTTATGCTAATTTTACAATCTTTTTGCAATTAAAAAGTTTTTTTTTATCAGGATATTTCCCTAAATTTTGAAAGGTTAAAGCTCCCAGTGTTTGTCTTCATTACAAGTTATCATAACATTTAAAATTATGTGACATAATTAGTTCATGTATTAACTTTAACATGAAAAAATAGCAGACAATCACCAAAACAATGCAAATATATGTAAAATGGCTAAAACAAAAAGAGTAAGATAGAATGTCACATTAATACACACAAAATTAGCTCTCTAAAATCAGTAATAAGAAATTGATACAAACAACATTGGCATAAATGTATAAAAAAAATTGCAACATTATATGTACCAAATAGCATTTATATAACTGTTTACGGAATTAATTAAACAGGCCTATGTGATAATAATCAAAAAAAAAAAAAAAAAAGTGTAAGTAAATAATTTTTCAAAGAAAATTAACACCAACTAATTCAAGAAAGAAGAATACTTAGCATTATGCACCAAAATTTGAGCAATTATAAATGAATTTAACTTGTTCCAAGATAGTTATGAAATTGAGATTGTTTAATGTGATTGAATATGAAATAAGTTCTGCTGAAAAAATTATTCTAAATTTTTCATGATTAAATGGCAAGGTCAGAAGTTGTAATACTAATATAATTCAACAATATATTATCAACAACATTAGAATTAAATAATAATGTATAAATATGCAAATTACATTGTAAATTATTTAGTATTTATGATTTTAGTTCAGTGAAACCCAGCAGTACTAGTTAAAATTTGTTCTGATGATTTTTTTTTTAACAAACTTAAAAACAACTTTAAGTATTTTCTCCTGTACCAGTATTCACAAAATGTCATATTCTGTCCATTTCACAAATACTTTCCCTTAACGATCCCAGCAAAATTCAAAATGTCTTCTGCCAAAAGTTGCGGCTCCTCCAAAGCTGCAAAGTGCCCACCTCGGGGCATGATGGTGAAGGAGACAATGTCCTTCATCTGCTGCGACATCAGCATTTTGGGATGCATCAATACTTCATGAGGAAAGAGTGCCACTCCTGAAGGAACAGTCACAGGGACCCTGCCAAATAAGAAACAATTTGTATTAGAAAAACAAATATTTATTGCATACATTCAAAATAAGTTAAACAGTGTGAAAAGGATCCTATCTTATGGTTTACTAACTTCATTAACACCATGCTAGAAAGCCCAAAATGCTCAAATACAATGTTTCTGAGCATTTTGAATTTACTTTGAGTATTGAAATACAGTTTTATTAAATTTTTCATGATTCCTGAATTGGAAAAGTAAAATATTGTAGCAAAATACAACATTCTGCTTAATACAAAAAATAAGGTATATTTATCAATGTTTGTTTTTCATGATGGCACATAAGGTTTTTAGGTATCAGTATCAAAAGGGATTCTTCGACTTTTTACTTCAGTCACACACAAACAGTGTTGTAGTTTTATACAGGTAATTAAGAAAATAATGGAAATAATAAGGAATAACATAAAACCCTTTATTAACATGAACTAGGAATGTATTTGAAAAATACTGTTGGCTGAATTAACCTAAGAGAGGAATCACACCAGTCACACATAAATAGCACTTAAGGGAATATTATTTCATTATTCATAGAGGAGGAGCAAAGTTACTAAAAAGATACTGGTAGTCAATGTAGATCGACCACAAAAGTGTGTTAATAAAACTGGCAAAGCCTGGCCAGAACATGACTGCATATCAAATCATGATTGGACAAGTTAGTTGTATGGAAAGGAGAATAAACAGCTTGGAAAACACCTTCACTAGCAGGACATGATTCCCAAACAATTCTCATGCAACAGTTTATTTTTAAGAATACAAAGCACATTAATAAAATATAAGAATACAAAGCGCATTAATAAAATATGATATTTTTTACTATATGAACAACATGACACTTCTTTTCCACCATTAACTTTATGGTTCAAGGAGAAAAAGTTGAGGTGGTCAACAATTTGAAGATTTCAGGCTTCTTTCATGAGAGTCCATAAAACAATTAGTTTTCCTTCACTGTATCTTTTCTTGTGAATATAAGTAGGATTTTGTTGAAGAGCGACAAAAATTATGTTAACTCTGAAATTTGTTGGTATTTCATAGAGTGTTACCATATAAATTCCAGCCGAATTTAGCTTAAAGCTTAGTTGTAATAAACAGTAACAAAGGAAAAGCATCTATAGAAAAAACAGCTGATATACAAATAAGATAAATGAAAGTTCAAAATTGCTTTGAGGTTCAATAAGAACTAGCATTTATGAAGCTTTTTGCCTAGAAAGATTATGTAAAGAACAATTAGGTGAATGCCAGATTTTCATAGTTGTCAAGGTAGGCCATCTTCCATTTTTTGTGTGAGAAAAGAATGATAATAAAGCGAGCTGGCTAAAAAAAAAACATCAACAGAAATTAAACTTATAATGCTGAGCTCAAACTGTTCAACGTGTTTTACAAAAAGAAAAAAGGTTTGTTATGGAAAACTTATGTCACGACCAACTTTTATAAAAGTTAATAAGAAATTGAGGATGGAGTTAGCCAAAAAATGAATTACTATGGGAAAAAAGTGGGATGTTTTTTCCCGATGAGAAAAGTTTAATTTGGATGGACCAGATGGTTTTCGATACTTCTGGTATGACCTTAGTAAAGAAAAAGACATTTTCTCAAAGTGCACTTGTGGAGGTAGCTCAGAAATGGTCTGGGGAGGTTTTTCAACTGATTGAATTACTCCAATACTTTTTGTGCAGGGCAGAATGAATTCTGAGAACTATGCCGATATATTAGTCGATAATCTTTAACCAGAAGCACAATTACAAGTAGAGACTATTTGTTCCAGCAGGATAATGCCTTAGTACATGTTCGTCAAACATCGAAATCATGGTTTGATGCAAATTTCACCAAACTACTTAATTGGCCAGCCAGAAGTCCCGACTTAAATCCAATGGAAAATCTGTGGGGTATTCTGGCTCATGAAGTATACATAAACGGGATTTAATATCAATACAAGCAAGAACTCGTGCTTCCATCGAAAAAGCCTAGATAACAAATTACAAGAACGTTTTGAAATTTTTTTCAAACTTCATGTTGTCAAGACTGATAAAAAACGATTGAGAAGAAAGGGGAGATTATTAATTTATTAATGTGTTTTCGGGCCATGTTCTTATAATTGTGTCCAGTTTTAACAATCCAATGATATTTTTTATAATCATGGCAAAACATTCATATTTTGCATTTTTCAATGTTTTGCATTCTACAATGATTTATGGCATAAAAAAGCATTTTATGTATGCATTTCATTTTATTTACTTCATAAATAAAAAATTTCTGTGCAATTTTCTGTTTTTATAATTCTGATCACCACTGTATCCTGTTTAAAATAAATGTTGTTTGAGAAAACAATTTCAAATATTTCAGATATACAAAATATAAGATAAAAAAACTAATAGCAAAATTTAGAACTGGATTTGAGAAACAAAATTAAAATAGAATAGGGGAAGTAAAATAGAAGATGGTAGTTGAAATGGCACTGTATAATGCTGAAGTCTAAAAGTTACACTTCCACATTAAAAAAAAAAGCTCTTTAACTACACTACAGAAGATTTATATAGCATAGAAGAAGAATTGTTAATAATCCAGGAAATACCTTTTCAAATCTATACATATATATATACATATCGCTACTATATTAGTTATGAAAAAGGCCTAAAGCGATGTTGGGTTTAGTAAATCGACTTTTTAAATTTTCTGACTTTCAAAAATATTTTTGACAAATAAAAATAATAAAATATTTTCGTTCCATAAAATTTTCTTTTTGCTACATAAATATACAATATAAAATTGAAAGACAGAGTTAACTAATATACTCAATACAATCCTTTCTTAGCAAAATAATAACAAAAATTTAATGTTTTTTCCAGCAAGTCAATTGTTTCAGTATACTTTTCATGTTTGAAGGTGAAAACATCTTTGGCATTTTCCTTGTAGAACCTGGCAGCAGCTGTGAAGTTATTGTTAACCCAATACACCATGATATTGGTAAGGAGCTCATCCATTGAAAATTTATCTGTCAGTCCTCCATCTTCCATATTTAGGTTTTTTGCATTAGTACCAGTTGAAAACTTCTCCAAAACATATGCAGCCATTCCAGCTGGACTGTCAGACATAGCACATCCTAAAATGTAATGGCATTCACGCTGTAAACATGATAACTTGAAAATATATCTGCATCCAAAGAAAAGTTTACCATATTTTAAAAGAGATGCAAATTAAATTTATTGTTATAAAAAGTTTACAATAGATAAAGTTAAGCATACAAAAATTGTTAAGCTCCATTTAGAAAATATCATTTTGGAATGCTTTATCTAACGAGTTAATGAGTGTGAGCTACTTTAATATTTCCAAAGATGTGTAGTTGGAGCTTTGATATTATATTTCTTAACTAACAACAGATTTTGACAATAATTTCAATAAAATAAAAATATGATAAAGTTTTTTAAAAGAAAATATATTAACATAAATATATATCTTTTTTGTTAATTACTGAAATTTTTTGACAACCCAGCAAAACTTGTCCAATGAATAAGAGAGAAAAAAATTGACATTAAAATAAGTAGCAACAGTAAGTCGAAAGGAATGTAAAACTCTAAAACTAAAGTCCAACAAACAATTATGTATCGGACATCAAGAATAGCATCCAATACTTCTCTAGTATTGATATTGTTCAAATATATTCCAACTAAATAGATACATTAAAAAAGTCAGATTTTGGTCCACAATAGTACAGACAAACGATTAAAATATGATGCATAGTATAAAAATGAAACTTTAAATAGAATAATCGAAATCAAAGTTCTACATTTTTTACCTAAAAAGATTGATTAAGAAAGAAAGCTATTCACATTGAACACATCTATATCAGAACCAAATGGTGTTCCACTCAAGGAGTTCAATTTGGTTGTATATTTCTGCAACTTTCCGTAGCCAACGGGTTTATGCACTGCGTTGATAGAAATGCTAATCTGAAAAATCTAATTAATATTTCTTTTGACTATTGTGAATTAGAGGGTACAAAATGCATGTTTCAAATTTCTGCGCTCTCTATAGGAAGTTGTTTTTTTTAGAGTGGTCACTCACAACTTTTTGTTTTATTATTATAGATATAATTAGATTAAAAAAAAAAAAAAAAAAACTGAATATCCTGATATTATTAAATATTGTGCTTGCTCCTATGTGTCATCTTTAAGAACATAAACTTGTTTTGTTAGATGCACTCATGTATAAAAAATATTTGTCATGCAGGGTATAAAAGATATGAAAAATCCAATAAAAAGATTTGTCAAGTAGGATAAACTGAAGGAATTACCTAGTGTATCAGGTTTTGTGGCTTGCATATGAAAATAGGCTCCTTCTTGCCAGATTAGTCGAAGCATCTTTCTTAAGGGGAATGCGATTTTGTACTCTTCAGGGCGCACCAGGAATGGAAAATACAGCACAAGAAAATACTTGACTAAGTCCCATGATGTAAGCATAAAGAAGTACATGTTCACGTGCAGTCCCAAAATTCTAAAAAACAAAATTATTAGTGTTAAGCAAAAAGTGGGACTTCAAACAATTATTTAATTACAGAATAGAATTAAGTATAATAACAGACACATCAAATTTAAAACAGAAACAATTATTTCACTATCGTGTGTGTTTGATTAATTTGCTAAAGGTTGTTTATGTACATTTGAAACTTCAATAACGTACAATAATTAAAATAATAATAATTAATAATAATCCATAATTAAAATCTACAGCATATTGACCTTTATTAAAAATGTCCAACATAAAGCAGTTTAAACTGAATAAAAAATAAAGCTAATCAAATGAAATAACACATTGATTGCATTAAACAAGTTAAAAATATTTTAAATTAAACCAAAACATAAATGAAACCTAAAGTGAAAATCTTATGAGTGGAAATCATTTGAAAAGTATAAATCCTTTAAGATGGTTCGTACAGGAGAAAAAAATTCAAGGATTATTCAAGCACTTTTCAAGGATACATTATCAATTCAAACATTAAAAAAAAAAAAAAAAATCAATTTTTTTTTATTGGCAAACGATGCATGTTCAAATTGAGTAAATACAAAAAAATGTTTTTTAAGTTTCAATAAAAGAAAATGTTAAGGTTACAATAGGAAAAAAACCTTCCAATCTATCAGAAGCAGTACCATGCCCCATAAAAAGTACCCCAGAAGTAAAGTGCCGACCAAATGGTAAAGTGGTTAGCGTTCTAGACAGCGAGGTTGAAGGTTCGAGTCCCGTGTAAGGCATGGGTGTTTGTAAATGTATGTTGGCTTGTCAAATGACGAATGTTTCCCCGCATTATAGCCCTCATGTTGCTGACAGAGCCAGATAATCTGAAAACAACCAACCAACCAGAAGTAAAGTAGCTAGTACTCACTTGGTAATTACGCCAATATCAGATGTGAACATCCATTTGATTTTCTTTTTTCATCATATTGAGACTTTCGTCAAATAATAATAAAAAAGTCTAATTGATTAAACTGTCAAACAATATACTCTGAAAGCTTGAATCCAAATACAGCATAATATGCACTTTTTTTTCTCCACATGAAAATTTAGATGCAATCACACTACCGGCAAACATGTAATTACATAATTTATCAGTTTTCATTTAATTTACGAGAGCCGTGATTTTTTATGGTTTTCAATATCCATTGTCCATAGTATTACAATATCTAAAACTTCATTTTCAGTTATATATGCCTCCATCGGGCAGACGACGTTGATTGTTGTGAAAAATGTACGATTTTGGGGTACTTTTTATTAGTAGAAATAGTTTGAACAATTCTCATTAAATTTCTTAATACAGAAACTAAATCCATAATATGCTTTTTGCTCTTTGCATGGCTTTTTAAAGCACTCTCTCCCATCATGACATTTTTGGCACACAAAGTACATCGTGCTAAGTGCGAATCCAAGACATAGGCTTCAAACCATATTATATTCTGGCTTTTCAAATCAGCTTTAACTGAAAATGCATTTCCCCTGCCATTTTTAAACAGTGCGCAAAAAATTAGCACACACAATACAAAAACAAAACAAAGATCACGTGACTTGATCGGATATTCCAAATGGCCAAATGCGCAACGCTGTACCCATCAAAGGGGGGAATGATGAAATCTTTGTATGTTCAACTATACTGTTTTCCTAGTTGCTGATTGGTTTAACTAAATTCAAAAGATTTTGCTTACTTTGTTGACAAATTTTTTTTAAGATGCTATATTTTTAGAAAATAAAATTCAAGCAATTTAAACGTATTTTGACAGAATTCAAGGTTTTCAAGCACTTGAAAATGAAAGATTTTTTTTCAAAGTTTTTTAAAAACGTACGAACCATGTTCAAGCTTAAGTATGAGCAAAATGCTTTTGAATATTTAATATAACAAGACCTTTACAACTGGCATGCAACCAAAAAATACCAGTTCCAATAAAATTTTGTCTTAATAAAGTTAACATTATTAAGTTTAATATGAATTTCATTACACTTGTGTATTCATGTTTGCTATTTAGTTGGTATAAGTATTTTGAGTATAAATACATAACATTGTATAAAATTAGCTACACAAGTTACATAATGGTATGTGTATTGTATAAAATATTGAATTATATATAAACATGGTGTGTACACTTGAAGACGAAAAAAATTCAAGGACTTTTCAAGGATGTGTTATCAATACAAAAAATATGCATCAGAGTTCCTCCTAGGCATTTTTCGAGGGGGGGCGCGCCCTGCCTGCCCTTTTTCTATAAAAATAGCGCCCTTCTTGCCCTTTTCCTATAAAAATAGCGCCCTTCTTGCCCTTTTCCTATAAAAATAGCGCCCTTTCTGCCCTTTTTCAGAAAAAATTTCATCCTGAAAGAATTCGAAAAACTTTTGTTTTTTCCCTCCCAACAGTACGCAATATGTGGATCACCCCTACTGAAATTGGCTGTCGCGCATGTGCATTGATGTTCAAACGCGCAACGTATATATCAGGGACTGAAACCATTGAGTAGATGTCTATATCACGTGCTTCATTAGTAGGTGGATTGTAGGGCGAGTCTTACAATTTCCCAAGTGCACATTAGTAAACTCCGATGGCCATTTCGTACGTGTTTTGATTCAGTGTATTTCGCTGGATTTTTACCATGCCTCCTTCAAAATAGTGAATAAAGGAATTTGAAAGACTTGAATAACTTAGTTAAAGGTTTATAACTATCAAATGTTTACACTTAAGAATTTAAAAAGAATATTTCCATTTGGACATGCGTAATCGCGATGTCCTCCTGTTAAATTTAGGGGGTGTTTTTGGTAATTTGCCTGTTACCAATTAATTTTTAAACATCCGTTTCATATTTAAAATTAAACATAACAGGAATGCAACCAAAATCCCAGATTATTTCCGATTTTTAAAAAAATAAAACTTCTATTATAGCTTACAAAATAGCGGTATGCACGGCAAAAAAAAAATCGCCGTTTTGACGCTAAATTTGATCCGATTTTGAAAATAAAAAATGCAAATATTTCAGGACATAGTCCAAGTTCTTTAGTTGGAATACTCCTTGTGATGTCCCACAATGAAAAATGTTAAATTTGGAGAAACTCTATTCTCTATCTGACAATAGCAAAACTAAGAGATGTAGTTTAAGGTTGATTCATTAAACTTTAGAAAATTTTGAAAGAGTGAAAAGTTCTTATCTTAACATGTTTTCATTATACTAAAACATTCTTATCTTAATTTTATTGTATTATAAATTGATAATTTTATAAAAATTACTATTTGATGAAAATTTTACTGTGTATATTGCACTTTAATTTTAATAATTTTTTCAGTCTCATTCCACCAGAATTAGGACTGAAGCATTTTATCAGTACTATTTTGATAACTTTTAAGTTTCTGAGCGAGTTTTTGATTCACAGATTTTTGCATTATAATTTTTTTCTTCAGAATATTGAAAATTATTTATTGTGGTAGAAAAGTATAACAATATTGAAATTGTGGCAGAAAACGCGTATTTCTGCAATTTGCCATAAAAGTACCCTCGTAAACAGGAAGTGCCCTTTTTTTGGAAAATAGTACCCTGCCCTTTTATCATTTCTAGGATGAACTCTGATGCATTAAAAAAATTCTAATTTTTTTTTCTGCAAACGGTGCAGGTTCAAATCGAGTAAAAACATTTTTTAGGTTTTAATGGAAGAAAATTTTAAGGTTACAATAAAAGAAAAAAAATCTTCCGAGTCTATCAGAAGCATGTAATAGGCTCCACTATGTAACCACTCGTTACATCACGCATTTGATATGTCTCCCTTTTTTTTCTGATTTCCCATTTTTATATTTTATCATTTCGCCTGATATATTGCGCGTTTTGCTTGTCTTCTGACAAGACAAGAGCGATACATTGAGGAGGGTACTATGTCCCTTAAAAATAGAAGTAAAGTAGGTAGCACTCACTTGGTTACCTATTACATCAATTTCGGATGTGAATATACATTTTTTTTGCATCATATTGAAACTTCCATCAAATAGCAGCACAAAATTCTCAGTGATTAAATTGTCTTCTAATACACTCTGAAGATAAGGCTTGATTCCAAAAACAGCATATTTTTTTTGCACCACATGAAAATTTAGATCAAATCGCGCTATCAGGGACGAAATAATTTATCAATGTTTTTATTTGATTTATGAAAGCCATGATTTTTTTATGATTTTCAATACCCACAGCATTTCAGCATCTAAAACTTTGTTTTAAATTACAACGTACCTCCATCGTGCTCTTGTGAGATGATATCGATGACGACTTGATAGTTGCGGACAATATCTGCTTTCGTGGTATTTTTTATCATTAGAAATAGTTATAACAATGTTCATCGAACTTCTTATGGAATCTAATCCACATGATTTTTGCTCTTTGCATGATTTTTCTCTTTGCATGATTTTTTAGAGCACTTTCTTTCCCATTGATACTGTGCTGCAAACTTTGGCAACATAAAGTACATCGTGCAAAATGCGGATCCAACACTTGGGGAATCATTAATTACCTTTCAGTTTTTCTAACCAGCTTGAATTGAAAATGCATTCTCCTGCCATTTTTAAACAGTTTGCAAAAACAAACCAGAGATCATGTGATTCAATTGGAGTATACCAATTTTCCGATATGTTGTGCCGTATTGTTCATTCGCAACACTCTCAGCACTGCGAAGGGGGAAAGTGGGAAGAATGACACAATCTTGTATGTTCTCGTTGTTTCCTGGTCGTTGATTGACTTGACTAAATTCGAAGTATTTTGCTCATTTTGCTAACTAAAATTTTTCAAGACTATATTTTTAGAAAATAAAATGAAATTCAAGCATTTTAAACACATTTTTAAAAAATTTAAGGTTTTCAAGGACTTGAAAATGAATTTATTTTTCAAGCACTTTTCAAGCTTTTTCAAAAACGTACAAACCATGAAAAATGAAAATCCTTACAAAAGACACTTAGCTTAGATGATTGCCTTTCTAAAAAAATTCTTTTGAAAAAATATATTCAAATATGAATGTAATATACATGTTTTAGATAGAATATATTTTACCTTCAGAAATCCAATTTCTTTGTTTCTTAAAACAATTTATCAAAATATACCTGGGGGAATAATATCTGGCCATCAATGATGCTATGTAGGAGCCCCAGTCTCCTCCCTGTACAAAGAACTTAGGGAGATCGAGACGCTCCATCAAAGTGAGGAAGATCCTTGCACATGCACGGGAATTGAAGCCTGCAAAAAAAAAAAAAAAAAACATGCAAATGTATCAACTTTATTTTAGATATCAAGAGGCTGTATGTGAATTTGAGTTGAGCATATTACAAGTCATTAAAAGTTAGATCAAGCAGATCTGATTATTTTGATCTAAAAACTGTTAAGAAAGCATAAATAATTGTTCAATTATTACATACATCAAATATTTGATTATTCAGATTTCTTGAGTATGCCCTGGGATTTTTTTCATATTTAATTTATGTTCTTAGTCTCATTTTTATTATTACTAATATAATATTTGTAAAGAAAATTCGACCAAAAAATGCTGTTTGGATCAATTTCATTTTACTTAAACAACAATTTTATGGCCTCTTTTAATTTTAACTTTTTCTTAATACATTTCCAGTATCTTATCCTCCTTTGAATAGTGATAACATGGCAGTGTTCAGAGTCCTGATCTCTTCCACGAAGGATTTTTAATTACCCATCTTAATTTTTTTAAAAGCTTTAAATATTGCAAAAGTATTTTAATGTGGCCCTTTAAAACATATTTTTATTCTAATTTTTAAGAAAAAAGAATCATCAGAAAAACTTTATATTATCATCTTAAAAATACTTACATTAAGCCTAACACTATACCCATTTTACTCCATTCACAAAATGCTAATTTTGTTGATAGACGAGTAACAATTATAATCCTCTAAGTCAAACTTACAAAGTTTTAATAGTATTGCGAGTTTACTTTTATGCTCTTGCTTTAAAACATGGAAATAGTTCATGCACTTTATGACGAGTTTTGACTATCCATCTCCAAAAAAGAGCAGGAGGAGAAGAGCTAGAGGAAAGATTGCAGTAATTTAGCAACAGCTAAAACAAAATTAAATTTGGTCACATCAATGGCCATTTTTCATTGCTGCTGGATTTTGAATATATAACACAATTTATATATATATCACCATAATGATGGTGACATTTTGACCTTGTTGCCAACTTTTCAAAAAAAGTGCCAACCCATACACATAGACTAGGAATTTATCAGGAGAGCTCATCCTAGAATGTGGACTCACATTTAAACACTTCTCAGTTGGCATTAAAAAAAAAACTGGTTTAGAAGAGGGATTTAGTGTTCCAATTACTATATTTTGAGCTTTAGCGACCAATTAGCTTTATTTAATATTTTGCTAATGCAGTTTTGAAAACCAGCAGCAAATTGCGATCTCGGACAGTTTTAGGGGGAAATTAAGGAGTTTTTGAAGACCTGATTTATCAAAAATAAGGAGTTCTTAAGGGCCCTTAAAAATGAAAAATAAAATTAAGGAGTTCTTAAGGACTCATGGGAACCCTGGTTTTATTAAATATGATGATTTCAATACTATTGTTCATTAAAGTCTAGTAAATTGCTGCTTTTAATTTATTGACAGCGATATGTCTATAAGGTATTGTTCTACTTGAAATATTCATACTCAGTATCACATTTTTGTGAACGGGTGGATTTTCAGTCAAATTCATGATCACCACAATAATGTATTAAATTATTTTTTACCTGGATCTGAAGATGAATTAGCAGAGACTTTATTCTAACAACAGTTTTTATATAAGAACATTGCAGTTTCACTAACAGATAGCCATTGTTAATACAACATTTGAGTATTTTCTGCACATACAAATTAAAAAATTTCTTTTTAACTAAAACAACTAAATAATTGTTTTTGAAAAGCAGTCTATAACTATGAGTAAATTTTTTTAGTGTTTATAGTTCTTTTCAATTCTATGATATGAATACCATATAATGAACTTCAATCAATTTATTTTATTGGTGCATAAAGCGTATTTTGTGAGTTTTCATGTGATTGCGAGTTTTCCTCTGCAGCAATCCTACCTCTCTTCAGCTCGCCTATCCACCCCTATCTCTCTCTCAATCTCCATCATCCTTCTCCATGTCAACTTAGGACATCCAGGTCGGTGTTTTCCCTCTGGTGTCCAAGTGAGGCCAATGTTTGGGATTTCATCGATTCTCATTCTCAAAATATGACCAGTTAGGCGCTACATTCTAATTTTAATTTCCTCATCTATTGTTCTTAATTTTGTTTTCTGTAAGAGCATTTCATTTGTAATTGTGTTTGACCAGAATATTTGAATTGTCAATCAACATTTAATTAAGAAAAATAAGTAGTGAATGTAAAATTATGGATCAATAAGACTTATACATTAGAGTGGGCCGAAAAAAATAAAGTTTTTTAAATCAAAATCTAATAGTGCGGAAAAGTTGCTATAGGTCAATAGAAACCAAAAGAAGCAAAAATTTTTGAAATAAAAAAATATTTGACCCTTGCGCATGAAGGTCAAAGTTTCGAAAATTTTACAATTTTTACTCATTTTTCTAAAACATTGCTTCTGAGATTTATATGTTTTGTGGTCTATCAATATATGATATTATATGATATATGAGCACTAAAGAAATCATTTGTCATAATTATGACATTCTAAGTCGAAGGGGGGAAGGAGGTGGGAGGGAGTACTTCACCCAAAATTACACTTCGACCATTATAGCAGTAAGGTTCAACTGACTATGAAGTGGGACATCGCGATTAACCTCTCACACATACATTATGAAGTGTGCAGCTCTTAGCTCATTAAAATGACTCAGAACTCGTCACGTGAAGGTCTCACCTCACCCTTCCCAACCATCGACAAGGTGTTTTTTTTGCACAGAAATATTTATTTGTGCTCCTTTATTTTCTATAAGATTAAAATCTCTTTTATGGTTAAATTTAGGCATAATATTCCTGGATAGAAGTGTGGATCGAATCAAACCATCCCGGGTTTCTGAGTCACAAACCTTCTTTGCTGCATCTGTGACAAGCTTAACGCACCGCTCTACCGCTTGTGTGTGACAAGGGAAATGGTGCACATTCCAATCTGTTACAGTATCCGATTTGATAAGTGTGTCAATGAAATCCGAGCTGATATTGCGCAAGATAGGTGGTGGAGTCAGCTTACAAGAGTTCCAGTCGATCAACTCAGAATAATCTGTGGCAGAAAAATTGATAGTAGGAGGCAAAGTGCACACCATTTTCTCCATTGTAAGACTTTGTCGTGCTTTTAGAATGCGCCTCAAACCAAGTTCCCTTATATTCTTCCTTTCGTCAAACACCATTGCAATGAGCAAGTTTTCAGGATGGACAAAATTCAAAAAATCCATTGCGATGTATCACTGGATCTATTAATTGTAGAAGATTTTCAGGTAAGTACCTTGATAATTGTATTGCCTTGAAAGCATGTTTTGATCCATCTATGAAAGAACTCTCCTTCTTAATAGCAAACCAAACTGGAATATAGCTCTTCAAAAGGAATGTAACTATCTGTTTCAGTTCATGTGAGGGTTCTTTTGAAGATATGTACAACCTTAGAACATTATTAGCAGCCGTCAACCATCTAGAATTAGATAGAGGCCCAGGATCAGAAACAGCAAGATCTGGTGGACAAAATCCCTTTTGCATAGCTCGAGATATATTGATAAGATATTTTTGATCTTTACTTAAAACTGCTTCATCTAGAAGAGGAACTTCACTCAATGCTTTCAAACTTAACAATTGGGTAAATTTTTACAGTCACAAAGTGCCTTGCCAATGGGTCCGGAAAATGTGTTCGGTCCTGTAGTTTTCCCATCCAAATACTCAAACAAATGTCGAAATGGCAATTCATTAAAATGCAAAAGAAAAACAGACCATTGGAGGGGTCTGCGAAGATGCAGTTCCAACTTCTGTATTATTCTGTTCCTGCAACCAGTGTTTGTTGCTGTTCCGTCACATCCAACAACATCCATTTCCCCTAAGGATATGTTTTGCTGAGATAAGTATGAAATAATACTAGAACTGATTTCTGAGGCCTTACCTGACTGGGGAGATACATGGCCGATCCTGGCTTCTGAATCAGAGAAATGTGCTCCTCTTTCACGACTCTACGAAAATACTTTTTATGGATCGGTTCCATGACCAGTGTATCATTCTTTACAGCCGTCAAAGTATAAGCCTTGAACCATTGTATTAAGGTCACACTGCAATGATCTTCTTGTCTGAGACTTCTGCCTCCTTATTTTATTTTTGTCTATCACCATTGACATATCTGACTCGGTTATTATGCCTATATCCCGAAGAACACTAGTCGCAACTGCTCTGTCAGACACATTATACCCGTCACAAACCAATGCAGTAGATTCCAGTTTTTTTCTCATCTGCAAAGTGGAAGGTAAATTAGGTGTTGATGGAAGAAACATTTCATCTGTACTATCTGATTCTGCAGTATCCTCCTCGAAAGCGATATCAGTTAAATCAGCGGGTGTCTGGGATTTACTCTCAGACTCCGAAATGCCAGAAGCATTGAATTCACGTTGTCGTTCCTTCCTGAATAGCCTATTAGTAAGTTTTTCTGTTTCTTGGATATCTATGTTACCAATTCTACCAATTCTGTCATTTCTTTGGTTATGAAGAAATCTTGGCTCCATTACAGATACTTTTCTTGATTTATCACAGCCACAAGTGATAGAAATTTGCAACTATAAGTTCTTTTCCACAGTCACAAATGAAAGTCATTGGGCATTTGCAAGCTGCAACGTCGAAAAGTTTAGTAGCTTCCTGTTTGAATTTCCTCAGCTTATTCTTGTAATTTTGTTTATCCTTATCTCTATTGTAGGACTTTCTCAGATTTTGGTATACGTCATGGTATCTACTAACCATTTGTACGATTCTTGTTTGACTTACTGTGGGAATAGAGGCATTATCAAACAAGCTTTTGACTTTTCTTGCCACTGAATCAGCAACAACAGAAAAGTTGACAGTCGTGTAATTAGCTTCCAACACCAACTCAAATCTTTCTTCAAAAACGTAAAATGTTCTTGTATGTGGGGACCTTCGATGAAGGTAAATCTTCTGGATCGCCAAGTATGGAACAATTAAAGCCTTCCTTGTGATATGCTTTCTTGTTCCTTTCGTTTCCACCATCGTGAATCTTCTTGAAGAAATACACACACAAAAAATTGATTAACAGAAGCGCACGAGCTCGCTGCAAACCAAATCACTAATAAAATGTGAACTGGACGAGACACATTCTTCATTGCACAGACAATGAATGAGGAATTCCCCTCAAAGAAAGCAAAGATAAAAACGGAAGACTTAAGTGAGTGGGAGGGGGTGAAAAAAAAACTAAAGTGATTATTTATAGGGATTGTGATTTACCCTAGTGAAAGTATTTTTTTGATGCCTCAACGTTTTAATAATTTCGTTTTGTTCGTTTTCATTCGTTGGAATTAGTCCCCCCCCCCCCCTCCTTCAACTTAGAATATCATAATTATAGCAAATGATTTCTTTAGTGCTTATGTATCATATATTAATAGACTACAATAAAATATAAATCTCAGAAGCAATGTTTTAGAAAAATGGAAAAATGAGTAAAAATGGTAACATTTTCGAAACTTTGACCTTGATGCGCAAGGGTCATACATTTTTTTATTTCAAAAATGTTTGCTTCTTTTTGTTTCTATTGACTTATAGCAACTTTTTCGCACTATTAGATTTTGATCTAAAAAACTTTATTTTTTTCGGCCCACTCTATTATACATGCACAGTATCATACATACACTTTAAGTAAATTAGGTCAATTAGTTGCTGGTGATGTAGCTTTTCTTAGCTGTATAATAACTTTAAAACATTCACCAGTGAAAGAACTTAAAACTTACTTAAAAATTAAGTAATATTATAAAGCACCAACCCTTTTGATGTGGGGATTCTGAAAAGCCAAATCCTGGTATGGAGGGACACACAACTTCAAACACAAAATCACGTTCCGGACTTGGTGTTGTGAGGAGTGGAATTAATTTGTAAAACTCAACAAAGGATCCTGGCCAACCATGGATGATTAGAAGGGGAAGCACTTTAATCTATAAGCAAAATTTTTTTTTTGTAATGACTATTCTTATATCACAATAAAAGTAGATATGAAAAACTGGGGTAGATCATGGATCCTAAATCAAATATTTAGGTCCAGAGAGAAAATTTAAGTTAATTGACAACTAACGCAACTACTTCGTTCGAAAGCAAGTTAGAGAACCTAATAATAATAATAAACTATTTTAGAAATTTCTATTGCTAATTTCATTAATCATTGAATACTTTAGGTTTAGGATAGAAATTAGTGATTGGCAAGGAAATTAATGAAACATTAGTGTAATTTAAAACTACACACAGATGACTTTGCTTAATATGATCACGGTTAAAGTTATCATTCACTTAATAATACTATAAGTAAATACACAAAAATCATTTAATGAAATTGATTCATCATTTAATTATTATTACTTTTCAAGTCATAAGTAGACCTGCTATCCTTTTGCAACAAGCATTTACTATTCAATTTCAAAGATAAATGTTGTAATTCAGTTGTTTGAATCACAAAACTCTTCTACAACTGTATAAAACATGCAATGAATTTGTCATTAAGACAAACCAACAATGTATTTTTGTCAGCCAATACAACTTTTTCAATACAGCCTTGCGATCAAGGAACAATTTGTGCCTTCAAGGCATACTACCAGTCTGAAATAGGTAATAGAAAATTTCGGAGACACAGAAGAAAATAATTTGGTAAAAGAAACTAATATTTCAGACATGAAGCTTTTTCTAAACAAGTTCCTGGAATCAAATATTGGCTGATACAATAACTTTTTTGTACAAAAGCGTTACTTTGAAAAGAGTTATAAACCTATAGTTATAAACCTATGGCCCCTGTGGATATGATGAAGAAAGAATATGGAATTGAGATGGTAATTGAGGATGACATTCAAGTAGCTGCCCTGCTGACAGAATCAAAAATATGCCAGCTGTTTGTGAGGAAGAACAATGATTGAAGATGATTCCGAGGGAGATGGATATGTCGCAAATTCTCCAACAAGCTTTGAGATGAAGCATGCACTTTAACTTTTGAAACATGGTCTGCAAGATCATTGAGACAACTTTTAAAAACAATACAAGCAAAAACATTTATCAATGAAGTCCTGTTAAATATCAACAATTGAAGAATATATTTAATTATTAACTTTTCAAACAAACTGTTGATAGCTTTGAGGTGTGGTTTTCTTTTTTTCCGCATTGATGATGAGGTAAAAATTTTATTGGCTACTTGCACGATTCAATTATTGTTATCAATCAGCTATTGTATCAAAAAGCTAAACGCTGGAAACAGAGTTCGCCAAAATGTGTGAAATCTGCGTTAACGTGAATTGAAAATCATTTTGCACCCCATAGAATTCACCTCATGCGATAATTCATGCATTGGCACATCATGGTTAAATTTAAAAAAATAATCTTCCATTTTAATAAATCCAAGATCATCCTAGCCGTTTTTCGTAACCTCCCTAGAGTGGCAGCTCGTGATCGAAAATACTAGTGTAGCAGAAAACATTGAGGTAATAAGTTATCCATTTATCAGATTTTTTTACACTTACCGTAGAAATTGGAACTTCATTTTAGAAATTGTAAAATATATAATTTTAGTTTTGAACTAGTAAATTTAGATGCAACACCGGCCGTACTGGCTTTAGTGCATGAGCCGCCACTGCCTCCCTGTCCTTTTTCTTTGAAAATAGCGTCCTTTTCTGAAAAAATTGCATAACTTTCGTTTATTTTCCAATGGAATGCAATATATGGATCACTCCCTCCGAAATTGCCAGTTAAACTTGTGCATTTATGTTCAAACGTGCCTTGCACAGACCAGTGACTGACTGAAGTCCTTGAATGGCAGCTGATACCACGTGCCTCTTTAGTAGGTGGATTGTAAGAGGCTGTCCCACAATTTCCAAATGTAATTTTGTACGTTATTTCATTAAGTGTATTTTGCCGGCTTTTTATCATGCCTTCTTGCGCAAAACAGAGAAAAAAGGTAACCTCATGCATGAATTCATGGAAAATGTAAATTAATACCATGTCGTACGCACGTCTAATCATCAATTATTTTTTTTTTGGCAATGGTAGGACTGATTCAGAAGTTCAGATCATTTCGCCTATGTCTATCTCGCATGCCTATCGGGATATCGTAAATACTCAAGTTTTACTTTTCCGTCATTTGCGCGATAGTTTTCGTAGTGTTGCCAGCATTTTCCCGATAGTTTCACGGGACACCATTGTAGTGTTACCAAACAGCATAGTGTTAATAGTTAGTTTAAAGTTTACAACCATCAAGTGTTTTTAGTAAGCATTTAAAAAGCATATTTCTGCTCTGATACGCAAAATTGTGATCGGGCATCACTGTTATTGTTGTAGTCATTGATTTTGTCAAAAAACTTATTTTGCTTTAGTTTTAAAACATTTTAGTTTAAGAAATACACTTTGGATTTTAAAAACACTTCTTAAAATTTGGAGAGGGGGTGAAAATATCCTTTGGAAATATTTAACTGGTGAACACTGGCTGGAAGTGATCTCATTTAGCGGCAGCTACTATATTTCATTAAAGTAGAAACAACGTTTTATGAAATTCTACTTTCTGTGAATGTGCTGTATTTCAGTAACTTTTTTTTTACTTTTAGAGTGTTCAGGGAATAACACAATTGAAGTTTCCGATTGCGCAATTAGTTGAAAAAATACCAATTGAATTTATGCTACTATTCTGTTTTACATTTAATGCATTAAATTATATCACATATCAATTTTGGTAAAAAAAGTGCTTCAAGTTCCTTTATTACAAAAAAAAAAAAAAAAAAAAAAAAACTTTTTGCCATTACAGTCAAAGTACTTGCAGCACAATTAAATGGTATTGTAAATTAGTTACTTCATTAGAGACAGAATATCTGACTAAGAATAAAATATATTCATTGGATTAGTTGAAGATTATGCACAGTTGAATAAAGCTACTGCATTACTTCTAACCAAAGTATCAGTACCAAGTAAAACAGGAATAATTGTAAGGAGATAGGAGTTGAGTTTTCTTAGAGTTAGAAGGACGAGAATCACAGATAAAACCTCCTTCTAGCATAATTCATAAAAAAACAAAGAACTGCACACAAATGAATTAAAATATATGATTTTCTGTCGTAGAAAATATACATTTTAAATTACAACTATTTAAAACTAGAAATATTATTGTTCTTTTTAAAAACTGCACAGGTCATAGATCTGTTTGGTTACCTTCAATGTGCAATGGAAGTTTCCTGAATGACTGCCTGGTGATGTCTTAATCTATAGATCCATAGTTACTGATAAGATTTTTAGTAATGTTATAAAAAATAATTTAATAAAAAATATAACTCACATCACTTCCTTCCGGTAAAGTGGGTTTCACATGCAAAAAGTGCACATCAATACCTTCAATGCACGTCTTGAAGTGTGGAAACTTATTCAGAATCTCCTCCTGCTTTCTCCAGTCGTACTTGGTCTTCCAGTAGTCAATTACTTGACATAATGCTTTAGGATTAAAGCCATATAAGAATTTGGAGCCCTCAACTGGATCTTCAAATCGAGTTCTGTCCAAACGGGCTTTTAGGTCCATTAAAACTTCATCTGAAACCTCAACTTTGAATGGTCTAACAGTGGTATCTTTAAGAGATGAGCCATCTAAAAAAATAAGTTTATTTTGTGGTTTATGGAAATTTCTAATGAGCAAACACACTTATCTTTTACTACAATTGGTAACAAAGGTGGTTAGTGTGTCATTTTACTAAAATGTGCATAATTTAGGCACATTTTTTTATAGCACATTGTAGATACTTTGGGTGGAGATGGAACAATTCAAATCATTCACAATTTGTTGCTGTAAAAAAAAATTCAGACATCAATTTCTTGTGCCTATCCTGGTAGTTACATGCATAAAAAACTAAAATGAATTTTAAAATGAAAATCTGTAATAATAAAACAAGCTGTCTGTGTGTCGAAATGAGGATCTATAGAAAGCTACTTAAAATAGGTGTAGGGCACTGAAATTTTCAACATAGATAGCTTTAGCCTTCTAATTGGAGTTTTGAAAAGCAGAATGATAAAATTTGAATAAGTTATTTTTTTATTAATTTTTTTAATTAGTTAAAAAAATAATTTACAAAACAATATCTAATAGGGCTACAGCTTCGAAATATTGAACATAAGTACTAGTTTTGAACTTTAAAACAACAGAATTCTGATTAGTTTTTTTTAATTAACAAATATTTCCCAAAACAGTTCCTAATAGGGCTACAGTTTTGAAATTTTCAACGTAAGTAGTTTTGGGCTTCTAATTGGACTTCTGACAAAAAAATTTAATTTGTTTTTTAATTAATATTTTCACTTCATATTTTTTAGTTAATGTTTCAATTTATCGAGTTGTATTTGTTACAATGAAACTTTTAGCAAGCAAAGTGAGCTTGGTTTTGTGTATGGCAAGGAAGTTATATTTGCCAAAATCAACTATTCATCTTGCTCACGGTTGACAGAATAATACCGAAGTACTGAATAATCTTATTCAGTCCAAAACTAAAGAAGTCAATAGAGAAAGAATATAACCCCATTGTAAGTGTGAAAGGTACTTACGTAATAAACCGTCAACCTTTTTGTTGCAACGAAAATCTCGGAAATCGTTAATTTCTTTCCTGTTGCCAAAATGACATTTTATAACTTATTGAGTGTATGGTCATGATATCATTCTCAATCAATTCTACATTCTTGAATTGATTTTAATTAAAGAATAAGAAGAAAGCGAACAACTAAATTATGTTTTGTTATTTGTATTTGTAATTTTAGTAAATTGAAATAGAATTTCAAGTTATTTTATAGACCATGTTGATTTGTTAAAAGATTGACGATAATATTTCGGGTTACTACATTTGATCGATTATATTTGGCGAACTTTTAATATTAAATCATTGATGAAATTTTTGGTGGTGGTTGTTTACGAGAACTATAGGATTAGCTATCTATGTTGCAACTTAGAATGTTTTAAGGCTCTTTGTAGAGGGCGCTAGTTGCACCCCACCCTGCTTGTCAAAGAAAGTGTCATTCGCTTACTTGATGTTAGTATAACTGTATGTGCTGTGTGGTGTCCAGTCTTTTAGTAAATAAAGTAGTTTAATCTAAAGATGGAGTGCTTGTGAATGAAACATGATCAAATTAAGTATTCACATAGAAACAACCTATTTTAGTCTTTGAATTTAAATTATTATTTTAAGACCATAGTCCATAAAATATTTACACATTCAATGTGAATGATGATTACGATATAAAATTATTTTCAATAGTTTATTCAGATTTGCAAAAAATTTAACAATTGGCGAGATTTTTTTTACACCAAAAAGGTCAACAGTTTAATATGCAAGTGCCATGTGAAAATAATGTTATTAAGCTTAAAATTAAATATATCTTAGGAGGCAAATTTAAGCATACATAAAAAGAGAATCTAAGAAATTGATACCTTTGAGTAAATGAGGGTTGGGACCTTTTCCAAACCATTCTTCTTTGTAGCCAATATTGTCTCGATGTTGTTTTGCAAAGAAAAAGCGATAAAGGAACCTCAATAGCAAGATCAGCACTATAGCCCCAATGACGGTGCAAAAACAAACCATTTTGCTCCTTAAAATGAAATAGGCAAATAATAATTTATCACAGCTTTAAAAAACATAACTTAATTTTATAAACAGTTTACTCATACTCGCGGAAGTATTGATTTAAAAATAAATGATTTTTAAGGTGACTTGATATAGCGAAATGTTTACCTATATTTATCTTCATGTTTAATATGTTTTACATTCCCCAAGAAATAAAATTTTACTATGTATTTGACTTATAAGTTATAATATACAAAAACTATGTGAAGCTTTATACAATACATATTAAATTAATGACAATGTTTCTTTCCTAATTTCAAATAAATGAGGGGTAGAATATTGCACAACTTTCAATTACACTATAATACTTGCCACTGCATTTAAACTTGACATGGATCAGGGTAATTTACAGTAATTGTCTTCATATTTTGATTAATTAAAGAAATGGTCAGTTAGGCAATAATTAGTGCATTTAAAGAATAATAAAAAAACATAGCTAAAATGGCAAAGATGGCAATAGGCTTTTCAATAATTATCCTTTCTTGTAAGTTAAACAGAGGAGAAATAATCGTTAATGGGCAATGCTTAATGAAGGTTAACTCTATGATAAAGACATTTGTTTTTCAACTTTTTATGCCTTTAATCAAATTCCTACAGAAATTTCAGAAGTGGGATATTTAAAGCATTTTAAAAGGCCTTACCACAGCGATTTTGATCAAAATCGTTCGAGCTGTTTTTTGGCATTTGCTGAAAAATATAATTTTTCAAGGGGAGCACAACAAACAACACACACAAGCACAATTTTAATGAAAACCTTAATGGCAGGTCCCATCGTAAAAATTAACATAAGTTGAACATCTTAGGTCAATCCCCAGTCATGCTGACCACAGATAAGACACACAATTTTTCTGGACAACTTTATGGAACTTAGCATGTTCCAAAACGGGTAGATATAAAAAAAAAATTTAAAAAAAAAAAAAAAAATCGCCGAAAGCAATACTTTTATTATCCATATTACATATAGGATATTGAAAATAAAAATAAAAGGAGTGTTGCGGTCAAATTCGGAAAACTAGAGGCGAGTATTTGCTTCAACTCCCCATTAAATAACTTTTTTACAACTTCTACAATATTCATAATAGAAGAAAAGATATACTCAGCTTTTATCGCAAAGAATTTATTGAAAATGTTTAACGCTGCAGTTAGATTTTACTTCAACAGACATAATAAAAATAACTTACTTTATCTAATTAGCTTTTGTAGCTAACAGCATAACTTATTCAGGGCGTTAAAGGAAGCACTTTGGTTGTTGGCAAAGAAATGAAAAGGAAGAATTTTGAAGTAAAGATTACTCTTAAATTTCAGATAAAGTTTTAAAGGAGGCAAAAACAAAACAAAATTCTTTCCTGATTAAGCCGACAGCGACGAGCAACACCGATTATAAAAAAAGGCATTGCCAAAAGGTAATTTTAAACATATGCAGATTAAATATGATGACGTTGTAGTCAACAGCTATGTCTATAAAAATTGAATTTCAGTTCCTCATTAACTGAATAAAGGTCCGGGTTTAAAGATGTTTAAATAATTGCTTGCTTCAGCTTGGTCATCTACTGGAGCTTGAAAGCATGAAAAGATGGATTCAGGAAGAGAAGGCTTAGAAAATATGGACTCCCACTCCCAGCACCAGCGGAAAAAGAAAGTGATGAAGGGGATGGGGGGGGGGGGGACAAATCATTTGAAAAGTACAATATTTCAAGCTTACAGGATATGAAAAATTTCCTACGCCTTCTTTTTTTCATAAGGAAGAAGGAGGAAAAAAGAAAGAAAGCAGGAAAATTTTAAAAACGTGGAGAGTGAAGGAATCTGATATAATTGTAAAACACATGGAAAACGATATTTTCCCATATTTTCGAAGAAACTTTTCCTGGCACAGAAAACAAAATCACATGTATGAGGATCTCAAAGAGTTTGTAAAAGATCTATATATTTCGTGACAGCAACCCCAAAACTTTATATAAAGCATTGTCATCTGCTTATAGTTTAATCTCGATTGGATGACGGCAAGTATATATGCTTTAATACTCTCCGCATGTTTTCCCGCCACACCACGCACTCATACAGAATCGAACTTAATACAAAGGAATATAGAAACAAAAATCAACTCATTAAAACAAAGTTTTTATTGTAAATCCTTTATTATTCATAGTTTATATGCAATTGCAATTTATTTAAGCGATTTTGAGTTCAGATAGACTTTTCACAGTGTGTTTGATCACTTTTAGAAGAATATATTCCGGGTTATGGACTAAAACTCTCTTTTATACCCAAAACGTGATAGAATGCATTCTCATCGACAATGAGTCTATCTGTCAGGCTTCAGCTCGATTGTATCACGAAAAGTAGGCTAATTAGCCATTCCGATTTGTCAGTCACAAACACGTCATATTACAATATAAATGAAAACTTTATATTTAATTAAATATTTAATAAAGTTTATTTTACAGGCTTCAATACTTTATATTGAATTTATTTTTAATATTTTTGGCAATACTTCTAACGAATTGTATAATACTAACTGTGTGGTCCCGCGTTGCGGAGACCAGTCACTGATATGTATAGGTCTCAGACTTTGACGCTTCGCGAACAGAGGATCGCTTAATTTGCTGAGGATAGCTGCATAGGATCGCTTAGTTGTTTATCGTTGCATAAGCATAAGCTCGCTTCACTCGCTATAAGATTAATTGCTACGCCTAAACTCTTTATATTAAAACTCTCTCCCTTGTTGATAAATAAATAAATAAATAAATAAATAAAATAAAAAATTATCCGTTAATACAAAAACACAGCCCCCACCACCCTTCTGAGAATATTTTAACATTGTGTTTGTCAAAAGTTCAACGAAAAGACCAAAAACTACTTAGGTTGAAAATTTCAGAGCTGTACGCCAATTAAAAGTTGCATTGTAAAATAAATTAAAGAAATCTAAAAAATAATTAAAATTTAAACATTATGTTTCTTAAAAGTACAATTGGAAGGCAAAAACTACTCATGTGGAAAATTTTAAACTGTAGCCTTATTAAAAGACGTTTTGTGTGTGTGGGGGGGGGGGGGGGGGAAAGGGGGAATGTAAATCTCCAAAAAAAAAAAAAACCTAGTAAAATTTTAACATTCTGTTCTTCAAAAGTCTAATTAGGGGGCCAAAACTATTTTTGTTGAATTGTTGAAAATTTCAGAGCTTTAAGCCTGCTTTCTATAGAGGGACAGACATCAAACACACATGCAGACTCTTTGTACTATTATATTATTATTATTATAGATATAGGGAGAGAAGGAATGAGAAGAAGAGAAACTAAAGATAAAAATAATTATTATAATTTAGTCTATGAGTTTCCATAGGCTATATTTAGTAAATTTACAATACAATTACTATAATTATTATAAAACCCATCATACGAAAACTGTTTCCCTTTTCGTATCGCATGTTAATTTACTGTATTAAAATGTAGTTGACATCAGTCCATACGCATTTTCCCTGTAATGGAGGGAATTAACTCTCTAAAATAAATTAGTCCTGTGTGAAACCTTCAAAAAAACAATAATTTTTTCAAGAAAAAATTAAGGTATTAAAGATTGTTTCTCTTTAAGACATGGAAATAATATTTGTACATGCGTAGAGACAACTATTGAACATGTAGTACGGTAAGCAAAAAAAAAAAAAAAAAAAAAAAAAAGAAACAAACAAATCATAAAGATGAAAAGATGACTATATCTTGTATTCTAATTGATGAAATAACAAAAGTCAAGTGCCGTTGAAAATCGTGGAAGGTCTTTATTAATTGTATATATATATTTTTTACCATGAGGGGTCATCTACATATTTAAATTGAACCAAACTTTGAAAAGTTCAATGGCAACCCTATAACATTATTCCACATTTAGATTTAGAATAGAACAAAACGGCGAAATACCAAATTTCATAATTTTCCAATGATTGGTTAGTAATTTAAACGAGGTCAAAGAATTGTCAAATTAATGTTAAGAGAAAAAGTTACTTTTTTGGCCGTAAATTCTTAAATAACTAATATATTTTAGTAATTTTTGTTTCAAATGATAGTTTGTTAATGCCAAACATAAATAGTAATCAACTTTTGCGCCAAACAGTGTTTTAATAATTAATTAATAAAACAAATTAAAAAAAATTTTAAAGCAGAAACATGTATTTTTTTTTTTTAACTTTCATTAGATTTATCATGGTCGTAAACACCTCAAGAATATTTTTTCATTCCATTCTGACTTTTTGTTCTCAATATTTTAGCAAAATTATAAAAAAGCTCACTTTAAGAGATCGTGTAATAGATTACATCTTGAAGCAATAAATTTTCGTTTCTTCCCCGTTGTAAAGAGATTTGGCCAGAAAATCGGCCAAAACATTTTCGCTGATAAGTTACTTGTTTATCAAAGTAATGAACTGAAATTCGGTATTTAGGATAAATGAAGTAATCTAAATCGAATGAAATCATAAAAAATAGGGGTTCGTATTGAAATTTTTAAAGATAGGGTTGAACTTACTTAGTAAACAGCCCCTTAAGAAAAAAAATTTCACCACACATAGAAAATCGTAAACAAAACATTTTGGAGCAAATAGCAAGATTCTACGATAATTAGAACCGAAGATGTAGCCATTGTTCGGATTTTTTTTGAGTACTGTACATTAGGGTGGATCGTTCTTCAATGCATAAAAAAAAAATATTATTAACCAGAACCTACTTATGGGGAAAAGATGTTCTATGATATAGAGATTAAGGGAAAAATAATTAAAAAAAAATTAATTTTAAAATTTTACACTGCCACAAAGGGGTTGAATTTTCGAAAAAAATGCAAAAAGTCCCAATTTTGGTTAGATGATTTTACACTAAAAATAATTATTTTTTACAATATAAATCCTAAAAATGTGATGATTACTGATTAATTAGTAGTAGAATATACATTTCAACCTTTTTGACTCAACTCCCTTCCCCCCACATCACCGTTGAAATCAGCCCTACAACCCTGTCGTGCAGTTGTCAGCTGCTTACGGAATTGGACGCCTAATCGGTGAGCGCTGTACTTGTAAAGTAAATTAAATTACAATTTTATTGTGTGACATTTGTTTGTTTGTGTACTTGGAACAATACTGTACTGTGGCGTTGTTAAGAAAAGACATGGTTTGTCCTATTTTTGGGTCAGGCTGTAACAGTGGCGGATCTAGGATTCTCCTGAGGGGGAGGGGGGGGGGGGGCGCAACACCTGTACCTTAGCCAGGATGAAATCGAATATTTAAAAAAAATCAAAAAAAATCTATGCAGTGTTTTAGAAATATACTTCAAGATAATCCGTATCCATTGATTGATCCCCCCCCCCCTTTTTCGTCACATTTCTGGTTTACTATCTTAGCGTATGGTGAAATGCCCAGGTTATACGAAAATTGCTTTTCAGTTTAAGAAAAAAACAAAAAAACTGCCCCCTCCCACTCCTCAAAAAACATCCTTCTATGCTAGATATTTTTATGAACTCCTTTGTTTCTTTATACTCATGACAAATAAAACGTTTTTGCAAAGTTTCACGAACGGACCAATTTTTATTTTTTAATGTCGTATTTTACCTTTCCTTGGATTTTACATGTGTTTTCGTTTATAAAAAAGAACTGTAACTTTTTAACTAACTAAGATTAGTTATATCGTTTTGCTTTTTTCATTCGATTCAGCATAAAAAAAAAGTACTCTAAAAACATGTGTCACATGCCTAGATTGCTCCAAAATTAATTTTTCAGCCACTGACCCCCCCCCCCCCCTTCCCAACCAAAAAAAAAAAAAAAAAAAACCTTCTTTGCTAGATATTTTTATGGACTCATTTGAATATTCATTTTCATGACAAATATAGAACATTTTTGCCAAGTTTGATCAACGAACCAATTTTTTGTTTTTCTTATGGTCTTAGGTACTATTTTACCAGCACTAATATATATATTTGGTGCGATTTTATGCATCCATATTTTTTTTTTTTACTTTCAATTACCCGTATGGTATAAAAGTATTGAATTCGGTAAAAAAAAATCGATTTTTATTGCATTTCTACACGTTTTGGAACGTGATGAGTTCAAATTTTTTTTTTCTGCCTGTTAGTTATCGGCCTAACTCCCAAAACGGATTGACTTGCGGTGTTCAATTTTTATGCACAGGTTATTGATGGCCTTGGGACCTAGCATTATGGTTTTCGTCAAAATTGCACATGTGCATTAAGTAGCTGATATTGAAAAAATTACGTTTTTCTGCGATTACCAAAAAATGGTTTTAACGATTTTGATTAAAATCGCCATAAAAATTCTTTTAAAGGTGTTCTAATCATTCACACCTCCGTAGAAATGAGATAATGCGAACGCCCATCAACGACTGTTTTTGCTCGGTTGCATTTAAAAGAAAGGATAATGCAGTGTTAATTGAAAAATATATCACAATTTTCACCGTTTTTAGAATAATCGCCAAACTGGACATTTTTTTTAAATAATGAAAACAAAATAGGTAAATTATATCAATCCGTGACAAATAAAAAAAAACATCGCATACTGAAATATTTTGTTCCAATTCTTCAATTATAACTGGAAGAGAGAGATTGTAGGAGAATCATTGTATTTAAAAAAATTTAAGAACTTCATTTTGAGTTGCAATATCATTTTACTTCTTTCTCGAAACTTTTGAACAAGAATCAGAAGTTTCGTAAAAAATATGTTTTGGAAGAATAGGATTAGAATAATCTTAGCCTTCTCTAAAAGTATGTATATATATTATGCCGTAAGCGTTATAATTACTTATAAAGTGCAATATTTCATGCATTACTTCTGCTTGGTTGGTTGGTTGGTTGGTTGGTTGTATTCAGATTATCTGGAGCCGTCAGCAACACGAGGGCTATAATGCGCCGAAACATTCGTCATTAGACAAGCCAACATACAATTACAAACACCCATGCCTAATACGGGACTCGGAACCCGCAACCTCACAGTCTAGAAGCCAGTACGCTAACCACTATACCGTTCGGTCGGCGCATTACTTCTGCAAAAAAACAACAACAACAACAACAAAAAAAAAAAAAAAAACAGAATTTGAAAGCATGTCCAGGTGAATATTTGTACAAAACTTTTCAAACATTTATTTTGTCAATTCATTCGTTTAATTTCGTACAGGGTTTGAAAGCGATATTTTTTAAAATAATTAATTCAGCTACTGGTAGTGCTACTTTACACAGATAATACTTCTTACAAAATTATTTATAAGTCTAATTTTATGTAAAAAAACAAACAATTGGCATACATTTCCAGTGTGGTTCAAGAGAGGATTGTTAATCGAAATTCAAATATGACGCTTATTTACAAGCCGAAGCAGAAATTAGAGCTGAACGAGTTCTTGTGCAGTTAATAAATAACCTTCCTCTTCCTTTCTTTCAGAAGTTTTAAGTTTAGCCTATTACCATGTCCAGTTGAATGGGGTTGGCCATTTCCGGGGATAACCCAAATAGTCAACCTCTCATTATTTTTTTCCCCCTTGGTTGGCTTTGGACATTACGCATGTGAGTCAAAATCTCTTCCTCCCACTCGACAGAAAAGGGATCGGGTATCAGGGGTCCAAGATATCTTCAAGGTCAAGAGGGTGGAGGTTTGAATACTTGTACAGTCTTCCAACATCCGTTTGAATGGGAAGAGAGATGGCTATAAATAGAAACTTGGTACAAAAATAAACTTTTTTGTTGTTGCTTTTTTCGGAAATTAGATGAAGGTTAAAATATAATTGTTGCTTGAACTTATTGAAAAAAACTTGGAAAAAAAATATATATATGTATATATTTGTATTATTATTATTTATTTCTGTAAATTGTAAAAAAAGACTCCATCTGAGGAGGGGGCGCGCGCCCCCCGCGCCCCCTGGCTGGACCCGCCATTGGGCTGTAATATGCCCACGATTATGCTTCTTACGTACGAAAAACGTAAGGGGCGTATATTGGCATTCAAAAAGAGAAGCAAAGAACAGTGTATTTAAATACACTTTTCTCCGCGTTGCAATAAGTTCCAAGTAAGTTAGAAGAGACCTGGAAACGAGCTTTAATACCAATAAATGACCACTACAACATTTTGAGAAAAATAAGTTCATACCAACGACAAATATAGCACTATATCAAAGCTAGAAAATAAAATGAAAGCTATCGCAAGGAAAGCACATCGTAAGTTTGGTCATGCGTAGTCAATGACATAGATGTGACGATAACAGTGAGTCTGTCAACACAGGTATAGGAGAAGGTATACGAAATATGGAACTGATTCTGAAGCATCCACTACAATGGTTTGTGTGCCAGTTACAAGACAACGAGTGACCGTATGCGAGATACTACCTGTAGTTTCATTCACATAAACCCAACCTATGCGAACTGACTAACAAGAAAGACTTAAGTACTGGTCAACTGTGCTTAATGGAAATTTGTGAAGCCATCACTGCTAACAATGCAGCGAAGGGTTGTTGAAGAGAAACTCTGGAAAGATTTGCCACTAAAGGTGGTTTACAACTTTCAACAGAATTCTCATGTTCTATTTGGCTTAAAAGAAGTTCAACCAAAGCTTTAGTTCATCGTAAAAGTCTAGGCACCTATGTGATTCAAGATCAAAACCAAACAATCGGTAGTCTATGGTCCATAGCATTTGCATCAATTAATCTTTCTATCGCGTTATATTTTTCAATTGATTTGAAGAAAATCTTTGATCCAGTAATTTTTGAAAAGGGGGTTTGGGACTTCCTGAAAATATCCTGATATTAATGCTAGCTGACGACAGAAATAACATAAGGGAATCGGTCTTCCAAAGAATTTTGAATTTGCGCCAAGTCAAACGGTCTGCTGCAACCCAAACCCTTTTAGCGAATAATAGCCGTATCTTAAATATACCAACTTTTGACCCTTATGTGACAGATTATGTGGACTTGATTAAGTGGGAGAATGTGACAGAACGATTTAGTGATTATATGATTTTAGGAGCAATAGTAAACTCAGCAATAATTTCTACGGCAATACTACCTACTATCAAGGGGTCATCCCTGTCATACTCAAGCTACAGAACGAATAGTCACAGAAGCATTTTCTGCTGTACGCGGGTCGTACAGAAGAGACGGTTTAATAAGAAATAGCCTGGAATCACGAAACCTCAAGCCAGTTTTCAACATCAACGTGATTACCGATCACTGTAATTCCGAAGATTTTTTAGATTTTTTCTTGATTTAATTCTTAAGAAGCTGTTATATGTACCTAAAGATTTTTTTTTTCTTCCAATAACCATTTAGTATATGTCCTCTCATTCCAATAAACATTTAAAAGTACTAAAGGCCTGTTTCACTTAAACAAAAACCACTTTGACTTTTTATCATTAAAAAGCTTAAATACTAAAACTTCATCCCCCTTGCGAAGAGCTAAAAATAATTTTTTTTAAATTTTATTTTTCCCTTAATCAATGTACCTTAGAATATCTGTTCCATATAGGCAGGTTTTGAAATTCTTCAGAAAAAAAAATTCAATTGTCTATGACTTTTTGCTATAAAAAAGCTCAAATACCTAAACTTCATCCTCCTTGTGGCAGTATTGAACTTAAAATTTAATTTTTTTTATTATTTTTCCATGTATCTATATACCACAGAACATCTTTTCCCCATAGGTAGGATTTGAAATTCTGAAATAATTTTTTTTCGATCCACCCTACTGTACATGTAGAAAATTTACTCAATAATGACAGACAAAATTTGTCTGATTAAAAATATTACCTTTTCTTTTTACAAAGCTATTTCTACCTGTCGAAGAAAAGAGCGACGTCGGTTGCATTTGCATAGAGCTCTAAAAAGGGTAAGTGGTTTGTATTAAATACGATTTTCAGTATTTTGATCGCTTGTTCTGCAGTTACGTATTGTTGAAGATTAAGGAATGTTTTTATGATTTTCTACTATTTTTGGAGGGGAAAGACATGAAATTTATTTTAGTAGCACCATCTTTTCCGTTTTCTATAAATATTACCTTTACATTAAAATATATTTAAACATTATATTCAGTGGTAGAAGTGGTGAAGAAAAAGGGGGGGGGGGGGGACTCCCAAAATTTGGTGGCAACTGCATCCCCCCCCCCATCTCTTCCCCTTTTCCCATCATCAACAATAAATTTTATAATTTCGTAACTTATAATAAAAATATGAACTAGTAAAGAAATATTTTATACTTCTAATATTAGTATTAAACGAGGGTTCAAAATTTATTATTATGTTAATGAGTATTCGGCGACTTAGTTTCTTTTACTTGGAAGTAAGAGATGAAGTTAAGCAATAATCCAATGTTAAATACATTACTGTTCATTTAGATTTAAATAATGCTTATAAATGCGCGTACTTTCAGAAAATTAAATTAATAGAATATTCTAAAGAAGTTTTTTAAAAAAATAGCTCATCTTTATATGAAACATTAATAACTTAAAAGAAAGTTCCTCCAAAGTTAAAAGTTGATCAAGTGTAACTGTATTTGTTAGTAAAAATAATTATATCTTTATAGAAAGTAGTACAATACATTTTTATTAATAATATGATATATACACCATAAATAGTTTTGAAGTTTTCAAATAACTTTTTCTCTGTTCCACTACATTTAAAGGTTGATGTTATTTTTTATTAGTAGTTATTAAGGGGAATGAGGGCTTTTAAAAGTGGGGAGGGGAATGGATTTCACTAGTTATAGAAGTGGGGGGGGGGGGGGGCGCATGGGTATTTCCTTAAAAAAGACGACAATGGCCAATCCCGATGTAAAACTGCGTTAAGCGGCCGTTCTTACTGATGTCCAATCTCGATCAATGCTGGATAAGATATACTGGAAGTTTTGAAATGTTTTTCCACAGTTTTAAAATTGAATTATTTATTTATAAGTAAGGAAGGGGGGGGGGGGGAAGGTTTTGTGATATTTTTTAGATGTTTATTTTTAAATCAATAATAATAATTTGGAACGATGCTTGAGTTTCAGCCGGAATCGGTCAATCTTCCAGGACTCCAGTTTCTGACAATGACCAATACTGCTGTGCTACCTGTGTAAAATTATTTATTACGCACTTTCTCATATATATAGTCATGATTTTTACTATTAATTTAATTGTTTGTGTACTTAACACTAAAGATAACAAAGTTTAATTTAATTACAAAGAATTGAATCTTTAATATCATGTGCTCGGTCTGTTCGCATGGAAATTGCCCTTGAAGCTAATGACCATGAGTATATACAATTTAATAAGCAAATGTAAGACTTTTAAAGAGGATGACGTCTTGAGACTATCAGCACATAACCTCGATTTAAATCTCATGTACCATTACTTGGAAAACGAATTTGAGTCAGTAAATGCACTGCTAAGATTTCTTACGTGCCAGGATTATCTGTGGCATGTGTTTGTTCACAATGAATGATTTTAACCTATCTTTGTGTCAGTTCTCCGTCAGTGGGCATTAAATATTGCATCGCGAAGAATATGACAGCGCAAGTAGTATTAGTTTCCTATTATTTAGTTGTATTTCAAAACCATATATTTCTTTGAGTATTTTTATTTTGCCAATTGAAGTGAATGTTTGAAAGTAAGTAATTTCTGATCACTATTTCCTCTATAAAAAATAATCAAACTATTGTTTATTTTTATGTGCTGTCAAATGAGTATCGGAAACGTAATAGTAATAGGGTACTTAAAAAAATATTTTCTCTCCAGATACTTTCAACAGGAGTATACATCCATCTATTGTATGTAAATAATAGTATCGGCAATTTTGTCACGATTTCTTTAAAATGAATCATAAACTTACCAGTGTTAGCTTCTCACGTCAACATATTTTTTTTTCAGATTCAAGGTTGTGCTTGTGGAATATAAAGAGAAGAATTATAGGTTTCAATTTTCGATGCAACTAGTTTTAACATGAATCTTCAAGTGCCATATAAAACGTAATTTTGGTAAGTAAGTTTTGAAAGATAATTACAAAAATATAATTTTTCAGGGAAATATGAGTTCTTTGACGAATAGCTTGCACGGAATGGTTTAATATTTGTAAGTATTGTTTTTCAATTCAAAAATACAGTTTGTCATCTTTCAATGGTAAAAGGAAAAACAAAAAAAAAAAAAAAAAAACTCTGCAAATTAAAAGATAATTTTTAATTTACCATAGTGTGATAATAGTTTTTTCAATTAATGTTGTTACAACACATTAAACTTAATAGTTGTATATAACTTTCTATAAACTTTATATATAAGCTTTATATGCGCGACCTGAAATCTTTTGTAATTGTAACTTTTCACTGCAAAAATATTTATAAATTATCATGACATATTAATGATAAGATTTTTTACCCAAGACTGAATTTATATATTTGGTCAATACTCAAATTTCATTACAAGTGGTGATCACAAAGAACCTAATTTAAAATATATTTTTAAAACTTTCTAAATTAATTGTAATTTGTGTGTTCAATGAATTAAAACGTAAACTTTCAGAATTCTTATTAATTTTTATTGATTTTATGTAATTGATTCCAATCCCAAAAACAGAAATTATCATGTTCTTTGAATGGAATGAGAGGTCAGAAAAGTTGAAATGAACTTTTTCAAATTTGATTTTAATTTATTTTGTGAGCAATTTAAGGTTATTCATATTAAATATAATTTCCCTCATTGTTTCCACTACTTGCCCTTCTGAAATATAATTTATTAATTCTGAAATATAAATAATTTACTATTTCTGAATTATACATCGAGTAATGCGAATCTTTAGTTTTTGAATTCTCAATCAATAATATTTTATTTTTGTTCTTGATGACTCATGTTTAAAAAACTTTTCAAATGTGTAGAAACAATTTGGAACAAACAAAGAGCTTCAAGTGCGGGAATGTATATTGATTCTTTCATACAGAATTTAACTGTGTTTAATAGTTTAGATAATCGATATAATAATAACGATTATGGTTGGTTGCTTGTATTCAGATTATCTGGCACCGTCAGCAACACGAAGTCTATAATGCGCCGAAACATTCGTCATTAGACAAACCAACATACATTTACAAACACCCATGCCTAACATGGGACTCGAACCCGTAACCTCGCGGTCTGGAAGCTAGCACGCTAACCACTAGACCGTTTGGTTGGCAATAACGATTATGTTTTTTCTTATGAAACTTTCTGATTTGGTATACTCTTCTTTCTGAATTCCATGAGAAATCGATACAAAGTAATCTTCATAGTTACCGGGCATCCTGCATCAGTGGAAGCAGGGCCGTATTTTTAAATAGGCTAAGTAGGCTGCAGTCTAGAGCAGCAAAGTTCAAGGGGCAGACAATTTATTCAAAAGTTCAAATGAAGTGTTTCAGACGTTAATAAAATTTTTAGTACGAATTTAAATATACAAGTTACTTAAAAATATGTTTCAGAACGCAGTTTTTCCTGCCTTAGAAGAGTTAAGAACTATCTGCGAACAAGTATTTCTGAAATACGGTTAAACTCACTTTCATTGCTTTGTATTAGTCAAATACCACAAAAACACTTTCATATGCGGACATTATTAACGAGTCTGCCATTCAGAAATCTTGTAAGAAAGCTATGCAAATTTGAACATGAAGATTACTTGGGATGAGTTATTTTAGAGAAGTTTGTATATATTTTAACAAATAAACCAGTAATTAACTACATTTTGTGTAATTTCATTTCACCGTGTAGGACAACTTAATTCAAATTGAACACAGTTCTTCAATAACGCAAAAGAAAGTCATTAGCATTAAAATATAAAAATATGTTTAAAATAGCGATCACTGGTATCCAAAAAACAAATTAATTAATTAAGTTCGAAACCCATTTCATTTTGTAACAAATTTTAAAACAAGTAAAAAAAAAAGTACATAACTAGTTTGATTTCATAATTTATTATATAAACCATTAAAATTGTTGTTTTCTCTAAACTAAATGAATTTTATGTTTAAAAAAAGAGGAAAACACCAAAGTACTCTATCTTTTGTTGCATAAAACAAATGTATTAAACAAATATGTTCTATAGAGGAGGAAGCAACTGAACTTAAGCCTATGGGCGACATACTCTTAAATTTGGCCCTGAGTGGATGTACTTTATTTTTCCATTTCAGTTTCACAATGGAAAGTGCTAATGAAATCTCAGCAAATGGCACGAAACATTTTAGCACTTTGGACATTATCGCCGACCCGCATACGGTAGTAGATCTGAAGGTGTACAAGAGGAGAATATGGATGCTCTTTCTATTCAGTTCAGTCTCTATGATGAGTGCTATGATGTTCACACATTACACGTCCATGGCCAATGTCTCCAGCTGCTTCTACGGTGTGAACAATGAGGCGATTGATTGGACTGCCAATATCTTCATGGTGGTCTACATTGTTTTAGTATTCCCAGTAGCGTCACTCATCAACTACATGGATCTGCGTTGGACTATTCTATGTGCTTCATTGTGCAATACTGCAGGTGAGATGTATCTTAAACTGATTATCAATTCGATTCTGCTTGATTATTTGGTCACCTAATGAATGTAAGTCATTGAACCTAACGACTTTAGTTAACAACTTGAGTTTTTCTTCTATTTCTGGTTAAACTGTCAACAGGATCGTAAAAGTATTAGAAGAAAAAAAAGCATTTGAAGGGGAAATTAGTATGCTTATTTATCTATATTTCTGAGTTAAACTATTGGGCGTAAAAATTTACAAGATTTTATAAATTAGAAATGTTTTAATTTTCAGTTTATTTAAAAAAATATTACTTTGAATACTTATTCTGCATGTTTCACTTTTACAATATCATTATAAAAATACGAAGAGGAAAAAAATAATAACTAAAACATTTGTAATACAAGGTGCGGCTATTAATTTCCAGGACTGACGTAACTGTAGGAGAACGAAAAGCCGGAAGATGGCACTAATAATTGCATATTGAAGAGCGTTTTCTTGCGCATGTGCAATGCAATCGGCGCCATTCTGAAGTAAGTGGTTCTCGTGGACAGACGCATTAAAACGTAGCTCTTAAATTCCTGTTGTCGAAGCGAAAATGGAGCAAAGAATTACCATTAAATTTTGCTTCAAATTGGGCAAGACAGCTGCGGAAACCTACGAAATGTTAAAACAAGTTTACGGCGAGGAAGCATTATCCCGCTCAAGAACTTTTGAATGATTTAAACGCTTACGGGACGGGCCCAAAAGCATCGAAGATGACCCACACACAGGTCGGCCGCAGTCCGTACGCACGCCGGAAGCAATTGAAAAAGTTCGCGATATGGTGAAATGTGATCGTCGATTGACTATTCGAGTACTCGCCAATGAATTGAACATGCATGGACAAAGAGACGGTTCGGCGAATTTTGACGCAAGACCTAGGCAAACGCATGATTTGTTCCTTACCATTTAAGGGAGGAACAAAAGCAATTGAAACTGGACTCATGTGGAGAACTTATCGACAACGCTGATACTGACCCTGCGTACCTGGATAGGATACCCAATTTGAAGCAAAATTTAATGTTAATTCTTTGCTCCATTTTCACTTAGACAACAGGAATTTAAGAGCTACGTTTTAATGCCCCTTTCCACGAGAACCACTTACTGCAGAATGGCGCCGATTGCACTGCACATGCGCAAGAAAACACTCTTCAATATGCAATCATTAGCGCCATCTTCCGGCTTTTAGTTCTCCTACAGTTAGGTCAGTCCTGGATTAGGTCAGTCAGGTCAGTCCCAGTTTTATTACCCTGCGTCATTGTAAGAAAAGAAATATGTCTGATTCTGTCAAAATAAGCCAGTATAAAACATACGTGCATCATCAGAGATCAATTGATTTCGAGGTCATTGGCTAGTCATTTTTGAATGAAGTATTATTCCCATTTGAAATTAGTCCCGCGTTCAAAGGAGTCTAATACATTTATTTACACACCTGATATTATTTGAAACCAATTCAATAACATGACAGTGTAGCTATTTTTTTATTGTTAAAATATTTTACTTAATAACCGTTTTTTATTTAAATGGAAGAGTGATGTTTTTCAAAATGAATGTGAGAGATGTATTTATCTTTTTTATTAGGAAGATTAACATATTTATAATGCTCTTTTTTAGCTAGTGCCACACAGTTTGCTACATTAAAGACAGATAGCTTTTCCTATGTCATGCTCAGCTCATTCTTTGCATCTTTATCGAATATTTTTGTTCTTGGAATTCCTCCATTTCTTGCAGCAAAATGGTTTCCTAGCAATGAGCTGTCTCGTGCTTGTGCTTTCGGTGTTTTTGGTAACCAGGTGATTACAAACTATTTATATTTGTGTGGTACTGAAATATTCTCTGGAACTGACTATTTTTTTATGTTATGATATGGCATTGCTCTTGAAGCAGAAAAATTCATAGAGATTTATACATTTACTGGTGTATTTGTAAAGGAAATTAAACAAATTAAGATTTATTTACTTTAAAATTTAGGTAAAGAATTTTTTTTTAAATAATATAAAGGATTTTGATCTAAATCTTTACTTCTAATTTTTTTTCTTTCTTTAGCATATAATTTTAACTAAATAAATTTAGCATAAACTTTTTTAATGGTCATGATAATATAAAATTGCTGTAGTTAATCTTCGTAAGTAAACTAAAATGTGTCACAAAATCATTGGTAAAATATTTCTTTTCCAATCTCAATAGCCTTTAAATTAATATTTCTTTATGTGATTAATTCCATGGTTCGGATTTTTGCTTTAAATATGTAGCATATTTTTGCACGGTTTTTTTTTTTTTTTTTTTTTTTTTTTTTTTTTTTTTTTAAATCTTTTTTAATATAAAAGGCTTAATAGTAACCAATTCAAGCTGAGGAACAGTAGCACTAAATGGGAATTAACTTTAATGATAATAATTATGGTTATTCATGTTGTATGATGAAGGGGTAAAAGTGAAAGAGGCCAATTAAATGGACAGCAGGTTTATTCGTGCATTAGATAGAAATAGGTTCTTAAACCCAAACTAGGAGAGGCAACTTCCACGTCCGTTCACCTCCACTCCTCCGATCATACTCTCTCTCTGGCGACGAAGTCGCCGCTAGGGGATTACATTAGCAGCGCCCTCTACATCACTGGGGATAACACTCCGCCATCCTGATTGAGGAGGACCGCCGACTCATTGATATATACTAAACATGTAAATAAAGATATTGAAAAATACAGCACAATAATAAAATTTAAACAACATTAATGTCTTGAAGATCACAATGTGTAGTTCTTAAAAATTTAAAGTCTGTGGAAAAAGTTCTTGCACCATGAAAAGTTTGTAGAAAGGGAAAAAAAAGTCTCTCTTTAAAAAGTTTGTGTGAAAGAAAAAAAAATCTTCTTTCAAAAGTCCATAAAAAGAAAAAAAAAGTATCTTCTTTAAAAAGTTTGTGTGATGGAAAAAAAAGTCTCTCCTTTCAAAAGTTCATAAAAAGAAAAAAAAAAGTCTCTTCATTCAAAAGTTCATAAAAAGAAAAAAAAAGTCTCTTCTGTAAAAAGTTCTTGTAAAAGAAAATTGAAGGAACTTAAGTATCTTCCCAGCACTTCATCATATCAGCTGATGTAGATGTGAGAAGTGGTCCTTCAGTTGTCCCCAGTTTACGGACATCATATCGGTCATTTGGCCGAATCTTTACCACCTCGTATGGGCCGAAAAACTTTTGACGCAGTTTTAAACCAGTACCAAACTGCGTTCTTTTGATGGCTACTTTGTCGTGGAGTTTGTACTTGTTTGCTGTCTTGCGTCGAGTATTATAGTTGTGCTTGCTTCTTTCTTGCAGCTGTAGTATATTGGTTTTTGCTTGTTCGCGCATTTGTCGTTTATTTTGGACGAAGGTATGTATGTGTTCTTCTTCGAGGATTTTCTTGATGTTAAGGTCTTCCTTATTTTTCATTTTAATCCCTATTAAGAGCTCGAAAGGTGTGTAATTTGTTGCTGAAGAAACGGTGCTGTTGATTACGCGTTGGACTGCTGGCACATGTTTAAACCATTTATTGGGGTCATCGAGGGATAACTTTGTGATGATAGGGATAAGTGTTCCATGAAACCTCTCTACTTGTCCATTTCCACGAGGCTGACCAGTGGTGATTGTGACATTTGTTCAATTTCCTCATCTTCGCAGTATTTCTTAAATTCTATTGCTGTAAAGGCTGATCCGCGGTCTGATATTATTCGTTTAGGGTTTCCGAAGGTAATTTGTTGGAGTTGAAGTTTATCCAAAGCATCTTTTGTTGACGTTGACTTAACAGGGTATATCCATATGAATTTGCTAAAGGCACATACCACGGTAAAGATGTATTTGTAATTTTTATTTGTGCTTGGAAGTGGGCCGAGAAAATCGACATGGTAAGTGTCCAACGGGACGTCGCCTTTTGGGATTGGGTGTAGAAATCCTTCTTGCTTTCCAACTTTACGTGAAGAAAGTATGCATGGAATGCAGTTGGATATTACGCTTTCGACGGTTTTTCTTATATGCGGGAACCAGAATTGTTGTTTCACCAATGCTTCAGTTTTATTGATCCCGAAATGGCCTTTATTGTGTTCTATTTGGACTATTTGTTTTTGCATGTCTTGTGGTATAACTAACAGTTCTTGGTCATTGACCAGTTTGTAAAGAATGTTGTTCTTGTATTTGTATTCTGTAGTTGAAGAGTGATCGATTAGATTTTTAATGTTTTGTGTGAATTCGTCCTTTGACTGAGCATCGCAGATTTTCTGGGTTGTTGCATCAACTTGGATTGACATGACTGGGTAACGACTGAGAGCATCAACATGTGTCATCTGCTTGCCTGGTCTGTGTACTATCTCGTAGTCAAAATCCTCTAACAACATTGCCCATCTGGCAATTTTTGGTGGAACTTCTTTCCTTGACATGGTCTTTTGGAAGGCTTGGCAGTCTGTAACAATTTTGAACTTGGTACCTACAAGGTAGTGTCTGAATTTCTTTAGTGCTTGGACTATGGCAAGAACTTCTAATTCGTACGATGAATATTTCTCTTCTTGTGGTGATGTCTTATGGCTCATATAATGTATAGGATGGAATATGTTATCCGAGTCTGCTTGAAGAAGAATAGCACCAAATCCTTTTGAGGATGCATCACAATGTAACTGTAAAGGCGAGCCTTGTTTATATAGGTGTAGCACAGGCTCTGTTGACAGTGCCTGTTTCAGTGTTAGAAAAGCTTGTTTTTGGTCTGTACCAAAATAAAAAGGAGTATTGTTCCGTAAAAGATCACTCAAGGGTCTTGCAATGGCAGCATAATCCCTTATAAACTTCATAAAAAATCCACTTAGACCCAAGAATGATTGAACATCTTTTGTTGTTTTGGGCTGTGGAAAACCTAAAACAGCGTTTGTTTTGGCTGTCGAGGGACGAATTGTACCTTTTTCTAAAATGTGCCCGAGAAAGTTGATTTTTCTTTGTAGAAAATTGCATTTTTTAAAGTTAAACTCAAGTCCATAGTCGGAAGCTACTTTGAAGACTTGCTTGAGTTTTTCGACACCCTCTAACTCATTGATTGATGGGATGATCAAATCGTCTAAGTACAAGATCAGTGTATTAGTTTCTAAAAGTTCTCGAAAAACAATCTGTATGAATCTTTGAAAAGCAGACGGCGAGTTGCAAAGTCCAAACGGGACTTTATTAAATTGATACTGATTATCTGGTGTAATAAAGCTCGTATACTTGCGGCTGGCAGGATCAACGTCTACTTGGTAAAACGAATTTTTGAGATCTAAATTTGTATACACGGTAGCCCCTTGTAGCCTGTCGAAGACGTCGTCTATAATAGGAATTGGAAATCGTTCTTTGATTACCACTTTATTCAAACGTCTGTAATCAATACACATGCGTGTTGAGCCATCTTGTTTTTTGCACAAAACTATTGGTGAGCAAAAGTCAGAAGTGCTTTCTGAAATAATTCCGTCGTTCAATAGTTGTTTGATTTGCCTGTTAACTTCCAATTTCTCGGTGATTGATAAACGGCGTGCCCGCTGAAAGATTGGCGTTTCATCCAATAAAAAAATCTTCATTTGAAAATTTGTACTTTTTATCTTATTTGGTTTATAAAATTTTACCATATTCGTAACAGTATCCCGCAAGTATTCGTCGTTAACGTGCAAGAAATCCGCTTCGTTTAAACTCACGCTATCCCCAATCGTAAACAGAAAAGGTAAACAGTCAACGTGTGCTGTTTGTTTACATTCTGGACCAGGAGCTTCTGGTTTTGAGCCTTTTCCTGCGTCTTCTGTTCTAACACAAACTTCGCCTACTTCATCAGGATCTTCCAATGACCGCTCGTCTATTCTCCTGGGGACATTAAGCCCCGCCTCCATTAACGAAGAGCCCGTGTTTTCCGTTGAGTTATCCTTTGTATGACCTTGACACGTGCCTTCTTTTTGAGTTTCCGGAATCGGAAGGATTTGCGAAGTATTTAAAATTTCGTTATTTTTGTCAGAAGGAAAAGTGATATATTCCGAGTTCTTTTTTGAAGCAACATAGCATTTTTTTTCCGCGCGGGTTTCGAATTCGTTTACAATCGGGAGTGTGTTTCGTTTTTTTATGCTTTCGTATACGTTAGGTGGAATTATTAAATTCGAACATAAGTCATCACAAGCTGCTGCCGGAACTAGAATTGGATTTTTGTTCTTAGGATGAGCTAGATTTATTTTTGTCAACTTCGCTTTTTGTGTGGAACCGAAAGCTCCTGTGAGGGTTATTGATCCGTCATAGACTGTTGAGGGTGGTAATACACTGGTTTTTACACAAGTTATATTAGTACCTCCATCGATCAAAGTTTTTATTTTTTTTATCATCGATAAGAACATCTTCGTACTGTAGCTTATTGAAATATTTATCGCGGTTGTAATTTCTTCCGGTTTCTATTTCGCAGACGTGATTATTTGGTGCATTTGGCCTAAAATTATCGTTGTTGTTACGGTGATTGTAAGAACCCCTTGGCGGTCTGTTAAATGACCCTCTGTATTGGTTTTGCGTATTTTTGTTTTGGAAATTCTGCCCGCTGTTGTATGTTTGTTGCTGATGATTTGTTTCGCTTAGAGATTTACGTTTTGACGTAAAGTAAATATCACACTCTTTTGCAAGTTCTTTAGGTTCTAGCCAGTCTTCCCCTTGGCGAACGGCGATGTGTGCTTGTGTTTGGCGGTCAAGTGTGCTGAAAAGTTTATCCGACACCATTAATTTACATAGTGTTTCGTAGTCAGTGGCGTTGCGTACCTTACAGTAATATGCGAATGATTGTGATAGCCTTGACCCAAATTGCGTATGCGACTCGTTCGGCATGCGTTGGCTCCTTCGAAAATTAAGAAGACATTCTTGTGGCGTGGGTTGAAATTGGCGCAGGACAATACTTTTGACTTGTTCGTAATTTTTTAGGTCGTTCTCCGAAATATTTAGTAAAATGTAACTAGCCTGTTCGCCCAGTATGCTAATCAAAATTTCCGATTTTGCATCATCTGGGACATTTTTTGACGTAAACGCACGTTCCAGAGACTGAAAGAATAAATTGTAGTTTTCTGGTCTCGACGGGACTGGCATGCTTAGCGTTCGAATACTGCGAAGAAGACTTTCGATATTTGGACTTGCTTCGGTTGATGTGGTACTTCCAGTACTAGTTTGGTTTAATGCAGTAGTATTTTTAAGAGCTGTGAGCTCGAGTTGTCGTTCTATCTGTGCTAGTTTAACTTCTTCGATTTGCTTTAGTTTTTCATTAGCCTCTTGGGTTTTTCTATCAGCCTCTTGGGCTTTTCTATCAGCCTCTTGGGCTTTTCTATCTTCCTCTTGGGTTTTTCTATCAGCTACAACTGTTGTTATTAAATCTTGAACGAAATCTGGATCTTTAACGAAAGCTTCACTTTTTTCGATTAAGTCTTTTAATTTTAGAATTGTGGCACCATCCGGTACAACGATATATCTAACTCAGCGGCGACAAATACGAGATCTTGCTTTTTGGTATTTTTAAACATAATTAATAATAAGATGGATCCTACCTGCGTTTCTTGATTTTACTTCGCTTTTGGAGCTGTATCCGTTTTATGTTGTTGCTCTTTCGAAGAGTACTCGTTGCTTCTGGTTTCTGGTTCGTAGTAGTTGGTCGATGTGGAATAACTTTGCTGACTTCGTTGAACTTCTGCTTGACGGCTGAAGTGGGACTTGTTCGGCGAAGCGACAGTGTTGTGGTTGCAGGTTCGAGTTGGCTCAGGATTCTGTATTCTTGCTGTCTATGTGGAATAACAATGCTAGCTTCGTTGAACTTCTGCTTGACGGCTGAAGTGGGACTTGTTCGGCGAAGCGACAGTGTTGTGGTTGCAGGTTCGAGTTGGCTCAGGATTCTGTATTCTTGCTGTCTATGTGGAATAACGATGCTAGCTTCGTTGAACTTCTGCTTGACGTCTGAAGTGGGACTTGTTCGGCGAAGCGAGTGTTATGCAGTTGTATAATGACGACGCTGGTTGATGAGTTTTCCTTTTATTTGTAGATTCCACTGGTGGTCGCTGACTGCTGCGGTAATTCGTGAAGAGGATTTTGGTTTGACCTCTGGATGCGTAGAAGTAAAGGTTTTTTTTTCGTGAAGAGGATTTTGGTTTGACCTCTGGATGCGTAGAAGTAAAGGTTTTTTTTTCGTGAAGAGGATTTTGGTTTGACCTCTGTATGCATGGGAGTAAAGGTTTTTTTTTTTTCGTGAAGAGGATTTTGGTTTGACCTCTGGATGCGTGGAAGTGCAGTTTTTTAAATATTTTTTTCATCGCATTCTCGCGGGTAAAAAGCACGGCGAGACCCCATGTTGTATGATCGCGGGTAAAAAGCACGGCGAGCCCCCATGTTGTATGATGAAGGGGTAAAAGTGAAAGAGGCCAATTAAATGGACAGCAGGTTTATTCGTGCATTAGATAGAAATAGGTTCTTAAACCCAAACTAGGAGAGGCAACTTCCACGTCCGTTCACCTCCACTCCTCCGATCATACTCTCTCTCTGGCGACGAAGTCGCCGCTAGGGGATTACATTAGCAGCGCCCTCTACATCACTGGGGATAACATTCATAATGAAATATAATCTCGAAGTTCAATACTTATCAGCCTATTGTGTACATTTTAAGATAAGCTTCATACTTGTAAAGATTATTATGATTGTTTTACACAAAAATTGCTTGAAAATTGCAATATTTTCCTCATCATTTTCAGCTTGGAGTTGCCTTGGGGTTTATTTTTTCACCACTTATGATATCCAGTGATTGTACTCAAAAAGATCTGATTGGCATAGGGAAGAGAAACGTAGCTTACACACTCACTGCAGTGAATGTCATTATTTTTATTCTAGTCACGTTTAGTAAGTATTAAGAGATTTAAATTAATACTTTTTGTGATTTATGTTAAGTAAAGGTTAAGAGAAATCGGTGGGCTCTATATAATCTACATTAAAAAGACATTTTCATGTATCCGTTACTCAGAAACTATAATAATAGAATTGGTTTAATTTTTTTTTTCCAACCACTATTGAAACATTTTTACATCGACTAACATTTTACATAAACAAATTTTTGTTAATAATTATTAACATTTTGAAATTTTTTAAACGCTTAAGAATTGTTTAGAAATAACCTAATTTCTGTAAAAATACATGTCTGTTTGTGTAAAAGTTGATATATGAAAGACAAAAAAAAAAGGAAAAAAAAAATAAAATTGGAATAGATTCTGAGAAAAAGTTATATTTGTATAAGAAAACTGTTTTTCAGAAAACAGTGTTAAAGTAATTTATTTATCTATTTTTTATTATTATTATTGAGACTTTTTCCCCCCTAAAACTTGAAAAAAATATTTTAATGGAACAAAAACATTTAAAATGGATTTTGAGGATAATATTTGCCTTCTGGTCCCTTTTAATTTACTAGAAATTTCAACGTCGATTGTATTATTTTTTGATTATATATGTATTTTCCCTGATGTTTGAAACCTAAACTTAAAAAAAAAAAAAAAAATTGAGAACGAAAATTTAAAAAGTCATAAATTGAAAATATAAATATTTTCATACCTAATTGTATGTAGTTATACTCATAGAAAAATCTAGACTACTGCTTAATTTTCTATTTCAGAAGTTAAAAACACACTGATTAGAAAATAAAGGAGACGAGACAACGGTTATTGTAACAAACAGTTCACCGAAAATATCACCGAGCGCGATCAGTTTTAGTTTTTAACAGTTTGGTTTATTTTACATTCTTATTTTTGAAATTAATATGCGTTTTACTTGAGCATTCTTTTTTCTTGAATAGTGCATTTTAGTGGAAGAAGCTTTCGCAAAATGCTGTAATTGCTGATTAAAATCCTAATAAAAAGTCAAAATAATCACAATCAGAAACATCACCCATTTTTATTTTCCCTGTCAGATTTCCTTAGCATCTATATTATTAAATATACTCAGATTCGGTCATTTGTCATCATACATTTTCTACTTAGTAAAAGAAAATACAATGATACAATTCAAACCTAACCATCTTTAATCTCCTAAAAAAAAATTTCGTAATCGATGTAATCCTTCACTGATATGGGATAAGTCATAATAAAGGGTTTAACTATAAAAGAGTTTTTAAAAAGTGTCATTGTTCACTACAATTGGTATAAAATATAGGAAAACATCTTGTTAGAAAATCTAATTTTTTTTACAACTCAATTTATGAAGTTTTACTAGAAATATTAAGGCAGTGTTTGATATATTGTTCTTTCATTGTATATTGTCAAAGAGAAAGTTTGCGAAGTAACTTAAATAATTAATAAAATATTTTTTACCAAGCTGCATTTGAATATTAAGGCAGTGTTTGATATATTGTTCTTCGGTTGTATATTGTTATAGAGAATGTATACGAAGTAATTTAAATAGTTAATATAATATGCATTTGCAATTCAAATGGCCCAAGTTGCATTTGAATGTTAAGACAGTGTTTGATGTATTGTTCTTCGGTTGCATACTGTCAAAGAGAAAGTATACTAAATAATTTTAATAATTAATGAGCCATTTTTCACCCAGCTGTATTTGGTGAATATTGGATAGAATGCAAATTAAAAGAGGTGACTGCAATTTTTGGACCTCATCGAACATCATTCTGAATTTTTTATAGAAATTGGAGAAAAGTGAGTAGATTACGAATCTACTGGTCTGCCGTGGCAAAAATGGCTGAAACTGGACAAAAATTGACTTTTAATAAGTTGAACTAAATCCAATTGCCAAATGCGCAATAACTTTCCAAATAATGAGCATTTTTTTTTATTTGGTAACCCTCGCTCTTTAATTTTCAATTAAGAAGGTTGCAGACGATTCGGATGTGTGGCTATGGCTTACTTGCATCTTTCACAAATGAGCCAAATTGGCAATAAACATTACGTCTAATGACGTAACTGATGCCGCCAATTTGGCTTACTCTTAAAAGATAAAAGTTTTCCGAGCCAGAGATCAGAAATCGTTTGCGCTTTTTCGCATTGAAAATCAAAATGCAGTGGGTTGCCAGACGAAGAAGTTTGTTCTCTTTTTGGCAAGTTATGACATATTTGGCAATCGGATTTTAGTTCAACTCATTCCAAGTCAATTTTCGATCAGTTTCGGCCATTTTGCCACGGCAGACCAGTGGATTCTTAATCTACTAACTTTTCTCCAATTTCTATAAAAAATTCAGAATGATCTTAGATGGGGTCCAAATATTGCAGTTCCCTCTCGGACTATAGGTTTTGAAAAGAGTAAAGCCACCAATATATAAATTAAACATATTTGTATTGTTAGTTGTTATTATTATCATAAATGTCCTAATTTTAAAAAGCACAATACTTTACGCATTCAAACTTTTATTTTTTTACTAATTAATTGGAAAAGAATATTAGACGTTTTAATATGGAAGCACCTATTAAAAAAAAAAAAAAAAAAAAAAAAAAAAAATATATATATATATATATATATATATATATATATATTATTAGAATATATTAATATTTTTTACTTCATAAAGTCTGCATGGTCAAACTATTTGAAATGCGTGTTACATTTATATTTCAAATTTTAGCTTTTCAAAATGCTCCAAAAGTTCCGCCAAGTCTATCTCAAGCCCAAAGGAGGAGTGTGCATGCAGATCCTTATAAAAAAGTAGTCTTAAAGATGATAAGGAATAAAAATTTTATCTTGATATTCATCATGTATGGTGAGACATTTTCTTAAATTAAAGGAACCGTTTCTTTTTCTGCTAAATTATTATGCAATTTTTAAACTTAAATTATTATCTGAAAATGTCTTCTTACTTTATTTAAAAAATAAAATATAATATTAAGTTCAAAAATGTGCGCTATAATTTTTACTAAAATTTTTATAGGTCTTATAGTAGGTTCCTACTTTGCTTTGTCAACAACGTTGAATGATTTGATTCTACGATATTTTCCAGTAAGAAACATTTTTATTGATATTTTTTTTATTTACAAAATACATCAAACTTGCCTCTCTCAAAGAATGTGACAGTAAAAATACTTTAATAAAAGCGGATATATTTGTGTTGAGGCGTAATATTTATAGGGAAAATGCGCTTGTCAACTAATCCAACTATCTTTTAAGTTACCCCCCCCCCCTCCCCTTTTCTCTCCATCTCTCCACTAAATATTATTTGAAATTTTTAACTTTTCATTTTGGCTCACTTGAAGTAAACTTATTACTAAATCAGGGCTTGCTTTTTGGTTATTTTACTAATAAGATAAACATTTATTCTTTAAAGCATAGAGAAGTGGATATTGGATGGATGGGATTGACATTCATCATGGCAGGTCTTAATGGATCCATAATTGCTGGATATATTTTAGATTTTTCCAAAAAATTCAAGTAAGTTAACGAATATTTCCCATCAAATTTTAAAATTTAAAATATATATTTGCTAACCATACCCAATAATAAAAACGTTTCATTAGACTAGCAAAGCTTTTCACAAAATAAAAACCAGTGTTAGTTCTGTAGTTTGTGTAATAAATATTGAAAAAAATAACAACTTTTTAAAATTTTGATCTAACTGGAATTTATTAAAAAGCAATACCTTCGTACGCACTCTAATAGTTCCCTCCCACCCTTTTTTTCACACAGTTGATAATTAAGCCGGATTTATATGCTACCAGTCGGGATTCCAGTTTAGATTACCAGTCTGTGACGTTATGTGACGTCACCTGGCTACTGGTTCCAGTAAACCAAACATTTTCTACATTTATATTCATTTATTTTATAATCCACCGACGCAGTAAACATGTCTGTGTAACTTGCGTCTGTGGCTTATGACTTATAAATGTATATTTGACCTAGTAAAAATAATTATTTTTCTATGTAACTTTGCCACTAACTAGTCTATAATAATAAAACAAGCTGTGTGTCTGTCTATCTGTCTGTCTGTGGCTCTGTGGATCTATAGAAACCTACTTAAAATTGGAGTAGAGCTCTGAAATTTTCAAAATAAGAAGTTTTGGCTTTCTAATTTTATGTATGTCAAATAGAATGTTAAAGTTTAAATTAGTTCTTTTTTAATTAATTTTTTTATTTAGTTTTTATAAAGTGACTTCAAAAAGAGATGCAGCTCTGAAATTTTCAACATAAGTAGTTTTAGCCTTCTAATTGGACTTTTGAAAAACAGAATGTTAACATTATCATTAGTTATTTTTTAATTAATTTTCTTAATTATTTAACAAATTTTTTACAAAACGACTTCTAATAGGGCTACAGTTCTAACATTTTCAACATAAGTAGTTTTGGCCTTCTAATTGGTCTTTTAAAAAACAGAATATTAAATTTTTATTTAGTTCTTTTTTATTTAATTTTTTTAATTAATTAATAAATATTTTGTAGCAGAATAAATATATCCTCGTGCATCTCTAGCTGGATTAATAACTCCTCGTGTCGTCACTACTTTATATCCTCGCGCTTTACCTTGGTAGTTTTGTTCTATAGATTTGAAGATAGCAGTTTGAGTTTGGAGAATGGCGTATTAACTAATAAAGTTGTTTCTTTAAACCGTTTCGTATTATTACAATCATATACACTTAACCATTTTCAAGTTTCTTATCTCATCGACATCACTGCTATAATTTTACAAAATGATTTTTAATAAGGCTACAGCTCTAAAATTTTCAACATAAGAAGTTTTGGCCTTCAAATTGGACTTTTGAAAAACAGAATTTCGAAATTTTATTTCTTTTTAAATCAATTAATATACAAATATTTTACAAAACGATTTCTAACTGGGCTTTATTTCTGAAATTTTCATCACAAATAGTTTTGGCCTTCTAATTGGACTTTTGACAAAAAGAACATTACAATTTTAATTTGTTTTTTTAATGAATTTTTAATTAATATTTTCACAAAAAGCTACTTCTAATAGGCATAGAGCTCTGAAAGTTTCAACATAAGTAGTTTTGACCTTCTAATTTGGCTTTTTATAAACATCACTCATTAATATATTCTTAAAAGCGGGTGTTGTATTATAGTTATTAACGGGGAATTTTTTTATTGTTACTCGACAAGGGTGTGGCTTCTATTATTAAGGCTTTACGTAGAATTTAGTTTTTAGTGTGTGAAGCGACCTTATGCTTACGCAGCAATGAACCTTTCAGCGAGCAAAGCGAGCTCATTTTTGCTTAGCAATGAACCTTTCAACGAGTTAAGTAAGCCTGTGCTTATGTGTCAATGACTTTTTCAGTGAGCGAAGTGATCTCAATTTTGTGTTGCGATTAACCTTCCTGCGAGTGAAACGCCAAAAATTGGGGCCTATAAACCATTGACGGATTTCCGCAACGTGGAGCCTCGCATATGGCTAAAATATTTCACATGGTAAAATTTCGTTTCGAAGCACGGGTATTCAGCTAGTATTGTATAAAACAAAAACATAACTACTAGATTCATTATAATTTTAGAATTCTAATTTGTTTACGAGTAGAAAAAAGAGCCAAAATATCCCGTGCGTCAGCCAGAGAATTGTCCTATATGTGTTTCATTTATTCCCGTGCAAAGGTATCAACTCTAACGTAGAAATATTATGTTATTTTGAGTGGCGGCTTATCGTTAGGAAACACTTCGGACGCGCTTGTAACCAATCACAAGACACCTTTCGAATTTTCACATTCCATTAATAAATTACAATGCCCAATGTATTTCTGCGAGCTTAGTAGTTGGCTCCGAGGGAACCACGTTTTAGCTCTATTAAAAAATGACGAGAACTACTTTGCATATTCTAATCTTCTATTTGAGACACACCGAAAACTTTCATTAGGTATCCAATAAGCAACATGAAAACACGACTTTCAGATTAGCAATCTGGTTTATACTTTCAATAAGCAAATTGAAGTTTCTGAAATACAACATGAACGGAATTGGGTGAGTGAAGTCCATAAATGTTCTTATAATACAATGGGGTGAGCTGAGTATTAGCTATTAATATTAAATATAATGCAGAGTTAATAACTTCCATAGTGAAGTGTGCGGGACATTTTTGGAAGCAATAATTTGTAATTCACGAATACTATATAATTTTCTGTTCGTATAAACTCCTGTATGTTTCGATGCCAGAAGTACGCCAGAAGAAGCCAGAAGAAGGAAAAGCAATCATCCGCTTACCATTACCTACAAGCAAGTAATATGTTATAACTTTTATATTGCAGAGTAAAATTTGAGCCAAGAAATTCATTTTGAAGATTTTCTCTTAAGTGATGCATTACAAATTTTTAAGTAATTAATATTAAAAATTTAAATAATGTTGGGTTTTTGCACTTCTCTAAATAAAATGTAACGTTTCCTTCTTTTTTTAGAGAGACGACTCAGATAATATGTATCGCAAGTTTCCTCTCTTTCATACTCTTCAGTTGTTTGCTTTTAGTGAACTTACTTTGGTTGCAGTTCTTGTCCTTAGCCATATTTGGGTAACTGTTATATTATTAAATATTCTTTGATAGATCATTTTCAAACGTAAATTTATGAATGAAATAAATGTTTAATAGTGCTCTTATCGTAGTTTGACATGACGATTAATATAAATTTCGTCTCTGGGCCTTCTCAATTTTTACTTGATCTACTAAAATTATTGCAATTCAACAAGTAAGTGAAATTCATAAAAATCTCTTTAAAATGGTCTAGGCTTTCCATATTACTCGATACGCATTTCTACATAATTAAAATATATTTCCTTTTTCATACTTGTTAAATAAAAGTTAACACCTTTTAGTGAAGCATTTTTATTTTTTATTTTGTGTATATAAGTCTGAGAAGGTAGCAAATAATTTTTCCTCAACTCCATTCTTTGGTATCTTATTCATGCATCAACGTACACTGGTACTTCTTTTTTTTTTTTTTTTTTTTTTTTTTTTTTTTATGTATTAAATTAATTATACTTCAAATTTGACGTACGAATGATTTACACTTTAATATTTAATCACTTAATATATTATTTTGGATTCGGAGAAGATAAATCATTTCCTTGTTTCGCAAATAAAAGCTGGGAGTATAATACATCGTACAATGTTCCATTTATTTATAATACCAGTCATTGCGCTGAAATTTGAAATGGCTTGATGCAATCACTGTTTGAGATTTTTTATTTCATTTAATTAAACAAAAATTAGCTAATTTGATTATATTAGTGATATTTTGGCCATAATTTTAACAAATTTTGACAAGTGAGCCAATCGTTAATGGAGACAAAAGTAGTTGTTTAATTTTAGCTGAGAAAATTGATTTCGAACAGACAAATAGTAAGATAGAGTGGCTAAAATTAATTTGTAGTCGCAAACACATTTTCATTGATATTTAATTAAGATAATCAATTATCTCAGCCATTTTTAAAATTGAATTTTATTTATGTCAAATATCTTAACAAGTTAGCCAAATTTCTATTAATTATTATTATTATTATTATTATTATAATTATTATTATTATTTTTTTTTTTTTTTGAAAATTGCATTGGTATATTTAAATTAAGTTATTTTTTTCTGAAAAATGCTATTAATGTTTTTACGTAAAGATAATTAAATTTCAATTATTGCAAGCCTTCTTAAGAAGTCATGAGTTATATTTTTAACGTCTCAAGGATAGCGCTTTTTTTTCTTAGGTTTTTCTTGACGAGCTTTCTTCCGATAGGCTTTGAATACGGACTGGAAATGACTCATCCACTCTCAGAATCAGTGTGCGCATGTCTTCTTAACGCTTCGACTATGGTGAGTACATAGCGGACAAACATCGTTTCGGTTTACTTACGTGATAAACGGATAACGCAGTTTTGCGTCATTTCACTCCTTTAAAAAGTGATTGTCAATCTTTCTCTTCCCTCTACTACAAATATTAATTTGTATGTCACATTACCTGTCAATGAATTGCATCGAAATATATATGTCTTCCAGGTAGAATTGAGTTCAACTGAAAATTGTAATTAAAAAATGGCATTTAGGGGTTTTTGAACTTTGTTATCCTAAAATATCTTGAATGCACACACAAGAAATAATAATAATTATAATAATTATAAAATACTCGACAATTTAGAGTTTTTAGACAAAATTTCGGAAATGCATTTACGCAAAATATCATCAAATTGGTGAGCTTGGAAGTATTTCTTGCATCAAAAATATTTGTCAATTTCTAGTTTTTGAAATTTTTAATTTCATACAGACAGATAGACGAACACATAATTTGCGTAAGCTTATCTGTATTGGAGGAGCTAGAACTAAAAAAAAAATTACATTAATCAAATTAGTTTATTAGAAATAAAAATATTCTGGGGTAACTAAAAAAATTAACATTTAGCAGTTTATAATCATTGCTTTCTCTAACTATTGTTGTGTTAGATATATGATTTTGTGTAGGAGTTCAGGAACATAGATTGTTTGATGTTATTTTCCATAAATAATCTTGAATTTTTTGATAAAATCTACCCATGGGAGCTATGAAAAAGCAAACATTAACTCTAAATAAGCTAATTATTTAGATACCAAGATATAAATTCATGAGGATATTATTTTTACTGGTATCTACGATAAAAGATTGGATTTTAAATTTGAAGTTATTTCGCTTACAAACTATAATAGTAATTTCAACAAAAATATTTTGTAACTAATTTAATAAACTTAAAAAAAAAAAAAAAAAAAAAAAAAAAAAAAAAAAATTGCAATAATTTAAAGAACTGTAACGAAGCTTGTGATACATTTAAGATTAATCTAGTTAAATTGCTTACAATAAAACTTATTTCAACTAAAGAATAAGTAAAGAATTATAATAAAGGACGACACATATCTTGAGGAGTTAGAAGTTTATAGTATATAAGTACAAGAAGAAAATTCGAGTTTTTCTTGAGTTGTAATGCATTAGGGTTTGGTGAGTGATTTCTGTTCTCCACTCCCCTTTTTTTCTAAAATTTATTTGTACATTCTGAGTTCTTTTATATTTGTATTTTGACCCTCAACTATAGCTTACAAGAAGATTTCGGGGAATCAGTTTCCTTTTTTTAAGCTTTACTTGACACTGACATAAAAATTCTCTTTTTAGCAACAACGCGGTGCTTTTCTCTTGATAAAGTGACTACACTGTCACTTTTTCAGTCTAATTCCATATGTTATTCGTTTTCAAATGTCAAATGAATATAACCCAATGTAGGTAAGATATTTTTTCAATGCCCCACCCCCCATTGCACACTTTATATTTTCGAAATTACTTTTAACAATTGTCATTATGTCACGTAACTCTTTGATTTAAATACTATATATCTAAGCTATTTTTTATTGTACCGACAAGTTTATCTGCATTTAGTTGGTGCTCAAAACCAATGCACATTTTAGATGCTTGCAAAATTGAATAAGTTGGAAGCTGAGTAGATATTGTCCTACTTAAACCAGATTTATATAAAATGCAGTGCTAATACAAGAGGAGAAATGCTAGAATACAGAAAAGTAATTTTTTTCAAATATTTTAAAATTGTTTTATTTTGTGTGTATATATATATATATATTACAGTTGTTTGGACTCATCTTAACAGAAATTGTATCTCGACTTCTTGATAAACAGGGCCCGGCTTTTTCTAATACATTGTTTGGCGTAGCGCTTTTCATTTGCTGTGTAATATCATGTGAGTAAACATTTATACTTAAAATTGGAATATAATTACACAATAAACATTTTTATTCTTTAAATACCTCATTAATAGAACTAACATAGCATCGCATTTACTACTAAGCTATCAAAATATGCTTTTTAAACTGTATATTTTGATACATTTTAAACTGTATATTTTGATGCATTTTAAACTGTATATTTTGATACATTTTAAACTGTATATTTTGATACACTTAAAAAAGTATACACATAAAAAGTATATTTTAATAAAATTAAATGTATGTTGTATAAAATTAATTATATCAATGTTTTATTGTTTGATTTAATCAAATGACATTAGAAAATATTTATACATTTTTTTACTTTAGGTTTTATTTCAAGGGATTACAGAAGAACCAAACAAAATGGATAATCGAAATCTATTATTTGAACTTGAAATTCTTTAGTTTTAAAAATTTATTTGTGGATATATCATATGTAACCATGCATGATAAAATTGTATATATTATGTCACTGTAATTTTTCTTATAATAGTTGTATTCATGAAGTTTTATTGGTCTAAAAAGTTTTCCATTCGGATATAATACCGTAACAGTAAAGAAAAGAAGAAAAAAAAAGGAAGAAAAAAAAAAGAAAGAAGAAGAAAAGAAAAAAAAGGAAAAAAAAAAATATTTATCAATTTATTTTATTAGTTGCATATATTTTTACATCATATATTTATTTTAAATCATTTCTAAAAAAATTTATTGAAAAAAAAAAAATTATTCCTTTCCTTCTTATCACTTCTTAATTGAGTTAAGACATGGCTATAATCATGTCGTTTTGTATGTCGTTAATAGCCTGAGAAAATTTGTTCACATCTATAGATAAGATATTCTTTTAACGTTTTGAAAGTGAAAACATACTTATATAGGGTTAAAAAATGTTTTCATTGTGTCGCTAAATAGTGTCCCCCCTAAAAAAACTGACAAATTTCATTGTGTGACCACACACTAAGTGTTCCGTACTAAGTTTATCGTTATATTTTTGTTGTATAAATGATATAAAATATTGATACGAAAGTCTTTTTCTTCCCTGTTCATAATAAAATAGGACTAACATCTCTTTTCATTTGAAGATAACGAAGATTTAAAAATATCTTCTTAACAAGCTGGATATGTACCTTACATAAGAATTTCTCTTCAAAATAACTTGCGTTTTCATATAAAAATAACTTGAATTTAATACTTAATTTTTATTTTTGGAAATGACTTTGAAAATGTTTAATTTTAAGTGTCTGATTGTAAATATTTTTTGCCAAATTTTACATTAATTTTTCAAAAGATTTCATATTTTTTTAAAAGTTTTTACAATTATATTTTAGACCTAGAAACAGTCACGGGGATAGTATTAGTATATTCCTATATCTTTTAAATTATCAGCACATGAAAAAGCAAAAGAATTTTAAGTCATATAATGTGCGCAATTTTTAGTCATACGATTTTATATCTAGGTAGAAAAGCAGTATTAATCAATTTTCAGAAACAAGGGTTCTGGTGGACTGGTCAATCCTGGCCGAAACTCGAACATCGTTTCAAATTACTTGATTTTTTTTTTTTTTTAATTTTCTTTTTAATAAACATGTCAAAGTCATCACAAACGTATTTTCTTTCCTTCATCTTTTTTTTTTTCCTAATTTTTTTTTCCTCTTTTTTTTTTTTTTTTTTTTTCATATATATATATTTAAATTTTAAACTCTGCATCAACATTTCAAAACTTCCAGTTTATTCTATCCGTGATTGAATTAGACTAGCCAAGATCCATAACAATGACCTGTTTTCAACGTCCCACATTGGGTTGGTTGGTTTATACGCTCAACGACATATTTTTGTGAACAATCACTGTTAAAAATGCCGGGACCTACAGTTTAATGTGGTTACGAACCACAAAAAACATCCATTCCTAACCTGAGGATTCGAACCCGGAACCTTTGGCATGCAAGGCCAGAGCTCTAACCACACAGCCGTCAGGTGAGCCGTCCCACATCGGCCTTGAGAAATTTCGAGCGAAATTGGGCAGTCTATTTGTGCTACTGGGATAGTACTATTGAAGTTATGCGTGCATAAATATTAAAATAATATTCTTATATTTTTTCAACATTTTATATCCAAGTGAATATAAGGGAAAAGTAAATATTTTCAAATTTCTTTATTTTTTTTAAGTAGATAAAAGTAAAGTTAAAAATTCAATTTTGGTATAAATATCAAAGCAATCATATCTTAGTGGATAAATTTCAAAAGAATTTAAAAATGTCTGATAAAGCACTAACCTCTGGTAATTCGAATAAATAATTGAAAATATATAATAATTGTTTTAAATCAGTTAACACTCTTATGAGATGAAATTATTTTAAATTTATTTTTAAATTAAATAAATTTTAAGGAGTTATATTAAGATAACTATCAAATTGAAAACTCTGTACTGTGATTTAGTTGAGTTAATATTTAATTAAATATTAATTGACTTTTATTTGTAACACTAACATATTTTTTTTTTTTCAATATTTTATGCCATTAAAGTATTTTTACGAAAATTTCGGAGTTGGGGACGTTTAGAACACCTTAAGAGACACTATAACTGCGATTTTGGACAAAATCCTTATAGCCATTTTTTAGCAATTACTGAAAAACATGATTTTTTCAATGGCAGCTATATTCCTTATGCGCATGCACGATTTTGACGAAAACCTTAATGGTCTGTCCCTGTGTCATCACCAACCTGCACACCAAAGTTGAATATGGTGGGTCAATTTGTTCAGGATCCATGCTGACCACAGGAAAACACCGACAGACATTTTTTCTAGATCACTTTATTGAAATCAGGATGTTCCAAAACGCGGAAAAATGCAAAAAAAAATTGAAATTATTTTTTGACCGAATACTATGCTTTCATTACCTTGTGTATAGATATGGGTAATTGAAAGCAAAAATTTATAAATATTTAAATCTTTTTTGGTTTCAATTACCCATATGTTAATCCCATTCCCATTTTGGTAAAGTTATGATTTTTATATATATATATATATATATATATATATATGTATTTATTTATTTCAAAAGACCCATTTGAGAATTATCGCAAAAAATTGTGTAATTGAAAATTGTGTGATGTTCCACACCCCTAGTTTTACTTTCAATAATCATATAATCCACATAGGGTACTCAAAGTATAGGATTCGGTCAAAAAAAAAAAAATTTTTTTTTTTTTTTTTTTTTTTTTTTTTGTATTTCTCCACGTTTTGGAGCATGCTGACCTCTAAAAAGTGATCTAGAAAAAATGTCTGTCTGTGTGTGTGTCTGAGGTCAGAATAACTCCCGAACAAATTGACCTATCACGTCCAAACTTAGTATGAGGGTTAGCAGTGGCCATGGGACCTACCATAAAGGTTTTCGTCAAAATCGCGCATGAGCAATAAGGTAGCTGCTATTGAAAAAATCATGTTTTTTAGTAATTGCTAAAAAGCGCCTCTAACGATTTTGTTCAAAATCGCAGTGGTAATCTCTCTTAAGGTGTTCCAAGCATCCCCACCTCCGAAATCTCCTTAAAAAAGCTTTAATGGAGTAAAAAGTTGAAAAACGAACGCCTTTAACACAGAGTTCTCTTTGCCTGAACATAGCTTATGAACGATCGTATTTTCTCCTCTTTTCAGTTTCACGTATGAGAATCGAAGATATAGCGCCAAATTCGAAAGTATCTGAAGTATATTTATCTATCGAAAGTATTATCGAAAAGTATATTGTCAGAATTTCTATTTTAGCAAAGTTTTTTTTTTTTTTTTTTTTTTTTTTTTTTTTTAAAGAGTTATATAACAATTACCGCAAAAAATATTGCCAAACTGGTAATTTTTACTTTCAATTACCCTTATGTATACTACATAGGGTAATGAAAGTATAGTATTCGGTAAACAAAAAATGCCATTTATTTTGCATTTCTCCAAGTTTTGGAGCATCCTGATTTCAAACTAGGGGTGTGGAACATCGCACCACTTTCAATTACACTATAATACTGACGTGGATTTTTGTGTCATTTATCGTTTTTATATTTTCATTATTCATTTAGAAGAAATGGTCAGTTTGGCGGTATTTTTTGCAATAATTCTTGTATGGAACTTATTAAAAAAAAAAAAAAAAAAAAAAAAAAAAAACTTCGTCAAAATTGTGATTTTGGCGATATATTTTTAGGTAATTCTTATATTATCCTTTGTTATAAGCGAAACTGTTGGGAGAAGATGAACGATCGTTGATGAGTTATGCTCAAGGAAAGAGAACTCTGTGTTGAAGGCATTCGTTTTTAAAATTTTTAAGCCATAAAAGCATTTTTTACGTGAATTTCGGAGGTGGCGATGTTTAGAATACCTTAAGGGGCATTAGTACAGCGATTTTTATCAAAATCGCTGAAGCCGTTTTCTTAGCAATCATTGAAAAACATGATTTTTTTCTATGGCAGCTACCTTATGCGCATGCCTTAATAGGCTCCCATGGCCACCAGCAACCCGCATACCAAATTTGTACATCGTAGGTCAATTTGTTCTTGAGTTATGCTGACCACAGACACACATTTTTCTAGATCACTTTTTTGAAATCAGGCTGTTCCAAAACGTGGAGAAATGAAGAAAAAAAAAATCGAAATTTTTTATATTTTGACCGAATGCTATACTTTTATTACCCTATGTATAATACATATCGAAAATTGAAAATAAAAAGTTACCTAGAAAAGATATCTGCCTGTGTGTATGTGTGTCTAAGGTCAGAATAACTTCAGAACAAATTGACCTACGATGTTCAAATTTGGTATGGAGGTTGCTGGTGGCCATGGAACCTACCATTAAGGTTTTCTTTAAAATCGCATATGCACATAAAGTAGCTACCATTGAAAAGATAATATTTTTCAACGATTGCTAAAAAACGGCTCTAACGATTTTGATAAAAATCGCTGTGCTAATGCCTCTTAAGGTGTTCTAAACATCCCCACCTTCGAAATTAACCTAAAAATGCTTTAATGATGTAAAAAGTCGAAAAACTAATGCCTTCAACACAGAGTTCTCTCTCCTTGAGCATACCTCATCAACGATCGTTTTTTCTTCTTCTCTCAGTTTCACTTATCATAAAGAATAATATAAGGATTATTGAAAAGTATACCGCCAAATCCCCATTTTGACGAAGTTATTATTATTAAAACCGGTACAAGAATTATCGCAAAAAGTATCGCCATACGGGCAATTTTTTCTAAATGTATGACGAAAATATAAAAACGGTAAATGACACAAATTGACATCAGTATTATAGTGTAATTGAAAGTTGTGCGATGTTCCAATTAAATTGATTATATTGATTTTTTACAATTTATATTGATACGTTTCATTTATGCAGCATTAGATCTCACATTTTATTTGATAGTGTGGCATATAAAGGTTTGTATATTGTTTTAACAAGATGAGGCTGATCCAAGTCACGTGTGAGAAATAAATTTTAATACGTTTTTTATTTATATATATATATATATATATATATATATATATATATATATATATATATATATATGTATATATATATATATATATATATATATATATATATATATATATATATATATATATATATATATATATATATATATATATATATATATATATATATATATATATATATATATATATATATATATATATATTATTTAACCTTTACGTCGATTCATCGAAAAACATTTTCCAATGGTTAAAATTAATGTACTAAAACAACAATAACAGTGGTTTTAATTTTATTTAAAGTTTAAATTGCATTAAAAGGATATAACTTAATAATTATAAATAGTTATTTAAGTGTAAAGATATAAAATTGAAATATTTTTTGCTAACTGATAAAAAAAAAATATTCTGAAAATATTTATAACCTCAAACGTAAACTTTTTTTTATGTAGAATGCAATTTTAGCTTTTAGATTACAAATAATTTTTTCTCTATATTAAAACTATTTTAGGTTCAAAAACATTTCATTTGCATGACAGTATAAAGTATACGATTGTCCCAAACGCAACCCTGGGGAAAAAAATTGAAATTTTTCTGTCGTCTCGGAATACAATTGTAGTTAACCTACAAATTTTTTATTTACGATAAAAGTAAGTAATATTAATATACAATTTTTATTAAATTAAATATCATCAAAAAGTATCCTTTTTTAAAGTTTCTTTAATTAAAAATAATTGTCGCCTACATTTAATTATACATTAAAATGTATTTTAGTTCTTAATTTGCTAAAACAATTTTAAGTTTAAAAATTATAGCATCTTACGGTAAAATAAAATTTCAATAATTAGAAATTTTTTCGATCCATCGTGATTTTACTGCATATAATTTTAATTATAATAAAATTGTAACACGAAAAAAAAGTTGTTTTTAAACAAATTTACTTGAAGGGCTTTTTAAAAATGATGTGTTTCGCTACTTAAGATATAGATTGTGAGTAAACGTTTCTTGTACAGAACATAAAAAGCATCAATATAAAAAATTAAAATCTAAAATGAATTTATTTTAATTAAATGCAAGAACAATGAAAATGTTTTCTGGGAATAAATGCAGAGAAAAACGCTTACGTTTCATTTTATCTCCGAGACATGAATAAATTATAACCCTACTACAGAGATCCTTCTGATAAGTATGTTTTATTATATTTCCTTGTCATTGTTATCACTGTCAATGCCAAAAAAGCATTTCTTCCTTGAATAGATGGAATTTTAGAAATTTTGAAGCGGAGGAGTAAATTTATGCCAAAGGTAATATATTGATTAACCGTACTCGGATAGGTTCGTTTTTCATAGTTTTTTTTTCTTTTTTTTTTTTCGGATAATTCGGTTAAATCAGTTTTCTTTGAAATTGGCATAGAACATGGAGTAATGAGAAAGTTAATCTACTGAATATGGACCAACTAATGTATACTAATAATTGAGGGACGCAGTGATATTGGAGATTGTAACATATGATTTCTTATTTCAATCTATATTTCTTGTTTGTTTGTAGAACCTCGAAGTGAAGCCACGTACAATTTTATATATTTTCTCTTATTCATCTAAGGTACATTTTAGGAAAAATCTGGTCCAATTGTGAATATTCACAAACCAAGTATTTCGTGCTCTACCACTATGATTGTAACTTTTCTTTTCTGTTAAGCCTGCCGGTTAGACAGTCGCTCATAAACATCACTTTATTTTAAACTAAACACCTATGTTTGGATCCGAAACCATTACGCGTGAATGGTAATCCAGCACTATACCAATTATAAACTGTTAGACGTTTTAACAAAATGAAAACAAACAGGAAAATATTGTTGATCATATTTCTCATATCACACCCCATTATAATCGGCTTGAATAGTAAACATCTTAAAATTATTTATTTAAATCTAAGATATTTTATCACGCAAAAATTGCCTTCCTGGAATATTATCGTAGCATATTTTCCTGAATATTTTTACCAATAAGTTTCGAAATGCATGTAAAATATTTGTAAGAATTTAAGCACTGCTTATATTGCATACCAAGACTCTTTCAAAGAAATGCGATTTAATGGACGGAGAGTAACTTTTTCCTTATGGAATTGATATTTTTCTAGTTTTTAGCAGCACTAGAAGTGTGGGTAGACGCAGTGTGACGCGCCCCACAACTTTTCAATAAAATACCCATGCGTCCCCTTACTTCGAAAACCTCTCAAATCCATCCCCCCCACTTTAAAAAACACTCAATCTGTCTAAAAACCACTAAAAAATACAACATGAACCTTTAAATGAACTGACACTGGGAAAAGTGATTTAAAAATTTCAAATGTAAAAAAAATAATATTTATAGTATGTATACATATACATATCATAATATTATAAAAATGTTTTTTACTACTTTGTAAAAAGATATAGGTATTTTTATTAATATATACTGTTACACTTGGTCCTCGATCAACTTTTAGCTTTAGAGGTACTTTCTTTAAAGTTAAATTGCTATTCTTATATTAAATAAAGCCAAACTATTAAAAAAAAAAAAAAAAAAAAAAAAAAAAAAAAAACATTTTAGAGTTCTCTATTTAATTTCATGAAAGTATGCACATTTAGAAGCACTATTTAAATCTAAATAAACAGTTATGTACATAATGTTGTTATTACTTCACTTTATCTCTTTCTTCCAAGCAAAAAAACTAAGTCGCAGAATATTAATTAAAATAACGATAAATTTAAGACCCTTGTTCAATGTTAGTGTTGGGAAGTACAAATTATTTCCTTATTAGTTAATATTTTTATTATAAGATATGAAATTATAAATTTTAGCTTTGGGGGGGGTGGCATTTGTCCCCAACTTTTGGCCATCCCCCACTTCTACCACTGGTTTTAAAAAAGTAAATTGGGTGGAATAGAAAGTGCATTGGATCCATAAGGGTTATTAAATTGTTGAAGCAACTATATTTAAGAACACTTCTTATCGGATTCATAAATTTTGTTCACAAGTGCTTACAAACAACTTTATCGTAACTTACATATATATAGTATTTTTTATAGTACAAAAACTATTCAGAAACTTTTTCTAATACAGAAGTTGCAAGATTTAATTATTTTCAAACATTTAGTCAGCTGAAGGTAAACATCAGTGTTATGTAGTTATATTTTTTGTGGACGCTTTCTTCCCAACTTTGCAAAGTTCAAATAAGGAATTATTCGCCTTTATTATACTTTATTTTTTTCCTAATTTAAATTGGGATGATACCTGTATTTAAATTGGGAGTTATAATTGAAATTATCTTGATAATGTTGTCCGATTTACTTTTCTTTTTTTACCCTAGATTGAAATTATATTATAGATTTCTTCATAATGTAGAACTCATACGGAGCTAGCAAAAGTGTATCCCAGTGCCCTTTAAACATATCTTTCGACATAGTTCAACTTGATAATTTAAAATCTAGGTTGACACAATGACCTAATATGTTCTATCACTATCAGTGACGAATAAAATACGAAATTTAACTGTTGGAAGAGATAATTATATATATATATATATGAAGTGTTTGACTGAATAAAACAATTAGGAAGAAAACTTCTCATTTAAATATAAAAACTTCTAATAACTACAATAGAATTTCAGTTTAGAAGAAGATTTTATTCTAGATGGAACTAAGAAAATTTATTTAAAGACATTGAATGGATATCCAGTAAGTATAGCAAGTGTCTACAGAGGTTTTAACTTTAATTAATATCAAATCGACTATGAATCCTCAGGGATTTAAGCTGTTTTCAGTTCATTGCGTAAAAAGTAACCCTAAAAAAAAAAAGCATTCCCTTGGCAGACAAAATTTGTGATTTTATATATTATAATGAGGGATTATTTTACTATTTAGCTTGACGTTTTATTTTACTACTCCTAGTAGTTTTTGTGGAGTAGTATTTTGTTTACCACTTATAGATCAATTTGATACTCGATCTTGTATTAAGAGATTATAAGCTGTACAAACCGAATTCTTCTGAATTTTAAAGTGCGACCCTTTTAATGGCAAACATGCAAATATTCAGATGCTTTTCCTGAAGCAAGTGAAAATCCAAACAATGATAGGACACTTCATAGTTCTTGAGCAATTTAAAGATTGCATTTTTTTCCCTTCTTTTTTTGAAGTTTCAAAATTGTGTAGAAACGTGTTACTCATTTCCATTAGTATGAGTTAGTTTTAAAGTTTATGGTTTTCAGATAAAAGCAAGAAGTCAAATGAAAAATGGCACCATCTACTTCAATTCTCGAAACCATTTCGGAAGTTGTAGAAACAGGATGTATAAAAGTAGTACAAATGAATGACTTCTCTCAACTCGATATATTTATAAAAGTATATAAAAGACGTTTTTGGATACTATTTCTCTTCAGCTTCATTTCTATGCTAAGCGCAATGCTATTTACGCAGTTTACATCGACGGCCAACATTACGAGCTGCTTCTACGGTGTGAGTCAAGAGGCAGTTGAATGGACAGCCAGCATAGTTTTGGTGGTATATGTCCTTTTAGTTTTTCCTGTGTCATCTCTCATCAATTACATAGATCTGCGTTGGACAGACATTTGTGCTTCATTTTTCAGCACTGCGGGTAAGTTTAGTGAAAATTATTTTTCATGTATTAGAATAAGTTTATTCTTCCTGAAGTTTATTTATGTATGGTTTTCAAAATAGTGCTATAATATATAGAGGGAATTTTCTGGTGTTTTCACTAACGAACATTTTGGCTCTTTTTCCTACTCGTAAACAGACAAGATTTATCAAATTATGATAAATCTAGTAGTTATGTTTCTGTTTTATAAAATGTTATTTGATGATAAAAGTACATGAAAAAAATAATTCTTTTAACTAGGTCAAATATGCATTTATATCTGAAGACGCAAGGGGCACGTCCATGTCCCGTGCATCGGTGGTTTATAAATATATATTTGAACTATTTAAAATAATTATTTTTCCATATAACTTTGTAACCAAATAACATTGTATAAAACAAAAAAATAAATACTAGATTCATCTTAATTTTATCATTCTAATTTCTTTAAGAGTAGAAAAAATGAGGTGAAATGTTCACTTCATATGTCAGAGAATCGTCTCAATACATCATAGAACTATTTTAAATTACATTGCTTTGACTACAAAAACATTACACTGCACAACAACGCTGGCCAATGTCGCTCGACATTGGCCAGAGTTGTGTTTTTTTTTTGTTTTTTTTGACGGTGATATTATATCATGAGATTTGTAAAATTATGACATCTATGTTTCAATTAAATTAGTGTCTTTTATTTTGAAACTTATGATACCGTAATTTCGTTAAAATTTTACTCTTACTTAATAAAACTATTGAATGTTAAATATCTTTTTTCAGCAGCTGCATCTCAGTTTTTTACCTTGAGTCCAGATAATTTTGCTTTCGTAATGGTCAGTTGCTTCTTGTCGTCAATATCAACAGTTTTTGTTCTCGGAGTACCCCCTATGGTTGCTGCAATATGGTTTCCTTCCAATGAACTTTCACGTGCTTGTGCGTGTGGAATATCTGCTAATCAGGCAAGTATAAAACAATTTTTTAAACAATTAGAAAAACATTCAAGTCTGAATACTCACATGCCGAGTGTTCCGTGCAAGATAGCTTCGCTTCTCAACTCTCACTATTGACCTTTTCGTTAAACATAATAGCATGTTCTCAAGCAATTCATAAAATGCCTTTAAATCTTTCAGGCACTAAATTGTACACTCACTGCCAAAAAGTTATAGTTCGGGAGGCAGCTACACTTTTGGGGTAGTCATTTTACACCGACTGAATTGTGTAAAAATAGTTAGCTAACTTATAACTAATATCAATAATCAAATTCAGAAGGCACGTCCATGCTGAGTATAGGCGGGAAGGTGACCAGAACATGTAAAAAAAAATAAAAAAAATTTAAAAATGAAGTTGTTTTACACTGGCTGAAATTTGTTTTTACATGTTATTTGGACTATTTTATGATGTTTTTAGGCAATAGCATCTCGTTTGTTTACGTAAAAAAACATTTTTTTTTAAAGCATTTTACACCGTCTGAAAATTCTACACCAGATAGTTATTTAGATATTAATCAAGAAAATAATATTCATCCCGCATGGAAGTGGAGAGACCTTCAGCATGGGCCCTCAACCTCTGAATAGCCTATGGCGAATACATGCCTCTTGAGAAGCGACTGCAAATTTTGGTAGTATCTCAAAGAACAACTGTCCGAATTTTTTATAGAGTGCGAATATGTGTTAGTAGATTATGAATATACTAGTCAACCAAGGGAAAAAATGCCCGAAATCATTCAAAAATCGACTTTCATTTAGTTGATCTAAATCCGACAGTCAAATATATCATTACTTGCCAAATAATGAGCATTTATTTTTTGTTTGGTAACCTACACTCTTTAACACGATTTCTGTACCGAATACTTGAAAAGGGGCCACATTGGCGAAATAATTTTCGTCACTGATGACGTAATACATATATTTCCCACTTGGCTAGCTTTTACAGATGCCTGCACAGAAATAGTCTGTACACTTTGTCATTGAAAATTAAAGAGCGCCAAACTCACCATTTAAAAAAAAAAAAAAAAAAAAAAAAAAAAAAAAAATGAATAAAAATATTAAAATGGTAAAAAACACTAAATTAAACACTAAATGCAGTGACTAGTATTATAGTGATATATATAGTTGTGGGATATTCCATGCCCCTAGTTTATCAATAAATGTGATAATTTTTATTTTATCTCATAAATAAAAAATAATGATTCATTTTAAATTGTCATGATTATCACTTGAATTAATAGTGATAGTTCCGCATTCAAATATGTTACATTTTTGAAATCGAGAGTAAACAGAACTTCATAAAAACCTCAGAAGGAAAAAATATTTAATTTTAATGTTTTAAAAACGTTCATTCAACCTCAAAAAAAAAAAAAAAAAAAAAAAAAGAACATTAAATTTTTTGTCGAAATGTCATTATCTAGTTATTTTACATACTTTTAACTGTCAAAATATGGTATGTTTGCGCCTGATTGGTCGAGAACAATTATCCTCGTGATGTCTCCCCCTAGTGGAGAATACGCGAGAGAAGAAGCAGAACTGAATTGAATTTGATAGGAGACGCATGTCTCAAAATTGGAGCCGAGTGCTCAACTATAAATAATTAACCTTAAAGAATTATAAATGTTTATACGTGTAAGTAAGTCTGTATTATGTGTGTGCCTTGTATGTCTTTAATAAATAATAGTAAAAAATCTACAGTCCACTACTTTAAATTAACTTAACTGAGCTCCTGACATTTTGGTCCGTGAACGATCCGGAGAGAAGAGCAAACAATGGCTCGATTAGTTAAATTAAATAGGCAGCAAGGCACACTGAAGTCAAAACTTACACGTCTAGAGGAGTTTTGTGCACCCTTGACATTATTATCGGCTGAAACACTTAGCAGCACAAATTCAGTAATCGAACTGAAACAAAAACTTGAAGGGCTCAAGACTACCCAAAACGAAGTGAATTCTCTTCGTGATAAATATTATGATGCTGCAAAAGATGAAGAAATAGAAGAAATTGATGCAGCACTACAAGAATTGGATATTCGTATCGAAAATAGTGAAGTAAGTCTTTTGAAACTTATTAGTTTACTAAAAAAAGATACTCCAAGTGTTGCAGTAAAGCCAGAAACTAGTGGTACTTTAGTTAGAACAAAATTGCCTGTTATTCCCCTTCCAGTATTTTCGGGAAATTATGAAGATTGGAGTAAATTTAAAACCTCCTTCACTAATCTCATTACAAATAATGCTGAGTTAGATGATATTCAGAAGTTGCATTATTTAAACGCAGCTTTGGAAGGAAAGGCCAAGTCAATTGAAACGGAGGATGATACATTCGAATCCTTATTTAATGCTCTGCAACAACGATACGAAAATCGCCGGGTAATATTAGATACCCATATTCAAAATATCTTAAGATATCCTAAGCTAAATCAAGAATCTGCGAAAGAAATGCGTGATTTTTTGGATAATTTAAAAAAGAATTTAAGAGCACTTAAAGTACTGGAATATGATCGTGACAAATTGTCGGACATATTATTAATGAACATTTTAATTGATAAACTTGATTTGGAAACAAGAAAGATTTATGAAATGTCCATTTCATCGAATGAAGTGCAGAATTTTAATGAATTCATAACGTTTTTAGAAAAGCGAAGTAATATATTAGAAAGTATATCTCGAAATATGCCATCAATGAAACAAATAAATAAATCTAATGCTTCACATCACTCCTTAAATCGAAGCAAAAATTTAGTTATTAACTCGCCTACGCATTTCTGTGTTGCATGCAAAAAGAAGGAAACACATGGCCTCTTTGGGTGCGACGCATTTAGAAATATGAATGTTGTTGATAGATTTGAGCTCGTTAAAAGATATAAATTTTGTATTCGATGTCTGCGAAGAAACCATAAAGTAGACAGCTGCAGATCAAAATTTACTTGCCAATGTGGTTCGAAATTCCACAACACACTATTACATTCAGTGGAAAGAAATGATAAACCATTCGTTAATGATGAGAGTTCTCAGGCGATTCCATCAGATCTTGAGGATTCTTCAAATGCTACTCAAGGCCAATCCACTCGAAGTGAAACTTCTTCGACTATGAGAAGCAGCTGTTTATTATCCGAGAGAAAAAACGTAGTTTTACTCTCAACTGCTATAATTAAAGTTAAAGATGAACGAGGAAATTACTTCAATGTTAGAGCTATTCTTGATTCATGTTCACAGAGTAATTTTCTGACTTTTGAGTGCGCAGATCTCTTGAGAATTAAAAAAGAAAAAACATATGTACCAGTCAGTGGATTGAATGGAATGACGGTTTCTACAATAAAGAAGAAAATTCAGACCCTCATTTCCAACCAGCAGAGTACTTATGAAAGATGTCTGCAGTTTTTGCTTGTCCCTAAAATTACGAACATATCGCCTTCCAGAGCCGTAGATGTTGCGGGTTTGATATTACCGAACATTCTATACGCTGATCCTGACTTTAATAAGCCAAAAAGGATTGATGCCCTTTTAGGCGCCGAGTGTTTTTTCGAACTTTTAGGAATAATCAAATACGACTTAAGAACAATACAATCATTCTACAAGAGACTGTTTTTGGATACATCGTGAGTGGGTCTTTTCCAGATGATGCGAAATCTACCGTGCACTGTCATTTATCTTGTGAAGAACAATTAAGTAATTTGAACTCTAACCTCGAAAGGTTTTGGAACATTGAAGATGTTGATGATTCTGAGCGTTTTGCAAACGATGAAGAAAAAGCTTGTGAAGAACATTTTCTCTCTACTCATTACAGAAATGAAGATGGGCGCTACGTGGTCCAACTACCTATGAAAGAAGGAGTGCTGGGGTCTTCAAAAGACATTGCCGCTGTCCGACTGAACTCTCTTTGGAAACGTCTGAATAGAAATCCCACATTAAAGAGTTTATATGTGGAATTCATGGAAGAGTATGAAAGACTTGGTCATATGAAGGAAATAATTGAAGAATCTGATCCTAGAGACTGTTATTATATCCCACACCATCCAGTCTACAAACCAGAAAAATCTTCTACGAAATTGAGAACTGTTTTCAACGCTTCTTCCCCAAGTTCAAATGGGATCTCCCTTAACGACTTGCTAAAGTACGGAGGTGCTTTACAAGAAGATGTTTTTGATATTATGTCCAGATTCCGAACTCATAAATATGCTTTCACTGCAGATATACAGAAAATGTTTCGCCAAGTGTTAGTTGATGAGTGCCATCGTAACTTCCAACGTGTTCTCTGGAAGACAAATTCTGATAGTCCGATCAAGATCTACCAGCTGCATACCATCACGTATGGCATGACCAGTAGTCCATTTTTGAGTACAAGAGTCCTAAATCAATTGGCAGAAGATGAACAGTTTAATTTTCCTCTTGCGGCTGCAGCAACTTTGACTTATTACTATATTGATGACATTCTTACCGGTGGATCAACATTAGAAACAGCAATAGAACTACAAGATCAACTTGTCAATATGTTGCAGACTTGTGGAATGACATTGCATAAATTTGTGTCTAACACTTCTTCCCTTTTAGAAAGAGTGCCAAGTGAGTGTTTAGAATATTCGTTCGACGATAGTGCTGAGACCAAAACAGTAAAAACCTTAGGGGTTATATGGAACCCAAAAAAGGATAGTTTCACCTTTCGGGTGAGCATAGGTGAGTCTCCGCATACTAAAAGGTCAGTATTATCAACCATTGCTAGAATATTTGACCCATTGGGGTTATTAGGTCCTTTGATATGTAAATTAAAGATTTTTATGCAAAATTTATGGCTTTTAAAAATTGATTGGCATGATATGTTACCTGAAAAAGACAGTATAATTTGGGATAGTATTATTTCCCAACTGTCAGTTATTGAGAATATTTGTGTTGAGAGATTTATTTTCATTGATGATATTGAATTGATAGAATTGCATGCATTTTGTGATGCTTCTAAGCTATCCTATGGATGTTGTTTATATTTAAAATGTGTTAATAAATTTAATGATATTAAAGTAAGTTTATTGTGTAGTAAGTCTCGAGTGGCTCCACTGAAAACCTTAACCATACCACGTCTTGAATTGTGTGGTGCATTGTTGTTAGCTAAATTAGTTAAGAAAACTATTACAGCTTTAAAAATTGAAATTGATAAAATTGTATTGTGGTGTGATTCCACTATTGTATTGGCATGGATTAAAACTCCCCCTAATCAATTAAAACCTTTCGTTTCTAATAGAGTTTCTCAAATTCAGAAACTCACACCAGGTTATCAGTGGTGCCATGTGACTTCTGATAATAATCCAGCAGATCTGATTTCTAGAGGTCTCAAACCTAGCGATTTAGTAAACAATGATATGTGGTGGCATGGACCACAGTTTTTAAAACATGCAAATGCATTTGTCAGTAATCCAGGTAGTGAATATTGCATGGATAGTACTTACTTAAATGAGTTAAGGAAAAATGTGAATATAAATCTTGTTACAGTAATACATAACAGTGTTTTAAATGATATAATTGAGAAAAGTAATGATTATATGAAAATTGTTCGTATACTTGCATTTGTTTTGAGATTTGTTATTAATGTCCAATCAAAGGATAATCGTATAAGTGGTCCGCTTTCTGAAGAGGAAGTAAAAAAAGCCGCAAATTATATAATACGGCACATTCAAAGAAGTGAATATAATCTAGAAATATATGATTTAAGTAAGGGTCACCCCATTAGTAAAAATAGTAAACTTAGATCATTAAATCCATTTTTAGATTCTAATAATGTACTACGTGTTGGTGGGAGATTAGTAAATTCTGATTTGGATTATACTAAAAAACACCAGATAATTTTGCCCCCTAAGCATAAATTGACTAAACTAATTATTGAAAATATTCATAAAAGAAACTTCCATGTCGGTCCTCAGACTCTGTTGTATAGTGTCCGACAACAGTTTTGGCCAGTTAGTGGAAGGGGACTCTGCAGAAAGGTAGTTCATGAGTGTGTAACTTGTTTCCGTAGTAAACCTATAAATAGTTGTCAAATCTTGGGAAACCTTCCGTCTGAGAGGGTGACACCCACTTTTCCCTTTAATGTTGTTGGGGTAGATTTTTATGGACCTTTTTATATTAAATATAAGGGACAGAGATCTGGAGCTTTGCATAAAATATATGTTGCAATTTTCGTTTGCTTTGTGACAAAGGCCGTACACTTAGAAATTGTGTCGGATCTCACTTCTATTGCTTTTATAGCAACTTTAAAAAGGTTTTTTGCTAGGAGAGGGAAAAGTTGTTGCATCTTCTCGGACAATGGCACGAATTTTGTTGGAGCAGCATCGGAGATCAAACGACTCCATGCCTTAGTTTGTAAGCCTGATGACAACTTGGCTGGTTATCTAACTTCTGAAGAAATTTCGTGGAAATTTACTCCGGCAAAATCGCCAAATTTTGGAGGTCTATGGGAAGCTAATGTGAAAAGCTTTAAAAATCTTTTACGAAAAACTGTGGCTAATGCTAGATTTACTTATGAAGAATTCGTAACCATGACTAACCAAATTGAAGCAATATTAAATTCTCGTCCTATTACTCCGCTCTCTTCTGATCCATCTGATCTTGAGGCTTTGACACCGGGACATTTCTTAATAGGCCGTCCTCTTAATGCTTTGGCTGAACCTGACCACACTGATTTAAATGAAAATCGTTTATCCAGGTGGCAGAGAATAACAAAAATAGTCCAAAATATATGGAAACGATGGAGTCATGATTATCTAAACAACCTCCAACAGAGATCTAAATGGCAGTTTGAAAAGGAAAATGTTAAGATAGGAACACTTGTTGTTATTAAGGAAGATAACTTGCCGGGTTGTAAATGGCGTTTAGGTAGAATACTTAAAGTTATACCTGGTAAGGATAAGAAAGTTCGAGTTGTAATTGTTAAAACCGCTACTGGCTCATTTAAACGTAGCATTAGCAAAATATGTATTCTTCCTATAAGTGATAACAAGTTTGTTGTAAAGTGAATACTTTAATGTGTATAATGTAATTTTACATTTTTATGTTTGATATATCGTTGTTGTTTGATTGTGAGATGTGTTTTTGATTTGAACTTATTTTTGTTCTTTATTTTATCTTTTATATGATAATTTTATTCATTTAATTTTGTTGAATGTTTTAACATTGCAACGCCGGGCGGGATGTTTGCGCCTGATTGGTCGAGAACAATTATCCTCGTGATGTCTCCCCCTAGTGGAGAATACGCGAGAGAAGAAGCAGAACTGAATTGAATTTGATAGGAGACGCATGTCTCAAAATTGGAGCCGAGTGCTCAACTATAAATAATTAACCTTAAAGAATTATAAATGTTTATACGTGTAAGTAAGTCTGTATTATGTGTGTGCCTTGTATGTCTTTAATAAATAATAGTAAAAAATCTACAGTCCACTACTTTAAATTAACTTAACTGAGCTCCTGACATGGTATTTAGAATATAATTCGTATGAACATTATAATATTTGCGGTAATCTAATTTTAATTTATATATTTCAGTTTGGTATAGCTCTTGGTTTCATTTTCTCTCCTCTTATGTTGTCCAGCGATTGCAGACAAGAAGATAGAATAATTGCAGGAAAAAGAAACATAGCTTATGTACAAACTCTTGCGAACGTCATTATCTTTTTTCTTATTATTTTTAGTAAGTATATACAAATATAATGTTTTAAATAATAAAGCACTAGGCGTTTTATACAAGGTATTTACAAAATGAATACCCAATTTTTAAGGGATATGTATCTCCCTAACCAAACAAAAAGTATACCATTCAATGACTTGATGTGAATGAGAAATTCGTACATTTTTCTCGACCAATCATCATTACGCAACTTAAAATTAGGTCAAGCTGAGTTGACTGAGCTGATAACCCCTAATAATATAATTGCATAAAAAAAATTAAAGGTGTTTTTAATTAGAATAAAAAGTGGTTTTATCATTAGAAAAACAAGTCATCGGCTGGCTATTTATATATATATATATATATATATATATATATATATATATATATATATATATATATATATATATATATATATATATATATATATATATATATATATATATATATATATATATATATAATTTGTATTAGTTGCTTAAGCTTACATCATTAACAAAGTTAGCAATACATACCAAAAAGTAAAAAAGATTGAATTTTAATAATAAAATTGAAAAGAATTGTAATAATAAAGTTTTAAATATACATATTGCTTGGTGTTAACATTTGATGTTATTCATACCAAAAAGTTAAAACAAATACTTTGAATTTTAAAATTTTAAATCTACATATATATACTGTTTGGTGTTGACATTTGATTTTATGTCGGTTTAGTGCCATATGAATATTCTTTAGTAGAAAAATAACATTTTAGTAACTATTTTATTTTTGCCTTTTTTCAATTCATCATTAAATAACTTGAATTTTAATGTAAGAACGATTCAAAGTACCTATATTATTATTGATAAAGAGCTTAAATTTAAATATTTTAAGCTTTCATGTTAATAGGTTGTTATAAAGAATTATAGCTTTTCAGAATGCTCCTAAACATCCACCAAGTATGTCCCAATCACAAAAGAAAAACGTATCAACTAAGACCTACAAACAAATACTCTTAAAAATGTTTACAAATTGGAATTTCATCCTGATATTCATAGTTTACGGTAAGTATCTATAATAATAAAACAAGCTGTGTGTCTGTCTATCTGTCTGAGGATCTATAGAAATCTACTTAAAATTGGAGTAGAGCTTTGAAATTATCAACATAAGTGGTTTTGGCCTTTCAATTGGACTTTTGAAAAACGGAATTTAAAATTTTTATTTTGTTCTTTTTAATTAATTTTTTTTAATTGATTAATAAACATTTTACAAAATGACTACTAATAGGGCTACAGCTCTGAAATTTTCAATATAAGTAATTGTGGCCTCCTAACTGGACTTTTGAAAAAACAGAATTTTAAATTTTTATTTAGTTCTTTTTTAATTAATTTTTAAATTAATTTATTTTTTACAAATTGACTTCGAATCGAGATACAGCTCTGAAATTTTCAACATGAGTAGTTTTAGCCTTCTAATTGGACTTTTGAAAAACAGAATGTAATTAATTAATTATTTATTATTTATTATTTTTTAATTAATTTTCCTAATTAATTTATTTTTTTTACAAAACTATTTCTAGTAGGGCTACAGTTCTGAAATTTTCAACATAAGTAGTTGTGGCTTTCTAATTGGGCTGACAAACAGAATGTTAAAACTTTAGTTTGTTTTTAATTACTTTTTTTAACTAATTTTTTGGCCTCTAATTTTACTGTCCACAAACACATGTTAAAATAATCTTAATGGGGTGTTGTATTATTGTATTAACGGGGAATTTTTATTTTCTCGACAAGGAAGAGGCTTTCAATATTAAGGCTTTACGTAGAAATTAGATTTTAGTGAGTGAAGCGAGCTTATGCTTACGCAACAATGAACCTTTCAGCAAGCGAAGCGAGCCTATGCTTAAATAGCAATGAACCTTTTAACGAAGTGAAGTAAGCCTGTGTTTATGTGTCAATGAACTTTTCAGCGAACGAAGCGAGCTTGATTTTGCGTAACGATGAACCTTCCTGCGAGCGAAGCGCCAAAAACTGGGACCTATACACGAATGACAGATTTCCTCATTGCGAGGTCTCACAGCTAGCTAAAATATTGCACATGTTAAAATTTCGTAGCGAAGCACGGGTATTCAGCTAGTTATATATAATCCTAAGTAGAAAACTTCATAGACTGCGAGGAGACTGCAAGTTAAAGTACCTCATCGAACATCATTCTGAATTTTTGATAGAATATGGAGAAATTTTAGCAGATTTCTAATTCACTAGACTGCCGTGGCAAAATGGCCGAAACTAGTCAAAAATCGACTTAGAATAAGTTGAACTAAATCCGATTGCCAAATAGGTCATAACTTGCCAAAAAGTGTACACATTTTTTCGTCTGATAACCCGCAGCACTTATATTTCAATGAGGAAGGGCGCAGACGATTTCTGATCTCTGGCTGGGAAAACATGCACATTTTAAAAGTAAGCCAAATGGCGACATCAGTAATATTTTTTGCCAACTTGGCTCACTTTTAATAGATTCAAGTAGACTGTCGCCAGGTATCTGAATCGTCTGCAACCTTCTTAATTAAAAATTAAAGAGCGATGGGTTATCACATAAAAAAGAATGCTCATTATTTGGCATGTTATTGGCATTATTTGGCATATTTGACAATAGGATTTTATTCAACTCGTTCAAGGTCGATTTTCGTCGAGTTTCGGCTATTTTCGCCACGGCAGACCTGTGAATTCGTAATCTACTTATTTTTCTTCACATTCTATAAAAAATTCAGAATCATGTTCGATGAGGTACCTAAGCTTGCAGTTTCCTCTCGGACTATTAGAGAAATATCAAATAATTGCCTGATTAAATTTCTTATAAAATAAAATATGGACATTAAAAAAATAATCAATTTCAATATGTATGTTTACTATGGTAAGATTTTAAATAATGTCACTGGAAAGCTTTGTAATTTTATTATAAACTCGGAAGTAATTAACTAGTTTCTTGTTCAGTTGCAAACTATAATAAAGATGTTTAATATCATAGTAAGATATATTATTGTTTTTATAGGTCTCATGATTGGCTCGTATATTGCTTTCTCAACGACCTTAAATAAGTTAGTTCTATGCTTTCACCCCGTGAGTATTTTTCAATGAAATTTGTTAAGTGACACAATAGTTTATTTTTTTTAGATATCTTTGTTTTTATGTTTTTTTACACCCACATATGGTAGCAGTATAAAGAAGATTTTCCATCGGACTTTTTAACTAGTTACTGGAGACTGTGGTAGTCATTCCTATTATAGTCAGAATACTACAAGTTTGGACCCCATTACGTCAAATAACATAGACCAGAAAAGAAATCTTTGACATCCGACAGAGCCTCGAAATCTTCCACTTGGTATGGAAGTTTGAAGAGAGGTATTCCAGTCTATAAGGAAATCTGTTTATCTCTGTTTATCCAGTTATAAGGAAATAAAACCTTGCTTCGAGATTACGAAGCATTTTTTCTGCACAGTCATTAATGAACTGTATTCTCGAGCTCGAGAATACATTTAATGAAGTGAGTTACAAAAATAGATGCTGTGGGTTACCAAGATGATTTTCCCAAAAATTGTCTTTAAAGTCAAAAATTAACCAACATTGAGAATTTAAAATCACCTTTTTAGTTATTATAAAATTGTCACCACTCTTCTATTCAGTGTGTTTGACATTTCTTTAGTTTAAAGGGTCTATTGTCTCACATTTCTTACGTGCTTCAGAAATCATATCAAGAATTGTAGAATTGCACTCCTGACAAAAACGGAACATATCCCTATAGCGTTGGAGTCCATGATGTCTACTTTCAGCTAAAAACATCTTAAACTTAGACTTGTCTTATTAATATCTGTTTTCCGGTCATTATGGTTCGAATCAATCCATTCTCGAGCATAAGAGCGGCATTACTTCCGATGACATTCTTTCATAAAATAACTAGTCCATAAATCCCTATTAATTTTTCCGAGTCTTTCAAACTGGCATAATACAAATGCATATGATTAGCATTTGTCAATTTAGGTTGAAAGAATTGTAAATGGACTAGTTAGAGAGGTTGGAAATGGACTAGTTAAAGAATTGTAGTTGGACTAGTCTCAGAAGTCACTTTCAATAGTTATTAATTATAGTGTATCAGAGACCGCAGTGATATTCATGGTGAAAAATAAAGTGCGAAATAAGCTTATTTTTTGTGTATCCTAATCATTGTAGATGGAGAAATGGCCATAACAACTTCAGAAATGCCATTTTCTCTATGTTTCTTCTTTCAGATACCTAAATCAGACACAACTAAATCCTTGATAGCAATTTGACTTTGTATAGACATTTTACGCAATCTAGCCGGATATAATATGCATGATTTTACCCCATGAATTAGGCTCTTTTGGAATTTTAAATAACGGTTAAATGTTTTGCCTTTCAAACTACTTTAAACATTAGGTGTGCTCCATAGTTTCTATATCAAATATGCATAAAAACGAAGACTATGAATAGAATAAGAAAGTAATTAATTTTTTTAAAATGAAATTGCCTAAAACTCAATAAAATTCTTAAGAATTTCTAAATTTTAATGTTAACTCAAAAGATTGAGGTAAATTCAAGTTATACCCCTATGCTATGAACATTAAAACGAACTTAATTTTCGACTCTGCCATTAATTTGTTTAAGGAATTGAGTTCTTAACATACGCTTTTTACAAGTAGAATATTAAATGAATATCGTAGGCCTTATTTCAGCATAAAGAAGTGGAAATTGGTTGGATGGGTGCGCTTTTTATTGTAGCAGGTCTATTGGGGTCGGTCATTGTAGGATATATTCTGGATTTTACTGGAAAGTTTAAGTAAGTTCATATTATATTTTATAATGAAATATAATGGGAGACAGAAAATTTTAGTTTATGCCATTTTTAATAAAAACGAATTGAATTGAGTTTAATATTACATGATTGTTAATAGTAAATTGAATATAATATAAATAGTATCATCTAGATGTGAAAATTATTTTTCTAAATATAATCACTGGAACTAATTTTCAAAGCATTGATAACAGGCTCAATGAAATCTTGGTTTTATGTGGTCAAAAGGAAAAGTGACAAGTTCCCGTACCTAGTCACTAAAGAGATAATTTACCATCTGCTTAGAATCTTTACAATGGATGGTACGGTTATTTGAAATTAAATTGCTGCTTCAGTTGTATTCAACGTTAGCAAATGAAAAAAATCCACTGAATAATAGCTATTAAAATGGCAGAAGTAATTTTTGTAATTAATTTAAATGCTTAAAGACAAAATGGATTGCATAAGTCAGGATTCCTAACGTTGTAAACTGTAAAGATATAATAGAATGGGATTTTTTAATATTTAAAGAAAAATTATCATAAATAATTCAAGATTAAATTTTTGTGTTACTGATATAGGTTTTTTTTCTTTTATTTTACTTTAGAGAGACTTTTTTGGTAATATGCATAGGAAGTCTTCTTTCCTTTGTTCTCTTCATTAGTTTACTCCCTTTGGGAAAAATTTGGGTACAGATTGTGGCTATAGGTATTTTTGGGTGAGTTTTGAATTATTAATTATTTTTATTTATTCAAATTCTTGATAACGTAATATTTTTCATATATATATATATATATATATATATATATATATATATATATATATATATATATATATATATATATATATATCGAACGCGGTAGTGCTCCAAGTTTGATATCAAAGCAGCAGACATGCAGGTGTATATGTGTTCCAGGTGAATAGACGAAAAATAAGGGCGTAATTGTTTACACTGAGTGAGGGCGCACAACAAACAGTGCCTTTGGAAATCACCGAAGTCTCTCCGGAATTTTGTTCTTTTTCTTATTCTTGTACAAAAACTAGTAAAACAATTAAAGTCGTGTAAAAATTGAAAAGTGTTATTTTTTTAAAAACACGAGAATTTTTTTAATTAACCTAGTCTCCTTTTCTACCTCATTTTAAGTATTTGTCCTTTCACATTTCGAGTGTTTCGATAGTTCGAGCATTCGAGATCTTTTCAACCCTTTAAAATCTCTTAAGCTAGTTTAAGTTCGGAACAGCTAATTTTTTCTATGTTTATCCTTTTTGACATTGGTATCAAATTCAAGCAATGTGCCATTGTTTGATAAAGGTGTTAGTGATTAACGTGTGCTTCAGAGCTTTGGCTTTCAATATATAGAATTAGTTGCGTGGCCACGCTTTGCGGAGTTCCGTCATTGTGTATAGGTCTCAGCTTTTGACGTTTCGCAAACAAACTCTCTTCGCTTGTTGAAAGGTTAATCGTTAACCAATTAAAAAAAAAAAAAAACTTAAAATTAATTTGAAAAAGTAATAGAAACATAATTAAAATTTTAGCATTATGTCTGTTAAAAGTCCAATCAGAAGGCTAAAACTACAGTTGTTGATAGTTTTAGAGTTGTACACCTATTAGAAATAGCTTTCTATAGAGGGACACACAGACATACTCTTTATTTTATTATTACAGCTGTAATAATGTCGATAAGTACTAACAGTTTTACTAACATTTAAGAAAAGATTCATAATATTCTTGTATTTTGAATCAGTATGTTACTATCTGAAAATCAAGATACACGCAGCACTTACAGAGAAAATGTAACAATGTATTTGAGATAGATTAATATTATCCGAATTTTTTCCTAATCAATATTAGCTAATAATAAGTAGATTATTTCTAGATTCTTTCTAACAAGTTTTCCAACCATCTGTTTCGAATATGGACTAGAAGTTACTTATCCCATGTCGGAATCAATATGCTCTTGCCTGCTTAATGCTTCATCTTCGGTTAGTATACAAACTATTTGTTACTTAACTAGAATTAAGTAATTCAAGATATTGCACGCTGCTAACTTCTATCAAAGTGGCACTCTTTGATCATGATAGTTATTAAGTATTGCTGATATTTGAAACATATTAAGTATTATTAACTAAAATTTTAATAATTTGAAAAGCTATCAAGTTTTTAATGTGTTATCTAAACTTTATAAATTGGAAAATAAATCTATTCTTACTTTTGCTAAATGTTAAACTGATATTTGTCCCTATTACACTTTATAAAGTCACATTTATCTTTAATCAACTTTGAATTCAAACTCTTCTTTCTTCTTCCTCTCTTAACTCTTGTGAGTCGTTGCCTTTTGCTTATGTTAGAAAAATAAAATTCAAGAAAGCACATCCAGTTCTCAACGAACCACCACTTTACTTTATTTTTCGAAAACTAAAAACGATACAATCCAAATACATTTCATTGCTTTTTTTTTTTAAATTAAAATACTCTCTCGTGCAACAACGTTTACACAATTATAAAAGCCGTTTGTTATCCCGTGGCTGGAATCTAGCTTAATAAACAAATGCAACCGCATTATTAATTCAGAAACCTTACACCTCCCCCCCAAGAGTTATATTAAATCATAATTTAAAATAACCAAACCATATACACCCTGAATACCCACAAAATATTGATTCGAGAAAATTATGTAAAAAGAAAGCTAAACTATTTGAATCACAACATCAAATGAGCAGCATAATTAGTTCACCTTGAAAGTCATTACATGAGATATTGTCTCTAGTTCACAATCTCGATAAGGCATCAGCATTGCTCAACTTCTGACCGTTGACATAAGCTATCTTAAGGTTAAAACGTTGAAGAGCTAAAGCCCAACGTTGAAGTCTAGGGCTTTGAGGAACCGAGTCAGACAGGAATACAAGTGGATTATGGTCAGTTATTAAGAATATCTCCGCTCCGAACAGTATTGTTTCAAATCGCTTTAAAGCCCAGATAATGGCAAAAGCCTCTCGTTCAATGGTGGACCATTTCTTTTAAGCTTCATTCAACTTTTGGCTACCAAATGCTATAGGATGGAGACTACCGTCTGCATCAGACTGGCTTAAACAGCTCCCTGCAGCATACTGCGAGGCATCAGTGTATAAATAGAAAGTCTCGCAGATTTCCGGCACCTTCAGTTGAGATGCTGCACACAATGACTCCTTTAACTGCCGAAAAGCAGTGTCGGCATCTTTATTCCATGGTAGCTCATTGGGAACCCGTTTTTTAGTAAGTTCTGTTAACGGCAGTGCAATGGCTGCAAAATTGGGTATATATTGCCTATAATAATTGCAAAGCCCTAACGCGCTTCGTAGCTGTTTCTTGGTCTTGGGTGTTTGCAAACTGCTTACCCCTTGGATCCTTTCAGGATCTGGACCATGCTTACCAGAACCTACTAAGTGTCCTAAATACTTCACTTGAGACTTAGCAAAGCTGCACTTTTTTAAGTTGACCGAAAAGTGTAAGTTATTTATCCTTCTGAAAATGAGTTTTAGATGTCCCATATGTTCCTCTCAGCTGTCCGAAAATATTGCCAGGTCATCTATGTAGGCACATGAAAATTCAGAGTAATCTTATATAGCCTCTTATTCGCTCGTTGATATGTGGCTGCCGCATTTCTAAGACCGAATGGCATTACTTTCCAACGGTAATGGCCTCGGTGTGTTCTGAAAGCTATAAGCTCCTTGCTGTCTTCATCCATTGGTATCGCCCAGTAATCCTTCAGCATATCTAAAATTGTTATGAAATTTTTCTTACCCACCAGAAACGTTAACTCATCTATATTTTGCATTGGATAGGCGTCTGGAATGGACACACTGTTCAAACTTCAAAAGTCAATGCATAATCTCAGGGACCCGTCCTTTTTATTAACGCATACTATAGGATGTGCAATCTCACTTTGTGTAGCTTCAATGAGATCTAACTTCAATAATTCCTTGATTTGCTCATCAACTTTCTGCTTTAACGTTTCTGGAACTCGGTAAGACTTGGGTTTGATAGCTTCTTTACAACCCTTAATCCGAATAGTATGCTTTCCTACTTTAGCTCTCCGAATCTCCCCAGAAAATAAATCTTCATTTTCCACAATTAATCTGATTAGTTCACTTCGTTGCTCTTCTACCAAATGATTCAGCTCTACCTCCTTTAGATAATTGTTTTTGTTGATTTCCTTAAATACAGGAGTTTCATACAGTTCTCCAAACTCTTCATCATCTTCGAACACAATTCCCACGGTCTGCGCTCTAACTACGTATTCCCTGAGTTTATTGGTATGTAAAAGTCTCAAGTTATTCTCTGGCATTCTCACGTAATACGAGTCTGGATATTTTCTCTTTACAATTTCAATTGGACCAGTCCATCTAGCGTATAATTTGTTGGTGGAATCAGGAATCAAAGCCACTACAAGATCTCTCTCTTTGAACTCCTTGTAGCGTCTCCGCAGATTGTGATGATGCACATAGCTCTCCTGTTGCCGCTTTGTAATTAGTTCCGCTCGTTGTGTTGCTATTTCAAGTCTTGCCTTCAGCTCCTGCAGGTATGTGGTGTTCGACTTACTTAGATTATAAGGTACAGCCATTTTCCCTGCCCATGTAGAATTTAGAATAGCTAGGGGTTCTCTTGGTTCCCTTCCATACATTAAAAGGAACGGTGGTACTCCGGTGGTAGAATTTGGAACCTCTCTATAAGCCCATAATAGGAAAGGAATATGACGATCCCAGTCTCGCTTATCTTCTCGAATTACATGGTGTAGCATATTCTTGAATGCTTGATTCCATCTTTCTACTACCCCGTTACCTTCCGGATGCCCTGGAGTGCAAAAACGTGGACAAGCTCCCATCTTCTCCAGAAATTCTTTAGTCAATTTTGATGTAAAATTTGTAGCATTATCTAAGACAATTGCCTCTGGCACGCCCGTCCTGCAAAATATTTGTAAAAGGGCTGAACAAGTCGTCTTTGCCGTCAGCGATGTTAATGGGACTGCCTCTGGCCACCTGGAATGTTGGTCTACCAGGCAGAGCATATATCTGTGTCCTCTAGATGATGCTGGATCGATTGGACCTATTAAATCGACATTCACTACTTGAAATTGAAGTTCCGGACGATTTACCGAAGCTATAGGTATTCTATCAGTAGAGCGAATCACTTTCCGCATCTCACAACTATGACAGGAACTACAATGTTCCTTTATCTCTTTACACATGTTTGGCCAATAAAATGAGAATTTAACTCTTTCTGCCGTTTTCTTTGCTCCTAAATGTGCGCCAAACACTGATTCATAAGCTATCCCTAGAACTGCTTTCCGTCTAGCTAGAGGCAACACCAACTGTTGTACTTGCTGCCCCATAATCTTTTCGTTATGGTACAATAAACCTTCCACAACTAGAAATCTGCCTTTTCCTTGTCTTGCAAACCTCCATTCTTTCACTAATGTTGCACACGATAGCTGTTCTTTTCTGAAGTTCTCAGCTTCACTTCTATAACTGCCCCTACGATGCAAGGGTGGGCTGTATCTTATACTATTACTCTCAAAATTCACCTTATTACGATTTCTGTTCATGTGATATTGATTTCCACCACCCATTAATGACTTCCCCCTTGACTCAAAGAAGATGTCACACTCCTTACCTAACTTTAAAGGTTTAAACCAATTCTGTCCTTGCTGAATCCTAATGAACGCTGCCATTTCTGGGTCTATAGTTTTGAAAAGTTGATCTGAAACTATTAAATCATTTACAGTCTGCAACTCTTGTGCTTTTTTCCGATCACAATAGTACAGCCACAAAGCATTTAACCTTGATGCAAATTGAAAGAACGTTTCATTAGTATATCGCCTAGCCTCTGTAAAGTTCTGCAAACACGCTTGTGGAGACGGTTCGTATTCTCGCAACACCATTTCCTTCACAGTATCATAATCCTTAATATCTTCTCCTTTGAGATAAGTCAGTACATTCAACGCCTTCTCACCTAATAAGGTAATCAAATGTTCTGAGCGAAATTCTGGTGGTACCTTTTTGGTTTCAAATGCACGTTCTAATGATTGAAAGAATAATACCCAATTTTCCGCTTTTGCCGGAACCGGCATTGTGAGTACACGAATACTTTTAACAAAACTTTCAATCGAACTTCTCTCTCCTTCATTGATAATTCTATTAGTATAATCACTCACCCCACCGTCGTTACTTGTCCTTTGTCCTTGCTGCAATCGCGCCATCTGCAGTTCATGTTCTCTACGTTTTTCTCTTTCCATTTCTTCCCTTTCCCTCTGTTTCTCTTCCCTTTCCTCACTTTCAGCAGCTTTCCGTTCTTCTATTATTGAAATCAAAAACTCTTCCCAAAATTCCGGATCGATTTTCAATATAGCGTTGGTTGCTTTCAATACCCTTCCTCAAGTCCACTACTTTCGCGGTAGCATTTGGTGTTTCACCCATTTCTTCCAACACCCGCCTTAAATCTTCTTTCTTGCTTCGTTTAATCGCAAACATTTCTCCTCTTCTATCGAAATCTGTTTCCCCGCACGAATGTGAGTCGTTGCCTTTTGCTTATGTTAGAAAAATAAAATTCAAGAAACCACATCCAGTTCTCAACGAACCGCCACTTTACTTTATTTTTCGAAAAACTAAAAACGATACAATCCAAATACATTTCATTGCTTTTTTTTTTAATTAAAATACTCTCTCGTGCAACAACGTTTACACAATTATAAAAGCCGTTTGTTATCCCGTGGCTGGAATCTAGCGTAATAAACAAATGCAACCGCATTATTAATTCAGAAACCTTACAACTCTAAAAAGCCTCTTTTAACACTTCTAACTTATATCAACATTTATAAGTTTCATCACTATCTCTATATCTATATTCCATCTATCCCGTCATATAAAGTTCGTAAATTACTCGCCACCATTGCCATATTTTATTCGACTATAAATTTTAAACTTGAGATAAATATTGTAAACTTATTAAATTTTTTAATTAAAACAGAAAATTAAATAAATTAAAAGGCTTGCATATTTGAATTTTTTTTTATTTATTGGAAATGATTTGCAGAGTCTTCGAAGTGTTGCACGTGTATTTTAAAAGAAACATACTCAAATTGACAAGGATACATTTTTATTAGAGAAAACGTTAAGTAGAAAATAGATAGCAAACATGAACCAGGGCGCCACTACCATTTAAATGTTAACTACACAATAATACATAGTAAATTTTCATTAAATATAAGTAAGATTTACACGTGTGTAAGAAGAACGGAAAGTTCTAGTTGCCATAATAATCTACTAGTTGACTATCTCGAAAAGTATGCCTTTACGTGGAATTCAATGACATGGGATAGTTAAACTCGCTTTAGAAGAGAAAGTTATTGTAAAGTGACTTTTAACTGTAATTTAACAACATGCCGACGATGGTCATTGTTAAAGCTGTTTTAGAATTGGTTGCATATATAATGAAGTTTTATGTAACTAGCTAGATACAGATAAGCTAAGTATGTGTTAAATACAGTGATAGTTATCCTATTTAGCTAACTAACCTACTTATCGCTTAGAGAAAATAACGCGTGCTGAAAAGTGCGGCTGACTATTTCAATGTAACAGACTAGTAATTCTTAGATGCAGTCAAAAGAAACCTGTTGTTCACTTATCATATAGCCTGCCCCTAAATCTACTACTTACCTTAAGATCTTAAGATGAACTGCAACTATGTCCATAATCATTAGAATTAAATCTTCAGAAACATTCAAAAGCTCATTGTCTCTTCTCAGTATAGTAACATAATCTGCATGGCGAATATTCCACGAACGTACGAAGTTTTAAAAAGCGTAAAAATATTTCTATAAATTGTTAGAACTCCAATTCGTATGCGCTTTTTCTCAATGCAGTAGTATTTAGTGAAAAATTTTCAACGTTTTGTCAATTCATTCAATTCCTTACAATTTTTTTACAGGTTTTTTTTTTTTTTTTTTTTTTTTTTTTTTAAACATTTTTACCACCCATTTGAGACTCAATTCAACTTAAATAACTTTTTTTCACGTCTATTATGTATCTGAAATGTTGTCACAAAATATTTATCGTGTATTGAATATTTTACAGTTATGCGGCATAATTCTAACGGAAATAGCATCACACATTCTGGAGACTAAAGGTCCTGTTTTCTCGAATTCAGCATTAGGTGTAACTTTTTGTATTTGTTGCATTATCTCAGGTAAGTGAAACTTGTAAAAATGCACGAGTACTACTTTTCAAAACTATTTAAAAACATTCAGAATTTAAATTCTTTGAAATTCCTATTGTCATAATTCTGTAAAATATAGATATTTTAAGTAGTAATTATTAAAAATATAATTTTTCAGAAATAACACAAGTAGATTAAGTTTACTTAAAACGTTAGTAGTTATTATTTCTTTTATAAAAATTTTGTTAATTAATTAAAGAAAACATCTTCATATATATATACATGAAATGCAATTCTAAGTTAAGTAATATTTTACTTATTGTTCTTTTTAAGGCTTCTTATCAAAGGACTATAAGAGAAGCAAGCAGAATGCAAACACAAAATTTGAGTTGTGATATTTTTCTGATGCAAGAAAGAAAAAACCCTTATCATGCATTTGAAGATAATTACCATAGTTAAGTGTATTATATATAAAAAAATAATAAAATTAGACTTATGTATATTTGTAATGCATAATGTGTGAATTGTTTAAGCTTTAGTTTAAATATAGACGGACAACCAGGTCACCGTGCCCTGTAGAATACCTAAGAATTTCAAATCTCACCCAATATTGTACAGAATTCTGAAAAGACAACTTTAATTTTTATTTCATAGTTTAAACTAAAAATAAGACTTCAATAAAGTAAATATTTTTTTAGTAAAATAACTTCACTTAAACTTTCTAAGCAATGTTAGCTTGAACTCAAAACAACGAAGATTTACGCAGCATTAGCCACTACACAGCCCGAAAGCTGGATTTAGCCCCCGATAGATAGCCCACCGCCACCACAGAAACTAATGAAATGAAAATTCACGGTATGAACTTTTTTTTCATATAATCGTAATTTATCCAACATGGTATGTGTCAACTATGTAGAACTGTAGTACAGAGTTCTTCTCTACCAGTGATAGAAGTGTGGGTAGACGCGGGGTGACGCGTCCCCCCACTTGTCCAGAAAATACCCATGCGTCTCCCCACTTCTAAAAACACTGAAATCCATCCCCCCCACTTCTAAAAACACTGAAATCCATCCCCCCACTTCTAAAACCACTGAAATCCATCTCCCCACTTCTTAAACTACCGAAATCCAATCCCCCAATTTAAAAAAATCATTCAATCCATCTAAAAACTAGATAAAAAAAAAAAATTATAAAAAAAAAAAAAAAAAAGGATTAAAAAAAAAAGATAAAAAAAAAAAAAAAAAAAGTAATAACCTTTCATTTTCATTACTTCTGCTTTCTCTAGCTATTTGTTACTTTTTATACTTTAATTTTTGTTTTGTTTAAAACAGATTCAGTCAATTTTTCTTGGAAATGCGTGGCGAATTTCGGTGCCTGTTGTCTGGGATTATTGAGGAGTGGATAGAAATAGACATTTATTGCACTATCATTTCCTGTTTTGTCCTTCACCATTTACTTTAAAATATTTTGCGTTTTATTGATTATTAGTAGAAAACCGTGTATTCCTCCAACTTAACCATTAACTCTTACTTCTGATTCTAAACGGCATTTGTATTTGTAATCCATCTAGTACAAAACAAGATGAGATTGATACATTTGGCTTCAAAACTGTAAGAAGAATGACTCCGATACACTGCAGAACGTTGAGGAAGGAGCAGTGGAAAATGTGCAAGTGCATCAAGTTGAAAAGACCACGTGGAGAGAGAATTTAGCGCGTGGCAGCAACAGTAAGCAAAAACGCCACTGCAGTAATGATTATCCAAAGTATTGGACACATGAACGCACCTTCAGAAATACAACGAGTATCCATGGCTTACTTGTGAAGAACAAAAACTTCGATGCAACACATACAAGGCTGCTAAAAGCTTGGAACCAGAAAAAAACAAGGTTTGAAACTTTCTAACGATTGGGAGGGTGTAACATTTTGCCACATGGAGACAAGGAATTTGACTAACGAGAATCCTTAAGAAAGCATATTTTTAAATACAAAACCAGTAAAACTCATAAATGTGCAGGAAAAATTATCCATGAAGTCAAACGAGAAAAAATTAAAGCATTTCCTTTAAAAAGGTAAAATATTATTTCGCAATTTTTTTACTTTCAATTTTTGGTTGGTTGGTCGGTTGGTTGAACTCCCGGCTGGGAGTGGAAAGGAAGGACTTTGTGAACTAGCACCTGCCTCCGCTAATATATGTGAGAGAAACATCTCTCTGGAACAGGTTGAGGTAGAAAAAAAAAAAAAAAAAAGAACTACAAAAAAACGGGGTTATCAAATCATTTCGGTACAGAAGGAATTTTGTGATGTTGCCATTTCAATGCTTTCTTCGGGTGAGGACGTGGACACGAACGTCTAGCTGCCATAGTTTGTTTATAACATTGGGTTAGTAGCTTTCAATTTTTGAATGCACGATACAATACTTGTATATACTATCATTGCCAAAATTGTTGAAACAAATTCATCTTATCACTGTCTTCCGAGTCATGTAATTCAAAATTGTATAATTTTGTTTTATTTATTCCGGACTATATTTTTCAGTTTTTATCACTAATTTTTTTTTATAAATTTCTTTGAACATTAAGCAATACTAGACATGGGATATTAGATAGTACTAAAATTAATTAAGCATAGATTTTCTTCTTAAAAATTATACCAAGCATGTAAAGAAATGCGAAATGTAATGACACTGAGAAAAAGTTTTAAGTCACTGAAAAAAAAACTATTTAAGTCATAGTGTTATAAAAATGCATTATACTACTTTGTATAAAGATATAGGTATTTTCACTTGGACAACTTTTAACTTTGGAGGAACTAGAAAAAAAAAATAAAGACAAAATATTTAAAAAATAAAAATTAGAATTCCTAATAAATTTTATTTTATGCAAGTATGCTTATTTAGAGGCAATATTTAAATCTAAATAAAATGTATGTATATAATGTTGAATTATTGCTTCACTTCATCTCTTACTTCCAAGTAAAAAAACTAAGTAGCAGAATATTCATTAAAATAACAGTACATTTTGGACCCTTGTTCATGTTGAAAATTGTTTCCTTTCTACTATTTAATTGTTATTTATTTAATTGTTATAAATTTATTGTTATTAGAAACGAAATTGTAAAATTCATCGTTGAGGGGGGGGGGGGGTGCACATGTCACCACCTTTTGGCCGTCCCCCAACCTTTTTTTCCCACTTCTACCACATGCCCGAAGAAAATGTGTGAAGAAGCTTCCTTCAATTTTGTTTTCATCAAGAATAAATACAGGAATAACTTAACTAAATCTCAATCGGACAATTTATTAAAATTGGCTGCAATAAATACTGTGACAGACATCGGCTCTATCGTAAAAAAAACGGAACGATTTTGACCGCCATCGTCTCGTAATTGATATCGACAAAATCAAAGTAATCTAGAAGTGCTGTTTAAATACTTTAATTAAAAGTTAGGTCAAGTCGCACTGTCACATTGAAACAAAAGATTAGCATCTTTTCTAGATTTTGATTTACTAATAATGAAAATTATTATTTTTTAATTATTTGAAAAAAAGAATCAAATAGCAATTGTAATTTTATTAAGATAAAAAAATCAATCAAGTTTTCAGAAATGTAAATCGCTTATGTATATTGTTAAATTGATAATAATTAAAGATACAAATATATTGGTACCCCGAAAAGCCCCAAAATAAGTCACAATGCCCGCATTTAAAAGTTAGTGACGAACGTTGACAATGTGCCTATTACTAGTTACTTGTGTAAAATATATGAAACAGCTGCCAACTGAGAAGGAAGTGAAGCTAATACGATTGCATGTCAGCACCTCATTCGAATTTCTTCTCGTTAGCGGAATTTTAACAAAAGTACCATTGTTCTAGAACGATCACACGACGAAATCATTACTTTGAATAAATATATAAGCTAAGTCATTTGTTAACTTTTTATTGTACGACAATTCACACAGCAATCTGATAGGCTGAGACAAATCGTTTGTAAACAGAAACACTGAATGCATGCTTTGTATTTCGCAAGATAGGGAATAGTGCTAAGGTCATGACATAGAAATTATTTTGTACAAGACTTCGTCAGAAAAGAGTTATATGTACACATCAGCCAACTTATTTACAGGGCTGTGAAACATTTATTACTATTTCGGTATCCAATTCGACTTTTACGAGGGAATTTACTGCACATTATCATACCGGCCTGAATCAGGAGAAAACTTGTAGTATTGCGATAACTTCTTTTATCGGCTGCAGAGGGTGCATATCAAAGGGTACCCTTGTAAAAGAAAGAAAAAAAATTACTTAATCAAAGGGTAAAGATTCTCCGACGTCGTAGATGAATTTGGACTGAGGATAAAATAGTTTTTAGTAAGTTCGTTTTATTTATTTTTTTATTTTATATCACAACAACATTTTTTTAAATAATACAGTATGCGAATTATATATTATTGACTTAGAACGAAAAAGTGTTAACTCCAATTCAACAAAATTCTCAAGTGTGCAAAACATCTATTAAAGTTTTAAATCAACAAAAGCTTAACGCTTTTGCTTAGTTTCAATTATGTAAAATGAGAAGATTTCATTAATCAAAAACTCCCCATAATTAAATTCGAAAAGAAGAAATTGTTCACTAAAAATGTCAATGCCTGAGACAGAAAGGAGAATTGTAAGTGGAACTGATTTAGCCTCATGAGCTGCGATATTCTAAATCTGCATTTGCACTGGGCTATCCTAGGTGCAAGTTATAATTATTATTGCAGTTCTAATTACATACTTTCCAAAAATATGAATTTAATTTGAATAAAAATAAGCAAACTTCCATTAAAAATACATAAAATGAATGGCAGATTAGTACATGGAGCAGACATTGCACCACTGTACCCTTCCCTCGAATAAACTATTATTTTACCAACATTTAACATTTTGCTATACACTTCATAATCATGTTTTATATTTTGAATGTTATATTTGCAAGTAGTAACTCAGCTATAGTAAAAGTCATGTTTCAAATAGAATGACTCCTATACAATTTTTTTTATATGTATTCATCACTCTGTTAATTTTTCAATTATGCACATTGTAAAAATATTATTATAAGTATTCAGCATTGTAATTCAAAGCTATTGAGAAAAGTCTAAATTTTTGTTAAAATCACTGCAACAATAAAGCAAAAATATAACCTTTTTTTTTGTAATAGATCTACTTCATTTGGAACTAGAGGTGTGGACCATCTCACAACTTTCAATTACACTACAATATTGGTCAGTGCATTAAAACTTGCTCTTACCGTTATTTACCGTTTTCATATTTTCACTCATTTAAATAAAAATGGTCAATTTGACGATATTTTTGGCGATAGTTTTTACATAGGGAAAAAAAACACGGCCAAAATGATGAAATTGACGATGTTGTTCGATAGACCTTACATTGATCTTTCTTGTGCATGACACAGAAAAAAATCTATCGTTGATGGACGATGCTCAAGGTCAGAGGGCTCTGCGTTAAAGGCACTAATTTTCAACTTTTTACGCTTTTTACGCAACTTTTACTGGAATTTCGGAGGGGGGGGGGGAGGATTAGAACACCTTCAAAGGCATTAGCACAGAGATTTTAATCAAAATCGTTAGATTTTTAGTAATTGCTGAAAAACATAATTTTTTCATGATTTCAACCTAGTGTCATGCGCGATTTTGACGAAAACCTTAATAGTAGGTTCCATGGCCATCACTAACCCGCACACCAAATTTCAACATTGTAGATCAATTTTTGCGGGAGTTATGCTGACCAATTACACACTGACAGACATTTTTTCTGAACTACTTTTAGAAATCAGGATGTTCCAAAACGGGGAAGAATGCTAAAAAAAAAAAAAAAAATCGGATTTTTTTTCTTTTTTTTCTTTTCTTTTTTGACTGAACGCTATACTTTCATTAAGCTATGTAAACATATACATAATTCAAAGTAAAAAGTAGTTACCTTACAATAAGCAATCATAAAAAGTAGAAATTTGCCCGAAAAATTTCTTTTCTGGCAAAACAGAAAAACAAATAAAAAATCATGAAAAATGTAGGATATCGATATTTTTTCTATGCAACGATACAGTATCGATTTTTTTATCGATTTTTCCGATCTATATAGTGCAACCATGGATAAGTGTTACCACGAGCTATAAAATACCTACAAATCCTTTATTAATTTAAAACCTACAATATAATTTTTTAAAAACTTACTTTTTGGAGTTTCATGACTACTTTTATTGAAGAAAATTATATTATATTATATTATATTATATTATATATATATAAACTCATGCACAAAACCAATGAATAAGAATAAACGTGGAGAATGTAGGGTCTTTAAGTTGGCACATTTATGCCTGTATTTTTGAATGTGATGTGACTGGATAATTTTGATGTCATGTGCTTTATTTTACTCAAGCATGCTTTTGAGTTAAAAAAAAAAACAAAAAAAAAAAAAAAAAACATTCATCCGTTGATGCTCATATGCTCATGTCCAGCTAAGTTTCTCATGAGTAGAAACCATAGAATTCATGGCAAACACAGCTTTCCCCTTATTGACTTTTAGCTATTTTTTGTTATCACTTAAATATAATGTAAGAATATAATATTTTTTACGAATACATGATGGTTATATTTTTATTTTTTAACGTTTCAATGAATATAACTTTAAATATACAATAATATATACACAAACAAAGGATAATATATTGATAAGTTAGGCATAGGTTATGTATATAAACCAACTAAATATGAAAAAAGACAAATTTTTAACAATTTTATTTACGAAATTTTAGTCCTTTTGTTTTCCCGAAAAGTTTAAAGAACCAAAGAGTTATTTCTTAATTTAAAACACATGTGCAAAATTTATGGAAGTTTAAAAAATATGAGTAAAGTATGAGTGAGTCACACAAATGAAATTATTAAAAAAAAAAAAAAAAATTAATATTTACACTTTTGAAATTTGACGACGTTTGGATTTGCAACTTCTTTGCAAATTCATAACTTCTGAACCGATAAAGATTTTTTGGGGAAAAAAAAAAATCATAAAAAAAAATCATGAAATAATTCATAAAAAAAAAAAAAAAAAAAAAAAAAAAAACCTTCCGTAATTTACCTAATATTTTCCAAGATACATTTACTATAGAGTTTCTCTTGGTGAATTCTAATTTAGAATTCCTGCCCCAGGAATCGTCCCAGTCCCGACTTCTGGAGTACGTGCAGTCTGACGACATGGTGTCGAAATAACTTCTTAAGATATATTATGTAATTTTAGATAATAAAAAAAGTACTATAAATCCTATTAGTCATGTACAACCTATGCCATCTTTTATTTTCTTGCTTGTAATCATCCAAAAATCTTTCCTGCCATACGTTAAGAAATTTCGAAGAATGTGCTAATCGAGTTCTAACTGCGCTAACACCCGTTCGCTCCTATTACAAATCGTAAAATTTTAGCTTTAAATGATGGAGTATTTTTTCTTCATTCATTCATACTTTGAAATAAAAATAGAAGACTCGTAATTCAAAATGCAGAGTTGAATTAGACGTAGAATATTTAAGGAAAGACTCAAATGAAAAGCTGTGGATTATAGAATGTGTACTTTCAAGGTCATACGAAACTCATTTACGGTAAGGTTGGTACATGAGGTTCGTAATAACAATATTATCCTTTGAATAAGGAACACTCCACAGCTGACTTATTTAAAATGACTTTAGATATTCAGTTGTTGTTTGATAAAAAAAAAAGAAAAGAATCTGAAGTAAAGAAACATAGGAATGCAGGTACATCATTGCTGGGTAACCTGCATTTACATAGTTGAATGAAATTATTTATTTATATATGTATATATTTAAGACATTTGTCGAAGTTTTTACTTTTTTCTAAATAAGGATATTTTACTAAATTTCTGAATTTATTAATCTTAAATTGGTTTAGAATCTTTATGAGATTTTATTCAATTCAAATTTTGGTTTTTCAAAACAGGTTCCAAATTGACCACATACTTTTAGGTCAAATGATCTGAATATTTTTTTTTTAATTATTTGTTTTCCATATAAATTGCTAACAACATGGTGACAACAATAATACGTTTTGTAGAGTGCATTGAGAGATAGTGTGATAAAAATACGTTAGTTGTCTGCAGATTCCAAATTTAACCTTTTAAAGATTTAAGAAAATTTTTGTTGAGAAACTTTAACCCAACGTAGTGATAATTTTATTAAATGCTATATTAAATATGCACGTTTTAAATATTTTTTACTAAAACGTTTCAGTAGTACTAAAGTACAAATGTGGCAATGTAATATGAGACATTTAATGAACTATTTCTAAAACGTAATTCAAGTAGGCTGCTTTATTAAATGCGAATAAAATAATATTACTTTCAGGGTAAAAACTGAAATCTTCATTCACCTTTGAGATAAAATGTAAAACTCTTTTTCGATACATATGTAAAGTTAGAATCACAAAAGCAAATTTTTTGTATTTAACAAAGAAATTTTGAAAGTATTTAATTACAATATTTACTTATAAGTATGATTTACTAAACAATATAATTATTTAGATTACAATTAATCACAATATTATAAAGTAAATATTGTAATAAACAATTTTCAAATTTTTTGTTAAATGCAAAGAATATGTTTTGTGTGTTTCTACAATTTTACATTCAACAATATCTGTGGATATTAAGACAATTTTGCCTCCGATATTTATTTATTTATCTATTCGTTTATTTATTTATTTATTTATTTATTCATTCATTCATTCATTCATTCATTCATTCATTCATTCATTCATTCATTCATTCATTCATTCATTCATTCATTTATTTATTTATTTATTTATTTATTTATTTATTTATTTATTTATTTATTTATTTATTTATTTATTTATTTATTTATTTATTTATTTATTCATTTATTTATTTGTTTGTTTAAAAACAGTACCACGAAAAGTTTTTGTTATTTTACCGCATTTGGATTTTTATGAATATTTTAAGAGTTTATTCCAATGTTTGTATTCACTAAATTACTTGTTTCTAAATTCATAACTAGCGATCAAATACACAAATAAAAGGTAAAATGCAAAAGTACCAAACGAATTTCCAAACGAACAAATAGTATACCACTTTCAGCAGCCAATTTTACCAAAAAACGCTTTCTAAAGAAGATCACTTAAAACAAATTTCATGCGAAATACACATTTGATCCCGTTTTTAGTTTCTTCACTTCATTGTAATACAAGAAATTTACTAAGGACCTGTCTTGGGTCAATATTTTCAACTACAAGATGCCTTCTATTTGTCAAACTAAATATTTCATAGCGATGCGATTTAATCTGAAATACGTGAAATCACTCCTGAAATTCAATAGAAAACTCACATAAATCAAATCAAATATATGTATATTAGTGTGAAGTGTGTAATTAATTTTTTAAAAGAATATAATTGGTTTTCCCACAGATTTTGATTTAAAATTGTATAAAATGTATTAGAACACATCATTAAATGCATTATATTATTGTCACTACTTTTAGTTCATCAAGGAAATATGTTAACAGCTGAGAGTACTACTTGTCAAAATATCAAGATGCTTCAAAGAAAACTATTTTAAATTATACTTGTAACTTCAGGGTTTATTGAAATCATTTAAAATCTTCCTTGTTATATGCAATTTTATTCCTGCGTTGAAAGGAAAATCTATTCTTACGTTTTACAAATTCCTCATTTTAGGTCGAAAAAAGATTTCTTAACTAAAGAGTCTTTAAATCCTTATAAGTTTCTTTTTGTGATATATGCTATTTATCAAATTTATCTAAGTGAAATTAGTTAGAATACTCAAAAATCGAAATAATCTCCCAGCGGAAGCATCAAAATATCCTTAATGGGACAGTGCTTTATAGAAACTTATGAAGAAAGTACTACCTTTGGCTTCTCAGAAATGAGATATCGGGTTTGCACTTGGATTCAGACAGACTTGGATTCTTATTCTATTTCTGGATTCTCTTACCGACTTGGAAATAATTGTTATGTCACCAAGTTTGGAGAGAATTTCATAGCATAATTCATAACTAAATATAATTATTCCGTCAAGCTTGAATTTCTGTTTCTGATTATCGAATCCTTAGCAGCTAAGTAAATAATGCGTAGAAGCAGCCTTTTAATGATAGTGACTGTCATAATCCACCTTCTTTATGTCGGTAACTTAATATTTTATAGATATATATAACCCCTTGTCTTGTTTGGAAAACTTATTATTTCTTTTCATAAGTGGTACCATGGACCTGCCATTAAGGTTTTCGTAGATATTTCGCATGCGCGCTTTATGCATAGGGTAGCTGCCATTGAAAAAATAATGTTTATTAGCAATTTCTGGAAAACGGCTCTAACGATTTTGATCAAAATGCGGTGTTAATGCCTCTTAAGGTGTTCTAAACTTCCCCACCACTGTTACCTGTTTATCCGAAATTTCTGTAGAAATGTGATAAAGGCATAAAAACTGAAAAGCGAATTCTTTAACACTGAGTTCTCTCCCCTTCATCAACGACTGCTTCACCTTTGTTACACTTACAAAAAAGGATAATGTAAGAATTATGAAAAAGTATATCGCTAAATTCGCCATTTTTTCCCCTTTGCCTTTGAAAATTATAGCCAAAAATGCCATATCAGCCATTTTTTTTTAAATAAATGAAAATATGAAAATTGTAAATAACACCAATTTACAACTCAAATTTAAATGCAGTGATCAGTATTAGATTTTAATTTAAAATGATGCGATGTTCCACGCCCCTAGTTTAATTTAAAAACAATGTTGAAATTCGAAGTGTTAATAATAATACATTTTAGTCCTTTTTTTACCGCTCCATTTGAGAAAGCAAGTTGCCCACAAATATGTTGATATACAACTCTTAGATAATATTTATGAAAAACTCCCATATTCCTTCTTATTCTAATTTCGTTCAACAGTTCTTTAACATATTTATTTCCTTTTTATCGATATAACATTCAGAATGTTCAAACAAAACTTTGTAACAATATTTTGTCAGATATTTCGATAAGAGAAAATATCTAGAAATAAAAAAAAATATATATCTTAAATTTTTCCTTCTAGATACTAGACTCTGAGATGAACCGAAAATAGCTGAATTTAAAAATGGTAAACACTTTTCGAGAGGACGATTTCAATCATGGCGCGTGTCCTCTGTCAAGAGATCCTACACTACCACCCGAAATCAAAGTCTACAAACGACGAGTGTGGATGCTCGGACTCTTCAGTTTCTGCTCCATGTTGTGTGGCATGATGTTTACGCTGTATCCATCCATGTCCAATCTTAATATGTGCTACTACAGTGTGAGTCAGGAAGCAATGGCATGGACTGCCATGATCTTCATGGTTGTGTACTTAGTATTGATCATTCCTGTGTCGTATCTCATCAATCTAATCGATCTACGGTGGACTCTCATTTTCACCGCATTTTTCAATACTGTAGGTGAGTAGATTTTATAATTACTGTGAATTTTAGAAGAAAATCAAGTTATACTCACATTCAGAGAAAGTTTTAATAACTTGAAGCGTTACAGTTTAGTACGTTTATCTCTTACTGTAATCTCTAAATGACACATGAGCGGTTTCTGATTTGCAAGTAACTAATGACGCCAATTGATTTACACCATTACTGTCCACCTTATAATGGTTTGTAATACAAGGTGAGACCGAAAAGTAAGGTGACTGGTGTCATAATAATCATTGTATTATATATTTGCAGATAAATACATCACTATCCTTCAAAGTAATTCCCACCGTCTAGAATACACTTCTGACAACGTTCATACAAGTTCTTGAAACTTCTGAAAAAGTCCTCCTTTGAGACTGTCTTAAGTTCCTTGGCAACAGCAGCTTGAATGTCTGAGATGCTTGAAAATCGGTTTAAATTGTGTAATACTGTTTACAGTATTCCCCTGATCTAGCGCCAGCAGATTTTTCCTCTTTCCACAACTGAAATTGGCACTGAAGGGAAACCGATTTTCAAGCATCTCAGGTATTCAAGCTGCTGTTACCAAGGAACTTAAGACAGTCTCAAAGGATGACTTTTCAGAAGTTTCAAGAACTTGTATGAACGTTGTCAGAAGTGTATTCTAGACAGCGGGAACTACTTTGAAGGACAGTGATGTATTTATCTGCAGATATATAATACAGTGATTATTATGAAATCAGTCACTTTACTTTTCGGTCTCACCTTGTAGATTTCCCTTGGTTAGCCACAGTCCATATAACTAGTTTGGACGAAAATTGTTAATGTAGATCTCTGTGGTGAATGCTAGGTAACCTTCGGCTTCAAGGAGGGTAAAGTACCAAAATTTCGTAAAGTAAAAAAAAAAAAAAAATGCTTTTAAATTTTTTTTTATACATTCTAAATAGAATGATGTTTTTATCTTATTTCTCCGGTGATTAGAACGCTCCAAAATTACCTGTTATTTAAACATTACTAATGGGTGTAGGGCATTGAAACGTCTGATTAAAGTGCGTTTTTCGAGCAGTAGTGTTTTTCAGAGATGTTGCAAATTAAAATCGACAAATCTCCGGAACTATTAATAATTGGCTATTCCAATATATGGAGCAGTTAATTTATATAGTTCTAAACATTTTCTCTCTCTTCACAAAATTTTATTCTTTAAAATCTGTTTCAAAATATAACATTTAGCGTAAAGAATAAAATATTGAAATTTTTACTTTTTTTATGCTAAGTCGAGATTTTTTTTTATAAAAAAATTCTAACTAACCCATAAAAATTCTGTGAAGATAATATTTTTTTAATGTAATTATGTATTACAGAAAGCTTACACTTTGAAAAAAAATAATAATAATAATACTAATAATAATTCTTGACTTTTATAAAAATGCGCAAACGTAAATTTTTATAGATTTTTCTTTGTTTTTAGGTTTTTTTTTTAAAGTAAATAAAATTTGTATCTTTTACATAAGATAAATTTTTGACTTAAAAATATTTATAAATAAAGGTTTTATTTTTGATACTGTACCCTCTTATGAATCTCAATGGTGATTACTAGACTTTCTTCGGCTTCAAGTCAATAATAAAGCATGTGCTATCCAGAAGTTATGTTTAGAGATGAGTGATTTAGAATGACATCCATTTCTCAAGTGGAATATTAAAAGTATTTGATTGAAATTTCACAAGAAGTATAGTTTTTGTTTAAGTATTTAAAATCGCGTATTTGTTACAGTCTGTGCAATTATTGTCTTTATATGCCTAAAACCAATCTCATCTGAACATAAACCCTTAATATTCTATGCTGACGTAGAAACCAACGGTTTGGCATTTTCCCATTGGTATTAGTGTCCCCAGTAAATACCTGAATTTTTCTTTCGTAGTACACGAAAGAAAAATTCAGTTATTTACTGTAGATTCTTTGAATACATGAATTTACAATATACATAGAGGGGGGAAAAAGTGGCGGGGAATGGAACTGTTGCTTTGCTCAAAAGTATAGCGAATATCATCTATGAAGCTGACATTTGAAGACCATTAATTGAAATTAATGACATTAAGTCACAAGTTTTGTAATGTAAATATGCCCTTTTTTGTGCAATCAATGCTATCTGGCTGGTGAAAATAGATTTAAATTGATCAAGTTTGGACATAAATCAATTGAGAAAGTCATTATGTAAATTAAAATTCGAGTACGCTATTTTTATTTCATTTTAGAATTGTTCAATATTAACCTACACTTTTAATTAGTATGCTAAATAAACCCGATTGAAAAAACTTCTAATCGTATTTAACAAAACAAAATTGAGACACTTTAATATATAACGCTGATTAAGCCAATTAAGTGCAATAACTCAAACATTTTACTTGGTGTCATATCGAAACGTAGTTATTTTTTTTTTTTTTTTTTTTTTTTTTGTGCATAAATATTGTTTTGATAGGTTTTTGTAATAAAATTCAAATACAGTGTCGATTCAAATTCAAAAGGGCAAATACTCGTGCCTTTCATTATAGCGTGCTCTTTATTAGGCTTGGGCGATGTTAACATTTCTGCATCGCGATATATCGGGAAGCAAACATCACGATGTCACGATATATCGCGATGTTAACTATATATATTGTAAAATTTTATTAAATTCATGTATGGAAGGTTATTTTAAATAACATGAGCAGTGACAAAATTATTTCCAGGGGGATACACAAAGCACCGGAGGAGTATAAGCCGGTTATTTTTTATTTTGGTTTAATCTGGATTTTTCAATTTCTCTATCTTAAGGAAATTTTACTTCGTTATTATCCAGCAGAGGGGAGAGGGGGGGGGGGGCAAATACACCTCCTTTCACCCTCCTGGGGGCGCCCATATGTGTAATGACCCTATCGCCTGTCTTCAACTAATAAACAGTAAAACTCCGTTAATGCGAAATTGCTTAACATGAAATCCCGCTTAACACGAAGTTAAAGCAAGTCTCTGTAGTTCAAACATAACATTAATTTATTCACTTAACACGAAATTCGGTTAAAGCGAACAATTTCAGCGGCCCCATTGATTTCACGTTAACGGGGTTTGACTGTAGCATATCACCTAAGTTGAATTTGGATTTGAACCGGACGTATCAAGGACAGCAGTGTAACGTAGTCAAATGGAGTCCTTAGGCAAATAATTTTTCGATCCAAAAAACTTTTATGCTTAGCAATTAAAAAACATAAAAAAAAAATTTAAAAAAAAATTTGGATTGAGTAATTAATCTCATGGAAATAAATAAACTTTATTCAAATTTTACTAACTATAAAAATTTATAAAGCATTTATTTACTTACCAGTCAGAAGAGAAAATCTTTCAACTTAAATGGAAAAAAATCGTTTATACGAACTAGAGAAACAACTGTCCATGTGCTAGTTCACATTGATTTTGGCAGATATAACAAACAGCTCATAGTAATAAATAACCAGATTAACTTAACTGGATAAAAACTAGACATAAATTACCGTGGACGAATGGTGCAATCTCCTTGCGTTAATAAATAAAGCAAAATAAAATAATAGCAAGATCAAAAAAATCTTGAAGTTAATATAAAAGATTGCAAAATACAAAAGTGTAATATTTTATTTCTTCCAAGTTAGAGAAATAATAAAGAGGGAAAAAATCAAAAATGAAACACAAAAACTGTAGGAAATGCTCAATTGAATTCCGAAAATAGACATCAAGGTCTTATATCTGATGACTATTAAATAAAAATCAAAACGTTTTCCCAAGTGTTGAGAGAACAACATAAATAATGTTCAAACAATAAATCGAATACTTCTTTTATGGAATCTCCAATATTACTAGACTGCTGGCGTCACCTCGCAATTTCAATACTCATCCCACATGCGTAAGTGGATACAATTACCACGATACGGTTTTTTCTGATGAAATATCGGGCATCCGCAAAAGCAAATGGAAATCGTCTCAAAAGGCCCGATGTCGACGGTATCACTATATTTCTATACAATATTGGGAACATCTCTCATATGCAAGGCAGGGTGGATACGATTAGCACGATGTGAGCTTGCCGATGAAGTACCGCGCAAAAGCAAATGGAACTAGTTTCAAACGGCGCGGCGCGGTGTCAACGGTTTCAATACGTTTCTATAGTGCTTTAGAAACACCGGGCATGAATCGTTGCCACGGTTCTTCGTCCTTGAAATGCTAGGCAAGTATCGTTCTCTCGTCAAAAGAGATCGCGATGTATCGGTTTGGAGAAAATAATGACACCGGTTTGACGATGTTGATTTCATACCGGTTTTTTCCGATATATCGATACATCGCCCAAGCCTACTCTTTATAAAGTTCAAGTTCTTCTCAATGCCCCTTACAAAACAATAACCAAAAACATACATTCATGTTTAAAAATAAGGCACATTTAAATATTCTCTAAAAAGACTATCGCATAATACAAAATATAACGTAAAAATTTAATTATCATATAATGGGTAAACAAACTTTTATTTAAAATAAATGTCATTGTTATACATTATCAAATTCTCTTTACATTTTTCATCTGTAAATTTACTTTTATTTGGTGACGTGATGTTACGTGATGAAATTAACTTTTTCTTTCAGCAAGTGCCATTGAGTTTGCTACATTATCATCTGGAAGCTTCGTATATGTGATGTTAACTGTGTTTTTCGCATCCATTTCAAATGTATTTGTACTGGGAGTACCTCCGTTTCTGGCTGCCAAGTGGTTCCCCAGCCATGAATTGTCTCGAGCCTGTGCTTTTGGAGTGTTTGGCAATCAGGTGAGTAAAACTATTCAATAGATGCTGAACACTAGTCTGAACAATTTTAATTTTCTGTTTTCCAATTCTGGTTTCCAAATGGTGGATTATGCGTTGCACAATTCTAATCCGAGAAAGTTTAAAATATTGATCTTTTCCTAGTGTATACTTTTGGCACCACCATGATGGACAATTGCCGTATTTTTTAAAAACGAATGAAATTAGTTCATATTTATAAAGAATTTCTTTCTGATTCCAAATATTTAAACAAAAGTTCTTTAAAAAAAATTAGTTATTTAAATATTAAGAAAAGAAAATGCCTCAAAACCAGTCCAAACAAAACACTCAGCAAAATTTATGACGCCAAGGGTTCCTACAGTTTCTATCATACCTTCCGAATCTAATAAGTAGTATAAATACGAAATTTTGTGTTATTTTTATTACTCAGAATTTTTTTTTAAAATTTCGAACGACCTTAAGTAATGGCACCACTGTTGTATTTAAACAATAATATTGTTGTAAAAATAAAAGTCTGGCTTTGAGATTGTTTTCTAATTGTTCTTTTGAAAGATTACTTCATACTTTTTTAATAACTGACAATTCTTTTTTGACCTCTTGATTATCATTTTGGAAACTTCGCTTTCATGCAGGCGTGAGAGAGCATGAAATTGTTTTTTATATTGACATCTAATTCCCTACCATAATTCTATATTTAATTATACAACCATCTGCATGACACCACGTAGCTTTTCATACTTTACGACCCAGGCTCAGTTCGTTTACTAAAAGGTTCATTGCTTCGAACGAGCTTCGCTTGCTAAAATGTTCAAGGCTATACTAGAATAGACACGCTTTGCCCTCTAAAAGGTTCATTGCTACTCAAAGCCATAGTTACAGTTTTCCCCGTTAATTCAAAAATAATTTTCTGTTGATACAATCCTTCGTACTCCCAAACCCCTTCGAAAAACAAAATACTTAAAAGGCAGTTGTGTTAGTAGCCAAGGTTGTTCTGTAGGAGAAAATGAGGAACACGCTATCAAGCGTATCTATAAAATAAAAACAAATAAAGTTAATGTCATTTTATTGGCTCGTGCTTCCAATTGTGCTGTAAGAAATTCCTATAGCGTGATTTATTGTTCTTTTAACTGGTTGAACATTATAAAATTGCAATTTTAGAGGAAGGAATTAATACAAAAGCAAAACAAACTTTTTTTTTTTTTTTTTAAGAAAGTTTTTATTATTTACTGCCATCGTTGCAATACAAATTTCTTTTAAATTTCAAAATACCTGAAATGCTTGCTTTTCATTGAATAACAGTAACAGCTGTTTAATACGCTAAGCTAAAGTCAAGTTGTGTTATAGTAAGTGCTTAGGATTCTTTATTTTTATAAAATCACAAGAATCACATTACTGCAATACAAACAAAAATGATGAATGACGAAACTAATAAGATATACTTCTTATAACCAGCCAGAAGCTTAACTTAAATAAAAAAAGCCTTGTTCTATTAAAATTCCCTTATCTAACTTAAAATAAGCTTGGAAAATTCTGACAAAAAGTACCGGATATTGCTCTATAGAAAGAAATATTCGAAGAAAGTTATGCTTATCGTCTGAAATTGAGTGCTTCATTTTTCATGTGACTAAAATAAAATTAGACTTCACTAATGGAACTGTACTCCTTTAACTTTTTTTGCTAGTTTTATCTCCAATAATATTCATGCTGGATTTGAATTCCCTGTAGCTAATGTTTTAGTATTCTATAAGATCTTAATATTTTAGACTAGGCTGGTTTGCGCGGTCTAAAAAAGAAAGGTCAAAATTAATGTTTTCATTATTTTAAATTAAAAATTCTAAGTTAAAAATCTGAAGGTAAGTCTCATAATACAATTTTGTTAAGATTTCTTTCGAATGTCAGTAGCTATTTCATTTTAAATAAATGTCTTTGGGCTCTTTTAGTATAGCTTAGAACCTTAATATCTTACGTAGATAGATTTTAAAATAGCTTTCTAATGATTTACTTCCTTACTGAATAAAGACCATGTATTCTGATTGAATCCTAAAGTTTTACATATCATTCTATAATACATAAATACTGCATATTCTAATGTTTCCAGTATCAGAATTAGATAAATAAAAATAAAATGTCATGTTTTTGGAAAACATATTTTCAAATATACACGAATTCTATTTTGATGAATAATAATACAGCATATTATTCGAATTCACTTAAATTTCAAAATACTTTATCTACTTTTTGCATATACTATAAGATTGATTTGTCGTGTTATGTCTTTGTTTTTTAGTTTGGTATCGCCTTAGGTTTCGTCATACCGAACTACATGGTGTCCAGTGACTGTTCACAAGGAGACTTGATTAGTCATGGAAAACAAAATGTTGCGTATCTGCTCACAGCTGCGAACTTCCTCACTTTTCTACTGATTATTTTAAGTAAAGTTTTTATTACCTTATATGAAAGTATTAGACTGATCCTTTTAAATAAATTGATACATGTTAGTTCAAATAATTTTTTAAAAACATAACTGTTGCTTTTATTTTTAAAAAGTTATTAATAGAAATAAACTGCCTCTAAGTTTGAAAAAACACAAAAGCTAAACATTACCACAATACGTATAGAAAACCAAATCCCAGAAGCACAGAAACGCTGACCCATATCGTTCGAAATTGGCCAATCCCAATGTGGAACGACGTAAATCGATCATTGTTACAGATATTGGCCATTGGCTAATCTCTCCCAATGCTAGATAAAAAAATATACTGAAATTTTTGATGCTTTTATGCACAGTTTTAAAATTGAAATATTTTATTAATAAGAAAGGACAGAGAGTAAAAATATATGTTTTGCGATGTTTTTGATATGTTTGGCATTTTAAACGTGTATTTCGGAACGATGCTCGAGTTTCGGCCAGGATTGTCCAATCTCCCAGAACCCTTGTTTCCGACATTGCTTAATACTGACGAGCTACTTGGGGTGATCTCTAGCCCTGAATATTCAGAAAAGTCGAAATACTGTCCCATATCACTTGACATATAAATGATTTTTATTAATTATAACTAATACTTTATTTTTATTACTAATGGAACTGTACTCCTTTAACCCTTTTGCTAGTTTTATCTCTAATAATATTCATGCTGATTTTAAATTCCCTGTAGCTAATGTTGTAGTATTCTATAAGATTTTAGCATTTTAGGCTTGGCTGGTTTGTATGGTCAAAAAGTAGAAAAGTTATAGTAGAAATTTTTAGAAGTAAAGTAGAAATTAAAGTAGAAATTTTTAGAAGTAAAGTAGAAATTAAAGTAGAAATTTGAGTAGAAAAGTTATAGTAGAAACTTTTCATTACGTATGGAGTTTCTGATCTTGAAAATAAACTTCAATTATTTTTAGTAGACACCGTGCTTTCTAGTTTGAAAGTGACTTGATTACTTTCGATAAGTAGGAAGTGATCAAACACTGACAGCACTGAAAACGCAAAACTTAAATACTTTTTAAAACGTAAAGATTTTTTTTTTAATTTTATTGATATATTTCAACTGTGTTTAAAACTTTAAGAAGGAAAGTTGAGCATCAAGAAAAAAGCACTGCAAATATAAAATTAAAGAAAATTACGATTAAAAATTACACGAAAGCTTATTCCTATATAAAATGTATTCATTGATTATTTTATTGAAATACACTTATTGATTGTTTATTGAAATATATCCATTGCTAGTTTATTGAAATAAATTGAAAGTTCAATGAATGACATATTCGCAAGTTAACAAAAAAAATTCTTTCTTTTTAAATTACAAAATACAACGAATAACTCTCAGTAACTCTCTAAAAGCAGACATATTCAAGAGGTAATTTGGGTATACCTACATGCATATGCTACACAACTATTTCCATTTAATTATTTCATTTTGTGAAAATAACTAAATTTTTAGGAAGCCTTTCTGTTTTGATAAAAGACAATAATTATCACCTAAACCTATATGAATCCTTGTATTAAAATTCATTTGGTTTGCTTCAACATCTATAAAATTATATAGTTGATAATTAAGAAATATGTTAGCTTTTCAGAATGCTCCAAAAGTTCCTCCCAGCCTTTCACAAGCTCAAAAAAGAGAAGACACACCACAACCTTACAAATTTATAGTCTTCAGCATGCTAAAAAATGTTCAATTTATCTTGATTTATGTTGTGTATGGTAAGTTTTTAATTCATTTTTATTTCAACTTGCATGCATTTTTTTGGAATATTTTTATTCGAAAGATTATCGATTCCTTTGTCTTCGATTCATAAACAATAATTTTAAAATTGTGCACATTTCTTTTTTCTTTTCCAACAGAAATTGCTTTCAATACTTAGAAAATTAAAATGCTTATATAAATATTTTATTTAGATGAAGGCAAAATGTCTTGTATACTCTTCAGTGAAGTGGCTTTTTGGTTGGTTGTATTCAGATTATCTGGCGCCGTCAGCAACACGAGGGCTATAATGCGCCGAAACTTTTGTCATTAGACAAGCCAACATACATTTACAAACACCCATGCCAAACACGGGACTCGAACCCGCAACCTCGTGGTCTAGAAGCCAGCACGCTAACCACTATACCGTTTGAAGTGGCTTTTTGAAATATTTTCTCATTATGAATTATTTCTTTGTAAACACAAATATTAGTTGGCTGGGATGTATTGGGTATAAGACACTGCATCACAGATCTGCTGTAAATTCGTTATTATAAGTAATTATAAGTATTTATAATTATTACAAATAGCTGCTTGAAATATGTCCGTTTTGTTATAGGTCTCATGGTGGGAACCTACTTTGCTTTGGCAACGTTTTTAAACAATGTGATCCTTCAATATTTTCCGGTAAGAGCTTATTGTTCACTATACGAATGTAAAATATTATTTCATAGATTAATTCCTCCATAGAATGTTTTGAATTTTTAAGCTACTTTTTATTTAAAACTTTTTTTTTTTTTTTCAGTAACTGATAATGTTTCGTTCATTTTAATTTTCAATTTTGCTATAAACACTTTACCGGTTAAATTCTTTCCATCAACTTTCTTCAATACAAGACATTATTAAGATATGTTGTGCAATTTTTTAATTAAAAATAATTTAGATTCGTCCACCAAACTTGAAATCAATTAATCTTTGCCTATATTGTTTAAATTTTTCTTATAATTTGTTAGTTTTCCGAGTTTTTTCTCTTCTTATTAATCGCAAACTCTACTACAGGACAACTCTATCCGTTAAAAACTCATACGTAAGACATCTTCGCATCTTTAGGACTTGGAAACAGCACATATGGTTGCAGTGCTTAAATGTCGTATGTGAAATACCAACAAATAATTTTCTTGATGATAGTAGTTGTTTGAATAATATTTATTGATGTACTGGGTTCTTTAAATCTCTTTTTTTCCCCCTTGATGTAGAATAAGGAAGTGGAGACCGGTTGGATGGGATTGTTATTGATCGTGACAGGTTTGATCGGATCTGTTATTGCTGGATACATTTTGGATCGCACGCACAGGTTCAAGTAAGTTAATATATGTGTTGGAAACCAATTATCTGTAGAAGAACACAACCCTTCACATGAATCCTTAAAAAAGAAACATGTCGATAGGTTTTCAATTGGACATGACCTCTTTTTACATTTTGCGATTCACAGAGTGGACATAATCTGATACTGTTTATAGTGATCTAGACTACACAGAAATTAACAGACCTTGGTAAAATTTTCTATATGAAAGATCATATGAAAATTAATTCTTAAAATACACACACACACATATATATATATATATATATATATATATATATATAATATATAAATATATATATATATATATATATATATATATATATATATATATATATATATATATATATATATATATATATATATATATATATATATATATATATATATATATATATATATATATATATATATATATATATATATATATATATATATATATATATATATATATATATATATATATATATATATATATATATATATATATATATATATATATATATAATTCATTTCTTTATTTACAAATAAGTCTGAAATTTTTTGGTAATATTGGCAAAATTTTTATATCATAATGTTCAGCAGAAATTAATGAATAAAATATATATCTAAAAACATTTTGAATTTTAAAGCTAGTGTGATCTCTTAAGATTCAATATCTCGTACATGTGTTCGGCAATGCTTCTGAAGGAGTTCGAATCAAATATTTTTTTCGTTTGATCAAATTCTAGATTTAGTTCTAGAATAATTCTCTAATAATTCTAGATATACCAGACTGAATAGTACTTTAATTGAAGCTCTTTAAATAATCGGATATTTGTTATACCTTCTTTAGTCAGCTTTTATAGATAAATTTCTGCCCGGTCTTTTATATTTATAAAGCTTAAAACGTTTATTTATTCGTTTAACATGAAAAGCATATGTCATAGAATCCCTCTAAAAATGAAAACAAATTTACTTTAGATGAAGTTTTTTTTTCATTATTCTTTATTTCAGCAAGAGTTTAGATGGCGCCCCTTCGTAAACTGGTTTTGTAACGTCACGTGTCCCTCTTGAGTACAGTTGGTTTAGAAATTAAACAGTAAACATAAGTGTAAACAGTAAGTTTATAAAACAAAACTCAGTCACATTTGCATTTTCAATGTTATGAATATGGAAGAAAGAATCGTTATCGTAAGAAATGAGGCAAAATAATAATAATAATAATAATAATAAATTCTTTTAAAAAAAAAAAAAAAAAAAACAGAAATTGCGGCCAAGTATGGAATTAACCACATCACTCTATCAAAGATTTTAAAAAATCGGAAAAGATTGTAGCGATTTATACTGTTAATCAATTTGAACCTGAATGTGAAATTATGCAGCCTGGAAAAAATTAAGACGTGGAAGTGCCACTCTTGCATTGAATTAAGGCCAGGAGTTGGAACATTCTTCTTCTGAAAGAAGAGGTTTTGCAAGACTTTAGTCTTTTCTTCTTAAGTCTTTTAGTGACAGAGTCAGCCTCCAGAACTTGATAGAATGCATTGATATCGACACCGAATCTATCTGCCAAGTTTCAGTCCGATTGGTGACGACAAGTGGGTTAATTAGGCCTCCGAATATTTACACACTAAATGTAAGCCTTGAAATGTAAATGTTCTAAAAGACAACAGTATTAAATATACATATATCTAGTAGTTTAAATATGCATTAATTAGAAGAAAAAAGTTTTAGACGATTAACACGAAATTCGGTTAACACGGCCCCATTAACTTCACTAACTTCACGTCAACGGTGTTTGACTGCATTAATTTCCTTACTCTTTTTCCAAAACAAAAGTTGAAATTTAATTAATGTTAACTTTTTGGTAAGATAATATCCTACTCTTTAATAATTAGTCAGGTACCACAACAATTTGGACAACGTTAGTTAAAGATAACCTTTTTTTTCTTTCAAACTGTGCTTTAAAATATTATCTTATTTTTTATTTTAAAATATCTATCTTTACGCCAAATGTATAGATTTACAATATCACTGCTCTGGTGGAACAATGATGCAACTGCAAAATTTGTCAAAATGGAGTTAATGTCTCTATTGTATCAAAAAATACCAAGTTCATCGAGGAGAACAAAGTCGAAACTGTAACACTTATTGCAGCAATATTCCGCCAGTTTTAAGTTGGTAGATGTCATCAAATTTATAAAAATTCAATTTGTTTTTTTGCGATTTTTCTGTAAAATTCCAATTTTTGCAGTTTTGTCATTATTCCACCTGAGCTGCTGTATTATGAGTATATCCTATTAAAATACATACAAAGAAGTGCCCTGTACATAATAAAAAAAAAAACATTTCAACTTTTACTATTGACATAGTTTCTTAAATTAATTGCGAAAAGTATATTAAGTTTGTTTTTCTTACAGGGAGACATCTGTGACGATTTGTGTTGCTACCCTCTTTTCTTTTGTCTTGTTTAGTGCAGTTCTTCCTTTAGGGAATCTTTGGGTTCAATTTATGGCAATTGGTATACTGGGGTAGGTATTCCTCAAATAGAAAGAAATCACTCTGGTCACACAATAGAATTATATAAATTAATACTATTTTTTCATGAATAATTTTTTTTAATATGATTTTTACATAAATTTTCTTTATCTTCATTACACGATTTTGCGATTTCATCGTAAATTATTAGTTTTAAATGTTTTGTTTTTAAATATCAATCGCAAGTTGCAATTATTATGCTCAATATTTTCATTGTTGTTATGGAATGACACCACCACACCTTCATTACTTTCTCTCTTCATCCTGAAACAAAACTAAAAATTTACTACAATTGAAAATTATAGTAAATTGAAAATAAATTTAATTTAAGTTGAAATTAATTGAAAATTAATATAGTTGGATTGAGTAGTTTTGGAAATAGTTATTCAAAAAAACTTAAGTTATTTCTATTATATCCTAGTGTAATTTAATTTTAATGTTATTTTATTTAGATACATTGAAATCGTTACATTTTGCAGCGTGTCCCCGTATAACTTGGCCGACCTTTATTTTCGATACCGTTGTTCCTAGATGCATAGTTCCAATCGAAGAAATGTTTTAAATCGTTAAAATGTTTTTACTAAATATTTTTTAAGTTAGGAAAGGGGTGGGTATAAAAATTACGGATTGTAAATTTTTATATGGTCCCCAGTTCCCCCAACTCATATTCAAATATATGTTGCCCATAAAAAAAATAAAAAAAAATAAAAAAAAAAATTATACGACCAATATTCATGGAGATATGAAAAATGGAATTTAGTGACTTATACAACTTTACACCCGTTGGTTGACGGTTTACACCGTCATTAACATATTTTAAGGACATGTACACAAAATGAAATAAAGAGAAAAAGCATTTGCGTTCGGAAAATTATTCTGAAATCAAACGCTTGAATACGATCTATCAATATCTGTAGTGAATTGTGGATGCTGAACTCGTTTGCAAGAGATAATAGGTGCTATACTCCCTGAAACTAATAAATATCTTTCGACTACGTACGATCAAAGCAAAAATTTAATCTGTCGAGGAAGTACAAATTCACATTCTTGTGTTGTGCAGGGGTCTACTATTAGATTTGCAGAGTCTAATTTCATCCGCTGTCAGGTATATTACGCCTGTAATGCTGAAAAATGTTAAAGATGAATTTGAATCACGTGTGCGCTTAGGTATTTTAGTCGAAGGAAAACACTTCGAGCATATGTAATTAGAAAGAGGTTATTTATCTTTTCACTTTGTTCATTTCTATCACCTTTTATTTTTGTTTGTGTTAACAAAATGAGCTGCTTTCTGATTATGTTATTATTTAAAATTATTTAATTAAAATTGTTTATAAGTTTGATGCTAATTATGTGTTGTACAATTTGTAATTTTTTTTTTTTTTCCAAAGCAGTTTCTAGAATTATTAAGTCTATCTAGAATAATTTCAGAGCAGTTTCTAGTTTCAAAAATTATAATGTTTTAGGCGATGAAGAACAACTTGTTTGCCATAGTCAAACCTGAAGCTCGTTATTATTATGCTAGGACTTTTTTTCTCATTTCAATTTATGTACGGGTCCCCCAAATAGCGTTAAAACTTTAAACTCCGATAACACCGTGGCTATTGGTAGAACAAAGTTAGATTTTTTTTTTTTTTTTTTTTTTTTTGAAATATTTTTTCATGGGCAACATTTTTCTAAATATGAGTTGAGAAAACGGGACCATATAAAAATTTATAATCCGTAATTTTTATACTAACCCGCTTCCTAACTTAAAAACTATTCAGTAAAAATATTTTAACAATTTAAAACATTTCTTAAATTGGGACTATGAATCTAGGACCAAAGGTGTCAAAAATAAAAGTCGGCCAGGTTATACGGGGACACGCTGTATATCTATAATAATAAAACAAGCTGTGTGTCTGTCTGTCAGTCTGGGGATCTATAGAAACCTACTTAAAATTGGAGTAGAGCTCTGAAATTTTCAGCCTAAGTAGTTTTTGCCTTCTAATTGTATACATGTCAAACAGAATGGTAAAATTTTAATTAGTTCTTTTTTAATTAATTTTTTAATTAATTTTTTTTTTTTTTACAAAACAACTTCAAGCAAAGATACAGATTCGAAATTTTTCACATAAGTAGCTATAGTCTTCTAATTGTAGTTTTGAAAAACAGAATTTTAAAATTTTGTTTAGTATTTTTTTTAATTAGTTTTCTTAATTAACAAATTTTTTTACAAAACGACTTCTAATAGGGCTACAGCTCTGAAATATACAACATAAGTAGTTTTGGCCTTTTAACTGGACTTTTGAAAAACAGAATTTTAAATTTTGATTTTGTTCTTTCTTAATTTTATAATAAACCTTTTGCAAAACGATTACTAATAGGGCTACAGCTCTGAAATTTTCAACATAAGTAGTTTTGGCCTTCTAATTGGACTTTTGAAAAACAGAATTTAAAATTTTTATTTAGTTTCTTTTTAATTAATTTTTTTTTAAAATTAATTAATATTCTACAAAACGATTTCTAATAGGGCTACAGCTCTAAAACTTTAAACGTAAGTATTTATGGCCTTCTAATTGGAATTTAGAAAAACAGAATTTTAAATTTTTGTTTAGTTAGTTATTAATTAATTTTTTTAATTAATTAATATATATTTTACAAAATGATTTCAAATAGGGCTACAGCTTTGAAATTTTCAAAGTAAGTAGATGTGGCCTTCCAATTGAATTTTTGAAAAACAGTTTATATTATTAATTTTTTTACGAATTTCTAAATAACACCTTAGTCTAAGTTGCACAAACATTTTTATAACTGATTATTTAGAAGGTTGAATTTTAACGGGAAGAAGCCGATCAAATGGTATAGTGGTTAGAGTGCTAGCTTCTAGACCGCGAGGTTGCGGGTTCGAGTCCCGTGTTAGGCATGGGTGTTTGTAAATGTATGTTGGTTTGTCTAATGACGAATGTTTCGGGGCATTATAACCCACGTTTTGCTGACGGCGCCAGATAATCTGAATACGACCAAACAACAAGGAGAAGAAAAGCTCTTCTTTAAATCTCACTAATTTTCATTGTCTGTTACTTACACCAACATTAAACCTAGTTATACTGTAAATCTCAATACTGGTTCACAGCCATAGCTATTGCGAAAAGAAATTGGTGCCTTTTTACAAAAATGTTTTTGTTGTTTTTAAATAAATTTTAATAATTTAAATAAATTTTAAATAAAATTTTGTTAAATAAATTTAAACGTTTAGTTTTCCATATATTCCTGTCCTACTGAAAATAAATTGCAAATGTTATCCGATCAGAAGGTAACATCCCATTACTATCTAACGTTGTATCTCTCTTTCTGCTTATGATGTAAAACAGAAATGTTTTAGAATGTGCCTTTTTACAGAAATGTAGTTTTTTTGTGTGTGGATGTTTTGTTATATAAATTTAAACGTTTAGTGGTCCAAATATTTCTGTCCTACTGAAAATAAATTGCAAACGTTATCCGATCAGAAGTTAACATCCCATTAGAATCTAACGTTATATCTCTCTTTCTGCTTATGATATAAAAGATACTGAGTTCTAAAACCTATTTCTATTCTACTCAACTGATATGTAATCGATAATTTTTTCTAGTTTATAAAGAACTTTTTTCCTTAGATTCTTTTTGACAAGTTTCCTTCCAATCGGATTCGAGTACGCGATTGAAATAACCTATCCACTGTCAGAATCGGTGTGTGCCTGTTTGCTCAACACATCCACACAGGCAAGTCTTCAGAAATATTAATATTGAACTTTTGCAGACAGAAAAATATCATCGAATATGCTTTAATCCTTTAAGTGAGTCCAGAACCAAGCATGGAAATTAAACACTGGGGGTTCTGCTTCAGACTGACCATCTGACAGGAACATTGCTGTATGGACCCCCCCGGGACTCATGGTCAAGTAAGCTGGAATTGGGCACAGCAGGCCAAGGCTTCCCCACAGGGTCACTGAGTTTACTTTTGTTACTGTTAAACTTTTCCATATGAAGAAATGAGATTGCGAGCCATTTTGTTAGTTGACAAAGCTTATAAATTTTCTATTACCATTGTTACCATTAACACTTTGTATGCCGGTGCCCTTTAAATTTACCAGCCCTTGGGACCGGCCATTTTCTGTGTCGCCACATGAATGATATAAGCATTCAATAAAACACACACAACTCTTGAACTATTGGATATAAATCCTCCATGTCGTGAAAACCTGAGATGAACACGTATTAATACGTAAGCGGCCACCTGATATTAGTGACAAAAACATGTACTAGTACGGTGAGCGGACCGCAAAGTGTTAATATCAATTCAGACATTTTTAACCCTTTATACAATGGTATACAAATGATAAGAACAGAAATGAGCTTGGTAGGGTAAGTCCTCTCCAAGATTCCCCTCTAGAGAAATTGTGAAATTCCACACAAGACTCCAATTTTACTTTTCAAAACAGAAATGAAATAGTTTGAAAAATTACCTAAAAATTTAGTGAATAAAAATACTTTCATTAGTACGAATTATGAAACTCATTAAAAACCGTAACTCGTACAGCAAAAATGCTTTTTATAAACAATATCTTGATAACTTTTTCTAGCATTTATTTCACTTGTTTATCGTAAAATATGTCAGTTGTTATTCTTATTTAAGATGATACATTAGGTTTTGATAGTTTTCTTCTCAACTCATTTTTACTGTTCAGGAAATTCTAATAACTGTTAAGCCCTTTTTAACACGCTTTTATTAGCTTCAGACGTATGTTAGTATGTAACGGAATCTTTGAACATGATTTTGACCCCCTTCAAAACATCGGATTAACTCGAAATGTGGCATACTTATTAAGGACCGATGACAATTCAATATTTTAAACAGTTTGACCCGTTATCCTTACTAGGATAATCAGGAGTAGCGATTTTTTGTTTTCCTGAGACCCGGAGTGTCTGCGTCAAGACCAATAAGGGAAACTACCAAGCGCGCCGATCACTTATTTAAGTATAACTTTAAAGAAGTCTACAAACTCGATCGGAAGTGGCTTTTTAATTTTAGTTCTCCATAAAAAAATTACCGAAATTCCCTTTTTAACACGCTTTTATTAGTTTCACCTGTATGTTCAAACTTTGCACACATGTCAAAGACCCGATGACAATACAATAATTCTTTAAGTTTGTCGCTTTATCACAAGGATTAGCTCGTGTTGCCTTTGCGCCGTTAAATTCCAAACAACCAACCTTCTCCGGAATCGAACCCTGGTGTGCCGTTACCCATTACAATCCCAGTAATCACAGAACCTATCATCGACAATTGATAAGGCAGACATTCGAAAGATTTGTCGTGGGAATGACGGTTATACAAAGCGTGTTTTTTTTAGTCGCATTATCCTTACCAGGATCTTCAGGATTAGTGATTTTTCATATTCAGAGACAAGGTAGTGTTTTGTGCCTAGTAATACGGCGTGTACTAAGGCATACACATGACTTAAATTTGAGACAAGCATGTGACTATTGGCAAGAACAACTGGAGAGTTTTGTACACTTAACTAAAAAAAATTAACTAAAAAAAAATTATAGTTTACAGAAAAAATAATTAATAGTTTAAAAAACTAAAAAACATGCTGTAATAGAAAACCAAACTAAAAAGTAGAAAATAATTAATAGTTTAAAAAACTAAAAAACACGCTTTAATAAAAAAGTGAACTAAAAAGTAGAAAATAATTTTAAATAAGTTTGAAATAAGAATAGAGTGATTAACACACAAGAAATCACAAGAGTCACAAGAAATATTTATTTTATCGTAAAAAAGCATGGGGTGCTTTTTAAGATATTTTCAACAATTGAAATCAAGCACCCCACGCTTTTTTACGATAAAATAAATATTTCTTGTTAATCACTCTATTCTTATTTCAAACTTATTTAAAATTATTTTCTACTTTTTAGTTCACTTTTCTATTAAAGCGTGTTTTTTAGTTTTTCAAACTATTAATTATTAACAAGAGAATTGTTTTAAATTAGCAAGTTTTTACTTTTTAACAAGATTTTGAAACCATTTAGGAAATATAATTTTAGTTTATACTTCCAAAAACATGGAATAATGGCAGATTTATGAGTAAAAAATAAAATTAAAATTAGTGCAGTTTTTCTTAGATTTTGCTATGAATTTTTGTTCTGGTGTTTCTATTATTTTTTAAATTTGAAATATATTATTTTATGCTAATTCTTATCATAGAATACTGGATTATTTTTATTGCAATATTTTTTTTATTTGAATATCTGAAAAATATTGGATAACTTTTTATATCTCTCTCACAAAGAAATAACCTTTTTTTTAATAATCTTACTAAACAATTACCATTAATTTAAAGTGTTTCTTATTTAGTATATTTTTTCAGATATTTGGTATAATATTAACAGAAATGATGGCTCAAATCCTTCCGAGGTATGGAGCAATTATTTCAAATATAACTCTCATCATCACTTTACTTATTTGTTGCATTGTTATAAGTAAGTATATTTTTTTGGTCAATTTAGTGAATAACCTACACTTTTCCTGTAATTGATAATTTTTCTTAAAAGTTATTATATGTTCACTTTAGTACTTTATAACTCACTTTAAAAAAACTATACTATTTCAATAAATAAAAAAAAACTTTATTCTTCAAAGATTTAAAAAAAAAAAAAAAAAAAAGATATCATTTTAAAGGTTTAAAAAAATTATATAAAGCCTTATATTAAGCCCACAATTTTCTAAAAAATATGTTATCATCAAAATATTACACTCGTCAGACCAGGATATTCGGACTGAGAACGCGTAAGTCCTCTTTTTTATAATACTGGTTTTTTTTTGGTTTTTTTTTAAATTATTTAAATGATATTACTCAAAACCATCTTCAGCTCGATTTGTCGATCGAAATTTTATTTGTATCATCTGTCAGCCAGAATTTGTTAGGAGTGCTACCGAGGACATGTGAACTGATTTTGTTTACCAAAACCATTTTCTCAAATCGTTGTTGGTTCCCTTACTTAAACTTGGTGGAACTCCGGTTTACCTATCGAGCTGCAGATGACTCATAATAGTGTCAGTTTTATTGCGAACACACTGCACTTACTTTTACCATAATATCACAATATTTTGTTTATTATTACACAACTAAATTGAGAATTCATCATCCTTAAAATGTTCTAGAATTCAGAGATCATTAAACAATCCAAGCGAAAAAGCATCTGATAAGCTTTGAAGATAAAAAAAACTTGTTAGAGGCTATGCTCGTTAAAGATTCCGAATATGTTAAATGTTAAAAGTTTTGAGCGCAACTAGCATCTGTATTATTTTGTATAAAAAATTAAAAAAATAGAATAAGAAAACTTGATTACTTTTCAATGAGGAAGCAAACTTATACTTTTTGATGTATCTTCAATTGCTTCCAGCATGATAATTTAACCTTTTTTCTTTCAATTACCCATATGTATACATAGGATAATGAAAGTATAGCAATCGGTAAATCGGTTTTTTGCATTTCCTCTACGTTTTGGAACATCCTGATTTCAGTGGTGTAGCTAGGATTTTTTTTCGGGGGGGTCCGAAACAAAAATTGTAAATCATGATAAATGAATAATTTGGGTTTGTATACTTAGTAATTTCTGAGGTGCCAACTTCAGTTTGTAGACATGTGATCTCCTTAATAATCACAAATATCCCTCTTCAACTTTTAGTAATATTCAGAAATGGTTATTTTTCTTTACACATTAAATTAAAATGCTAATAAATAGAATACCAAATGACACTATAACGATTCAACCTGCTAATAACACAAAATATTTCTAAAATTCAGAAACAAATCCCTAAAAATTCAGGACAATCCATAAGAATTTGCATATCTCTGTATTTTCTCACTAGCCAATTTAACAACATGGCTTTTTTAACCTAAAATTTTTTTTTAAAGAATTCTTGTATAAGACCACTTTAGTTTAGAGAATGGTAAAAAAAAGAAGGGGGGGGGGGGAAACAAAAAAAAAGGGAAGAAAAAAAACAGTTAGTGTCCAATTAAAAATAAAAATCGGGGCTTCAAATCAGACACTATAATTAACACACATGTAAGCAATTTGGTTTGTTCTCTTAGTGTTAATAAAATTAAGTTGTTTCGTGGGTTAGACACAGCTGAATTACACCAAATAATATTTTATTTTAATCCTTTCTTTAAAAGTTATAGGACACAATAGTTTCATTTATAAAAATCTTGTTTTATTCATAAAGTTCTTGTTTTATGGAAATAATGATGATAAAGAGTTAAAAATAACAGGATAATGACTGATTTTTTAAAAAACTTATTCTGTAATTACTATATGTAAAACTATAATTTAAAAATTCCCATTTCAAAATATCAATTCGACATACAAACTCATTTTACACATTGGTTTGTTGGCAATAAGTTAACTCGTGCAAATGCTTGTCTAAACGGTATTTCTTTGTGCACTTTTCTATCAGGTAGATTATCAAAGTATTAAAATAGTATTGCAATAAAAATTTCGAATATATTTTTTCAATATTTTAAAATTACTTATTAATTACTTACCATGTTCTTATACAAGTGAGTAGCAACGATTACGAATTGTAAAGCGAGAGTTGCCATGGAGACTCTGGTGTAGTTTTAAAAAGAATATCTGTAATTCTAAAAATAATAATATCTGTTCGTATTCGAAAGATTGGTTGATGTTTGTCAAAATTAATGTGTTCGTCGTAATACTGTGGAATTCTTTATTAATAGTTACCCATAACTACGAAACTTCGAACCTGATCTGCTTGATGGTTTTAATTCAACAAGGTCAAGGAGGGAGAGGGTTAGGCCGCCATTGAGAACGGTCGGAAAAGAACAGCTCCCCCATTAGAAGTTCTTCATAAGTTTGAAATAAATATCGTTAAGTTTTTAAAAGACGGCAGTTAGAGTTACAGGAAGAACGAATAAAACTTGATAAATAAAAATAATATACAATCATGATACTTAAAAAATCGAATACATTTTTTTCACTCTTAATCATTTCGGGGGGGGGGGGGGGGGCCCTGTGGGCCCCTCCCTCTCTACGCCGCTGCCTGATTTCAAAAAAGTGACCTAGAAAAAATGTTTGTCTGTGTGTATATATGTGTGTCTGTGGTCAGCATAACTTCCGAACAAATTGACCTAGGATGTTCAAATTTGAGATCAGGGTTAGTGGTGGCCATGAGACCTACCATTAAGGTTTTCGTCAAAATTACGCATGCGCATAAGGTAGTTGCAATTGAAAAAATCACGTTTTTCAATTATTGCAAAAAAACAGCTCCAACGATTTTGATAAAAATCACTGTGGCAATGACTCTTAAAGTGTTCTAAGCATCCCCACTTCCAAAATTCTGGTAAAAATGTTTTAGTGCCTTTAAAAGTTGAAAAACGAATGCTTTCAACACAGAGCTTTCTTGCCTTGAGCATACCTCATCAAGAATCTTTTTTTTCTTCTCCCCTCAGTTTCGCTTATAACAAAGGATAATATAAGGATTATCTAAAAGTATATAGCCAAAATCACCATTTTGGCAAAGGTTTTTTTTTTTTTTTTTTTTTTTTTTTTTTTTTTTTTAAAGGCCCATACAAGAGTTATCGCAAAAAAATACCTCCAAACTGACCATTTCTTCTAAGTGAATGATGAAAATATAAAAACAGTAAATGACACAAATCCACGTCAGTATTATAGCGTAATTGAAAATTGTGCGATGTTCCACACCCCTAGAATTTTTATTATTACCTATTATCAACTTATATATTGAATAAATTATACATTTATATTTTAATTTTATAAGATAGAGAATTGTTTTACTTTGGTGTAAATTTAGTTTAATGGTAAGGCACAATGGTTTTACCATTGCAAGTCTTACTCAAAATAATTATACTTTACTAAAACTTTGATAGCATTTTAAATCAAAGCTAATGCAAACAATTTTGCTTCATAAAAAGAATAAAAGAGAATAAATTTTTTAATAAACTGTGACTATTATATGGATCTCTTGTTTAAAAGAGTATTAATTTATTAAGTAAAATAAGCTCAACCAACGTTGCAAAAGATTGCAGTAAACTATTTTTGGTTAATTTCTTGAAAATAACCCAAGGCTACTAACTTCGATGATTAACTGTAAAAGTTAAAGATTATTCAAATGAATTTAGTTTCCTTTATTCATAGCGATAGGGAAATGCACATTTTTAATATTTCAACTTATAAATTTATTGAGGAGTTGGAATCTTCAAAATATTTATTAAAATTAAAAAAAAAAAAAAAAAAAAAAAAAAAAATTAGTTTGATAAAAATTAGTAGATAAAAATTGAAGTTTGAAATTGGCTTGGTTAATTGTATTTTTTGTCATGATAACTGTATAAAATAAAAGAAAGAACTGTCAATTTATAATACAATTGGAGCGGTCGTAACAGCTGATTTGTTCGTAAAACTTTGCTCTAAAATTGCTTTAATATTCATTTTCTTGTATTTTAGTACTGTGGCCTTGAATATTAGAACTAAACATCATAAATTTAACGAAAACCTTAAACAAAACTTTTCTGGTTAATATTTTTTTATTGTTTTTTTTAACATTTAACACTAAATGTATCTAAGTTATTACAACAGCGAGTCAAATGATCCGCCTTCAAAACAATACTTTTTGCAATTTTACATGTATTAAAATATATGCAATTTAGTGACTAAATAAAACATTTTTGTCCAAATAATGATTTAATTTAATTAGTTTCGACTATGTTGTGTGATATGTTTGCGTTGCGCGTAAGAACGTCACTAAATAATGTGGGTCATTTAATTCAAGTGATACATTTAGTGCTAAAGTATATATTTGAAGTATTAACTCTTACTTGGCACAAAACATGTTACTTTTTCTAATAAAATTCATTTCTTGTAGGTTTTATTACAAAGGACTATAAAAGGAGCAAGAAAAATCTGGACTTAAAATCAAGTGTTCCACCCTGATTTTACGTATGAAATCACTAAAAGGTTTTAATAAAGACCCTCTTTTTCTCGGAAGGAACAAAGTTTTAGAAAGATTACTACAGAAAATTTGCATTTGTATTAAATGTAGTATAATTATAATTTCATTAATACGCGTATCAAATATTCAACTCGTATTACTAGAAAAAAGTCAAGTAATATATCGTCGGCTACGAGTGTAAAGTTGTTAATTCTACTTTTGATTTCGAAACACTTTTTGGTATATTTGGAAACAGGAAGAGATGACCCAGGATTAGTAAAAGGTACGACCTGATATGTGTAATAAAATTTACAGTCAACCAGTGATATGTAAAAGCTCTAAGCTCATGTTGTATTAGCAATGCCAAAAAAAAAATTCTCACTTTTTTTTTGTTTTGTTTTTTTATTCCCTCGAAAATGTTGACTAATTGGAGTGGGTAGTTTTTCATTCTAAGTAGACGATATCAGAAATACTATTAATCTCTATGAATTTCTTTATGTAATATATTCAAAATACTTAGTAAACGAATGAAACTTAACCTCATGTTTATCAATCTAGTAAGTGTTTGAAATGCCTGCATGAAATATATTTGTAATTTGTGTTGAAGCAAATAGTTGGTACAGTACGCAAAAAGTATATCCTTAGATCAAATTTTCATTACTTAGGGGTTGTTCGCTAAGTAAACTGAATTCTTACTTTGAAAATTTCTATACGAACCCCTATTTTTTATTCGATCTAGAATACTTCGCTTACCCTATGTATAAAATTTCAGTTCATTATGTTGAAAAACACGCCATCTATAAGGTAAAGGCAAATCTCAGTATAAATAAGAGCAATTTTAAGGTCCCCGCAAGCGAGCGGACGGGTGTTTTAAGACCCTGCTAGAATTACTCGGAAATTACTTTATTGTGTCATATTTAACGAAATGCAAAATTAGTAAAGTAACTCATTCATAAATCAATTTTAATGTAGCATTCATGCTCATTAAAATTCATTTTCAACAATTTTAATTATAATTAAAAAATTAAAGGGCCAACTTCATACGCAGTCCGATTAGGCCGGAAACCGGTTAACGTATATTAGTGTTGATAATAAAACTCACAAACATAAAATTATTACTTTCTTTTCTTTTGTTTTTAATTTTTGAAATCAGAAAATACGTAGCGCCGAAGCTAAGAATTGACCCGAAGTCTTCTCGCATGCTTGAGCTTGAAGCGTGTTTCCTCCATCGGGATTTTGGCTTAATCACTGTATTCAACTTACAAAAGAATGAATTTAAAAAACACTTTAAACAACTTCCTAGTTGCAAAATGCAAAGCACTTTTCAGTATTATTTTATGACTTTCTGAATAATTTATGAAAAATAAAAAGTTAGATAGTTGGAAAAGATAACATACATACAAGCGGGTTATAATTAAAGTTAGCCTGTTTAGACATACGTAGAGTCCGCTCTGTAAAACGGATTTTCATGAAACTTGGTTCATACATTATATGGACCATGGGGAAAAGAAATCTACAATAAAAAAAAATAGTTCAAATTCAGACCACCAGGTGAAAAGAAAGCATGAAGAAAAAAAACACAAAATGGAAACAAAGCTTTATTTAATGACAGTATTTGTTGAAATGTGCATTCAATTTGCATAAAAACACATTTTCAAATCGTGTTATAGCGTGTTCAACATTAGTGCGAATGGTTTCTCGATCAATTGCAGCAACATGACGTGCTACGCTCGCTTTCAATCAGTTCACAGGGATTCAATTCCCGAGGACAAGGAAGCCAGGCAGTCGAGAAACTTCTCGAATTTACCCTATCATATCCAAAGTGGATACGAAGTAGTACCGTCCCCCCCCCCCCCCCTCCAATGGTAGATTTTTCTAAACCTCTCCAACTGTGCATAGCCTTCTTTCTAGTACATGAAAATCGTCTATCGGTCAAAATTTGAGCAATTATTTTTGAGAAAGGACGGTATGCAAATTTTCAGCGGTTTCAAAGGCTACTAGCCACTGCCGTAAAATCAGTCTGCATAGGTCTTTAGAAAAGAAAGACCGAGTGTCACTGTTGAACATTCTTTGAACACACATGTGCTTGACGCAAATGGAATGCACATCGAACATATATGGTGATTAAATAAATATTTGTGTTTCTAAACTTGTTGTTTTTATTCTTTATGCTACCCCTTTTCACCTTATGGTTGAAAATTGAACTATTACTTTTAATTACAGATTTCTTTCTCCCATGGTCCATATAACGTATGCACCAAGTTTTCTCAAAATGCGTTTGACAGATCGGACTCTACATAGGTCAAAATAGGCTAACTTTAACCACCCTGTACTTAGAATTTTTTCATTGAAACATATTTTACCTCAACTATATTTTAATTTCAAATGTAATCTAATATACAATTCCTGAAGGTAGGATGTTGTACATGTTAGTTAAAATATTGAAAACCAAACGGCAAAATGGAAAGAAAAAAACTCCGAGGAGGGAAGGGAGGGGGACGACCATGGTAAATCTATTGCAAGGAAACAAAACTTTTTGATTTATTGATCATTAAAAAACTGTTTAATGTAAAAGTTGCATTGTATTTATGTATGGTATTTAACAGATTGTTTGAAACAAACATTACTAAAATAAGTTATTTAACAATTTACAATTAAAAAACAATTTTTTCTTTTTAAAATTAATTTGTAATTTCCTTGTCATTTAAATTACTAATCACTCATCGAAAAATTATTAAATTTCGTATTTAGACATTTCTTTGAATGCTAAATCTAAAAATGACACAATATGGATTTTTTATAAATACTAAAATTAAACTAAAATTCAAAAACTTTAGTATGTAAGTGATACCTTATAATAAAAAAATATTAACAATTATTAAAAAACTTCCACGCATAACAACTGTACTTTTTTTTTTATTTCATCAATTAGAATATACAGACAGCGTTTGGATTTTTTTGCCTACTGTACATGTAAATTCACGCGTTACTCCATCTCATGTGGTAGTGATAAGTTAAGTGATGGTAACAAAGTAAAAATATACGATACTATTCGTAAAATACTAACCTGGTTAAATAGACCATTAATGTTATTTTACCTCAGAAACACTTTTGTTATAATTTTGTTTTCCCTATAAAGATTGCATAAAAATTCAATAACTTTTAAAATAATTATCCATGTAAAAATAAGTTCAGTAGATTTGTTCATATCAATATTTTCAACCGCAAACATTTATTTATCAAACATTCATTTTATACCTATATGTACAGAAAGTAGTGTGACTTTATTTTAAGATTTGACATCTCAGGAATCCATTGTAAAAACTTCTATTATTTTTAAATAAATTTTAATATATTTGGTTTGGCTTTCAATTACTTGAATAGCGATTTTTAAACTTAGCCATACTATCTACTGTTGGTTGTATAACAATGCATTCCAACATTACATCAGTAAGAAATAGAACAAAATGAAATATTTTAAAACAAATCATTAATTCATCAAGCTTAACAAAGGTACAGAAGGCGATTAATTGGCTTAAAATTGAAGAAACGAACAAATTTCCTAGACAATCTATTTATGAACACTCAAGTTATTAAAAGAATAAAACCAAGTAACAACATATTATTAAAAGACTAGACAATTCCAAGAATATTTTATTTATGAAATTAAATTGAATAAAGTGTACATATTTTAAGTATAATTTAAAATACAATAAAATTTATAAAAGTTAAAACATCAATTTCTTATTATTTCAATTTTCGGGCAAGAACTGTCAGGTTGTGGTAAATCAAACAAGGTTCTCCATCAGAGTTTCTGCAGTTGTGTCTTAAAAATGTCTGAAAAGCTTCTTCCCGAAATTCTTTCATTAAGTAGTCGGGGATGGTCTTTGAAAATGAGCAGGTTTCGATTGCAGAATCTAAATAAAATGTAAGGAGTTGATTTAGGTAATTTCTAAATAAAGTTTAAACCCAATTCTTTGGTGTTTAAATTCGGCATGAATATTACAAATTTAATTAGTTGGTATTTAAAATATTTAAAGTCAAAGAAAAAAACTAAGCATATTCTATATGCATCAATAAACCTCAACAATATTTGGGCAACGGCGAGCAGTCAAACAAATTAACGTAGTAAAAAATCCCTTGAGTAAAATAATTTGCTATAAAAAATAATAAAATTGAAAGGCGCGTTTCAATTTTATTATTTTTTATGGCAAATGGCGTGTGTGTGTGGATAAGTTTGTGCCATTAGGCAAATCTGCGGAGGCCTAATTAAACCATAATCCTGGTTGAAACTTGGCAGATAGATTCGATGTCGATGACAATGCATCCTATCGAATTTTGGGAGCTGTCAGTCACTAAAAGGACGCTTTTTCATGCATGTCTGTAACCGTTTTGGAATGCTAATAAATCCCATTTAACCGATCATTTTTGAAACTCTTTCCTGTTGCCAAAATTATTTTAAAGAGAATAAAATATATTTGCACACGAATGCATAAATTTATTATGGAATGAAGTTCAATCCAACGTTGTGTTACATAATAACGCTGTAAGTGAAGTAATTTTAAACAATCATTATCTAAACTCTTTCCTGTTGCCCAAATTGTTTTAAGCAGAATAAAGTAAAAGATATTTGAACGTGAATGTATAAATTCATATTCAATTTTAACAAATGAATGTTGAAACGTAGTTTACCGCATATTTTGCTGATAGAGATGTTTTTACAATTTAAAATTAGATGGAAACACAAAGCACACGCTGACAACAGAATTGGCGTTATGTCAATGAATATAAAAATTGGCAATGTATATAAATGATTTAAATTAAAAACTTTGTCTTTATGAGTTATATTATTAGGTCTACTTTGAACACTCTGAACTGAGATGGCATTGCGGAAAGCTTGAATTAGACGATTCATCGTAATATTCTAATTTCAGTTCATAGGGTGCAAAATAGCTAAACAATTAAACACAAACGCTTCAAGCATTCAATTTAATGTTCTAGTCTCAGTTTATAGGGTGCAATATAGCTCAGAAATGAAACTCAAAAGCTTCAAGGTTAACGCTTGTAATTCCGTAATTTTCCTGGCTGGCCATTTCCGTTGGCAGGGTTTCGTACAATGCCTTTTTTTCGGAAGGGTGGGAGGGAGGTGCAGAGATTATTTTCTTTTGCATATCATGTTTATGAGCAAGATAAGATACATGATCGATCGATTTTTTTATATATATATTGATCGCATTACTTATTCATAAACATAATACGACCCTATATAATAGATAACTTTTCGCGTAATTTGATTTAAAATTTTGAACTAATATTAATCAACTAAACGAAAAGTCAAGATTGATACAAAATAGTCAAACTTTCGATTTTTCAAAGTAAAGTAGAAAACTAAGTTACCTTTACACAATACAAGCTGAAATATGTTTTAAGTCATTATTTTTGTTAAAATTGTATTTCTTAAGCCACATTTATCATAAGACATGGATACTTGCCTGTACAACATTCATCTGATGGATATGCGTATTTCCTCTCCTTTTCTTCGCAAAGTAAAACCTCAAATCCTATATTTTGTAAAAGTGTAGTGTAATACGCAGCGTTCAAACGATTTAAGTGAGAATCGGGGATATATGGGCCATCTCCCTATTAAAAAAGAGGCTATGTTATATTTTGCGACATTTTCTCGAAACGCTGTAAGCGTTAGAAATTAGTAAGAATATTTTTATTTTAAAGTTTGTTATTATAATCAAGATGGGTAGTATTCTAAAATAATTAAAGTAAATTAGAAATGAAAAGTTGTTTGCCTTAAAATTGTTGTTTGAATTTAAAATTGAGTTTAAGAGATACGGGTGAATAGCGGAGACATTGTCTGAAAATACTTGCAAACAAAATGGCTGGTTGTAATTATTTAAAATACATTTGTAAAAGAATATTATGTCTGACACAGCCTAAGGAATTTTAGGAATTTATGACATTCGAAATTTATGGAATTTAATATTAGCAAAATATAAATAGTCCAAGAACACTGCAAAGAAATGGTTGGTTGTATTCAGATTATCTGGCCGTCTGCCGTCATCAACACGCCTATCTGCCGTCACGATCTGCCGTCAGCAACACGAGGGCTATAATGGGCCGAAACATTTCGTCATTTAACAAACCAACATCAGGGATGAGAATGCAAAATTTCAAAAAAGAGGAAATCCAAAATTTAAAAAACTAAATACACGCGACACCGGATTTTGCAATAGTAAAACCCAACACTCCTTGTGAACGGGCATAATGCAAGTTGCTGAGGATGTTTAGGTACAAAATTTTATATGAAGGAACTGTCATGATAATACATACAAAGTGCAAATTAAATTATAAAACTAATGTATAAAGTGCTACATATAATTTTAAAAAATGTGTGCATACAAAGATCTAATACATATTCCTAATTAATCAATGATCATTTCAGGGCTCCCACTCACTCAGAAAGATTTAGAGCAGGAAAAATGTCTTTGTAGCATGTACAAGAAACTTTTGTAGGGGGAAAAAATTGTGTAGCAAAAAAATAAATTTTGCACTAGGAAAAAAAAAAATTAAATCAGAATTAAAAGAGACGAATGTCACCAAACAGCGTCGCAAATCTCGGCAATATCTGCTATTACATTACCATAGACCTCGGCGAAAACAAATATAACACCAACGTAAATATCGGGATAGCACCCACCATACCATTGCAATCTCGGTAATATCGGCGCAAAATTCCAGTAATATCGTATTTTTTTAAGTCACCAAACAGCGTCACAAATCTCGACAATAGCTGCTAATTACAACAGTGTAAACTTCAGCTAAAATGACTACCACACTTGCGTAAATATTAGCAAAAGCGTTTATAATACCGTCGAAAATCTAGACAAAGGATATTACGTAAGTTGAAGATTCAGCAGAAATGACCATCGCTAAAACGTACATATCGGCACAAATGTCGGTAATATTGACATTTTCTAGGTAATGTTTGTGCATGATTCGGAAATATCGGATGTTAACAAAAGCGCATCACTTTTCGAAAATGACCGTCACACCAACGAATATATCAGCAATAGCTCTGAATAAACCGGAGCAATTCTCAACAACAGCGCTAAATCGGTGAAAGACTCGACAAAAATGACCATCCCAATAATTTGCTATATATCTGCATTAGCGTCGTATATCATCGCAGTAACATCGACATTTTCTCAGTAGTATCGGGGCGAATTTCGGATATTGCAATATCCCAGCACTCGGCATTAATTACCACCATACCAACGAAAGTATCAGCAATAGCGTCGAATTAACTGGAGCAGTACTGAATACTACAGAGCTATTATATCGATGAAAGAATTGACGAGAATGACCGTCATAACAACGTAAAACTTGACAATAATGTCAGCATTAGCGTCGCAAATCATCATAGCACTCGGGAAAAACGAACACCCCACCATCGTAAATATCAGCGTTAGCACCGAATATACAGGAATATTTCTCAACAATAGCGATATTACAGCGGCGAACAATATTAAATTTCGGCCCGCAAAAAAAAAAAAAAAAAAAAAGCGTTTTGGAGCAATTATGGCTAAACTAAAGCATTTGGAACAGCTTGGAGCAGATTTTTGTATTTGGCGCAGTTGGGCACAATTGGAGCAGGTCTGAGACCCCTGTCATTTCCATTCAACCAAATTGATATAGTTGAAATAAAGTTATGTACCACTTTATAAAAGTCACATATCAAATTATAAAAGGATATTTGTAACCAAAGTACAGAATGTTCAGCAAATTACAGATAGAAAAAAAACAACAAGAAAAAGGCATTGACAAATAAAACATTAAACAAACTTTAATTTACACAAGTAAATACGTCATATTTTTCAAAATGACCAAAATTACGCTAGAAAAACGCGGAAATTACTGAATTACTAAAAAGTGGAGTAAAACTTGAAAAAAAAACACAAAACGCGGAAAATCGCGGAAACGCGGAAGATTCTCATCCCTGCAACATACATTTACAAACACCCATGCCTAACACGGGACTCGAACCCGCAACCTCGACTGCAAAGAAATTATGGCAGGAGAAGGGCAAAATACTCAATATTTTTATATAGATCAATAGACTTGTGTCCAACAAATACAAAGCGCGACTAAAATGTTCGGTGACTAGCTCAAAATCTAAACGACAGCATGAAGTAAGAACGCGCATATACGCACTGATAAAATCTAAGAAGCTTCTATTGTATAACTTATAAATAAACTCTGGCTCAACGTACTATGGCTAGTTGAACGTTCATGCTGTGAAGCCTCGTGCCATTTTGTAACGGAGTACAATTTTCCTACAAATTATTGAATATGGCAACAGGGCAACTCGTGAAATTTTACGGAACAGAAACTGCTAGCATAAACTGTTTCCTACTACTTTGCTTACTGCTTTCGCGACCAATTGATGATGAGCTAAGTTTAATTCCACCGCAACGAACAGGATGTATACAATAAATTAGCAAATCAGCTCAGAGGTTTTATACAGTAAACTTACATTAATATTGCGCTAATTTCTGTCGTTTTCCTAAACACCAAAGCAAAATATATTTAAGATCTGATCGATTGCAAGGATTGGTTGGTTCTTTTCAGATTATCTAGGGCCGTCAGCAACACGAGGGCTATAATGCACTGAAACATTTGACAAGCCAACATACATTTACAAACACCCATGCCTTACACGGGACTCGGAACTCGCAACCTCGCGCTCTAGAAGCTAGCACGCTAACCACTATACCGTTTAGTCGGCTCCATTGCAAGGGTTTCACTATAAATAGGCTGGGACCCTAGTAGGCCCCGATTGCCTTTAGAATTCCAATCTACCTTAGAATCAGTGCTCACTTACACGTTTTTATTTCAAGCTGTCATTTTGATTTCAGCTCATTCACGGAACTTTTTAGATGCACTTAGGAATTTAAAATCTTGTTTATAAAACATAATTCGAAAGAAAATTATAAATTTTAAATTATTTATTTACTATGATAGAATGAGGACATGGAATAAAAAACCTGACCAACAGTTCATTCTTTTGAGTTAGAAATGTTCCAAGTTATGCTTGTTTTTATATGGCAATGTCATATTTATTATACCAACATTAAGTCTAAATATTAAAGGATGCTTTGTAGGATTTCTATACTTTATTCGTTCAAAGATAAATAATTTGGAATAAGCCTAATTCCACATCCTAATTGGTTGGAACCACAATGAGCAGAGCATCCGTGCCTAATCCCGGCACCTTCGACTTGCAAGGCCAGAGCACGAACTCCTCAGTTATCAGGTGAGCATCCCACAATCAAAATATAAGGTTTACTCATATTTTAAGTGCTACTTGTATTCTAAATTAGAGATAAGAAATCACAAAATACATTTGGCAAAAAATGATTAGTTTAAAAGTTTCTATACTTATGAAAATATGTCCCACTTTAGTTCGGACATATTTAAATATAGTTCAAATATGTACAGTGGGTAAAAAAAAGTCTACGTCCGGAAGCCAAAGTTACAAACAAATTAGCATAATTTCTAATATTTTGCTTCATATCTTCAGTAACTATTGAAATATGTTTAATTTGATTCTTTAAAATAAGTTTATAATAAATATCTGTTTTTACTACGCAGCAATTATTTAAATTGAAATATTTAAGAGATGTTGTTAAGTGCCATGCAAAAAAGTTTCCGTACAATATATGAAAATTAATTCTGACGTCTTCCACAACAGACTTGCAGTAAGTTTTCAAAACAGAAGTGTACGCAAGTGTCATGAAGACATGATAGAAACAATTGTTTAATTTTAGATTGTAGCTGATTATCTTAAAATGGAGTTCCTAGATCTATTCGTGAGTTGGCGATTCAGTTATGACATGTTGGATTATCTATGAAAAAAATCGACCAAAAGTTTAATATATTGAAGTCTATAGTACAATATATTATTGAAAGACATCGATGAGCTTCAAACTTTTGAGGATAGAGATCGATCCGGGAAATCTTCGATGCTAAAACGCTTGTGTGAAAGAAATATCGTATAATAAGGTTCAAGATAGTCTTCGAATAAGTGCACCTTAAATCGCATACGACTTAAAAATTGATAAAACATTGAAGTGACATATCATACGGTGAGAAATGTTATTAAAAAAGTCGGTCTAAATGGACTTGCAGCCCGTGAGAAGTACATGTAACAGAAAAAAGCGCATCAATTTTGCAAAGTCTTTTTTAGTGATGAATTAAAATTAAATATTCAAGGGTCAGATAATCGATTTATGGTCAGGAGAAAAAGAAATTAACAAATGTTAACTTATAATTTATGTGGAACTGCCAAACACGATGTAGGAGGTGTTATAGTTTGGGGGTGTATGAGAGCAGCTACTGTCGGTAATTTAAGTAGAAGGAAATAAGCATAGGTACGTGTATCTTGAAATTCCAACGTAAAATATCTTAACCAGTACACATAAATTGTCAACTGGGATTTGTCTTCAATATTTTTATCAAATCTTAAGCCATGTGCGACTTGAGGTGCACTTATTCGCGGATTATATTGAACCTTAGAATAGGATATTTCTTTTATGCAAGCATTTTAGCTTTGAAGATCTTCCGGATCAAACTCTTTCCTCAAAAGTTTGAATCTCATGGTGTCTTTCAATAATCAGACGAAACGGTCGTTTCGCCGCCAACCTTAAAAAGGCGAAAACGACAGTAAGTATCAATTCTCTGCACAACTTCCAACGAAAAAGCCGAAATTGACTATTTTCTAGCGTGCTTCCGGAACTTTGCATAATTATACAAAAAATACCATTGATTCATCTTGGTAATAACTTTCAAAGAAAAAAAATCGAGTACCTAGGATAAAAAGCAACTAAGAAAAAAAATATTGAAATTTCCAAAATGAAATAAAAAAACGAGTTCTAGCCCGTTTTTGATGTAAAAATTTAGACAAACGTCCAGACCTAACTAAGCTACATATCTTCAATCGGATTAAATTATATGATTCAGAATGTTTCAACTTAAAATCCTACCTTGGTTTGAACTTCATTAAATAATTCTTTCTATTTTTAATTAATTTAAAACCACTTTTTTTCATTTCAAAATTTGGCGATAGATACGGGCGATCAGCCTGTAATTGTAGTTCAGGTTAAATGCCAAGTCGCCAAACAGGTTTGTCATTAATTCGACGTTAGTTTGGCCGCCACGTTAGGGCTAATTGAGAATGACCGTAAAGAGGAATATGTTTTCTATAAATTGGATGTGTTATTTGAACTGTGTGAAAATTTAGAGTGCGTAACTTTCAAACACATTCTATTATCGGGAAATCTCCGTTGAAATGTTGAAAAATAAATGAAGAATATAAATAATCATATTTAGTTGCCAGATACTGGAATAAATTCGTAGTATAATAAAAGATGACGTCACAGTCAATACATTAGAACCGGACTAAGTGAAACACTCATTGCGATTGGTTTTTGGTTGGAATTGGAAAAATATTTTGTTATTCACATTGCGATTGGTTCTTGGTTGGTATTGGAAAAGATTTTCTTTAAACTTAATAATTATCAAAGTACGTTACAATAATATTCATTCAGTTTCTAATTGATGATATATGTGTTTTCACAATGTATTTTTGATTTTACTAGAGTATAAGATTTACTAATTGGGTGTAACTCTGGTTTTCACTGTAACTGAACGAACTGCTTCTTGAAAAGTGTTTTAACCTTTAACTGCTGTGGTTGGGTGGTTTGACGTTTTTGGCGCAAGAGTAACACATGGTCCATACTGCGCCACACAAATTTGTGAACATCAGTTTAAAGTTTAAGAAACATAGTATCAGAAAAATTAATATAAAAGTCAAAGATGAGATATTTTAGGGGGTGGAAGCATTCCACAAAAAATGACTCGCGGTCTGTCAGACCGCTTACAGCAGTTAAAGGTTAAAACTATTATGGCTAGGCAAGAGTTCATTACAACTTGATTTTGTTTCATCAAATTAGATTAATAATATGCCTTCAAAAGCGCAGCAAAATAAGCTAAAAAAACGTCAGATTTACGCAAAAAGGAAAGCTTCCGAATCAATCGCCAATTGCATAGAAGAAAAAGTAACTATCAAAAGACGTCTGTTTGAAGGTGTTGCTTCAATTACAAAACGAAAGGGAATCGACATTACACAGGATTCCGCTGTTTCTAATTTTGAAAGTTCTTTGAACTTAAATGATACTTATGTTCCTACAGAAGTTTCTTGTTCAGCTTCTTGTAAGATAGTCGACCAAAAAAACTTGTCATACATTATAGAGACTGAAAAGTTTAAGGCGCCTTTCGTCACAAAATTAATAGATAACGGATAAACTTGACTTACAAAATGCACAATTGACTGTAGATAAGCTAATTAAATGGGCGGTAGCGTCTCGTAAAGAGCACGTAAAAACATTGCGATCCAACTTGCATTTGATTAGGTCTAAATTTAAGATACTGCTCACAAAATCTGCAATGTGCACTAATGCGGAAGATAAGTATAAGTCTTTGACTGGCGTATCTTTGCACACTGCTAGCACTGAACCGTTTTTCGCTGAGTCGACCTACAGGGATTTCGCTGATTGCATATTCTCGATACAAGTAAGCGTAGACGGAAAATGCTAGAACTTATTTGAATCTGCTGTTGAGGGCGGTATACCTATCAAGTGGAAATGTAATCCACAACTATGCAACATTAATAAATATGATACTTTGTTATTGAAATTAACCAGTATCATGCACAATATATCCTCGAAAACCCTATATCAATCAAATCACTTAAGTTTATCGCAAAGTTAAGTTTGGCTGCATCATTTCGCCAAATGCTACGGTGCAGTGAAGAACTTGAAACGTACATTATAAATCAAGGACAGAGAGAAAAAAAAATGATGAAATGGAAAAAAAGGGGGAGAGGGGGGGGAGGGAGGCAAAAAAAAAAGTTGTTACCACCGTCTTAAAAAAAGCTCTGATATCCCCCAAAAAAACTTTTGAAAAGTAGAAAAACCGCCAACCTCAAAAACACAAAAAACTTTCTAGCAAGAAAAAAAAATCATATACATAATCAAAATTTGCAGCTACAAACACAGTGATATAAAAAAAGGCCAACCTCTGATTACAGCTCTTGGTTGTGACTCACTTAACAATGTAGGCTTACTTAGTTTATTTTTAAAATTTAAGTTCCGCTTCCATAAAAATTTACGCTGCTTGAGGTTGGCGCCCGTCTTAATCACTAAACTTTGCAATTCACCACACAGTAAAAACTTTCCGAAATGTATGTATGAATCAAATAAAAGCTTACCACAAACACATCTGTTTTCTACAATTTAAAAATCTTTCATAGAGATTCCAATACGAGCTTTTCAGCACAATTTCTCTATACCATTTCGAAAATAACATTTACGTGAACTGGAAAATTTACACTACATTGAAATTTCCTACTCATCCAAATAAAATCATACCTCCTCCAATATTCGTCCATGAATTAGTTTAGATGCAAACATTTTCAAAATTCTGACGACGGGCATCAACCTCAAGCAGCGTAAATTTTTATAGGAGCGGAACTTAAATTTTAAAAATAAACTAAGTAAGCGTACATTGTTAAGTGAGTCACAACCAAGAGCTGTAATCAGAGGTTGGCCTTTTTTTATATCACTGTGTTTGTAGCTGCAAATTTTGATTATGTATATGATTTTTTTTTTCTTGCTAGAAAGTTTTGTGTTTTTGAGGTTGGCGGTTTTTTTGGGGGTATATTGTACTATAGACTTCAATATATTAAAGATTTCGACAATTTTTTTCATAGATAATCCAACATTTCATAACTGAATAACCAACTCACGAATAGGTGTAGAAACTCCATTTTAAGACAAACAGCAAAAGCTAAAATTAAACAATTGCTGCTATCATGTCTTCATGACACTTTACACTGCAATTTTGAAAATTTATTGCAAGTTTGTTGTGGAAGACGTCAGAATTAATTTTCGTATGGCGTACGGAAACTTTTTGTACATGGCACTTGGCAACATCTCCTAAATATTTCAATTTAAATACTTCCTGCGTTTTGTAAAAACAGACATTATAAACTTATTTTAAAGAATCAAATTAAACATTACAGTATTTACTGAAGATATGAAGCAAAAAATTAGAAATTATGCTAATTTATTTGTAACTTTGGCTTCCGTACGGAAACATTTTGTACCCACTGTATGCCTTTCATTTCAGTATAATAAAGCTTTTTTTTTCTTTTTTAAGAGGCGTAGATTGCAATTGTGTAAAACGATTCACATACACTAGGAATGTTATCGATTTGTTCTCTTTCAGAGATTTTACTCAAAAATTCAGTTATTAAAGAGGATTTAAAAAATCAGTTATTCTAGCGAAATACTTACATCGTAAAATGGCTTCCATTTTGATTGCTGCGATACATCCATAAACCAATCGAAGTAGCCGGATTGCAAATTGAACACTATTGCAATTTCGCCACCAGGTTTTAACAGCCGATGTGTATTCTGAAAAGCTGTCCGCTCGTTTTGCAAGCAGTTAAAACAATTCACAGATATGACTTTAGATATTTTACCTTCCCAGCGCCGCGTAGTGTATCTGCAAATAACATTTCATTTTTAGAGACATGCATATTATACTACATTGTAAAAGATTTCAGTTTTACTTTAGCTCTGTAAGCTCTTGCTAAACATATGCAAGCCCATGTTTGTCTCAACAACCAGTAATTATTCATATTGCCGCAATGGTGAACGATGACACAACTGCGGAAAGTTGAATTTTCAGGAAACATGGAAAACTAAATTGATTTCACTTTAAACTTAGTGACTCCTATCAATTTGAAACTAACGCAATATTGTTACCGCTAATCCCTAACTACAACTTCTAGATAGTGCATGCTTAGTAATTGATTTAAAATCGAAGAAGGCTTAGAAATCACCGAAGAGATCGATATTAACATCTTCCCCTCACACTAGTTGGTTGTTTTCAGATTATCTGGCGCCGTCAGCAACACGAGGGCTATAATGCGCCGAAACATTCGTCATTAGACAAGCCAACATACATTTACAAACACCCATGCCTAACACGGGACGCGAACCCGCAACCTCGCGGTCTAGAAGCTAGCACGCTAACCACTATACCGTTTGGTCGGCTCCCCTCACACTAGATAGAACTGGGCATCCTATTAAATAGCATTAGGGGGAGGGGGTGTATTCTTTTAGCTTCCTCTATTTCTGAGCAGACACCACTAATAAGCTATCTAGAAATAATAGTTAGGGCCTTATTATACAGAGCCACTCAAGGGAGAACACGCGCTACAGCTTCAGTCAAGCCTCTCGAAATGAAACATGCAATCCTATGGAGCTTATTATACTGGACCACTGCTGTGACTAGAAGTTGAGTCTGAAGCTTGTGGCGCTGAGACACTGAGCGAAACATGCAATCATATGGTTGGTTGGTTGTTTTCAGATTATCTGGCGCCGTCAGCAACACGAGGGCTATAATGCGCCGAGCCATTCATCATTTGACAAGCCAACATACATTTACAAACTCCCATGCCTTACACGGGACTCGAACCCTCAACCTCGTGCTCTAGAAGCTAGCACGCTAACCACTATACCGTTTGATCGGCCACAAAATATAAGAGTGCTATAAAAGTGCTATTTATTCTAAGAGAGTGTTTTTACTCGTAAAATGACTATTATTACATATTTTTAAAAGTTAATTTCATGGGTAAGAAAAATTTATCATACGTTATAGAAATAAAGCTAAATATAAATTTAATAAAATTTATAGATGCATCCTAAAATTTAAAATAATTTCAATTAATAAGAATAATAAATATGAATTTTAGTAAACCATGAAATTTTTCTTTGAAATGCTAACTATTTTTAATAAGATACTTAAGATGGTTTTTGTCTACGGATGATATTTTAACTGCTGTAAGATTGGTATTTAAAACCATACAGCAAAGTCAAGGCGACACCAAAAAGAAAAGTTTATACGCCTAATCCGAACTTTTTTCCTTACAAATGTCCCTCTTAATTTTCATTGAAAATTCGAATTGAATTTTTTCATCTGTTCCAATTTAACCTTTACAAACTAATGCTAATTTGACTGCGTGTAATGAAAATAGCCAGTTTGCAAAAGAATATAGATTGGGTTGGTTGGTTGTTTTCAGATTATCTGGCGCCGTCAGCAACACGAGAGCTATAATGCGCTGAAACATTCATCCTTTGACAAGCCAACATGCATTTACAAATACCCATGCCTATCACGGGTTGGTTGGTTGGTTGTATTCAGATTATCTGGCACCGTCAGCAACACGAGGGCTATAATACGCCGAAACATTCGTCATTAGACAAGCCAACATACATTTACAAACACCCATGCCAACACGGGACTCGAACCCGCAACCTCGCGGTCTAGAAGCTAGTACGCTAACCACTATACCGTTTGGTCGGCGAATATAGATTGGGAGATCGAATAATGAGGTCACTCTTGTATGGTGTAAACTAAAGCAAATATAGCTAGGTTAGGGCTTTTAACAATGATAAACAGTGTATGACAATCTAGCAAAATCTACAACATTTTTCAAAAGAAGGTATTGATTGGCGAGTAGGAAAGAATCAACAATTTGTTTTCATATTGAAAAATAAAAAGAGTAGACGTTCTTTTTTTTTAAAAAAAAAAAGGAACTCCTCTATTTAACAAGTTACATAACACAAATAGCTAGCCATTGGTATTTTAACTTTACAATACCAATTTTTTCCCTTTTTAAACAATTTGTTCCTAATACTTACATTTTTAAGCAACGCACTTTACCTGATATAGTTCCTTTCTCTCCACATATAGACCACTCATGAAGACATCGAAACCCCATCAGATTTAACATACTGCAGTCGCCATTATTCTATACGCCAGTGTCATGTCAGCATGCTGGCTCATTCCTACAACCCTCCGCTCATGATACCGTCGTCTTAGCTAACTTAACAACTTGATATCATACTTTCCGTAAAGATATTTGAAAACTTACCAAAATTTGCAACCACTTCTTTACCCAAGAGCTATTTCATGTGTTTTTAAACAGTCTTCACTCGAAAATAACTATTAAACATATTTCGAATTGATTTCACTTGAATTTGTTGGAACCAAGTTGCGTTAAACGTTGTTATTCAACATTCTGAAAACTTTAAACACGACCCAATGTCAATCGGGCTTTAGAACCAGCCCACTCATATGTAGTGTTCATACCTGGTAAGAATGTTAGCCAATTCGAACTGTAATTTGTAGTGGTTTGTCCTCGTTCTGGCCGAGTTGATCACATCAGAATTCTCATCTATTCCGATGCATTTTTTCACGTGAGGAAGAAGGGTAACCAACAGACTGCAAGAGTTCATCTCCGGGCCGACTCCAATGTCCATGACGGTGTCCTTGGATAAATCTGCCCAGTTCAGATTGTCCGATATAGTCTCAAAGAGCATTTTGGCGTCTTGTGCCTGGATGGTGAGACGCTGGGGACCAGCCATCTAAAATAATCCGGCTAAGAAAGACAAGGCAACAATGAAAGCAGAAACAAGATAATACAAATGAATGATTTAGGGAAGCAATGTCAGTTTGGATCAAGAACCGTTTTAAGGAATTGGAAATAGATTTCATAAAGATTAAGTAATAATACGAACAATTTGTTAAGAAAAATGCTTGCCGAAGAATAACAAACCTGATGTGCAATTAATTTACATGCTAGAGTTGAACCTAAGAGCAATCAATAATATAAATGTAATGCTCTAAATAACTTAGATCGCAATTTTTCTTAGAGAATTTTAGAAAATCAAGAAGTAGTTGGTTGTATTCAGATTATCTGGCGCCGTCAGCAACACGAGGGCTATAATGCGCCGAAACATTTCGTCATTAGACAAGCCAACATACATTTACAAACACCCATGCCAACACGGGACTCGAACCCGCAACCTCGCGGTCCAGAAGCTAGCACGCTAACCACTATACCGTTTGGTCGGCATCAAGAAGTAGTTTACAAGTATAGCTAAAATCATTGCGACTCAAAATAAAATATCCGATAAGATTGAGAAATTTCAGTTAAATTCCATATGCATGCTTATAAATTTCAATAAAAAAGATTGCTGATTTCCGAATAAGGTTAAATTTTAATAAACTACTAAAGTTATTCAGAGTAAAATGCATGATACAATTAGATATAATGAAGCGAATTTAAATATCAAATCGTATAGAAAATGAACTTACTTTCAATTTAGTGCAACAACTTTCAAGTTTAGAAAAAAAGTGACATGGATGCTAAAATTTTTTAACTTATAATCGATTTTATTTCCTAAAGAGTCAATTATACGGGGCGAGTTTACAAGCTACTAGCCGGTTAGTTTGTTAGTTGATAGTAAACTAGATCCGTGTCATCCAATCACTAGCAGGATAGCTGCTAATAAAAAAGCTGGGGGAAAAGTTGAAAGCCGGTTGCTTTACTCGCTACTCGCCTGTGTTTGAGCGAGCTAGCTAGTAAATTAGCATTGTGTCATCAGAGTTTCTAGTGCAAAAGCGGCAAGTCGGTGCCAAAAAATAAAAACACGTGGTTTCTATACACCAGCTAGTGAGCGTGTGGGAAGCTATTAATGTCATCGTCAACTATCGCACTCGTTGACTCGCCGGCGAGTAAACTAGCCGGCTTAGCTAGTAAACTCGCCCCGTGTAATTGACCCTTAAGCAATAGAAAAGGGAAGCCAGTTTGCAAAAGATTATAGTATTGGAAGATCGAAGAATGAGATCACTCACCAATCACTCTTGTACCGTGTAAACTAAACTAAATTTAGCTAGGTTAGGGCGTTAACAAGGATATAAACCAGAATATGATAATTAAGAAAATTTGCTACATTTTTATTCTTAACGAGTCATTAAACAGAGAGTGATTAAACAAATTAAATAAATTACTGTATCCCATTACAACTGTATCTTTATAACTCTAGGGAGGCGCAATAAAGCCCTCAAGTAACTCTTCGCGAAACTATATCTCCAACACAATCAATACGCCGACCAAACGGTATAGTGGTTAGCGTGCTAGCTTCTAGACCGCGAGGTTGCGGGTTCGAGTCCCGTGTTGGCATGGGTGTTTGTAAATGTATGTTGGCTTGTCTAATGACGAAATGTTTCGGCGCATTATAGCCCACGTGTTGCTGACGGTGCCAGATAATCTGAATACAACCAACCAACACAATCAATACAAATATAATCCTAGGATATCAAACAAGGATTTTTGCATTCGATTCCCAAAAGTTTTTTTTTTTTAATTAATATTTTTCTTGATAAACTTGTAAGTAACGGGTATCACATGTTAAAAACTGATACATGAAATTTTTTTATTGAATATAACAAAAATATAAAATAAGGGATTATATAAATATATATACCGCCTTAAAACAACTTAAAAACCTTAAGTATAAACAGTTTAAGTTCATACCTTAGGAAACTCACACAGTATTGATTCATTTTTTCGGATAGCTTGTCGGGTTTAAATGCTTACATTGAGCATGTAAAATTTTTAGAAGTACAAAAAATATTTAGAGAGAAAACAAAATTCGTTCATTCATTAAACTACGGCTATATTTTCTTTTTGGCAGTAGAATTCAAGATCTGATGAGTCCCAAAATTTAAAGGGGTGGAACAAAGTTTTTGAGAGAGAGGGCGAAATGTCTTTCAGATAGATTGAAATACTCATTTCTAAGATATAGTAGGTTTTGTGGGTAAAAATATCCTAAAATTATCAAAATGCACCAAAATAGTTTTTATTGTACAAAAAGATTTAAATTTACATAGAATCATCGATTTCATATTCTTCTTGCTCGCATAAACTATCAACAACACAGTTTCTGAATTCATTTTGTCATGGATGCAAAAATTGCCTCGATCGTTATTGTCCGGGTCATCAATTTCAGTGTTGCTGCAAGTCAATTCTTACAGTTTCTAAACCAATACGTAATTATGGTGAATTTTAGAGGCCGAATCAACGTGTCGACGAATCCAATCCTAATTTTCGGAACGTTATTTCTGAGTCATTATTGTATTAGATAATACATACTGTATGAGTGCTTAGCTGCCATTTGCGGAAGCAAGAATTAAAGATTCCAGTCTGGCTGTCTTCTTCAATAATGACTTTTCAAATGATCTATTGTTGATGGTCATGGTTGCCATCATTTGTTCCATACACTCTCCAGTGCTTTTGACTTCTTCCTGGGGGAAATTCGATATTTAGGGAACATTCTGATAAATCCTTTATCGGGCTATCAATATACAGCGTGTCCCCGTATAACCTGGCCGACCTTTATTTTCGACACCGTTGGTCCTAGATGCATAGTCCCAAATGAAGAAATGTTTTAAATCGTTAAAATATATTTACTGAATAGTTTTTAAATTAGAAAAGGGGTTGGTATAAAAATTATGGATTGTAAATTTTTGTATGGTCCCCAGTTCCCCCAACTCATATTTAGAAAAATGTTGCCCATGAAAAAACATTTCAAACAAAAAAAAAAAAAAATTGAAATTTGTACGACCAATATTCATGGAGATATGAAAAATGGAATTTAGTGACTTATACCACTTTACACCCGTGGTCATTAACATATTTTAAGGGCATGTACACAAAATGAAATACAGAGAAAAAGGAATTGCGTTCGGAAAATTATTCTGTAATCAAATGATGCTGAACTCGTTTGCAAGAGATAATAGGTGCCATACTCCCTAAAACTAACAAAAATCTTTCGACCACTTAGGATGAAAAAAAAAAAAAAAAAAAAATTAAATCTGTCGATGCCGAACAAATTCACACTCTTGTGTTGTGCAGGGGTCGCATTCGCCTTAAAATTCCTATAATTCCTTAAATTTTCGTTTCTCCCTAAAATTGTACTTAAATTTTTCATCTATCCCTAAAATTTTAAAAATAACGGGAAAATATTCCGTTAGTGGTCAAAAAAAAAAAAAAAAAAAAAAAAAAAAAAAAAAATTCTCGACCCTTATGTGTAAATTAGCATGTAGTACTGTGGGATTTGCAGGTTCCTAATGCAAATTTTAGTGGCAGATTATTGATTGGTAGGAAGAAAACCAATAATGTATGTCCATCACTTCAGAATACAAGTAGGTCATACTAATACCAGATACCAGATGTATTTAGCTATTTCGTCAATCCTCGTTGTTAAAATGTACACTGCGGAACAGTACGCAGAAATGCTATTTCTGTACGGCCAGTGTAATCGAAATGGGCGAGAATCTGCAAGACAATATGCAATTAAATTATTTCCAAATGGCATACATCCATCTAAAGCTACGATTTTAAATATTGTAAAGCGTTTGAGAGAAACAGGTAGCATAGGAAGACGTCCTCGATGTGTGGAGAGTCTTAAACCGACACGGTGCACATCCTTATCGCCCGTGATTGGTGCAAGAGTTTTTGCCCGGGGAAGAAAATAGACGGTTTGATTTCTGCAATTTCATCATGAACAAACTAGAATTGGATTCATCATTTGTAAATAACATTCAATTTTCTGATGAGTGTACGTTTTCAAGAACTGGGGTAGTAAATAGGCAAAACACACACTTTTGGTCCCTGAGAAATCCTCATGTGATCCGACCAAACAAGCATCAAGTGCAATGGTCCGTTTGTGTGGCATATGGAAGGGAGCGTTAGTAGGGCCTTTCTTTTTTGCTGATACATTAACAGGTTAAAAAATATGCGAACCTGTTACAGGGACCTTTATCTGATTTTCTGGATGACTATGTCGTGTTAGCAGACCTTAAAATGATGTGGTTTCAACAGGATGGTGCACCACTCCTTGTGGGGTGAGTTTCAAGACAACATTATCGGCTATGGAGGTCCGGTAGAATAGCCTCCTAGATTTCCAGATATAAATCCTTTAGAATTCTTTCTTTGGGAATTCTTGAAAAGCAAGATATATGAAAAAGAATCGACGAGTCTATTAGATATGCAGAATTGAATTTTATCCTCTTCCAGGTGTAATACGCCTTTAATGCTGAAATATATTGAAGATGAATTTGAATGACGTGTGCGCTAGGTATTTTAGTCGAAGGAAAACACTTCGAGCATATGTAATTAAGAAAGAGGTTATTTATCCTTTTCACTTTGTTTATTTCTCTCACCTTTTATTTTTGTTTGTGTAACAAAAAGCGCTGCTTTCTGATTATGTTATTATTTAAAATAACTTAATTAAAATTGTTTATAAGTTTGTTTGCTGTTGCGTTGTATAGTTAGTAACTTTTTTTTTTTTTTTTCAAAGCAGTTTCTAGTAAAAAATTATAATGTTTTAGGTGAAGAACAGCAACTTGTTTGCCATAGTCAAACCTAGTCTAGAAGCTCGTTGTTATCCAATAATACGATATTTCCTCATTTCAATTTATGTACGGGCCTCCAAATAGTGTTAAAACTTTAAACTCCAATAACACAGTTGCTATTGGTCTAACAAATTTAAATTTTTTTTTATTTGAAATGTTTTTTCATGGGCTACATTTTTCTAAATATGAATTGGGGGAACTGAGGACCGTATAAAAATTTACAATCGTTAATTTTTATAACAACCCCTTTGCTAACTTAAAAACCATTCAGTAAAAATATTTTAACTATTTAAAACATTTCTTCAACTGGGACTATGTATCTAGGACCAACGGTGTCAAAAATAAAGGTCGGCCAGGTTATACGGGGACACGCTGTATACCAACTAAAAAAGTTTTTTTTTTTTTTTTTTTGCTTTTTCCCGTGGATTTTACAGTTTATTTCATCTATTAAATCCATGGGAAGGAAGAATTAAATCATTCACACCAGTGTGTTGTTGCTGGAGATATTTTAATGAAATGTTTTTCTTTTAATAAACCCTTCCGTATCGTAGTATTCATCAAGCACTATTATTTTTGGATATTTATACTGATAAGTAGTTAGAAAAGGACAGTCCTGAGCCAGGGCGGTGCCGTTGCAGGGATGAGGGATGATGACATCACCGGAAGGGGGCGTGACCGGATCTAACATCACCGGAAGTCATGTGACCGGAAGTGGAGATGAGTTGTTCCCCTCCTGCTGCTGTTTTAGTTTCGGTTTCGTTATAAGCTGTTTGTGTATGACGTCACAGTGGGAATGACGTCATAATTTGTTTTATATCAAAGTTTTGATCGATGGCAACACTTTTTAGTTTCTGTTTATCTTTCCGACGGAGTTGAGTTGTTCTAGGACTGCTTCTAAGTGAATAAGTTAGAGTGATAGGTTTTTATTGCGTGACGTCACAGTGAGAATGACGTCATAATTTGGTTTGTATCAAAGTTTTGAGTGGTGGCAACACTTTTTAGTTTCGATTTACCTTTAAGGCGGCGTTGAGTTGTTCTAGGGCTGATTCTAAGTGAATAACTTAGAGTTATAGGTATTTTCGACTAGTGACGTCCAGTGGGTATGACGTCATTCATGATTTTACAAAATTTACCTTTAAGACGATTGCACCAGTAGGAATATGCTAAGTTTTAGGCGGGATAGAGTTGAGTTGTTCTAGGGCTACTTTTAAGTGAATAACTTAGAGTGATAGGCTGTTTTACCAGTGACGTCACAGTGTTAATGTAGTGGGGATGACGTCACGATTTGCTTTATATCAAAGTTTAAGGAATGGCAACATCTTGTATCCTGATATAGCTAAGTCTCCTTTGATTGGTTGAAATAAAAGCTCGCTTCTGATTGGTTAGAATATGTCACGTGATTTCAAATGCTCTTCTCATTGACTATACAGTTTAGTAAGACAGTTTTCTACTAAGTTTAATGTAATTGCGGCGCCATCTAGTGGTAGGAAGGAATATAAATGTAGGGATGCTGAGTTTGAAATAAAATCTTCTTTTTAACATGAACATAGTTTATTTAACGGTAGGTGTCTAGGAGGAACTTTAAAAAGCTATTGTTGAACATTTAGTACATCGCTCCGAAGAGCTCTTCATTAAACGTCTTACAAATTTAGTTACATAGCGTGGAATGAAATTCAAATAAAATGGCGGGCAGGAAGCAGCAACGTCACGCAGTGACGTAGTACTGCTACCAACCAATGCGATCCGAAGTGCTCAAGTCGGGGGGGAAATCCCACAAATCGGCCGTCCTGACATGTCGCTGACCACAGCGGCGTACTTAAAACTTAAAAAATTAAAATACTTATCAAGAGCACTGCGCATCGTTTACAAACACACATGAAAGCATACCAGAGAAGTCCTTATCATTCGAAGGCGATTTTCAAAACTTGAATGCATATCTCCAATGTATTTAATATCTATGTAACAATTTTGTTAAGTTTTACCCGTATTGTAGCATATAATCCCACTGAGTTTGAACAATATTCAATGTTTTAGATAATAGAAAAGTTTTCAAGTGGAAATGATCTTAAATTCTCCAAGTGAATCATACCCTTTGGAAGAAAATCCATGCGAATTCTACCTTCACTTACTAATGTGTCTTTGAAATCCACTTCATTCCTTCCAAGTTTTCACAAACATTTCATTATGAAAAAAGGCAAAGTAGGAAAACGATAATCTCAAAGACCTGCTGACACACCACAGCATCACCCGCTGCTTGCGCGTCGATGCTGTTGTTCTTGCTGTACAAGTCTCCCGACCTGTTTGAACAAGTTTTAGCGTGACTCATCCTCCGATCTAAAAATGCCGGTAAGTGGCGTATCACCTACCGCTAACCTGATTGGCTAATTACCGTCACATGCTTATCATCCCGTTTAAAGACGTGAATTTTATATGTAAAGTAAAATTTTACGCTAACGCTTAAATTCTTTGCTATAGAAAGTTCAAGTATGTAAGTTTTTTTTTTCTTTTATATGTTACATTTTAAACACATGATGCGAAATTTTTACGTTATGCTTATCTTAGAAATTTTTAAGTATGTTACTTTTTCTTTTATTTAACATTAACCTAAGAGTTTAATTGTATATGAGAAGTAAATTGTCACGTTAAAGTTTAAAGACATGATATTTATCTGTGAAGTAAATTTTCGTGTAAAGGTTAAAATTCTTTATCTTTGAAATTTTTATTCTGTTAAATTTCCCATTATTTAACATTAACCTAAGAAAAAAATTGTGTATAAAAATTTTGCGTATTGTTTAAATTTTTGTCGAAGAAAGTTTAAGTATGTTATTTTTTTTTCTTCTCTAATTTAGCATTATTCTTATACATTTTAAAGATAAAAATGTTATGTGTGAAATAAATTTTCGCGTATTATTTCAATTCCTTACCTTATAAATTTTTAATATTTCTTTTTCTCTAATTTAGCGTTATTCTTACACATTTGAAAGACATAATTTTTATATGTCAGGTAAATTTTCGAGTATTATTTAAATTCTTTGCCTTATAAATTTGTAGATCTTTTTTATCTAATTTATCGTTGATATAAGAGTATGATTGTACATGTATAGTTAATTTTCACGTTCAATTTTAAATTCTTTGCCTTGTAAATTTTTAGTGTTTCTTTTTTCTAAAAGTTAGAGTTGTCATTATACATTTTAAAGACATGAATGGCAATGTTTGAATTCTTTGTCGTAGATATTATAGGTATGTAATACTTTTCTCCTACATGTCAAATTTAAAGTCGTGATTTTTATGTGTAAAGTAAATTTTTGCGTTAATGTTAAAGTTATTTGTCGTAGAAAGTTTAAGTTTGTTACTTTTTTCTTTTATTTAGCGATATTTTAAAGACATGATTTTTATATATGTAGTAAATTTTCATGCAAATGTTAAAATTATTTATCGTAGTCATTTTAAGTATGCTAATTCTTCTTACATGTCACATTTTAATGTCGTGATTTTTATGTGTGAAGTAAATTTTTACGTTAATGTTAAAGTTATTTGTCGTACAAAGTTTAAGTATGTTAGTTTTTTCTTTTATTTAGCAATATTTTTACATATTTTAAAGACATGATTTTTATGTATGTAGTAAATTTTCGCGTAAAGGTTAAAATTATTTGTCGTAGAAATTTTAAGTATGCTAATTCTTCTTACACGTCATATTTTAATGTCGTGATTTTTATATGTGAAGAAAAAATTTTACGTTAATGTCAAAGTTATTTGTCGTTCAAAGTTTAAGTATGTTACTTTTTCTTCTTCTTTTATTTAGCGATATTTCTACATATTTTAAAGTCGGAATTTTTATGTGTAAAGTAAAATTGTACGTTAATGTTAAAGTTATTTGTCGTAGAAAGTTTAAGTACGTTACTTTTCTCTTGCATGTCATATTTTAAAGTCGTGATTTTTATATATGAAGGGAATTTTCGCGTAAAGGTTAAATATATATCTTGGAAATTTTAAGTAAGTTACTTTTTTTCTCTTATTAAGAGATATTTTTACACATTTTAAAGTGATTTTTATGTGTAAAGTAAATTTTTTACGTTAATGTTAAACTTATTTGCCGTAAAGAGTTTAAGTATGTTACTTTTTTCTCTTATTTAGTGATATTCGTACACATTTTAAAGACATGATTTTTATTCGTAAAGTAAACTTTCACGTTCACTTTTGAATTCTTAGTAGTAAGATGTTCAAGTATGTTACTTTTTCTCTCTTATTTAGGCATTCGATTATCCAAAATCAGTTATCACATCTCTATTCAGCATTAGCAGTTAGTTCTGTGTTGCCATTCATCAACTTAAGTAAGTATCATTGTACAATAAAAACTATCTTGATTAATATAACTAACATAGACATATTAATTTCTAACGAGTTTATTGGTAATATAAATTTTAACATAGACAGTAAGTAGCTAAGATATATAATATCGCTCGCATAGTACAGTATAGCTTTGAATTATAACCGGTTGTAACAAATAGAATCAATTTCAAAGTATTTGAAGGTTGATATATCGAAAAGTTATGTATTTCCTTCTCTTTGAAAACATTGGTCTGACTAAAAGGAAATGTTTTTTTCCTAAACCATTCTGGAAGAAGAAGAAAAAAAATTACAGATTCCTCAATAAAGTATGGATAATACATTTAACATTTACAAAATTGAGAATAATACTTATATAAATAAAAAAAAAATCGTCATTTTTCTATTCAAAGTGATAAATATTTCGTTTTGGAAATGTATATTACTAATATTGTATTGCAAAGTCACGTGTGAACACACTACAACTACTAATTCAATTCAACAGGGTTAGACTAACTCAACCTAAAATTAATTGTAAAACCATTTCTTTAACTTCCATAATTTGTTTCAGTTGCTGAATATTAAAAATTAATTCTAGTCTAAGTTCTTTTTGTTGTGTATTCAATCCCTCAAAAACTATGACAATAAAAGAAAAAAAACTTTTTAATGACATATTAAGCTCTGTAAAAGAAATTTTCACGTTAAGATTGCAAAGTTTAAATTTTTTATCTCATAAATTTTAATTTATATTTACATTTCATACTGTTATTGAGAAAATAATGAGACTTTATGTGTCTAACATTCATTAAACCTGATTCCTTAAAAGTGTCTTGCGATTATATCTCTCAACATTAGTTTAAATGTGTTAAGCACTTAAAAAATCAACTCAATCCGAAACTTTACGCATTTGTGTTAATCTATTATCTTTGCTTGTATTTGAAGTTTTTAATGGTAAAACATGAAAGGTTATAAACTGTGTAATTTATGTTCCTTCCTACCACTAGATGGCGCCGCAATTACATTAAACTTAGTAGAAAACTGTCTTACTAAACTGTATAGTCAATGAGAAGAGCATTTGAAATCACGTGACATATTCTAACCAATCAGAAGCGAGCTTTTATTTCAACCAATCAAAGGAGACTTAGCTATATCAGGATACAAGATGTTGCCATTCCTTAAACTTTGATATAAAGCAAATCGTAACGTCATCCCCACTACATTAACACTGTGACGTCACTGGTAAAACAGCCTATCACTCTAAGTTATTCACTTAAAAGTAGCCCTAGAACAACTCAACTCTATCCCGCCTAAAAGTTAGCATATTCCTACTGCTGCCATCGTCTTAAAGGTAAATTTTGTAAAATCATGAATGACGTCATACCCACTGGACGTCACTAGTCAAAAATACCTATAACTCTAAGTTATTCACTTAGAAGCAGCCCTAGAACAACTCAACTTCACCTTAAAGGTAAATCGAAACTAAAAAGTGTTGCCACCACTCAAAACTTTGATATAAAACAAATTATGACGTCCTACCCACTGTGACGTCACGCAATGAAAGCCTAACACTCTAACTTATTCGTTTACAAGCAGCCCTAGAACAACTCAACTCCGTCTGAAAGGTAAACTAAAAAGTGTTGCCACCGCTCAAAACTTTGATATAAAACAAATTATGACGTCATACTCACTGTGACGTCACGCAATAAAAACCTATCACTCTAACTTATTCGTTTACAAGCAGCCCTAGAACAACTCAACTCCGTCTGAAAGGTAAACTAAAAAGTGTTGCCACCGCTCAAAACTTTGATATAAAACAAATTATGACGTCATACCCGCTGTGACGTCAAGCAATAAAAGCCTTTCACCCTAACTTATTCGTTTACAAGCAGCCCTAGAACAACTCAACTCCGTCTGAAAGATAAACTAAAAAGTGTTGCCACCGCTCAAAACTTTGATATAAAACAAATTATGACGTCATACCCGCTGTGACGTCACGCAATAAAAGCCTATCACTCTAACTTTTTCATTTAGAAGCAGTCCTAGAACAACTCAACTCCGTCTGAAAGATAAACCGAAACTAAAAAGTGTTGCCACCGATCAAAACTTTGATATAAAACAAATTATGACGTCATTCCCACTGTGACGTCATACACAAACAGCTTATAACCAAACCGAAACTAAAACAGCAGCAGGAGGGGAACAACTCAACTCCACTCCCGTTTATATGATTTTCCGCTGACGTCATATCCGGTCAAGCCCCCTTCCGGTGACGTCATCATCCCTCATCCCTGCACCGGCACCGCCCTGGCTCAGGACTGTCCTTTTCTAATTACTCTGATATGACAAATTTTGTATAATTACACACGCCATCATAAGTACAATTATTTTTGTATACCATTAAAATGTATGCAAATAAAAAAAAATACCATCAATGATGAAGTAATCTTCTTCCTTTAATGTGTCTTCATCATTACCGTACGTAAAATTTAATCTGCATGAGGCACTCATGTTCTTTCTCATCCCAAATTAGTATAGGATGTAAATGAAATGCTTGAAAATTTCAAAGTTCCTCAGTAATATGTGGAGCTGCCGGTTTCCATGAAACATAACTCAATTTTCCCCTCACTCACCATCTTCATTCAACACCCTCTTTGAACAATATTTCCCATTCCTTTGAACTTTTAATTTGTAGTTTGTTCAATGACCATATCTAGAATGCCTATACAAAAGAGTATCAGTATATAGGCACTTAAACAATATATCCCATGTAGGATAATAACGCCCATTTTCATATCATCTCTCTAACCCTTCTACGATCCCCCTCATATTAGTAAATGGTACATTCCTCTTTAAGTGATGTGCGCATATGTACTGCGCATTGCACAATGTATATGTAATCCAAGTGTCAAGGCTCATTCGCGTAAGACATGCCAGTCTGTTAGGAGTGTTTCTCTATATCTCCCCTTTTATGTTTTACCTAATTAAATAAATGCTACCTATAATCATTTAACCATAATTAATAAACTTTCTATTTTCTCGAACCAGTGCATATCATTTCTTTAATACTCTGCAACATCCCAACCACACACACACTTTCCACAAACATGTACAATCACACTTGAACTTTTTTGTTAAATTATTATTTTAAAAATCGGATTTTTTTTTGCACTTAGAGGGGCATAATTAGTAACGATTTTTAAATGAAAAAATATTCAGTTTTATTCAAAATTTAATTAACTAATTAACATTTAATTCGTTGTAATTAGCAAATTTTGAACAGTGATTACTCGAGTTTTATGGGGCCAAAAAAAGAAATCATGGTTGGAAATTGTTATTAATATCATTCTTAATGTTATGAACCTCCATCTAGTTTCTAGAATATACAGTTTTTAATAGAATCTTTTTAACATTGAAAGTAAGAAAAAAATCAAATATTTTTAAAAACTTTTGCATTTACAAATCTAGCAAAATTAATTTTCTTTTCCTATCAATTTGACTGAGGTGCAAAACATCGAATAGTTAATACAGATTTGAATTCTTAAATCATTTTTCACAAAGATTATATCAAATTTCAGTTATCACTGTTTAAACACAGTTTCACGTGCTAAAAACACGATTTTTTAGATAATGAGTTTAAAATATTCGAATTTATTTTAAGAACAAAATCTACTGCAGATTAATAAAATAACTCTCTAGCCTTCAGATGATGCCATCATCTTGCAAAAATTTCATCTAGATATTATTTTAAAGCAGAAATTCTCAAGGGAAGCTAATTCGTACCCTTGACTCTAATCGCTGTTTTCGCTGCCTAGCTACACATTACGTGATGAGAAGGCTCTATTGGATTATTGGATTCGATTGTTAACCATGGCAAAGCATGGCAACGACGCAGCCGAAACGCGTTTCAGGAACACACGGCTACTATTCGGAGGAATCGACTTTAATGGAAGCGGGTTTTCTTTCCATCGTGAATTGAGTATTGAGGCAAGAAGTTTGCTCTTTATCGGATCTTTTTACACTACCGTAGAAATTGGATCTTCATTTTTTTAGAATATTGTAAAATATATAATTTTAGTTTTGAACTAATAAATTTAAATGTAGCCCGGCTGCATTGGCTATAGTGCACAAGCAGCCACTGATTCCAATTACAAGTCATTTTCGCTTTTATAAGTTTTCGTATCCGAGTCACCATTTCAAGTATTACACAGAAGAAACAACTTGGCTCAGGCCCTGATTAATACGTTACAATAGTTTCCTCACTATTTTTTTTTTTTTTTTCAGTTTTAAAATGTTAGACTCTCGTGATATTGTTTCTTTTCCTGCTACAATAGAATATTTGAAATCATCTTTCATTCCTTTCACAACCCGCCTCTCCTCTTCTTCACCTATGCCATTATACGTCATGACTTTTTTTTTTTTTACTTTTTTTTATTTTTTTTATTTCAAATGCAAATTGGTTTTTCTTTGCATTCTTCCATCACAAACACATCTTTGGAACACTTATCTCTATCTATCCGAATGTTTTTTCATTCGCATAAAAAAGGCACCTAGTGTTTTGATTTTTTTATCATTTTCGAGAATTTTCACTCACAAAACCCATTGTATCTTGCAAATGAGTGTTCAAATTTATCAGAAAGTTACTTCATTTGCTTCAGCATAAAAAATGCATAAAAATATACACCTAAGTTGAGTATTATTATAAAATTTATGGAGGAATTCCTCTCTAACCCCTCTCCCCTTCCCATCCACTCATAAAAGGGGATCCACCCCTTGAAATTTTAGGGACTTTTCAGACAACAAGTTCTACTTCCAAAAAAAATTTTATAACAGCAATTTAAAGAAGGAACGAATTTGTTTTTCACCTACCCATTTTTGGTCTATTTTACCTATAATCTACAATATTTAAACAATATATTATTTTAAAACAAACCTGCAGAGAAGCACATCTATCGTATTTTTTCATGTGAATGCACAGATAAAAGATTTTTTATTTTTTTATTTTGTATTTTTAGAATCTAAATGCATAACCCATAAAGACATAGTTTTTTATAATTCATTTATAACAGCTTATTTTAAAAAGGATTAACATGATAAATTAAAAATAATATCTGTTACTTTGATAAAAATAATTTCCAGCAAAACTTAGTTTAGTAGCAAAAGAAAAGTTAATAAACTTTTTTATAATTATGCTAATTAATATGAATTACAATTGTAAAATTACTTTGTTAATATACAAGAAACTGCTATTGGTAATACAATATTAAGTTTCTTTTTTTAAAATACACTGCAAAAATGTAAAAGTAAATCAGACACGGAAAGCTGCCTTCTTCCTTTATTAAAATTATTTTTAATACCTGCTCAAATTTATGTGAACCTATAATACTTAATCTGCATTTACTTAAATTATGTAATTATTAAGAAGTATCAAAAAATTATGGTGAAAGAAAATTTCATAATGTAAAATAGGATAGCTAATTAAGTCTTTAAGAAATGTATATATTTATAAATAATTTTGAAATGAAATAAAAGTTTATTAGTGAATAAATCTTTTGCTTTGATAAAAATAATTTCCAATAAAACTTAGTTTAGTAGAAACAGAAAAGTTAATAATAAAACTATTTAATAATTGTGCTAATTAATATGGATTACAATTGCAAAATTACTTTTTCAATATATAAGAAACTGCTAATGGTAATAAAATATTAAGTTTCTTTTTTTAGAATACACTGCAAAAATGTAAAAGTAAATTAGACACAGAAAGCTGCATTCTTCCTATATTAAAATTATTTTTATAGCAAAAATAATCTGCTTAAATTTATGTGAACTACATAATCTGCTTTTATTTAAATTATTTAATAATTAAAAAGTATACTAAAATTGTAGTAAAAGAAAATATAATGTAAAATAATATAGTTCATTGTATTCTTAAGATTCTTACAGCTGTAGCATACATTGCGCAAATCATTTTTCGAGCGATATCCCGCCAATTCTTACAGCAAGTTTCAGTATAGCAACCCTAACGAAACAAGCTGGACATTTTGGGACTTCTGGCACATGCGCACTCGCTGTTATATGGTGTCTTGACGCCACTCTCCCCATATAGTCACTCTACTGTATTTTATCACCAAATACTAGTGACCAAATATGACCGCTCTTCTAAGTTTTGAATTTAGTGCTATTAGAAATCGTTCTGTAAAATATTTATTAATTAAAAAAATTAATTAAAGAAGAACTAAATAAAAATTTAAAATTCGATATTTTAGAAGGCCAAATAAAAGGCCAAAACTACTTATGTGGAAAATTTCAAAGCTTTTTTTTTTGTAAAATAGTTATTAAAAAAAATTAATTAAAAAGAACTAAATAAAATTTTGAATTTCTGTTTCTTAAAATTCCAATTAGAAGGCTAAAACTACTAATGTTGAAAATATCAGAGCTGTAGCTTTAGTAGAAACCATTTTGTCAAGTATTTATTATATAATTAAAAAAAAAAAAAAACTAACAACAAATTTAAAATTATGTTTTTTAATAGTTCAATAAGAAGGCCAAAATTACTTATGTTGAAAATTTCAGAGCTGTAAGTCTATCAGAAGTCGTTTTGTAAAAAAAATTGTTAATTAATTCAGAAAATTAATTAAAAGATAACTAATTAAAATTTTAACGTTCTGTTTTTCAAAAGTCCAATTAGAAGGCTAAAAATACTTTTGTTGAAAATTTCAGAGCTGTATCTCTATTTGAAGTCACTTTGTAAAAAAAAAAAAAAATTATAGTATTAATTAAAAAAGAAGTAATTAAAATTTGAACAGTCTGTTTGACATACATAAAATTAGAAGGTCAAAACTTCTTGTGTTGAAAATTTCAGAGCTCTACTCCAATTTTAAGTAGGTTTCTATAGATCCACAGAGCCACAGACAGACACACAGCTTGTTTTATTATTATAGATTTCTCACCGTTGAGATGTCACTTCAATGTTTTTATCAATTTTTAAGCGATGTGTGACTTAAGGTGCACTTATTCGCGGATTATCTTGAACTTTACTATAGGATATTTCTTTTATGCAAGGGTTTTATCTTTGAAGATCTTCCGGATCTATATTTATCCTAAAAATTCTGAAGCTCATCGTTCTTTCAATAATATAATGTACAAGACTTCAATAAATTAAAGATTTCGCCGATTTTTTTCATAGATAATTCCTCATTTCATAACTGAATCACCAACTCACGAATAGATTTAAGAACTCCATTTTAAGACGATCAGCTACAAGCTAAAATTAAACAATTGATGCTATCATGTCTTCATGACCAACTGCATACACTTCAGTTTTGAAAATTTACTGCAAGTTTGTTGTGGAAGACGTTAGAATTAATTTTCATATTGCGTACGGAAACTTTTTTTGCATGGCACTTAGCAACACGAACACTAAAATACGCGTTTGTGATATTCCATATATACTAGCTATATGTAATACTAATTTCTTTCATTTCTAAGTAATGAAATTAGAACATTATATACATAGCAAATTGAAATGTCTTAAAATAAGACATAAAAGTGTCTTAAACAAGTGGCAATGTTTTAAGACGTAAAATGGTGTCTTAATCTTTAAGACACTTGAAGTGTCTTAAAATGGGGTATTTTAAGACGTTTAGACTGTCTGAATTGGGGATATTTTCAGACAGCTGATGTGTCTGAAAGGGTTGTTTATGCTACCTTTCAGATGTTGGGAAGCTAAAAACACATGGATTTAAATTAAAATGCAATAAATTAGCTTGTGTTAAATTACAAATTTTTATTAAAAGAAAAGTCAAAATTACTGTTTTATTACCATGTTGCACATAACTTTTTGTTGACTATATTTCACTTTCCTGGTAAATTTAAGCACGGGATTGCAAAATAGCAACACTTCAACTGTTAATAATAGGCACACAACTATTAATATATCCAAGTAAGGGATTTGGGACTTAATGTAAATATATGTATTGGGATAATGGACATTGTATTGTGACTGAATCTCAAATAGAAAAGGTTTGACTTCCAAGATTGTATCACAGTTTTAAATTGCTTTTTACAAGTTAACTTTAGCATCAAACAACAAGCGGGATGTAAACACTTATAGTAGTTGTATTGGCAAGTCTAGGATACCTTATGTGGCAACAAACTTATTTTAATGATGAATCAAGCAGTAATAATCTAATTATTCCCCATCTGTGACTTTAACTTGTTTATAAAATTCCCCTATAATAACACTACATAATAACAATGGTTATAACACTACGATGCTTCAATTATTGCCAAATAGTTGAAGCAGATATAGGGCATTTAAAAAAAAAACATTAAAAGATGCATAAAAGATAAATTATTAAAACAGAAGGCATTATAAATATCTGTAAGGAGATGCTTCAGAATATGGTAATCATATTAGGTGCATACTAAAACTAAATTAATATTAAAATTCCTGTAATTTGAGGATGGGACCTTTTTACAATAATTTTCCCTGTCACTGCAACACTAGTTTATCGTTGAGAAGTCGAAGCAGAGAGGGCATTTAAAAAAAAAATGTAAGAAAAGGGGGAAAAAATTGAAAAAAGGAATTAGAAGAATCTGTAAATATAGCTGCTTCAAAATACAGAGGTGGAGCACATTAAATTTGAAAAACATGCAAGTTATCAAAAAATTTTCCCGTTTTCGCAAAATGTCGATTTTCCAACTTTTGGTATGCTCATATAAAAAACTATGCAAGATATAGAATTGAAATTTTTCATGGCAATTACATAACATCTAAAGTACATATGAAACAAAAATATTACTAAAATCCATGCAATATATTTTTTAATTGTTATTACTTAAAAAATTGCATATTTTCATTCGTTCAACAAATTACTACATAAAAAAACTTTATTATTTTGAGGAATCTGATATTTAATGCAGTATACAGACATTTCTAAGAAATATAAAGTAAAAAAACTTTATTTTAGTTTTAAGATTTTTCTACGAGCGTAAAGTCAACTCACGGCAGAATTGTTTTTTTAAACCGAGTTTTAAATAAGTGATTATTAATAAATTATTAGCCTATTATTATAAACTTTTTTTTTAATACAGTCAACTTGCAATAACTCGAAGTCTCGTAAGTTGAATATTCATTTATCTCGAAGTTTTCATTAGATACCAAGAATATGTCTAGAATAAAAAATAACTTCGGATAACTCAAAGAATTTGGCCAGTCCCTTGAAGTTCGGGTTATTGCGAGTTAACTGTGTAATTTAAAAAAGGTTTGAACAACATGTACAAAATATGTCTTCATTTTGACCAATATTCAATGTTACACAAGTTATTTTGTTACGTTGATTTTCCTGATTTTAATGCTGTCATCTAACACCCAGTCCCATTATATGCAGGTTATATCATAAATATCCCCAGATGTAATTATGAAACACACAAGATCATTGATGAAATAAAATTCAAGGACACAATAAATTTTATCCAGATTATATCAAATCATGGCAAATATATTTTCAAAATCATCAGTACTTGTAATATGCAACAAAATGAATAAAATTGTAATTGAATGTTAAAAACAGAAATTTTAGAATTCTCAGAGTGTCATTTAGAAATAGATCAATTAAAATTTATTATAATAAAAACACTGAAATAAGATAAATAATATTACCCAAACCAACTATTTCACTGGAAATGAAGCCCTTGTGCATATCAAAAAGATCATTTACGAGTTTGAGCAATTTCGTACATGCATATATTATTGTAAACAATAGCTTAACAGTGGTCAAAACATTTGACCACTTCAAGCATGTAATTATTTCAAGTTTGAATACTGTTGTCTAAAATCCCTCAGTGTTCAATTTATGTTTTTTGTAGCATAGTACTCTCGTATCATGCAATTAAGGTTCATAGTTGCAACATTGCTCGGTTTGGATATGTTGCTAAGTGCTATTGAGTCTGAAGTAATAGTATTAGATGGCAAATTGAACATAGGGTATATACCATTCATCCATCATTCAACAGAATAGTAGTTATTATACAATAAGCGACAGCAAGTGATACCAACACTTCTGATCTCACTTTTGTTGCATTAGATTAATGAGGAATAAATTTCTTGTAAACCCCAATTGAATATTAAAACACACACACACACACATTCGGGTATGTGAGAAAACTCTGGCAACAATATTCGATATTTTTCCGTTAGACGGGTACCAAAATCCGCTAAGTCGGAAAGTGGACATAGTTATCGCCAAGCTGAAATGTTTACACGAAAATAATATCTTAATCTCGTGGACTTTTATTTTTATTCAATATTTTGGGGGGTTGCCTAAGCAAGCATTGATCAAGAAGAGATTGAAGAGAGAAGGTTAATATTGGCCTAAAACTCAAGATCTACTGAATCAATTTGGATAAAGTTTATTTTAATTGGTAGAATTTTCGCTGAGGATACAGAATACACTTTAAACGCACAAAAAACTGCAATTACATATGAAAATGAATTACGTCATATTGCTGTCTATGCTTTATTTATGTAAATACTAGCTGCGTGGCTGGGTACTCGGCGTGGCATAATAGGTCTTCGAATTTGACAATTCAGGTTATAATATAGGGTGGCAAGCATAAAAGAGGCGCTACATTATTTTCAAAACAAAATTTTGGAATCAATCATTTTAAATTACATTTAATAATCTGCAATGCGGTTCCTCTTTGAATGTGGGGTCTCTTTTACGCTGGGCACGCTAAATAGTTACTACAAAATAAACACCATAAAAATAAGACACTGCTCGTGATTGTTATATAAATGATTTCAGTATGAACCAACAAATAATACTTTTTAAAAAGTTTTTTGGACATTTTCAGTTAAACCAAAACTTTTGCCAAAAAGAAGCTATAGCACACTGTTATTAATAATTACCGTTAAAGCTGCGTTTTGGTTCAGCCAAAATTGGAAAAAGGAATAATTTGTGTAATTACCCGGAATTTTAAATAAACAATTTGTAAATACTTTTTGTGAAAATACAAAAGTGTATAAAGTTTTGTTGGCACCCTGTAATGGCAATGATTTTTTTTTTTTTTTCCATTTCTGAGCGTTAAATTGTTTAGTGCTTTAATCATTCTTTCTTTGAGCCAACATAGCTTTTTTACGAAACCGAGATGGCAGCCAGCTAAATGTAGAGCCGATTTCGGGAAACACAATATTTTATAAATCTTTGTTCTAGATAATATGACACTTTTCCGTTAAAGTGAGCTGTTAGTATTCCCAAGTACGGTACGGATTGTGGGCCAAGAATTGTTTACATAAAACTGTGGCAAATTATGGCAACCACAGGTAGTTCACTTATTATTAAAAAATGGCGTCTGCTGACATTTATTGGAGAAAATTACCTTGATGCAGAATCCGCACCATATTTGGAAGTACCAACAGCTCCCTTTAACGAAAAAGTACCGATAATATTACATAAACTAACTTTTTCAATAGAAATGTAGCCGTTGTGTACATTAAAAAGATTGATTTGGTTGGTTTGTATGCTCAATGACCTATTTTTATGCACAGTGACGATTAATCAGGCCGGGACCTATAGCTTAACGTGGATTCCGAACCACAACAAACATCCATGCCTAGCCCGAGATTCAAACCCAGCACCTTTAGCATGCGAGGCCAGAGCGCTAACCCCACAGCCATCAGATGGGCCATCAAAAAGACCATTTAGAAGAGCTTTGTTCTTTGCTGCAGTAACCTGGAACCCACTTTAGTAGTTTCTTGAATAGAAGTATAAGACGTATAATTTTGCATGTCATTGACTGCAATTCCCTTTCCAGTTTCATCAAGGTTTCTTTGAAAACTGTATCATATTCCATCTGCAGTATATTTCACTCTGGTCTGATACGATACAAAAAAGGCTTCAGGCCAATAAGCTCAGTTCAAAACAAATTTCTTATAGCAGAAGTGTTTCTATAAAACTTCCAACTATAGTGTGGATTGAGCTGAAAGTTGTTTATATTATTTTAGTTCTAAATTAGAGCAATCTGAGGCATTGCAGCAGCTACACTTTATTGGCAGTAAACACCTTGGAGGAGAATTTTGACAGACTTGCAAGTCTGGCCGCAGTTTCTTTCTCAGAAAGAATCGTTCTCTAATCAAGTTTTTTTGGCACAGATGTAGTACAGACCATATCTTTGGCGCGATTTTATAAGGCGTTTTTTTTTTTTTTCTTCGGAAAAATACAATTTATATTATTCCCATTTTTTTAGTTATTGTGATTTTGGTAAAATCCTAGTTTACGTTACACGCTTGGCGCGATTTTAAAAAATGTCACCAACGCCGAAATGACGCGTGGACGCTTGTCGCCAAACTGTTGCCAACACCGAAGTAAAACTTTTATGATTGTCACCAAGAATTGACGTAGGCAAAAAATAGGAAATAGTAACCTGAAAATTGCAAATATATAAACATACCATCGCCAATGTTGCCAAATCCACCATGTAACGTATACTAGGATTAAGCCGTGATTTTAATTTAGAAGAGTTTTCTAAATCTACAACGTTACGAATGAAAAACTACTCTACCGCAAGGGTATCGGAGCCTTCAAATGAAAAACATTACGAGTAACGAGTTTCAAAAGTAAACAAACTATCACGTTACGGCGGAAGGATACAAGTAAAGTTTTATTTTTTTATATATAATATTCTAGTTACTGTTTTTGCTTAGTTTTGGCATTTTTTATACTGATAAATTAAAAAATACCATTTTTATAACTCTAAGTTATTGATTTTATATTTAGGTTTTACAAACTTTCTTATTGGTATGTAAACAGGTCGTGAAAAATAGTTCTACTTTTAATAGTTACATTTTAAAAACTATGCACGTTTATATAAGACAACTTTGAATTTTTGTGAAAAACACTTTTTTGGGGATCCTACAAAATTTAAAGGTTGTCCGTTTACTTGGTGAATGAACTTGAATGGTATATTGCTACGGACAGTGGTCTATACTGTCTGAATAGCTTGAAGCGTCTGAATTCCGAAATGTCTTATTTTGGTCCGAAGTGTCTTATTTTAAGACATTTATTGTGACTGAATGCTTTTTAAGACCCGCTGGATGACTGAAATTCAAAAAAAATAAGTCACCTTTGAGCCAAATAAGTCACTTAATGTGTCTGAAATGAACTTTCAGACATTTTTGTGTCTAAATTTAATACATCAACATTTACAGTGTAGGTTCATATTATATATTGTTAACATTAACAAGAAATAAAATGTAAGTTTTCCAATACAAATAGAAAAGTTCTAAGTTATCAATATAACTTACATTTAAATACAAATCGTATTTTAGAAATTAATTCTATACGAAATTATTCAAGACAAAAATCATGCGTTTATCAACTTCTTATAAATAATAATAGTCTTCTTGGAGTAACTGGATAACTGTAGTGATTAACGTCTTTGGCTAGTAAGCTCCAGTCCAAACCCCAGCCATTTCAAATATTTTGAAAAAATTTACAATTTCATAAAATAATAAAGTACAATTCAAATAAAATATGATGTCTTCCACGATATCTCAAATAACTCGAAAATCTTCTCACAAAATCCAACCATAGCAAAAAAGGACATCATCCACAGAAAAGGGGAAATGGCGCCCCAGAAGTCGTCCGATCCCCACGAGTAAAATTGACAGATAACACTCCTCCTTCTCCCTAGCAGGTGTTAAAGTACGCCAAAGCCACGCGATGTAACGGCATTGTACCCTAAAGCCACGATATTTTAGCTGTACGCCAAAGCCACATACGCCAATGCCACGACACCGTCTCCTTGATCACCAGATCTAAATCCTTTAGATTTCTTTCTTTAGGGATTTTTGAAAAGCAAGGTCTATGAAAAAAAAATCGACGAGTCTATTAGATTTGCAGAATCGAATTTTATCCGCTGCCAGGTGTATTACGCTTGTAATGCTGACAAATTTTGAAGATGAATTTGAATCACGTGTGCGCTTAGGTATTTTAGTCAAAAGAAAACATTTCGAGCATATGTAATTAAGAAAGAGGTTATTTATCCTTTTCACTTTGTTCATTTCTATTACCTTTTATTTGTGTTTGTGTTAACAAAAAGCGCTGCTTTCTGATTATGTTATTATTTAAAATTACTTAATTAAAATTGTTTATAAGTTTGTTTGCTGTTTATTATGTGTTGTAAAATTTGTAATTTTTTTTTTTTCTCCCCCGAAGCAGTTTCTAGTCAAAAATTATAATGTTTTAGGTAATGAACAACATTTTCTTTGCTATAATCAAACCTATTGTAGAAACTCGCTGTTATTCCGATAAGACGATATTTCCTCATTTCAATTTATGTACGGGCCCCCCAAATAGAGTTAAAACTTTAAACTCCAATAACACCGTGGCTATTGGTCGAACAAATTTCAATTTTTTTTTTTTATTGGACATTTTTTTTCATGGGCAACATTTTTCTAAATATGAGTTGGGGGAACTGGGGACCGTATAAAAATTTACAATCCGTAATTTTTATACCAACCCCTTTGCTAACTCAAAAACTATTCAGTTAAAATATTTTAACGATTTAAAACATTTCTTCAATTGGGACTATGCATCTAGGACCAACGGTGTCGAAAATAAAGGTCGGCCAGGTTATACGTTGACACGCTGTATAAACCACTTCATAAACTGGCACTCAGAAAATTTTCAAAACACTGAAATATAAATTTTCGATAATTTTTAATTTTGGAAAAAAATGACAAAACATTTTTTTGAAACTGTTTAAAAAGTTTTTTTGTTCAATTGTTTAAACTGCAGTTTCATTAGAGTTAAGGCAAAAGAATCATAAAATGTTTGAAATATAGTCCTTTTCTCACACATTTCCTTCACATTAACTAAATGGTTTGGACATTTTATGTCTGTTCCACTTGAACTGAAACTCAGACAAACATCAGTGGTTACTTTAAAGTTACTTTCATAAAGGATTACGGATATCTAATTAGCAGTGTTTTACTGTCACAAGCAAGAAAAAGTTTTCGAATGGTTTCCAGAAAATCATCCAATATAGTCTTGTGCTAGTTAAAGTTTAAATACTTGCTTAAAACTTACTACAGGAATTATTGACTCCATTCTTATTCCCTTTCAGTTAATTCTTCTATTGATATTCAAATTTATTTCGTATTTCTAGTGTAGATTAATTAAGTGCATATGTATGGATATTAATTATAAAAATTACACTCGATACTTTTTTTTTTTTTTTTTTTTTTTTTTAATTAGCTGCACCTGAAAATTCAAAAACAGAAAATGACTTATAATATCAATTCATTATCAGACAATTAGAGTTGAATCACTAGGAAAGTGGTCATACGGTTTAATTCAAAGATAAATTTTTATCATTTTATTTCAAGTAGGAGAAAACTTATTTTCTTAGTTAAATTATGTTTGGTATCAAATAAGGCTATAAATTACAAGTTTGAATTTTGAAGAATGTCATAAAGTTTTCAATAAAACATATAATAAATTTGTAAATTAACCCACCCTTAATCTGAGCAAAACGAAGAAAATTTTTTTTTTTTAAATCAGGTAAGATTATAAATTATTTGCAGCAAAGTTATGTATTGCATAAAATAGATTTAATTTTAAGAAATAAATCCAAACATGTTTAATATTTAATTGATAGTAAATGGCGACGGTTTAAAAAGAAGCAGTATCCTGCCTGGTGGCATACCAGCTTAGTTGGTGGTTGGATTGCCAGAAAAGCGTAGTGAGTTCAAATCACGCATGTTCTGTGAACCTTTCGCCGACCAAACGGTATAGTGGTTAGCTTGCTGGCTTCTAGACCGCGAGGTTGCGGGTTCGAGTCCCGTGTTTGGCATGGGTGTTTGTAAATGTATGTTGGCTTGTCTAATGACGAAAGTTTCGGCGCATTATAGCCCTCGTGTTGCTGACGGCGCCAGATAATCTGAATACAACCAATCTGTGAACCTTTCGGTACCAATGATACAAAACTAAAACTTTAAAAGTTTCATTAATTTTTTCAGCTAAATGTTTACAATTAATAACAATATTGAGAAAGAATTGTAGATTATTAGCACTAGAACAATTACTTGATTTTTATTAAATAATCTCTGATAAATTAATCTAAATCCAAATAGCTTTGGGTAGGGGTGAAAAAATTAAGTAGGGGTAATAAATTAAATTTTTTTTGCGAATAAATTTTTTTTTTTTTTAAAAGTGTGCATAAATTAAATTTTATTTTGAAAATGATAAATAATTCACTGTGAAAATTGTATAAAATGGAAGAGTGAATTTAGTAAACCCTTATCTTGATTTAAATTTTTAAATATTTTAAATTGGGATCATGAACCGCCTGCAAATTTACAATTAAAAAAAAAAAAAAAACATGGATGAGTATAATTTAAATGTTTTTCTTTCAACACACAGGGTTACATAAAAATTTAAACATAATTTATATCTTTTCTAACCAAAATTAATGAAATTTTATAAATGCAAAAAAGCATATTTAAATAATAAGAATAAATATGAGACCTTCTAAGTATTTTATTTATTTCAGTATACACGGAATGTGTAAGAAACACGAGAATAAACAATATAGAAGTATGTGACATCAGTATTAATTATTCTGTTTGGTATTTCATTTTTTTTCTAGCATAAAACATTGTAGTAACAATAAAAATTATTAAAAATACAGATAAGTAAAGTTAAATAAAAACTATTAACACATTTTCAGTATAAATTGCCGCATTGTATTGTTTCAAACACGTTCATAAACACATTAAACTTCACAAGTAAATCAAGGTAATAATTAAAAATCTATGACGCATTTCAACGTTTTTCAAACATTTCTGACTGTTCATATAAGTGAAATTCTTCACAAAAACGAAATTTTACATAAAATATCATCACAAAATGTAACTTTATTTTAAAACTACACATTTCTAAATCCCTATTTAAAATTCTTTAAAACACAATCGATAATAAATATTAATCAAATCACATTTATTGTTCAAATGCGTAAATTCATGAGCATTCTCATGTAAACAGATGCACAAAAACTGTCTAATACGGGCATGTCACATAAAAGGCTTTAAAAAATTAAACCAATATTTCATAAAATTTAAGGGTGATACTACCACTCTTGGATAAGCTTTTCTCTCATTGGTGTAATTACTATTGTTTTTTTGTAAATAGCTATATTTTTATAGGAACTAAAATCAACAGTGATTCTGATACAAAATTCTTTACAAATATTCAATCCATTCGGAACCATTAGAACTTCTCAGCTCGGCTTGTAAGGCAAAATATTTCACTGGAGTTTTGTTTCCCTTGCTCCACTATCTGCATTCTTTCTCCTCAACTCACATTTAATACAAGCTGTTGAATAAACAAAATAAGCTACAAAAGTATTCAAATATTGAACAAAATTAGTTTTTAGCTTTTTCGCTGCATAAACTGTAATAAAAAGTTCTAGTAAAGAGCGTAGTGTGCTGAACCAGATACTTACGGCAACTGGTATTGTAATGATCTCGCATAGATCAAGAAAAATAATTTTTCAAACAGCTAACAGATTTATAAGAATGGATTTATTAGTTAATTTTAGTCTTCGAAGTGATTATAATTGAATTTCACCTGTTTATAGCTATGGAGCTTGTAGTTATAATAATAATCACTACAGGGATCTATATAAGCAACTGTCCCCCAAACTAGTTTCAGTATGTTGGTAACCAACGGCAACCTTTTACAGAAAAGTGAATTGGGACAGTACGGTTGCAATTCAATTGACTTCTGCTTGAAGAACAGAAACCATTTATGAGCCATTTTGTAGTTGTAGTTGGAAGATCAGTAGGTTGGTTGGTTTGTGCTCTCAACGATCTATTTTTATGGTCAATAAGGGGTAATCAGACCAAATCTCCATAAAATTTAGAATGCGTCTGAGATCATGTAGTAATAATATATATAGAAAGAGTAAACACCAGTTTAAATTTCATCCACCTGATAGAAATTTTGCACTTTAAATGGAAGTTAATTTGACAGGATTAAACACGAAATTTTTAGACCAAATGAAAGTTAATGAAATTTTAGTCCAAAAAGAAAACAGTTTTTAATATCGTTCCCATAATTATTGTCTTTGCTCAATATTCAGAAAAATTTTAACTGTTTCATAATTTTTAATTTTTTTAAAAATTATTTTCATAATGTGGGTACTAGGTATATGTGTCATTCCATGTCAAATCAACAAAAAAGAGACATTTTCAACCCGACCCCTTCAGAATTTAATAAAATTTTGCTCACTTATTGGGTTTATAGAGATAAGAAAAAATGGCCAATATTAGGTTTGAATATCGTTTGGTTTCTGAAATGCGGAGCTTCAAAAATGGGCCAAAAGGTCAAAATTTCGCATTTCTTGCTTTATGTATCTGATTATAATTTTGTTCCTAATTATCATATAACATTGATTTTGGTGACAAAAAAAGATAAAGATTTGATCTTTCTAATGATGTAATATTTATGGATATCTTTTTAAATTTTCATTTTAAGGTCAAATGATTTGACCTTTGAATATCTCAAAAAAGGGTATTTTTATTTTTTTCAAAAAAATATATGTTATTCTTACATTAATTCTCTACACAAATACGTTAGTTTCATAATGGGACCGCAATGGGATGCCAAAATATAAATTCAATGTTTACTCTTGTCCATAATTTCACGCAATAATCGTCTTTGAATGCGAACTGAAGAATCCCATATTCGCATATCCTAATGCAGTCGAATATACAAGGAATCGAGTGTAAATTGACTAGTTTTCTAAAGGAAGGAAATGGTGAAGATTTTCATCTTGGTTCTTTTATTCAGTGGCTTAGCCAAGGGAAAGTATATGAGAATATGTATAAAAAATATGTATAAAATCCTTTTATAATTGTGATCATGTAAGTAGGATTATGCCAGGTAAAAAAGACTTCGTATCAATGAAAATTGATGGGATAAGGAAACATGTACATTAAAGGCTGGTGTTGTATAATCTCAAAGAAGCGTTTAAACAGTTAAAGGATGAGTTTCCACATTATAAAATTGGATTTTCTAAGTTTGCTGAGATGCAACCAAAAAACTGTGTTTTGGCAGGAGCAAGCGGAACACATATCGTCTGTGTGTGTCATATAAATTAAAATGTGAAACTAATGTTAGTTGGATCTCATTTGAAGGAATTAGGTACAGAAATTGAAACTCCATTAGATTCCTATAAAACCTGTACATCAAAAATTGTTTGTAATCCTCCCCAAACAACATGTAACTTGGGAGAGTGCAGCAATTGCCCAAAATTCGAAGAATTTAGGAGGTGCATTGAAGACCTTTTTGATGAAAATGGGATTACAAGAATTACGTACATGCAGCGGATTAATGTTGACAAACCTTGAAACTTTGTCGATCCCTTATGATGATATTATAGATTCGTTTCTGGATAAACTTACCAAACTTATACGGCATTCATTCATTGCTAGCTAAGGAACAAAAGTCTTTTTTTAGTGCTTGTAAACAAAATCTGAAATCAGGTGAATATGCAGTTGTTTATGATTTTTCTGAAAATTACTCCTTTATTCTTCAAGATACAATTCAAGGATTCCACTGGAATAATTTGCAAGCGACTATACATCCATTTGTGGTTTATTATAGAAGAGACACTGACCAAGTCGTAGACAATTTGAATTTCGTAGTAGTTTCTGACTGTCTCCGCCATGACGCAACAGCAGTTCACTTATTCCAAAGGCATTTGATCGAATTCATCGGAAAAAATTCAATGTGAAACCTAGCAAACTTTTGTACTTTTCTATGAAGCAGCTTCTCACTACAAAAAAAAAAAATTATAAACCTGTGTTTCCATAAAAAAAAATTTTGGAATTCAAGCAGAATGGAATTTTTTTGCCACTGCCCATGGTAAAGGAGTTTCAGATGGCATTGGAGGTACCATAAAAAGGCTAACCGCTCGTGCCAGTTTGCAGCGCCCATATAAAGATCAGATAATGACTTCTCGACAGTTATTTGAATGGTCAACTGCCAATATTGAAGGAATGCAGTTTGCATATGTAACTGCCTTACAGTATGAAAGAGAAAAAATCTTCCTTCAGAAACAATTCTTAACCGCCCGAACTAATCCAGGTACTCAAAAATTTTATGCATTCAGATCCATTTCTATCAAACAACTTCTGTGCAAAATGTATTCTAATTCCATGGTCGAAAAAAAAGTCCAACAAAAAAAGAAATTATAAAATCAATAGTTACATATGCAATGAATCAAGTGAAAAAGAGTCACAATAATTAATAGAAGTTACATATGTAAAGAAGTTACTTATGCATCTGATAAATTAGTTTCAATAATACTTGTAGTTTAAAGATTATGTATTAATAGAAAAATTATAAGTATTTCTGTTTTCTAATTTCGAAACATGATTTTTTCCAAATAATTTGTATCAACAAATGCTACTGATTGCATGCAACATTCCTTTTAAATAATTATCTCAAAAGCTCATTATTACCAATTATCTATGTCATGTTTTTTAATTTTACAGCAAACGATGTTTGCATACTTAATGCAATGCTGAAAAATGTAATTTTTTTCAATGTATAAGTAAAGAATTAGTTTTTGCTCTTAAAGTTAAAAAGTTATAACAAATCAAAGAGAAATAATTATAATTTTTAGCTAATAATTAAGGCTAAAGTTATATTTGCATTACATGTATATAAAGAAATTTTAAAAGGAAAAGCTATTTAGATATGAACCGTTTTTGTAGGCTAAGAGTGGGATTACAGATATGATTGAAATTTATAACTTGGCATCTAATTGCGGTCCCAAAATGAGACTAATATATTTGTGTAGATAATTGATGTAAGAATAATATATATTTATTTGAAAAAAATAAAAATACACTTTTTTGAGATATTCAAGGTCAAAGGTCAAATTATCTGACCTTAAAATGAAAATTTAAAAAAAATACACTTAAATAATACATCATTAGAAAGATCAAATCTTTTTCTTTCTTTTGACACCAAAATCAATATTTTATGATAATTAGGGAAAAAATTATACCCAAATATATAAAGCAAGAAATACGAAATTTTGCACTTTTGGTCCATTTTTGAAACTCTATATTTTGGAAACCAAACGAGATATCAAACCTAATAATTGGCATTTTTTCTTTTCTCTATAAATCTAATAAGTGAACCAAATTTTATGAAATTCTAAAGGGGTCGGGTTGGGAGCCGTGTTGATTTGACATGGAATGACCCATATTTATAAAGATATAATGATTATAAAGGTTCTAGGCAGAAAATTATAATTACGAACCACTTGCATCGTTTAATACCAAATCCAAATTATCTTAAACTTTGATGTTATTCTAAAAATATTGTATCTTTCATTTAAATCGTGAATAAAACTATTTCTCAAAACACGAACAATATAACTGTTATCTTACTTGTTGTTGAGATTATTTCACTTTTTAATACATAGAACTAACTCTTATACTGGATAGCCTTATATTTTGCGTGTAGAATCTTGATAAATACAGTTAATGTAGTGTTTTTATCTGATGTTACAGTTCATCCTGGCCGCAAAGGGCTTCACAAAGATCGGAAAATATGTTTTTTCAAAGGGATGGTGTGATATGGTGCTTCATCTAACTGTCCTGATTAATAAGTTTTCTCTTCAGAAACAACAAGACTTTCTCATGGTGTATTAATCAATAACTACATTATGTAATAAGTTTGTTCTCTGAATTGGCAAATACTGCTTAAATATTAAAAATTTTCATAGTTTTTATTTTAAATGAGTTACAAAATATTTCATTTTACAGTCATAAAGGTAACTTACTGCAGATATTTTACGAAAGTTTGTTTTTTTGCTATTTAAAGAGTATTTACAATACTTTAAAATAAACATAAATAATTTTCTTTTGCAATCATTTTCCAGAACTTAAATCTTACCCATAACTATAATTCCTACAAATAAGCTGCCGCAAAAGAAAACGTTTGACGATGTATCTCCATACATCTGCAACAGTGGTGATGAAATATTCGTGAGAATTATACTAAATATCTGAAACATAAACATGTAATTAATACTCTTAAAACAGAGGAAATTATTAATAAAATAAAAAAAAATATTACATCCATTCTCGGAGAAATAATTTTTTTCTGCATTTATTGTTATAAAAATCTAGTTTAACACATAAAGTACAATTTAAACCAATAATTGAAACAAGATTACATTTTATAATTTGCTGTCAAAACAAGTTTGAGACACTTCTTGAAAACATGTTATCTTAAGATAAAGTAATAATTAATTTTATATAAAAGTTATCACGTGAGGTTTTTAAAAAGCAAATGCATTAAATTTACAGTCTGATTGTTAAATTCTCACATTATAAAAATTTAAGTAAAATAAATAACTTTTGGAATAATTTCTTTGTATTTTGTGACTTTAATTGTATATTAAATATTCAAAACACTTTTATCGTAGTCTAGTGGTACAAATAAAAAAAAACTAAATTTCAAGAAATGTGTTTTCTTTTCCAAATAGACTCGTGAAAAAACATTTAAATTTCTTGAAACTAAACGTTATTGTTGCAACTTTTCTTATAGAAGAATGTTGACATAGAATTATAAAAATAACTTCTTATATTCATCTCCGAGAATTCTACATTTCTTAAAACAGCTTAAGCTAAGTAAACAATCTTATACCACATCTTCAATCGGTCCAACTCAACATCAGTGAAAACAAAAACTTCCTGCTATCCGAAAACCAGAGCTACATTAGCAGAAGCATGATCTCCAATCAGCAACAGACGGAAGTGAAGTGAAGTGACCTTAAATCCCATGCCATCTTCTGTAGAATGTGGACCACAATATTCTCAGAAAATCTAAATATCTTACATAACGTTACCAATACTTCTAAGATTGTAGTTTAGCTACTATTTATAATTTTTACGACAGTAAAATGCGACAACTAAAACTGATTGCAGCAGAAATAAAATAGAATGAGAGAAGCTTGTACCAGTACCACTATCATTCCTAAATTATGATAAAACGAATTAGCTAGTAATGCTGATTTATTAAAGAGTGATTTTTTTTTTTTTTTTTTTTTTTTCCTTCCGTATTTATAGCCAGATTTGCGAGAAAGAGTAAAAATCCGAAAGTAGTGTTCATTTACAGAAATTATAACTGTTTTAGTGCTAAGATTGGTTCAACGGTTCCATTTTTTTAAAGTGGGCGTCATGAAAATGAGAACTAATTGAGGAAATATTTAATTATACAACCTAAATTCAAAATAATAGAATAACAGAGCTTTCTTAACAAAACTTTGCAATGCGTCGTGTAAAATGAACATATGCATATTGAAAGAGTGACCCATGTTATTTAGGAATTGGCAAAATAATTTTCAACAACTATACAGATATTATCTTAACAATTTAAAGGTCATTTACATATTTAGAAATTATGGTGACTATTTACATGGGTCAAAATTTAGAATAATCAATTAACTCAATATGAATTTGAAAAGCAGACAAAATATTTGCATACTTGTTAACCGATAGGTTGCAGTAAGTATAAAGCTTGGACCTCAGAGAATCTTACGTTAATCTTTTGCTGAGAATGGGTCGTCATGTGATATTTCTGAAACAATGAAATCGTGTATTTTTTCATTATTTAAAGCTGGAAAGAAATAACAATTATCTCAGATCAGATGAATGTTTCACAATCTACTGTTTCAAAAATTTTAAAGGAATATAGAAGAACAGACCAACTAAAAAGTAGCCGAAGTAAATGTGGTTTGAAGCTTGTAACAACTGCCAGAGATGAACGCAAATCAAAACGAATCTTCCAAAATAATCGCTTTGAAACTGTTTTTTACAGCAAGAATTGTTGTAAAGAATCTGGATTTGTTGTGTAAAAGTCAACTACACTTAAGCGATTGCATAAATTTGAGTTTCAATCGCGGGTCCTCATAGTAAAACCAAAGATGAGTATGAAGCAGAGATGTGCTCCACTCTCCTGGTGCAAAGAAAAGCTCATCTGGAGGCAATAAGACTAAGAAAGTGTTTTATTCAAGGATGAATCTTTATTTCGAATATCTGTTGACGTAGGAAGTTTTCAGTTTTGGCGTTTAAAACGTGATGCATTTGATGAATATGATTTGTTTAAGACTCTAAATGATCTTCTCTTTGCACCAGGCGAGTCGTGTACATCTCTGCTTCATATTTATCTTTAGTTTTATTTTGAGGACCCACGATTGAAACTCAAATTTATGCAATCGCCTAAATGTAGTTTACTTTTACACAACAAATCCAGATTCTTTCCAACACTTCTTGATATAAAAAACAGTTTTAAAGGGATTATTTTGGACGCACCACCAAAATAATCTTCTTTTTTTTTGCATTTACCTCTGACAGTTGTTACAAGCCTTCTACCACATTTACTTCGGTTACATTTTAGTTGGCAGATTCCTCTATGTTCAAAACCGTAGATTATGAAACTTAGATAAATTGTAGTTTCTTTCCAACTTTAAACAATGATAAAATACACGATTTCTTTGTTTCAGAAATATCACGTTGAGGACCCATTTTCAGCAAAAAACTAATAAAATTTTCCGAGCGCCAAGATTTTTACTTGTCACAACCTATCGGTTAACAAGTATGCAAATATTTAGTTTGCTTTTCAAATTCATATTGAATTAATTGATTATTCTAATTTTTTTACCCATATATAAAAAAAAAAAACATTTTTAAATGTGTTAACGACCCTTAAATTGTTAAAATAATATCTGCATAGTTGTTGAAAATTGTTTTACCGATTCCTGATTAACATGGGTCATTATTTTAATTTGCATTTGTTCATTTTACACGACTCATTAACAAGTTTTGTTTAGAAAGTTCTGTTATTCTATTATTTTGAATTTGGGTTGTATATAGGAGTATGTATTTTACATTGGTTCAAACTAATTTGGAATAATACGGTTCTGTTAGGGGTAATTAATGTAGTAGAACAACAACGTAAATGTAAAATTTTTAGTGAGACGATACAAGTGCTTTGAAAGGAATCATTAGTGACTAAATACCACAGAAATCAAATCGTTATTTTTATTTGAGTAAATATCAAATTATATATAGATAGTATGTATTTTACATTGGTTCAAACTAATTTGAAAAATCCATCTCTTTTAATTGTCACTACTACAGTTAATTGACGTTTTTGAGTCTTATGTAAAATTGAAATAATTATGGTCACATTGTTGTTTCACCGAACGATGTTCTTATCAACCAATATTCCTGCAATAATCATGTGTTAGTATAATCACCTAGCATGCATAGAAAGAATTTAATGATAATCATTCTAAATTTTTTTACTGTAATGTGCTTAAATTGTATGCTGTAATAATTCTGTGATGTAATAAAAATAATGTGCTGAATAGTTTTAGTTCAAATTCTGATACCTGAGTTGAAGCATTAAGTAGACTAGCTGACATGGCTTCTGGCTCAGGATAGGTGATTTCTGCCCCAAAATCGAATCCGGCAGGCAGGTAACCGGTCATGATCACACTGAAAATAAACAAGACCATCGTGTTTCCAACCAAAATATTCCTCTTTAGAATAAATAATTACGATTAATAATATTGTAGTTATGTTTATCAGGAGCAGTTTACTTCTAAAAACGATAAACAATGGAACTTACCCCATTATCGATGCACAAAAATTAGATTAAAATATATCAATCGGACTTCAAATTACGAACTGCACTCACATTATTTATGTAAAACCTAACCAGAAAATAAGTTTTTAAAGTTTGAATACCTATTGTAATATCTGTCTGCATTCATTTTCTAAAGCTTATTCTTTAACGGCAAAATGCATGTTTTATGAAAATTACACAGTTTTTTTAACTATAATAAAATTTACAATAATTTCTATTAGTAAATGTAAGCGCCATACACTTATTTGAGTATTTTTAGGTAAAGCGTGGCTAGAACTTTTGAGAAGCCAACCTACTAAAGTTTCTCAAATTTGTATGACGTGTTTCTAGTTATTACCAACTTAGACCAAATACTTTTAAAAGTGTAATAAAAAACACCCAGTTATATTTTCTCCAAACTTGTTAATGATCTTTTATCGCTATTGTTGTTCTGGGTATAAAAATTTATATTTTTAAAGGAATGCATAAGCAGATATTGTGTCCAATAATATTAAACATTAAGTCTATATGGCAGAGACAAACTAAATATCTATCTTAACCTGCTCGTGTACTTCACCGTTATTCATGACTGGTGTCATTCTATTCTTATGAGATTCCAGGCTGTAGTATATATCAAAAGTTATCCTACTTTATTAATATGAAGGTGTTTTTTTTTTTTTGTTTTTTTTCTTTCTTGGTGCTTGCATTATTTTGATATATATTAGTATCTACAATGTTCCAAATTATCAATCCAACAAAAACTAAATATATGCTCTTTATTCTATTTATGCATGAAACAAACAAACAAAAAAAAAAAAAAAAACCATTAGTAAAACATGAGTAAAAAATAACTAGAATGGCTACCATCGTCCAGACACATAATATAAAATGTCGTGAATCTATTATATAACATGCAACACAATAGACAAAAATATGAATAAGAGCATTGTGTCAAGCTAAGTCGTTGAATAATTTTTCTGTCATTGCCTTTTTCGCAAAATAAAGGGTTTTGAGTGAATAATCAATGATACTGAGAGGATTTACCAAAGTGCGATGGTCAACTGGTTTTAAGGTTGGTTAAGTTAATCCAAACTGGTTTTTAAGTAATCCAAACTGATGGCCGCGTTTCGCTTCTTTTCTTCTGACAAGTTTGCACTCGATTAGTTCAATTAGGACGAATGAAAACACATATGACATAGTCTCCATAAGTAACGTATGTATGTATGTATTTTTTTTTTTTTTACTATGCTATGTTTCCCGCACGAATATTTTTACACAATATTCTTCTGGATAAATGGGCTATTTGGTTTTTAACTCTCTTGTCCCCGATCCGGCCCAACCGCCCCAGTCGGCTGAGTCCCATTCCGGCCGTGTCTCTTCACTCATAGTTCTTTCCCCCCTTTCTTGACTGGACCTTGGAGGTCCGATACCATTAGCGGCACACTACAATGCGACAGAGGACTCTCTTCACAGGGGGGAGTTTGCGACTCTCGTCACAGCAGGGGGGTAACAAGTGAAAGTCCGAAACACAAATACTTTGTACTGTTAAAGAAAAGAAAAACGCCTTGTGGATATACGAGTTGTCAACCTCTGCCTGGAAACCAGACAGTGAAGAGAGATAAATCAGCCTTAGTTTTGTAGGGGTCTATTCCCTGTCTCTCTAATTACCCCACTTGGAGGGATGAAAATGGTTTTTCTTCTCTGGCGGGAACCCGGTTCCTAAAGGATATTCCAGAAAACTGCAATGGGAACTAAAGAGAGCAATATCGATTATACAATAATTTTAAACTATCGCAAAATATGCTACTAATGACCAAAATGCATTGTAGAAAATATTTACCAAAAAGTTGTAAATACTTAGTTATTTCGAAATCCATTACAAAATTTTAATAAATGCTTTTGTTCCAAACTTTTGTTTGTTTCCAATTACTAAGAAAAGAGCTATTTCTTAAAATTTTCGTATCGAATGATTTTTGGTTGGAACTGAGTACTAAGCAGCAAAAGAAGTTACAAAATGCGTTTAATTTCCATGACTGGGCGTGTAGCCCAAATAAGCCACGGCTACCCGTTAAAATAGGCCCTGTGTTTTGGTACGAGTTACGTATCACAAATTAGGCACTAAGTCACATATGAGAGGCACAAGAATTTAAGAACAAAGGAAATTTGACAATTGACAGTAATTAAATCCTCACAGTAACCATAAAGAACTGGATAAATTTCCTCAGAAATTCTACAAACAAGACAGAACTGCTTGCATTCCTATCTGGTAATATCATACCCTCTTCTAAATTTCAAAGAATCAATGTCATATTCACACTTGGTAATGGAGACATGAGAACTTAAAACATACATAATAAAAATTAACCTTTTAATAGTTTCTTTAAGTGAAGGGCAGTTAAGAACAATAGTTTTATTCCAAATTGTACATTAAATTTTTTTCTAAATGGGTAAATGTTGAATTTAAACGTATTTACTAATCATGTAAATACGTACAATTCATTTTGTTAAATAATTTTGTTGCTTCAGATAGCAATTTCATGCTCTTCATTTAGAAAATTCTCTTTCAATTCTACCATCAATAAACTAAATCATCCAGAACTGCTTAAATGCTAAGGGTAAAATTGCTTGGTCACTGCATTGGCGTAGAATTTGAACATTAAATTTAAAATGCAGAAAAGTAGTACTATGGAAAATGGAGGTTTGAAAGAGATTTCATACTTAATGGAACAGATATTCATTATATATTTTTAACATATCATTATGAAATCCCATTACAAAATCGGGATTTTACACTCCCTTACAAATAATTCCGCCGTAGCCAATGTTTGAGAGGATATAACCTAGTTACATTTATATTTTGATCATATCTGAATTGCATTGAAAAAAATTCAGTGCGTATGAGCAGACTTCGAGTCGGAATTATCAGGTTGAAATTTACCATTTTATATTCAGAATAATTATACTTGCTTTTTCTGAAATATCAAATGAAATCTTCCGGCTATCTGAGACGTTATCATCGTGATATCAATAGTATCAGTTCCTTAAAAGCAAACTTCCAGTTGGAATTTCAGTCACTTCCACTTGAAATTTTCCATTTTATATCCAGCTTATCCATCCTTACAATTTGATGTACAGAATAAAATGTAGTATTAATATTTTTTACTTGTGACTCTTTATATGAAGGTGATAATATTTAAAGAAGCTCATTTTTAGGTCTAACTTTAAAAAAAAGAAAGAAAGAAGAAAAAAAAAAGGAAAAAAAAAGAAGAAAAAAACCTCAATTGGAAGTGATTTTTTAATTTTAGTACATTTATAAACATCACCAAAATTATTTTTTTATTGATAGAATATGTTTTACACATGTAGGTTGTTAAGCTGTTGGATGTAGTTTAAGCTTTTATAGATAGACTTCCAGTCGAAATGTAAACCACTTCCTGTTGAATTTTTTTACCAATTTTTTTCATCTTTCATCCAAGCCTAATAATTTAACATATCACACGTGTCTATAGAATTCATGGTTTCGACTGTGACCCCACATATAACTATTTTTATTGATAAAAACGCACATTTTAGGCCTAATTTTGAAGTAATATAAAACCACAACCGAAAGTGAATTCCGAGTGGCAACACATTTTAAAATGATCAGAATAACATATTCTATCAATGTGCCAAATCGCAAACTTCTTTCACGAAATGCAGTTTTCAGCTATAATATGGCGCTTAGCCGTGCTACTATAAATGTAAAGCTTTATTTTAAATTAGGAAAAACTATAATCAAAACTATAGGAACTATAGGAAATCAGTCTATAGGAATGTTGCTATACTCTGTTTCTCTGCTTTCAAACGGTATTCTCTATTTCGCGACCGCAAGAAAAGCGCATAAGATGACAAACGTTCTGGTTGACCAATCACAATTACAGCATTTAATGTTAATGGAAATGTTCGCGTTTTGTTGGCTGCTAACCTTCAATAATCTTTAGGTTTGGTTTGGTTTGGTTTGATTTGTACGCTCAACGATCAATTTTTATGCACAATGGGGGCTAATCAGGACGGGACATACAGCTTAACGTGGATTCCGAACCCGTCAACTTTGGTATGACAGAATAGAGAGCTAACCACCCAGCCATCAGGTGGGCAATAATCCTTAGGATACTTGTAGAAGAGTTAAATACCTTCAAAGATATAATTCATAAAATTTTGTCTAAGGATGTGAAGAAAAGAACAATTAACCCGAGAGCTAGATCGTCGAACAAAAGCAATACAGAATAGATTGCTTGTAGCGAAATAATCGATGCAGATGAAGGAGATCCGTTGTTTCTAGATTGGATTGTAACAGTTGATGAATCCTGGATTTATCTATACAATCCAGAAAATAAAAGACTGAGTGCAGGATGGCGATAATCAGCTCTCCAAGTACGCACAAACTCTGCCTCCAAACGTCAAAACCTAGTAGTTTATATTGTTATTTGTTGGTTATGAACTGATTCACCTCAAATTTTGTTTCACACCTGGTCCGATTGTTTACAATTTATACTTCGAAGCAGTTTGAAATTGGTTGGTGAAATGATTCCATTGAAATGATACCACAATTTAGTGAGAAAGTGAGCTGGCTTCTAATGCACGAGACAACACTGTGCTATTAATGTAAGGTGGTCCTTGACCAAAAGTAAGATCGTAGAGTTGACCCATTCATTGCTGTTTTTATTTGATCCCTCTTGACTTTTGCCTCTTCCTCAAACTCCCAGTTCCCTGAAAGGACCTCGATTTCAGGATGTATATGACATACAGAAATAAATAACAACTAAACCGACGCATATCTTCCCAAGACTATAACACATGTTTTAAAAACTAGTACAACCACGCACTAAAGTATATATCTGCAGGAAGTATTATTTTTAAGTTTTTTAACCGTTAATCTGATTTTTATTGCCCATTTCCTTGTAATTCCAGTCCTTGAATTTATAGATATTCTTTGTATTCATTAAAAACGTTTTCCTAAAACATCCAAGGTATACCAGACAAATTTAATTTGTAATGAATTCGAAAATAAATTACTTCAATTGCGTAACTTTTTTTTTTTCATTTTGTAAAGAATTATTTTTTAAGAAAATATTACTTGTAGTTTAACTGATTTTTCTAATTCTCCCAGACATCTGATGAAACTAAAAATGCAGTTATCTCAAATTAATTGATAAAAAATAATAGAAATCTTTTATTTAGAACTTATAATCACAAAAGAAATAGTCTCGTCAAATGACTGAAAAATTCAATAAAAATAAAGAGCGTGATACCCAATGGAACGATAATTAACCGTTAAAAGTAATTGAAGTAATTTGGAAAAACTATAAAATTTTCTCGATTATTGCTTAAAATTAAAATATATGGAGTATAATCTATTTGATAACAGAATGAGTATTTTATTATTTAGCACACCGTTTCTCGAACTGTGAGTGACGAGACAATTTTTGTTTGGTCTTTTGGTTAGACTTTTGAAAATTCAACAAATGAGAAATTTCAACTTTTGTCAGGGGGAAAGAAGATTATTTTTTACTTTTTAGTGCATTTAAAAGTCAATTCGATATATTAAATCATATTTTTGGTTTTCAGAAAATATGAATAATTTTTTTAACTAAGAAAGGAATAATATAAAAAGTGATTTCTTACCCAAGTAAAGTAAAGAAAACAAACTGTATCCATATTTTCTCAAGCAATTGTATCAGAAAAGTATAACCGGACATGAGCAGGAAACTTAGAATGAATATAAGTAAAGAAATTTGTCTGCAAATATAAAATATTTTATCTCAGAAACCATAAAAAGAATCAGAAATATTAAAATATAGTGTATTTATAGTTTATTTCTGTAGCTTATAGTTTATTTCACAAAATATTTCTATTTGAATTTAAACAATATTTTTTAACCATAGTAAAAAAAAATGTTGTCTTAAATTTAAAAAAGCAGTTTCTTTCATTTCAAAAAATTATATTTTCTTTAATAGCCTTAAATAAATCTTATAACTTATCTTATAACTTATCTCATACATATAAATAATCCTTTTGAATGTAAAATATAGCATGAACTGTTTGATTTAAATGTGGAAATGTTTTATTTACTTATATATATTCCTTGGATTACCATTTTAAACAAAACAAATTAAATTGTCTCTAATCCTCAATTAAATTACACATCTTTATACATTGTTACAAATAAATACCCTTAACAGATTTCCAATATCAATAATAACTATTCTGCTAACAATTAGTCGTTATTAAGTTAAGTAACTTAACGTAGATTTCGAGCTTTGGACATTATGCTAATTGTCAATTTGCAAAAAGTAACAGCAATTAAGAAGTAAAATGAAATTACAGCAATTAAGAAGTAAATAGTACCAACCAAATTAACTCCAGAGTGAATAGGATAAATTATTATTAGTAATAATACATTTAGTCCTCCCATATATATTTGACATCAGTCTAACAGAAGAAAGGTGCATACGTGTTGCACTAAAATCATTATTACAAGAAAAGATAAGTTTGTTTAAAAGTTTTTCTATTTGATGTCCTTAATGAGTTCTCAAAAGACTTTATAGTAACCTTAACTGTCAACTGAAATAAGGTGGCCTTACTCATGCTAATTTATATTGATCTTCCAATGCTTTTCGTTCATATTTATAGTTGATAGTATTTAACCTTATCACCATTTCTTAGAAGATAAGTTGCGATGAAATAATGGATCATTTTCATACATTTTTCGGCATCTTTCCTTTTCTAAATTTCTTCAAAAAGATAGTTTGAAAAACACATTATTGCAGGTCCATTTCCGATAAAAAAGTTAACCCATTGAATAAAATAAATGTCCATCTTTCAATAAAAGATTTAAAAAGGAAAATGTACTGCAATAAATTTTTTACCAAAAATTTGTGTGGCGATATAATGTTGCAAGCGCTTGTTAAGGTAGATTATGTCCAATCATGGGGAAAACCTCTTTTAGAATAATTTCGAAACCAGGATATTACTTGTAATAATCATTCTACTACAAATTTATTAATAAATTTATAGTAGACTGACTATTCTATAATAAACTCTAAAAAAAAATTATCCTATAATAAATTCTAAAAAAAAAAAAAAAATCTTTAGGTCAGTACATTCGGTCATTCAAATTTTGAAATAGCATAGAATTTTTAAAAATTAATAATAAATATCACAGTAACTACACAAAATTTTCTTTCAATATCTTATCAAGAAAAAGCTTTAGTTATGAACAAGGTCTTTGAATAAGTATTTTTCTGTTAAAAAATTCCAACTTTCCTTAAAATATATATATTATATTAAATAAATATATTATATTAAATATATATATTATATTAATATATATATTAATCCACAAAAATTAACTATTTTCAATGGAATTCCTCCTGAACTCGATAATCAATACATGATATTAGAGTACCGCAACAAAAACTCTGTATAGAAATATCTTGTTTTAATCTTGAGCTTTGTGCACAGCTTAATAGTATAAAAATTCATTTTACTTGTATTTGTGCGTCTTGTCCAGAGCGGCTCCTAGAAGAACTGAGCCTATCATTCCAGCAAATACCATGATGGCGCCTAACCAACCCGCGTCTACTTCTTCGCCCTGGAAAGAAGTCACTCCTTTTAAGGAATTAAATATAATATTCTAATTAAATAATACAGCGGATGCACTCTCCAATAATATAAGTTATGCATAAATGTTCCTCAACATTTCGCATTACTTGTTTAAAGATTTAATGCCATAAAGTTTTACAATAAAGTTTGATGTATTTAAGAAGTTTGTGTTCTAATAAGTAATTGCAGGTTTCTTACGAAAAGAGTCAGTTAGATAAACAGCGGTCAATATTATTGAACAAAAATTCTGCTACGCAATATATTATGAAAACTTCCTTATAATATTGTGTTAATTTAATAAATGCTTTTTTAATGCTAAAATTTTTAATTTATACGAATTGGCATTTTTTGTTCAATTTTGTTAATAGTTGTAGAAAGAATTTCAATAAAATGTGGCTGTAAAATAATTTTTCAAGGTTCCTTAAAAAATTGCTGTTGAATGTTTTAAATTTGATGATGAAAAATAGGGAATGATGAAAAATGTAAAAAATTTTTGTCAAAATAAAAGCTCATTAAATGCATTCCATATCCGAAAAAGAAAAAAACTGCACAAACTCAAAGTCCCTCTGTTGGTATTTCTCAATGCTTGTCTCTGGGTACAAAGCATTAAAATGGAGTAACACGGAAACCACCTGGAATATTTTAATGAAATTTGAAAACACAGCTTTTGTATCAATAATATAGCACACACAGCTGTTTAAAACTTTACAATATATTTAAAATTCGATAACATATTTTACCCAAATTATATAGATTTTGATATCAAATGAAAGCTACTGATGAGCAGTACATGTGAAATTGAAAGGTGGTGAGTCAAAATTCTGCACCCGGAACCAATATCATAATTTGCCAATTTTTGTTTTATTAGATTACCATAGCATCATAATTCAAACAATTTCTAATATATTTGGTTGGTTGGTTGTATTCAGATTATCTGGCGCCGTCAGCAACACGATGGCTATAATGCGCCGAAACATTCATCATTTGACAAGCCAACATACATTTACAAACACCCATGCCTACACGGGACTCGAACCCGTAACCTCGCGGTCCAGAAGCTAGCACGCTAACCACTATACCGTTTGGTCGGCTCTAATATATTTGGAATGAGTTAAAATGGAGCGTTATATAGAGATTTGTTACTGTGGGTAAGTTGCCCAATTGTGAATTGGGCTCGTTTGGTTTTGATAAAGAGAATTGCGTTTAAGTTTTGATAATACAAGACAGTCATTAAAGCATGCAGTTATTTATTTTAAACTAAAAACCTATTTTTATGAATATTTCTTTGAAAAAGCATGCATACCCATTTTAATTTTCGTCTTGTAAAGAATCCGTTAAAATATGCATTATTTAAATTTCATGGGGACCATACAATTATATTTTTATATAGATACTTTACTGAAATTAAATTTATCGCAAATATAGGCACAAAATGTGTGTTAATATATATTTAGTTTGAAACTATTTGAAAGAGAAAAAGGGTGAATTTTTTAAAATTTAAATGTGTTTAATGAATAGTAGTTTCATTAGAAAAGACAGTTCAAAATAATCCATAAGTTACTAAATAAGTATAAATGAAATAAAAATGACTTACTGGAAAATGAAATAAAACCATTTCATTCATAATCGTCGACATCGCAAAATATGTTCCTGTTATTAAACCTAGACAATATACAAAAATTACATTTTATATAATACATCTTTCTTATTTTCTACTGCAGTAGAGTGTTATTCTAAATAAATGTACACAATGATCCATAATAAAAAGCTAATCTGTTGACCATTCTTTTAAAATAACGTCTAGTGATAATGTATTAATAAATTAATAAAAAGGTATGGTAATAAATTAAAAGGTAAGGTTATAAATTAATAAAAAGGAATGTATTAATAAAAAGTTATCAGTAATGCTTTAATCGTTTAATACCAAGTTTTATTTTCGTATTTATTCCTATGTTTATTTACATTCGTATATTTGCTTGGTTACTATTGAAAATCAAAACAACTCACTGCCGTCACTTTATACACAAATTATTTCTTTACTGATTTTTACAAAATTTCGAGTGTGCTTCATTATACCCCCGTCCTTCTTATACTTATTCCAAATATATTTCAACACACAAAAGCACTTTTAAATATTTAAAAACTCTACCGTAACTCAAAGAAACATTTCTTTTATTTGAAACAATAATTATTTCAAACGTACATTAACATTATTTTTAAGCACAGTTAGACCAAACTGTTTGTTGCATAATGATTAAATGAAATAGGTAGTAAAAATACATATTAACTTACCGTAGCCCAAAAGCAGTAATACGAAAGGTATATCACAAAACAGGAACTTCAAAGACTTTCCGTAATCTGTAGTGTTCCCTTCCTTTGCTGCTTGGGCTAAACTTGGAAACGAATCCGGTTTTTCTTGAAATACTGAAACAGTCGCTTTATATTATTGTATTCATTCATTTAATACAAATACAAAAGAAATCGACCAGCTACAAGCACAATGCCCAGCAATGTTGGTCAAGCTAAAAAGTTATTAATGATTTGTAACTATCCCCGAATGAATATCTAATTTTCTCTTAAAACCATCCACCCCAAATGAATTCACCATATTTTTAAGCAAACAATTCCTTCATCAATCACCCTGTTGTTTAAATATTGTTTTCTCCTTTCTGAATGATGATGCGATTTTTATAATTTAAAATCATGATACAATTTAAAACAATGATCCCTCGTTCTATTATTATATGTAATAAATTCCAAACCCTGAGTCTCATCGTGCTCAATAACTTTGAATAAAAGAAATTCTTCTAGTTCTTCTCTCGTGCAGAGCGTGTTCATTAGAGTGGTCCTTGATTTTCGATTTTCAAATTTATTTTTTCTCATCCCCTTTTTTTTCCCCTTAAACTATAAAAACATTATTATGACCAATATTTTTTTAATTAAAACTGATTAACCCGTGAAGCAACGAGCTTGAAGTTCGCATCATGTAGCTACATTTTGCTGTATTGCACAGGGTGATCTTTATTTTTAAACTTTCAAATTTCTTTATTCTTACCACCTAATTTTTTAACTTTTACTATTAAAAGAATACTATAACTAGTTTTTAAAATATTAAAAGTGAGTTACTCATGCAGCAACGACCTTGAAGTTCGCATCCTAAAGCTGCATTTTACTGTATTGCGCTGTGTCACTGACCATTTCACTCGTACGTTTCATAAACAGGTTAGCTGTTAAATACTAACAAATTATTGCAGAATAGCATAACTCTACTCATAAAGGGGTATTCATGACCAAGTTACAGGTAATAAATTACACATTAATCAACAGCTTTTGTCAGTCTTGATTTATATCAAACTAGAGGTGAAACTAAATATCGTTGAAAGTCTTATTCAAATGAGTTGTATGAAAGTGCTTAAGATTTTGGTGCTTCCATGGTGTTTATTACTGACACTACTTGCTGTTTGCATGGAACAACTAGCTGCAAAATAGATTTGGCATTTCCATTATAGAGGCATTACATAAGTTGTGGGTACTAAAAAATAAACTAACTCAAGTCACAAGCAGTCCAGATATCAAGCATTAAAACACATAAAATAAAATAAAGCTGAGTCCATAAAAAGAATTTTCAGGATGCGAAAGCATATTTACATGAGGCTTCCAATAACAAAGAATTTGAAGAAGCGCTTATTATTGTTAGAAAGAACAAGAGCAAAGCAAAATAACTGCAAAAAAGGATTTTTAGGAACTCATTGGATTCTATATAATATTTTTATAAAGAGATAAATGTTGACTCAAAAATAAAACAAAATAAAGCCACAAACCACAAAGATAACATACCATGCGATATTTCCTCTCACATTCTATAATAATTAAGTTCACTTTCAAAGCTCATATAGATTATAGATATATGGAAGAAAATCTCACATGCGAGTTTTCACATATACCAATTGTTTCATAGAGTTATCTCTGATTAAAATCACCTTATCTATATTATTATACAGCAGAGTGTTTTTTCTAAACCATTGCTAACTCAATTGAGCTTAGAGATGATCGTTATACTATATCTGTAATATTTTAAAATTCATTATTTGTGACACACATTATAATTGCTTTGAAATTAAGATATTGTTATGAATTTTTTCCAGAGAAAATGACGACGCGGTTTTTACAAAATAAAAACTATAATTTATTCTTCCTTCGAAGGCTCATAAGCTTCTTCAAACAACAGAACAATTGCTAGTAAGCTTCAATACAAGCTTCAGTACATTCAACTTCGAACACAGCGATAATTCAAACTCAGTAAACAAAGATCTGATGCCTCCCGAACAGCGTCCGACTCTAGCCTGCTCTCATTCTTTGACTTTGATATTGGGGTTTTCAGTGGGGCCAGCCGGAAGGCACTATTCCACAAATCGAAGGGAGACCAAAGGGCAATCTAAGTTGAAAAAATCAAATCGGCATGGCATGGGAAAACAGGGACGGACAGGACGGACGAAAAAAGGAACATCTCGCATTTTTGACATCAGATCTGGAACTACTTGCCTTCCAAAGGAATCGAGGAGATAGCAGTTGGGGAGGAGCTAAGCAATTTAGCAATTAGAAGTGGCCTGGAATTAAGCAATGGAGCGACGTGAGGAAGCTCGATAGAAATCTCTGGTGAAAGAAGCTTCGGTAACTGGGTCTGATTTAAAACAAATGGTCAGGGCCAAAGGTTCCTCCTCAGGGAAGTAACCAATCAGAGGCTGCAGAATAGGGTTGGACTTAATTGAGTCAAAGAAATCCGAAGATCTAACAAACTGATTACTATCTGTACTTAGGATACTCTTTAGACAGGAACTGGCTCGTTGTTTATCTTCAATTTGAATTGCACGAATATCAGTAATGGTAGAGGCGTCCTTGGCTGGGGTAGAGACCTTCTCTACAGTTTCGGTCGCCTGGTTGACCGTTGTGACAGGTGCGAGGGTGGTCTGACTTGTCATCTTCGCATAGCTCCGTTTGACAATTTGCTTGAGCTGAAGAGGTCTGGGAAGAAACGGCTGTCTCTTCAGAACAGGAGGAGTGGATGGGATGGTCGCCCTCTTGACCAAGGAGCCACCCACTCCTCTCTTAAGTAAACTCCTGTGAGCAGAGCAGGTGTGGGAGCAACTGAAATGCGCCTGGTTGCAATTGCAGCAGCTTTTCGGGCCATCCTTGGCCGGGCAGTCACAGGACTTGTGCTCATCCTCACAGTGGCGACATCTAGTGGATTTGGAGTATGAAGAGGCGAAGTGCGTTCCCCAGCTCTGACAATTAAAGCATTGCCTAGGTCTGCGGGCTTGTTTCCCCTTCAGAGGCTCCATATGAATTTGAAGAAAGAGCAGCATCTTCCAGGTAAAAATGCTCTCTTTGTTCAGGTGGCTGGGGAATTCCAGGATGAAAAGTGGCATCTTTATGCCTCTGCTTCTTTTCATCTGCACGACTGATTTAGGTAGAAAATTTTGCTTCTCAGAAACAAACCAATCGCTTATTTCCCCAGGAGAAGTGGAGCCGGGCAATCCCCTGACAACTACTTTAAAAGAAGTAAGTTTGTCAGGATCATCTTGGGAAAAGGGGACCCCAATCTCCTTCAGCCAGGTATACATCAGCGCCTCATCAACCTCTTGGTGTGGAGTGATGCAGATTATGTCTTTGGTGACACGGGCGTTCAAAGTACCATGTTGCTCAAGAAGCCTCTTGTGCAGAATGCTAATGGCACTTTTCCCGTCTGCATCTGATGAAAGGTAAAAGCAGGTGGGTACATAGGGGGGGGGGCTACCAATGTTAGCATGATTTACCTCCTCGTAACCCAACTTCTCATCTGCCGAGGCTAGGATAACGCAATTCTCAACAGCAGGTTGAGTAGATTCAAATGAATCCACTGGGAATGCATTATTATCCTGCGCAGGAACATCGGGGATCGTCTCAGGAATAATAACAGCAGCAGCGGAATCAGCCACCTCGCTTTGCACAAGTGCAAGCTTGGCAGCTTTCTTTTTCCGAGGAGCCATGACAAGAGCAAAAACAGGGCCGCTCCGCAGAACTCTAAGTTTGGGGATAAGAGTTCTCATTCTATTTTTTTGTCTTCTTTTTATGGTCTCGGGGCAGAAATTTATAGCAAAATCCAGTTAACCAATCGCCTAATCGAAATGACTAGAAATTTCCTATTGATTTAAGTGTTGCCACCTTTTTCTCATCTGTATTATCACTGTTTACAAATTAAATTAAATAAAAATAGAACGTTAAAATAATTACGTCACTGTTTAACAGAATAAAATAAAATAGAACTATAAAGTAAATATGTCACTGTTTACAATTATTGTCAGACGATTTTTGTAACAATATTTAACTGTATTAAAGAAAATGATTTGAAAGTGAAACATATTTCTAAGTTTTAATCTTGTTATAAATAAAATACTAAAATAGATTTTTATAAATAATAAAAATCTACATCATATGATTAATCTTTAATATATTCATCATTTTAGATTAGAAAATTGTGGTAACAGTCGTAAGTTTGAATCTGTTTGAGGAACTTAAATGGAATTTTTAAACGAGTTGCCTGATTTTGTAAGAAGCAAACATTTCTTATAAACATATCAAACATAAATTAAAAAAAAAAAATCTTCTTATAGTAAATTACACTAGAAAGAGGACTAAAGTTAATAAAAAAAGTTCAAAAGACTCTTAATTAAAAAAAAAAATTAAGTGCGTTTTACGAAGTGTGAACGGTCGATGTAAACATTACGCTAATATACACAAAAATATCACTAAAAACAGCAATTTTGTGTTGCATGAACGTTATATTACCTTTATTTGTTAAATTGTATCAATATTTTGTTTATCTTTTTTATTTAAGGGAATAAAAATTTTAGAATATTTTCGTTCATTTTTGCCATATCTGTTTTTAGCATTTTCAATGTCAAAGTGACAGGGGTTAATATTAACTTATTATAATAAAACTTAATATAACGTCAAAATTGGACAAAAGAAAAAAATTTCGGGTGTTTGCAATCGAATCCGAAGATATTTTCTTTTTTTCAAAAAATTTCAATATTTGGCAGCTTTTTAACAACTTCAGGCTTGTTGAGGCACGAGTTAATATTAATTTATCGGAATGAAATTTGGCGCTCTGTCAAAATAGGTCAAAAGGGAAAAAATGAGGGGGTGAGAGTTCAATTCGGATGAAATTTCATTTTTAACCCCATATAAGGGCAACCCTAGAGTACGTATTAATTTTTTTTATTCTACCACTATATTCTAACGATGGTAAAACCCTGAATCATCTGTGTAGCCCTGTGCTAAGCCCTCTCCAGCAACTCAATGTCCTTTTTAAGATATGCAGACCAAAATTGTGCTGCATTCTCAAAATACTGTCTAATCAACAATGGTGGTGCTATGAATTCCCCGACAATAAACATAACTTTATTGCTGTATCTAAACATAAAGTATTTCATTAATCATCAATGCCATTTAAATATTAAATCCGACCTTGAAACAAACTTGGAAAATGTAATCTACCCTGAAGCAAATTTAATCTAATGAATCTTAATTGCGATGACAAAAATATCTTTCCTAAAATTAAAACTGATTAGTTAAATTTAATATTAAAAATTTTACTGGAATGGTAATGCCGGTTATAAACTATGGCATTTGAAAACGACATTATAAATTTGATTGATTTTTTTAGTTATTTTTAAAAGAATCTGTCAAAACTAATTAAAGCTAAAAAAGATGTACAACAAAGATTTTTTCACAATATGTGATGTCCAAGTTTAATATGAACTAAACTTGTTTCAATTATCCTTGCTATTAAATTCGGCTATTTTACAACCAAAATTCATAATATTTTTAGATATACTTTTATTTTTATTATTTTGATCATATTTTTCAAAATATTTCGGATTTCATTTCAACAATCTTAAACGTATAAAGTTGGACCTCCATAATTATTTACATAAATGTTTTGAGAAAATTATAGCTCTACAATATAATGGATGATGAAACAAAAACTCTTTCTAAAATTTCTAATGTAGAGCAAGGGACCACAGCAAGAAAATCCTTTGAAAATCACCGAAGTCATCGGAATTTTGTTCTTCTTCTGGTTGTGACCAAAACTTTAGCCAGGGCTACAGCGAAAACTACTCAATGATATTTTTTAACATATTTTTACCCCCCCCCCCTTTTTTTTTTCTCTTCACCAGATTGATTAGAGGAAGGGCCTTTTATATGATTTAACGGGTAGGAGAGTCTGTACCCCCTGGAAATAATCCTGATACTTGAGAATTTAAGCCAAGCCTACAGCTTAAACTTGTAGATATATTTAGAACATTATTTTTTTTTATTCGTCATAGATTGATTAGAAGAAGTGCCTTTAGTATGAATTAAAGCTTATGAGGGTCTATACCCCCCACTCAACCACCCCTGGAAGTTGGGAATTTTAGACTGGGTAATGACTGATTAAAACGAGTCAATGGATTTCGGATATCCATCTTTCGCTCAATTTCAAAAAGTGACTTTGATATTTTAATTCGAACTATTGAATTTCAATTTTGAGTTAGAAAACCACTTTCTGTTTGAAATAAAGTTTTCAATGTGTCTGTTTGGTTTTGAACCACGCACCTTCTAATCAGTAGCCTGATAATTTAACGACTGCGCCACAAAGATTGCTTTAGTTCCTCTTAACTCTTGGTTAATCGCGTGGTTGAAAATGTCCTCCACAATCTCAATTTCTCAATAGTTGGCAGCACATGATCAAAGCCTTCTTACGTTTTTTTTCAAGTTATTTTTAAAATATTTTTAAATATTTGCTTTATTTTGTTCAATAATATTGTGTTTGCAATTAAAATACCCACTTACTTTGATATTTTGGTCACGAATGTAATGGTATGCACGAAAATTTGGATTTGGGGGACATTTGTCCAAAGGTAGTGCACCTAACCGAGGGTTTAAATAATAACAAGTCTTATACATCAAACTTGTAGACCTCTAGTTCGCTTATAAAGAAAGAATTTTTTTGTATGTCTAGCTAACTTTTTATTCTAACTTATTTTTAGTATATATTTGCATGTTTTTGAACTCACATTTTAACTAGTAAGTACATATTTTGAATTATGAACATTTTTAATTGGTGTGGTAAAGAGGATTTCTACTTGATAGAAACGAAAAAGCAGCGGATTGTAAACCTAAATCTGTCTACAATATTTAATCATGATATTTACTGTCGCTCGCAATACAATGATTCGTATGAGTTGAAAATCAAAGTGTTCTCGGTTATGCCATTTTGAGCTTAAAGCGACGATATGATTATTCACGCTAAAACATCCCTTGACAATATCTTACTCATTTATAACATAACAAATGCAACAAAAAGAATCGATATCTTCAACACAAAAAAACTAGACATGGTAAAAAAAAAAAAAAAAAAAAAAAAAAAAAAACACGCCAAGTAAAATGGTTAACCAGAAAAAGTAATGAAATCTAATATGTTTGCCGCCAAGCTACCGCGAATAATTTCTTTGGGCTACTAGTACACAATGAACTTAATTGGGATTCTTGAAATTAATCCTCATAAACAATCAGAACATTTCAGGCTACAATTATTTAGGAATAATCTAATTTCATATACTTGAGCTACTTTGTAACCATTGCACTGTATTGAGATTAATTTTATAAAAACTCTTACCTGGCAAGTACTGATAGCTTATGAGGATTCTTTCTAACAATCCCAATTCATTGCGTACAAGTAACCCAAAGAAATTATACACGGCTGCTTGGCGGCAAACATTATATTTCGTAACTTTTTCTAGCTGACAATTTTACTTGACTGTTTTTTTTTTTTTTTTTTTTTTTTTTTTTTTTTACAACGATTAGTTGTTTTTTGAAAGATTTTGTAAAGTTCTTTCTAGTTAATATCTCGCATGCTTGTAAATGTGCCATGTACTTTTTCAATTATATTTCGATAAAGTTCAGCTTCTACAAAATTCAATATGTTAGTAAGTTCTTTTTACATATTTGAAGAAAAATAAACACTTTTGAAAAATTAGATAAATGTTTTATTGTTTTAATTGTACCAATTTCAAAATATATTTTTAGGAAAAATGTATATACTTTTTTAATTCTATTAAATTTGATTTGTTAATAATAAATGTAAGTAGTAAGTATATGTTATTTTAAAATATTGTAAAATAATAGTTAAAGTTATCTACTTTTACTTACATAGTTAATTTAGATATTAAGTATACAAAGAATAGTTTGATGGGATTTTATGTTTTAGTTAAGAATGATTATAAAGTGATTCCATGCAGAAAAAAGTATGAAATGAAAAATAAATTATTTTAAAACTTCCAATGCAAATTACTCCTAAAATTCAAAGTATTTCTTTAAAAATCGAAGTAATCTATTATCACAAAAGATACCTTAACAGCTTTTTTTCAAGGTTTGTTTTTCAGACAAACACTCTTTATTGTTATATTCTACGAATAATTCTTGATCGAAGTGATGGCAACGTGAAAGTCTAACAATGGAGATATGACAGAGAACAGATGTTGGTATTAAGCAATGTGAAAGCTTTTGAGAAAACATGAAAATATATCAACGTCTTTGAAGTAACAAGGCACGTTTACGATTTACATAAATAAAATAATGGAGATCATGACATTACAAACTTTTTAAAAAGTGCACGATATTTACGACGGATCGATAACCGTTTAAAAAGTATGGTATTTACAGTGGGTTATCAAAATAATAAAACGCAAAGGAATCGTAAGAAATCCTTTATTAAAGTATATAACCACTTTTTGATAAACATTAAGGCCTGAATTCCCTTTAAAATAAAATTAAACCAGTCATCGATATTATTTAACGGAATAGTAATCCATTATTCATAGTTAAAAGTTTCTAAAGGTATGCTAGAGGAAGATGTAGATTCATATCTCTGTTCTCTAAATCTGGACTTGAAATCCGATACTAATAAGAGAGAGAAATAGAGATATGTCTGACTTTATCTTTATCTCTTATGTTCACCAAACATCGATTTGACAAGTCTTGTCGTATCGAAAAACATGAACGCTGCCTGGGAGGTACAAGAGCGTGCACATGATTCTTTTTGGTCTTTGGCAATTCAAAATAAAACTGATAAAAGTGTCAAAATTCACAGGAAAAAAAATATGAAAAAACTTTGAAATTGTTATTTTAAACAGGAAATCAGTACACAACCACCAATTAATATTTCATTTTGATGACCAATGAAGTTTGTAAATATCAAGATTTGAACATAGATTTCAACTGTCTTGAACTCCTTACATGTTATCTGCACCTTCTCTCTACCCTCTAGTGAATTAAGATCAAACGTCCACCCTATACACACGTCTCCTACATTCAATCTATTTCTGGGATAATATCAGTTCTTGAGCTGCTGCATTGTAATATTTTCTGACCGAATATACGCAGACCCTTGTTCCCTCTACTAAAACTATTTGTCATGACGCATATTATTTCTCTCTAGTTTATACCTTTAGAGTTCGTGAACATTATATTTATACGGTTAAAGAGCATTACAAAATTATACAGAATTATGAAATTCCCAGACCAGATAAATATTTCCTACTTTATAAGATCTAAAGAAATTTATCATTATGTTCATCCCTGCAGCTATTAATCCTTAAAGAGAATAGTTAGGGCAATAAGGTTTACATTATTAAATATACGAGATTATGTGTATATTAAATGTTAACAAATAAAAAATATAGAAGCTTTAATTTTTGTATTTTTCAATATTTGGTAGGGGCTTCCAGAAATTAATAAAAGTGCTGCTAGTTACCGACCACTGGAATAACCACAAAATGATTTTTCACTTCGCGAAGGGCTAAAAAGCTTAAACATAGTGTAAAAACTAATAACCATTTTAGTTTCATGAACATGTATTACCAATAAAATGAAATTTTAATTTATTCACTTACCTATAACAAGAACAATCAAAATTACAGTATTTATAACTGCCATTGGGTAAGCTATAATGCTTAGTTCATAAGATATGTCCACCTGATCACTACAGTCATTTGTCATAACTGTTGGTGGTACTATAAAACCTAGGGCAATGCCTAACTGCAAGGGAAAAAAATGAATATCAATATATCACTATTATAAGGTACTCGTCAACACAATTATTTTTATAACCTATTTCAATAGTTTACAGATTACAACCGAAATAACGTGAAATGATGTATTCATTTAACAAAAATAAATATATAATATTTTATTTATTTTTTGCTTTTAAATAAATACTTACACAATGATTAGAATTTTTTTATGATTAGTTTAGGAGGATTATAAGATAAAACAATTAGTAATTAGAAGACTAAATGAATAAAGGTATGTGACATTTTTTAAATCCTTGTTTTCAAAATAAATAAAAGTGGTATATTTTCGGCAAACGTCTAGGCATGACGTTCCAGCTCTCCAAAGTGTTTAATGACAGATATTTTGGTTAATTAAGGACATAGGCGTAACTAGAGTTGTTGAATGGGGGGTTCGAAAAATATAGACTCGTTTCACCAATGGAAAAAAAGAGGGGAGAGGGTGAGAGAGAGGAAAAAAAATCATGTTATTGAAAAAGTTTTCAAATCGTCCAAATTTACGGGATAAAGGAAATATCTCAAGAATTCTTTTCTTCAAAAAAAAAAAATAGTGAAAAGAAGCAGGAAAATGTTCTTAAGCACATGGAAATTGAAAGGGTCTGATATAATTGTAAAATACATAAATGCAATATTTTCAGAGAAACTTTTCAGGCTTAGCAAGCAAGGAAGGATCAGTATCAAATATTTCAAACGTACACTTCCAAAAATAAGCATTAAAGAAACTTCCATAAACGTTTAAATATATTTTTTTTGCTAAATAGATGCGTCTCTTATTATTGCATTATTGTTTTTATATTCATAAAGATACCAAAATCGTCCGCGTCTGTAAATCTGCGGACAAAATTGCTATTTTTTCTCCTTCATCAACAACCGCTATCTAAGGATTCTTTCTCAACTTAAGCCGTAATTTTACTACATTTTTCATCTTTTGCAAAATAAAAACAGTGTCTCACTTTGAGTTTTGCGTTTGCTACCTGCAATCCTTTTAATAACTTTCAAACACCCATTTGTTAATATAAGGTAATGCGAGTATGGTTTTCGGTCAAAAAAAATTCGAATTTTTTGTATTTCTCCACGTTTTGGAACATCCAACTGAAAAAAAGTGGTATAGAAAATGTCTGCCCGTGTGTCTGTGTGTTCGTGGTCAGCATAACTCCCCGACGATTTGACCCTACGATATTCAAATTTGGAATACAGGTTAGTGGGAGCCATGGAACGTGTCATTAAGATTTTCGTCAATATTGCGCATGAGCAAAACATGAAAAAATCACGTTTTTTAGCAATTACTAAAAAGCGGCTCTAACGATTTTGATCAAAATCTCTATTACAATGCTTCTTAATATGTTCTAAACATCCCCACCTCCGAAATTCTCATAAAATTTTTATAAAAGTGTAAAAATGCGAAAAACGAGTGTCTTCAACATAAAGTTATCTTCCCTTTGAGGATCACTTATCAACAACCGTTTTTTTCCTCTGTTTCACTAACAAGAAAGGATATTGTAGTAATTATCGAAAAGTATATTGTCACAATCGCCATAGTGGCAGGTTTTTTTTTTGTTATGTTTTTTTGCCCCCCTAGCAAGAATTATCTGCAGGAATATCACTAAATTGGAATTTTTTTTTAAATAAATGAAAATAGCAATAACACTATTCCATTTAAAATTTAAGTGCACTGATCAGTATTATAGTGTAATTGAAAATTGTGCGATGTTCCACTCCCCTGGTTTACATTCAGTTATTGTTCTTGTGTTTGGGTTTTCTATACAGCTCAATGTCCACTTAGGACTTCTGTTTCCCGCGATGGAGAGTTCATTTCTCTAGCCTCGAACGAGTGTAGCATGCAGTTATCATCAAATGGTACATTAAATGGCAAATTTGCTCTTCTGGTGAAAAATCCATGTCTAGTCTTGCAGTTTGGTATAGCTTTTGATTACCTTAGTAAAACACTGGTCACTGAATAATCTCAATAATGAAAATTAATGGATAATTTGAGTAATAATCAACAAAAGGTTGGCTGGAGGGGAAATGCAGTATATTTGCTTAATTTGTTCACAACTTAATAGGGGCGGGGTTGACCCCCCCCCCCCCCCCTCGTTACGCCTATGGTCTTACATCTACGGTCGATGAATAAAGAGCTCAAGTTCCTGGGATAAAGACTCCATTTCGCCAGCCTGTATAGCGCGTTTAGTTGTCCGCGAACAACATGTACAGTTTGCAAGACGTTCAATAGTACATTAGTTGTATGAACGTAATTCACTTTGGTATAGCTTTTGATTGCCTTAGTAAAACACTGAATAATTAAGGAAATGAATAATTACTAATAACTTTGAGTAATAATCCACAAAGAGTTGTCGGGGAAAAAACATAAAAAATTTGCTTAATGTTTCTCAACCCAATGGGGGGACTTGCCTGTGAAAGGAGACACGTTACTTGCAAATGAATATCAAAATAATACCTATTTAATATTTCCAAAGTTACTTGTTATTTGATACACACCTCTTCTATTTTTCCCTTCAATTGCAGAACACACTTGTTTTATTGAAGGGAAAAAAATTACGAAGTATTGAAGGCCAATACAAACTTTATTTCATTCCAAATACTATTTTAGCTATTATTTGACACCATTGGGGGTTTCCAATGCTCCTTTTCTCAAATGAGTTTGAAGCGATGTAATGAATGAGTAGCAATTATTTTAGAACAATTGTGTGGTTTGGGCTTTTCCAAGTGTTAACTGTAAACTAATACGTCAACTCCCTATCGGTCCTGAATCAAAATTAAAGACTACCTTTTTATTCGCTAAAAAGCTTCAAACTTCCTGATATTTCTTTTTTAGTGAGTAATATAGGCAAACAGGGCTGGCGCTAGCAGTTTTGCCGCAACGGGCAAAAAAGTAAAATGCTGCCCCTTCATAACAAAAATTTAAAGGGATAACCTAAATCCTTCTCGGCTAAGTAGTAAGATAAAACGTGAGTAAAAAAATTGGTATTAAAAATTTTGAAGTTTTGATTTGTCAAAATAAAAACTTCTTGATTTATGATTTTGGCACTAAATTGAAATTGCAAAAAAATTCTTTTATAGGACTTTTTATGTGTATCCATTTATTTAAATAATAATTAAAAGGGTCATTTTTTATTTTATACATTTTTAAGCGGGAGTTTATTATACTTGTGAGCGGTTTCCTTGAAATATTTTAATATTTTATTTATATTACTCTGTATTTTTTATTCGGTTTTGAATTTGGGGATTAATTCACGAAAACTCTACTCATCTTTCAAAACGTGTTTTTTATTTAAAACTACATACCTCAACCTTCTTATGTCGTTCTCATGCTTGAGGATTTTTGAAGCGAGTGGGTACCTATACTTAAAAGTTTGTAAAACATATTAAAAGCAAATTTTATTAAAATTCTACCTATTAATTTTTCTTAAGTATTCAAATGAATCTCGGTTTAATCATTCTCTTCATAAATTAGTTAATTTTACTGCCCATTTGCCGCCTCCTAAGGTTGCCGCCCCGGGCAGGGGCCCGGCTTGTCACCCCTTAGTGCCGACCCTGAGCCAAGCACTGTGACACTGTTCCATTGTACTTTATTTCAAATTTATACAAATAAGATTCTTTCCAAAGCAGACTTTTAGGAGAGGATGACTCTTGACTCCGGAATATTGGTTCCTGTATGGGAGTAACCCCACTCACGATTACTCGTACCGCATTAAGATAGTGTTACTTATAACTGGTCACGAACCTTAACTTAATTCGAATTAGGCTACAGTAAATGCAATGTCATCACCAAGAACCTAAGTCGAAACCAAAGTTACAGTCAGTTTGCTTAGAATAAATGGATCAAGGTCAGTCCTCCTACACAAATCTGTTGCTATAGAAACTTTTTCTTATAAACTATAGTACTTCTTCTTCCATGGTTTCTATGGTTAAAGGAAAATATGGATGTGACCTTTTCCGCTCGGAGATATTCCATTGTCTTGCTCTATCTTGCTGGTTTCTGCGGATGTACCCTTCTCTGGACTGCTGGGCCTTTCCATGAGTTGAAAACATGTAATAGACAATCTCCCTACTAGCACCATTTCCTAACAACCTAGCCTCTTCCAAACTTGTTTATCTTTTGTATTCTTGTGGGCTAAATAGGTGAAGTCGGATAATATCTCTAAGGAACTGTTGTATTAATTGATGGAAGTTATGAGTTAGTCATGATTACGAGAAAAAATGCTCTTACCTGATTTCCAAAGACTCCCATAGCACAGGCCAATCCCACCTCCCCTGCGCCAAACCATACTCCCGCGATGAAAGGGGGCAGACTGAGAACGAACACTTGGCCTAAGGCGTATATCGTCTGACATGCCATGATTACCACAAATCTATCACTAGAAAAAGAACAGCACTGCACCCAGGATCCTAATTTAGAATAAAAATTATATAAGTAATAATGCTATAACCATTTATAATAAGTGGAGTTGAACATTTTCCTACATGATTCTCGCTTCCTCAACAGTGTGTTATGAAAATGAATTGACCTGTAGTTCTCAGATTCAAATGAAATGAAATAGAACAAAATTGAATTAGTAAGAAGCTCCATTTTACACTAAGGCCTATTCACCTTTGCCAGATTATATTTCCTACGTTGAGGTCATCAGTGAAATATTCTCAGCATCCAGCATTTGTCACAACATCTTAAAAGAGAATATATTTGAAAAAAACATTTAAGTTTAAGAAATATATAGTTGATAGATAATGAAAAAAGTGAGGAAGTTAAAACTAGATTAATGTTTCAGTAGAAGAAGTGTTATCTATAGCAATCTGTAGCTGGGTCTTGTTCTTTTAGGCATTTATTTGTATTTGTATAAGCATATAAATTTACTAATATATTTACCTAAACAATTCAACACTGCTCCTATAATCAGAGTGATTCGAAGACCTTTCTTGTCCATGAGATACATGACTGGAAAAACGAAAGGCAGAAAGAGAACCATGTAAACGACACAAGTCCAGTTGATGTCTGACACAGTGACTCCGTAGTAGCAAGCAACGATATCTGCCACCACTGTATACTGGAACTGTGGAAAACCATTCATCATGGAGCAAACAGCGAATAGGAATAGCATGAGATATCGCTTCTTGTACAATTTGATTTCGACAGAACTTGTGCATTTTTCTACGTCCTCAGCTGTCTGAACACTTGGATTGTATTTGTCCACAGAATTGTTTTTGTCATTTTTGCTATGTTTGAATTTGGTTGGAGTGACTATTGGTTTATGTTCGGTGCTGTCTTTTGCATGAGTATCATATAGATTTATGTCTAAATATCCTTTTTTTGATCCACCAGTCTCGTGATCTTCCATATTCTTCTTTTGAAAAGTGTAAAAGCACCTAAAAATCAAAAAGTATCAATCAGTTTCATTTTGCAACTCCTTTCTAACCACACGAAAAAAAATTCGCCTATGATTAAAATGGGAAATCACACATCCTGATTAAAGTAGAAATATTCAAATATAATAAAATTGAAAACAAAACAAATAACTTGAATTGTTGTAACAATTCCGTGTTTTTTTTTGGGGGGGAGATACTAATACCTATCCTTAGAAATCGAGAATTTTAATCCAGTTAAATATTGATTGTTAATTCCTTTTGAAACTATAAACAAACCTTTGAAGAAAATTGAAAATTATATTTTTACTGTGAGATGAAAACGTTAAATCTACTTTTAATATGTAATTCAATTATTATTAATAAAAATACACAACTTCTCTTTCACCTCTGAATTTGGATATGGCTCTATCAGAATGTATTTTTTATCTTAACTATTTATGAAAAACTGTAGTTAAAATGCTTCTAAAAGGCCAATCTGGTATTTATACTCTACAAGAAAAAAATAAAATACAGAATGTGTTTAACGTTATGAAAACCACATTTCAATATTCGACTTTTCTGTTTAATGCTTTACTACATAGCAAAAAGAGGTCACAAATATTATACTTAGGTTCTGGACTATTTTAATTGATCGTAAAACTGGAAACCACCAGCATCAAAAAGACTTTACAAAGTAAACCTATCGTAAAAGCCATTTTTCTGATTTTAATTCTTGTATTGTGTAATTTATAACTCGTGTCATTTGATTATATCAGGTCCAAATATTTATTCTATACTGACCTTGTGTTTCTGAGTTTACCTAAATTCCTGTAGTTATTCGTTTTTGAAGTACGTTGCTGTCATGGTTCTTTAGGATTTAAAAAAAAATCATCTAGATTTAAAACTATTGCTTTGATATACATATTTAATTTAAATTTCTTAAATATGGAATATCCTCTTCACTTTTTTAAATTATAGTGGTTTGAATGGAAAAATCGTGTATATTTGCAATTTTCTTTTCTTTTGGCAATCGTTCCCTCACTTATGGTTCCTAATCACCTTAACTATTTACGTATAATTTTGAATAACAGAGAAGCAAAACAAACTCCATATCCTATTTCGAAATTAACTGCGTCATTTTTACGAAAATTCGCTCAGTCCTTATAATGAAAAGCGCCAAAATCAAAAATAGACAGGCAGACAGAAAGTTAGTTGTATAAAAGATTTCCCTCGCATAAGAACTACGTAATAGCTAAATTGAGCAGGAACATTGTTAGAGCAATACATGTGTGAAAATGCTTTCCTGGATTTATTTCAAGAAAAAACAACCCCCAATTGAGTACCAATAAATCATGAAAAGTCCCACCAAGCGATCTGACAACCGACATGTCAGTCATAGTTGTCAAGATCGAGACTGCAAACCAGGGTTATTGTGCTTGTGCCAAGAAAAATGTTCCCGGTACGCAAGCTTCCCAATCGTGGCGGTAACCCCAACTGAAGCATGGGATTTTTTTAATTATAAAATGCAAATTCACAGTATTTTACATAACTTATGATGTAAAAAAGTTAAATACTCTTAATTTGTGTTTCTATTTTCTCACTTATTTATATCACAATACATGCTTAAAGATTTATGAGTTATTATTAATTAGTTATTACAAAAAATCTCTAAAATGTACCGGTACTCTATACCGCCTCTCAAAAAAGTACCGGTCCCACTACACCCATGCTACAGACCACAGGCTCTAGTAGTGAGACTTGATCGCAGAAACTCTTGCATGCTGATGGCGAATACTGCCTCCCAGTACTGAAGATGGCACAGAAAAGAGGTTAGTTTATAAGCTCAACGACCTATTTTTGTGCACAATAACGGCAAGGCAGGAAGTGACCTATAGTTTAATGTGGATTCCGAACCATAACAAACATCCCTGCCTGACCCAGGATTCGTTGGTTGATTGTATTCAGATCTGGCGCCGTCAGCAACACGAGGGCTATAGTGCGCCGAAACATTCGTCATTAGACAAACCAACATACATTTACAAACACCCATGCCTAACACGGGACTCGAACCCGCAACTAGAAGCTAGCACGCTGACCACTATACCGTTTGGTCGGCCCCAGGATTCGAACCCGACACTTTTGGCAATAGTATTAAAACCTTTCAAACATAAACACACATTATATAATACTTCACAATGCGCTTATACTGAGGACGTACTTGTGTGCGGTTAAAATAATTTGATATATTTTAAAACGATTATTAGTTTGAAACATTTTATAAGCTAAAATCGTGTTTAAAAATATATTTCACATTCTAAGAAATCAAGTCCTTGTGTTCATTAGTCAACTATAACAAAACTAATCAAAATGTAATACTTATATTGAGCAAAAACTACTTATAAGTTTTCAATTTATTTAATAACATTCTAAAACATACTTACCTAAAATATTATTAAAAACTTCATAGAAGCGACTGGGGAATTCTGACCTGTGAAAGGCGTGAACTACATATGCTTGTGGAGCGTATATCCAATTTTAACAGCTGTCTTCAGACAGAACTGAAGTTGTGCTTCAAACTTCAACGTAAGTATTTTATGTGTTAAATACACTTTAAATTTATTTCCATTCTAAAAAATTTAAGATGGCTGAAATTGTATTATGTCTCATACTTTTAGTGAACTATTCTCAGCAACGAGATTTCCATACTAGACTTGATAATTTTACACAAGAGTTACTTTTAAGTTGAAATTGTATTATTTATAGTTCGTGTAAAATTACTTTTACAGTAAAATTTTAAAAATCTAGCTAGCATTTCATACAATTTGAATAAGTGAAAAACCAATTTCTTCGATAAATTTACTTCAAAACTATGCATCTCCGATAAAATATAAATCTGGTGAAATATTGTGAAACAATCCTTCAATCGTAGAACCTTTGAAATAAACTCTATGAAAAGCAAACACGATACACTAAAATTTAAAAATGATTGCCATAATGTTAATAATTTTCTGGATATTATTGCACAATGATTTGATGATTCCTGGAGAAATTTTTCTAGTGGATGTATTCAGTTCTTTCGTTAATTGGATTAGATGTTTGTTTCCACGCAACAAACTTGCTTATTAAACTGAAATATTTTGATACGATTTAATAAAGCGAAACGGATAAACTTTTGGATTATTTTATTTAATTTATAAAAATATTTAAATATTCAATTTAACTTGATAAAGTGAGCTTCAAATCGTACTATTTTTTTTTTTTTTTTTTATCCTGAAAAGAGTATAAACGGAAATGTGAATAAAAAATATCGTGGTTAACACCTTGATTTAGTTATTTTATTAATGCAATATTGTGTAGCATTTGTTTATTTTTTATACTTTTTATTTCTATAATTATTCTATTTAATTGATGCTTCCAACTTTTCTTTTCGCATGCTTTTTTTATCTTTTGATTGAAGTCAACCACTGATATATTTATATTGCAATGATATCACTGTTTTTATATTTATTAGAAAAATACATATTTAAATATTGTACCCACTATTGGTCATTTTACTTCATCTCACTGCAGAAAATAATCACTACGTACGTCATAACTTCATCGCTTTTATAAATATGGGTCACATATATAATAAACCTCTTCGGTGGTCTAAAGGTAAACCCATATGTGCTTTTTGCGTGCTTGGTCCTAGGTATTTTAAAGACAAGTGAGCAATTGCTGTAAAACGTACAATTAGAAATCTGGTGAATATGACTTTATTTTAAAACTATCAATACTACGAAAAAGTAATAGGAGTAGAAATAATTTTTTGGGTCAACATTGCAAAACAAGTCCTTGGAAAATTTCTTCACCTATTCCCAGAATGTCCTTTCTATTCGATATGCTACCGGTCCAACTGAAGTGCCTGAGTAGAAAACCAGTCAACTGAGATCTTATTCCAAAGTGCCTTGCAGACTGTGCTTTCAAAAATCAGCACATGCGAGGGATATTGATAAATATTTTGGTTGGTTAGGTTGGTTTGTACGCTCAATTACCATTTTTTTTTGCACAATAATGGCTAATCAGACCGGCTTGATTGGTTGGTTGGTTTATACGCTCAACGACCTATTTTTATGCATAGTGTCGGCTAATCCTGCCTGGACCTGCAGCTTAATGTGGATTCCGAACCACAACGAACATCCATGCTTAATCAGGGATTCGGACCCGGCTCCTTTGGCATGCGTGACCAGAGCGCTAACCACACAGCCGTCAGATGAACCTAATCAGGCCAGGACTACAGCTTAACGTGGGATAAATATTTTGGAGTCACTTGATGGACTGCCTGGTGGAAGGATTTTTCTTCTTTTAGATACAGAAATGAGAAATAGTTCCCATTGAAAATATTTCCCTCTTTTGAGTTTCAGGTTACAGTGTTTTAGTGCAGTATAGCCCTTCTGAAAAGATAATCGACGCAACTAAAGAAGCGACATTTTACCTTAGGATCCTTCCAGAAAAATACAACCTTCATTTTTGTACAATACCCCCAAAAAAAAACAGAACGATGGCTTTATCTTCGGTTCTAATTATTGTAGAATCTTACGGTTTGCACCAAAATGTTTTGCATACGATTTTCTATATATCTGATGCAATTTCTTTTTCTTGAGAGACTAACTAACTAAAAGTAACGCTATCTTCGAAAATTTCAATACGAACCCTTATTTTTTATCATTTCATTCGATTCAGAATACATCATTTACTCTATATACCAAATTTCAATGCATTATGTTGAAAAACACGTCACTTATGAGCGAAAATGTTTCGACCATTTTTTGACCGATCTTCAGGGAGAATTTCCATAAAACGAAAGGTATTTTTAAGGTTCTACTTCACAGAGGGAGAAATCGAACGGTCAGTGAGGCGTTTCACGACGTTATAAAATACAAATATTCTAAAATTGCATAGAAACTACTTGGATTTATAGTGACATGTTTAAGATTAATACAAAAATAGCAACTAAACGCAAAAGTAACATAATTTACTTACAACGTTAAAGATGTGCATTCTTCACACGAAATAAATAAAATATCTAAAACTGTAATTGCAGAAGTATAACTGATAATTAGAAAATTAATAAATATAAAATGCAGGCATTAGTAAACAGTATTCAGCAAAGTGTGATTATTTTACAGAAACATTTCACTGTAAACAAAAAATGTAACTTGATCGTTGAAATTATTTATAAAATAAAAAAATAACCTGATTCAGTAAAATTTTTAAAGGATAACTTATTGAAATTGCTTAAAAATGTGGTTTTAAATAAATGTAATTTAAGGAAGTACATTTTTTTTAAAAAAAGGACACTGTTGAAAATCACACAAAACATATGTTCCACGATTCCAAACACGTTAGACAGATTAAAAATATACATACAAAAAATAAAACTGCTTTGTTTGTATAAAATAATATATGTATATTTTTTATTTTATTTTTTTTATTTTTTTTTTTATTTTTTGTAATCGCAAGAAATTATGTTCCGATTCACCCTATTTTACGATAATTGAACGTTGTGCGATTTTCCACACCTCTAGTTGACCTTGAATTAATCTTTGATAGTTTTCGAGAGTCATCTACTATACGGTGTTGCGAAACACAACTCAACTCAACTCAACTTTGTAAGAAAGTTTCGGTTCTTGTTTTGATTCTTAAAAGTTTTGGTTCGTGTTTGTAAAAGAGTGATTGCGTAGTAAATGGAATGTTCTTTTCTTTGAATCAGCGTGTCTGTTTTATTGCTTATCTTATCCATAATATGAATCCTTGTTATGTTTGTTAAATAGTGGCGTCCGCGACAGTGAAAGTATGGAAAAAGTGAAGGCAATTAGAAAAGCACTACGCACGGCTTTTACCGTGTGTGCGAATACGATTCAAGATGAATTGAACAATGAACAATCACTCTCGGATCTGCAAGCTTTGCAAAACAAGCTTCGGGATAAATTTGATCGTCTTTGTGCCGCGCAGGAGGAAGTATCCAGTGCCCTCCTGAGTGATGAAGCGTTGGCGATCACATATGAAGGGGATTTTGTGACAGCGGAGGAATATAGGGACAGGTATTTGACTGTGTCTGCTATGTTGGAAACGGCGATAGCTAATTTGTCCGCCGTTGTACCTGCATCGGAGTACGCTGAATCTACAGGAGGAAAACATCGCTTCAAGTTACCGCGATTAGAATTGAAACGTTTCAGCGGCGATCCCAAAGAGTATTTGGCCTTTTGGGCACAATTTGTAAAAATCCATGAAGATGAGGACATTGTTGAGGAGGATAAATTCCAATATTTGTTGCAATGTGTTGTTCCTGCCTCAAAAGCTGCAAGACTGGTTGAGAGTTTCCCACCAACCAGGGAAAATTATTCTAAAGTGATTAAACAGCTTACTGAACGATTTGGCCGTGAAGACCTTCTCGTCCAAATATACGTTAGAGACTTGCTGAGTATAGTGATGAGAAATGCATCGGGAAAATGCAAAATCGACTTATGTGAACTCTACGACCTTCTAGAAGGCAAGTTAATGGCTTTGGAAAGCCTAGGGAGAACAAAAGAAAAATTTGCAGACTTTCTAGAACCACTTGTGGAGTCGTGTTTGCCCGAAACGGTACTACGTGCGTGGGAGAGGAGCCGCTCCTTGGATGAGTCATCCCGCAGTTCTACTGATGATGATTCCCCTCGGCTTTCCACACCTATCCTCCTTCCAGAAAATTGCCTCTTAACTTTAAAGTTAATTGAATACCTACATAAAGTAAATTGTCATGCGGGTACCCAAATATTACTTTCAATAATTCGAGAAAATTTTTGGATTTTGAAATCTAGGAAAACTGTTAGAAATGTGATAAGGAAGTGTGTAACCTGCAGCAGATATAGTGCAAAACCAGCTGTTAGCGCGCCTGTTGCTTTACCTGCAGACCGTGTAAGTGAGGCTAATGTTTTTGAGGTTATAGGCATAGATCTGGCCGGTCCTCTCTTCCTTTTGAATGGTGAGAAAGTGGATTGTGTTATTTACATGTGCGGTCTTCCGAGCATTGCATTTAGAACTTGTGACTTCACTCTCAACGGAGAATTTTCTACTAGCTTTTCGTCGATTTATCGCTCGAAGGGGAAGACCAAAGACAGTGTACACAGACAACGGTAGTAATTTTAAGGGTTCTGATACTGAATTCCAAAAGCTGGACTGGGATAAAATTGAACGTGAGACAGAACTTCAGTGTGTGAAATGGAAGTTCATCCTACCCACTGCTGCTTGGTGGGGAGGGTGGTGGGAGAGACTTGTAAGAGTGATTAAAGATCTTCTGAAACGCTCTCTAGGAAAGTCTTCTGCGAATCTTACGAAGAGTTACTGACAGTCTGTTGTGATTGTGAATCGATTATTAATTCCCGTCCATTGACTTATGTGTCAGAGGATTCTGAGGACTTGGTTGCTATTACACCAGCCATGTTTCTAATGACCAATTCTACCTCTGATGTATCTGATTTAGATGAGTGTGCCAAATTTCGAAAACGTGTTAAGTATCAAGCCAAATTGCTTAAAGATTTAAGAGGTAGATTCCGAAGGGAATATTTGGGATTGTTAGTGCAACGACACCAAAGGTCATCTTCTCGAGACTTTACTGTTGGGGAAATTGTGCTTGTAGAGAACACCAGCAAAAAGAGATTATTTTGGCCTATAGCCAAAATTTTGGATTTGTTACCTGGTAGGGACGGTAAAGTTCATACATTAAAATTGAAGTGTGGTAACTCTGTTATAATCCGTCCTGTGCAGAGAGTTTTTCCTCTAGAGATCCTGCCTACAGAGACTCCAGCTGTAGCTGCTGGTCTAAGCGATGTTCCAGAGTCGTCGGCCCCACCGGATGATCCAGTGACAACTTTTTTTCCGACTGCTGACCCAGAGATGACTGGATTATCTCCTGGTGTTCACGATGTGGACGTTCCGAAGTTGTCAAGATTTGGACGAAAGATCAGACCTTCCCGAAAATTAAACTTGTTAAACATGACTTTATATTTTGAATCAGATTAGACTCAAAAAGGGGGAGGATGTTGCGAAACACAACTCAACTCAACTTTGTAAGAAAGTTTCGGTTCTTGTTTGATTCTTAAAGTTTTGGTTCGTGTCTATAATATAGAGTGATTGCGTAGTAAATGAAATGTTCTTGCTTTGAATCAGCGTGTCTGTTTTATTTGCTTATCTTATCCATAATATGAATCTTGCTATGTTTGTTAAAATACGGTCCCTTAAAGTGAGCGTTTTTTACATTTTCGCTAAAAAATCGAGAACTACAAGTCAAAATGAAGAGAAAAAAATTGTGGTGGGGTTTCAGACCATGGTGAATCTAATGAAAGCAAAAAAAATATGTTTCTATTAAAAAAAAATTTAAATTGTTTTATTAATTAATAATTAATTATTAAAAAAGAAATTGATGCAAAAGTTGATTGCTATTTATGTTTGGCCATTTACAAACTATCTTTTGAAAAAAAAAATTACTGAAATATATCAAATATTTAAGTATTTATGGCCAAAAAACCAACTTTTTTATTTAACATTAATTTATCATTTTTGTTTTATCATTTAAATTACAAAGCATTCATTAGAAAATTACGAATTTTTGTATTTCGCATTCTTTTTTAATGCTGAATCCTAATATGGAATAATATTATGAGGTTGCTATTGAACTTTTTAAAGTTTGGTTCTGTTTTAATATGTAGATGACCCCTCATGATAAAAAAAAACTACATACAATTATTAAAAACTTTCCACGATTTACAACGGTACCTTTTGTTTATTATTTCAACAATTAGAACAAAAGATATAGCCATCGTTCTGATTTTTATTTTTTTTGGGTACTGTACATTACGCAAAAAAATCCGAACGATGGCTATATCTTCGGTTCTAATTATCGTAGAATCTTGCGGTTTGCACCAAAATGTTTTTTTACAATTTTCTTTATGTCTGGTGCAAAAGTTTTTTCTTAGGAAGGCTGTACACTAAGTAAATTTAACTCTATCTTTACAAATTTCTATACGAACATTTATTTTTTATGTTTTCATTCAATTTAGAATACTTCGTTTACGCTAGATACCAAATTTAAAGTTCATTATGCTGAGAAAAAAACCCACTTAAGAGCGAAAATGTTTTGGCCGATCTTGAGGACAAATGCCATTAAATCGGTGAGGAAGCAAACGTTTTGCATGCTTCAAGACGTAGTCTATTACATGGTCCCTTAAAGTAAGCTCTTTTTTTTTTTCTTTTTTTTTTTACAATTTTGCTAAAATATTGAGAACCAAGAGTCAAACTGGAATGAAAAAAATTCTGGAGGGTTGTTGAATCTAATAAAAGCAAAAAAAATACATGTTTATAAATAAAAAAACTTAAAAAGTCCTTTTATTAATTAATTACTAAAAAACTGTTTTAAAACAAAAGTGGCATGTTATTTATGTTTGGCCTTTAATAAACTATCTTTTAAAACAAAAATTGCTTAAATATATAAATTATTTAAGAATTTATGGCTAAAAAAAAAAAAAAAAATTAACTTTTAAATTACTAACCACTCATTGGAAAATTATGAAATTTGGTATTTAAACGTTTTTTTGGATTCCAAATCTAACTATGGTATAATATTATGGGGTTGCCATTGAACTTTTTAAAGTTTTGTTTAATTTTAATATGTGTATAACCCTTCATGATAAAAAAAAAATTATATGTAATTAATAAAGACTTTCCACGAATTAAAACGGTACTTGACTTTTGTTATTTCCTCAATTAGAATACAAGATATAGCCATCGTTCGAATGTGTGTGTGTGTGTGTGTGTGTGTGTGTGTGTGTGTGTGTGTGTGTGTGTGTGTGTGTGTGTGTGTGTGTGTGTGTGTGTGTGTGTGTGTGTGTGTGTGTGTGTGTGTGTGTGTGTGTGTGTGTGCGTGTGTGCGCGCGCGCGCACTATGCAGCTATGCAGATATTTGCAGGAGGAATAAATAGAATTATAGGTGTGTCTGGGACCATATTAAAATAGATATTTCAGGCAATCTCAATATATACTTTAAATTTGAATACTAAGTGAACAACAAAACAGAGATTTAGCTGATGGTTTAATTGCCATTTATCCGAAAAGACCCCGAAAGAGGGATAAAAAGAATTAAAATCAAGCCATAAGCCAAATCTTTCACAATTTGTCATACCTGAAAGATCAACATTTCCATTTTAACGCCAGTGTTAAATTAAGTCCTTTCCACAAACAATTTATATTATGATTTTAGAGACAGAATACTCTTACAGCATGCAAGAAATCTCGGACTAGAAAATCACCGGCTCTTTGCAGTCTTTCTTTTGAAAATAAGTAGATCATCTGGCGATCGTGACAGATAGTCTCGTGTCGTTTATCTTGCATTTGTTTGTGGGATTAATAGGTTTTCTCCCATTTGAGACGCAAAAGTGGAGCAGTTTATTTTAAACAGATATCCAAGCAGACATTCCCCATTTATACAGATTTTGATATAATGATATTCTGTTGAAGTATAGCCAAGTATAACTATGGAAAGAAAACTGGCAATACAACCAAGCAATTTTAACCTTTGCTGACGTGCTAGTTTGATTGGAGTTGTAAGTCATCGATTACAAACTCATGACGTACTTATAATAAAATTTAAAAATAAATGTTTCTATTCAATTTAACGCCCTGTTCAATCCTAGTGCTAAACAAGGAGTGGAGTGTAGAATAATGGGAGAATCTGCGCGTTTAATTATTCGTAAACACAATGTAATCACGATGGCATGATGTAAATCTTAAAAATGAAGTGCTACCTCAGATATCGACATCATAATCTAAACAATTTCGTAATTAAATTTACTTATTGGCATGTATAAATGTGTGGTAAATTGTTAAAAGGGTTCATGTACACTTTTATTTTCAAAAATCATTTTTTAATGGTTTTTTGATATTCTATTGCTAACTCCGCCACCAAATTATATTAACTCGAAAGTTTAGGTTATTGTTGAAAAGATAGATGTACAGAATATGATCCTCATATCTACACTAAAAAAGTAAATGACAGCAGCCGTTCAAAGTCAATTTCAAGGTTTATTTTCTTATACTTATGGAATAAATGACCAAATCATAATACATTTTTATTGATTCAGTTCATAGTTCTATTTCAACTTGGTAAAACGTCAATTCAAACTCAAAATGACGATTCCATTAGAAACAATGTTATACTATTTCTAAAAAAAATCTTGATAATCAAATATTTGGTGTTTCAAAATAATACAGGATGGAGATCTTAAAATTTTATAATTTGCAATCAGAAATATTTGCAAAACTTAGTGTGGTTAAAAAATTCTCTCTCATACACAATGTGATGTTTTCAAAACTTGGACCATATGATCCAAGAATAAGGAATAAGCTTTATTATATTATAAACAGTATATTGTCTATTCAATCTGCAAACCTTTTAGTCTATAATTGAATTGATTTCAATTAGTAAAAGTCTGCTCACAAAAAAAAAGCGTTTTCCGATGGAAAGTCTGTTTAAGACCAAGGTGAAAAATTTAACTAAATGTTTGAAAGCATATATTTCTTAGACGGATACTTAAAATATTTAGTGATTACTCTCATTAGTTATTTCTTACTTTCAATTACCCATACGTATACATAAGGTAATGAAAGTATGGCATTCGGTCAAAAAAAATTACATTCCTCCACGCTTTGGAACATCCTGATTTCAAAAAAGTGATCTAGAAAACTGTGTGTCTGCGTTCAGCATAACTCCCGAACAAATTGATCTACGATGTTCAAACTTGATGTGCGGGTAGGTGATGGCCATGGAACCAACCATTAAGGTTTTCGTCAAAATCGCTTATGCGTATAAGGTAGCCATTGAAAATATCCTGTTTTTTACTCATTGTTAAAAAACGACTCTAACGATATGGTTTGAAATTGTATGAATAGCTCACAGAATTATTTAAGTTTTTAAAACTAAAAAAATAATTTCTAACCAATTGCTTTAATCCAGTGATCGAATGATAAACTTCTAAACTAAGTTACCTTATTAACATAGTTTTTATTTTATCTTTATGTATATGTTGTAAATGTCTATACCATAATTTTAAGTATGATAAACTTCAGACATTTACTAAATATTTCAAATAAAGTATTAAAGTAGACAACTTATTTTTCATTAATTTTGTGAAAAGGCGTTTTTATGAACTTAGCAGCAATTATATGCATGATAACGTTATTTCAACTACTATTTTGAAATATGCAAAAAATGTCTGTGGTATATTATACTTTTTAAAATAACATATACATTTACAAAGTATTACAATAAATAATGAACTTTCGGATGGAGGTGTAGAATTATCTGTAAGCTGTCAAGTTGTAATTCACTATCATGATTAAGGATTTCTTCAATAAGACTAGCTCGCAACAAATGAAAACAAAGAAAAAAATTTAATCGCGTAAGATATAAGTAACTGTCCATTGATTTCATTCGGTACATGTTTTTAAGAAATGTGAATCAAACAATACATTCCTATCTAATTAAACAAAATTTGTTAACTGAGCAATTAAACTGATGTTTTCTTTTTATTAAAATTGAAAGGGATAACAAATATAAATCGGATTAATATTAAAAATTCTCTTTTCTTAGCTCATACAACTGAAAAGTATCTTCGGGAATAAAACGTGTACTTTTTGATAAAAAATTGTTAGATGAACTTGTCTTAATTAGTACTTTATCATTATTTAAAATATATAAAACTGGAAGGTTTTTTTTTTTCCAATTTAAAATTTGAAAACTAAAAATTAATAAGAAATAAGTTAAAATAAATAAATTCAAAACTACATAATTTAAGATGTATTTACAATACCCAAATTAAGTCTTGAAGTACTTTAAAGAAGACCAGAAGAGGTGCAGATGAAAGTCCCAACCAACAACGAAAGTGAACTGGTGAAACAAGAGTGAAGATACTCCCTTATTGTTTCATAGATCTTCTGAAGAAATATTAAAATGCGATGAATACTGTATTTTTTAAAAGAAGACCGCGCAAGGTAAAAAACATTAAATAGCTTCTCCTATCTTCAAAGAAGTTATTCGACTTTTCATCTGGATACTTCATCGTCTTGGTGGAGAATACTTGCTGCTTTAAGAGTACTTTTAAGCATTTTGATTTCCTCGCTCTCCCACATAAAGGCATCACATCAATCCTCAGAGCACGTTCAAAATAACAATTGCCTAATACTATGAATGGAAATCTCATAGTTATTCATTAGGTATTGAAAACAAACGCTTGGTTCCGATGGCAGAAAGAAGGGTCCTCCCATTCGATTATGTACTTATTCATTGGTCAAAATATTGTGGATTTTACGTGTTTTTAACGTTTTGTTTTGTTCAAACTTCTTGAAAGGTAGCTCAAAAAAAAAAAAAAAAAAAAGAATCTTATGTTATTGCTATTCAAATTCAGTCTTAAACGTAATCTTGGAAATTGAATAAAATAATGTATGAAATTGAATTATTTATGAATAACAAAAGAAAACACTCATTGATATATTGTATTTTTCAAAGGCAACAGAACTGTAAGAAAAAGTTATTTCACACTTAACAACGAGTTGTAAGTTCAATCTCCAAAACCAGTCAAACCTCACGTTATAAATTAATACTATTTTAGCCTCCCGTATTAAAAAAAAAATACTTTTTATAACGAAGTAGTGCTAATTTAGCATAAAAATTTGCTAAGAAGAAAATAATAAATGTTTTACTAAATACGAATCAATGAAATCGAAGCCCAATTAATGCAAAGTATGAAACACCTAATTTACACATAATTAGAAAGTTCCTTCAAAACCATTTCAATTCTTCTACCATAATCATACATAAATTTAGCGCAACATATTTCAATAACTGTAGGTTGCTGAGGTGTTTTGCATACTTATCCCATTGCCGAGACAAAAAGTTCGCCAAACGTATTCTTAGTCTGTCCAAACGGTCAGTCCAGACGGATCCATGGTCCGCGGTGCAGCTGAGGCATTGTATTCCACGGGAAGGCCATTAATTTGGTTTCGATTTCGTAAATTCTTATTTATTATACCATTAACTTTTACTTTTTAGAACTTCTTATATATATTCAGTTCTATGGGGATTTTGGCGATAAATCCTATGGGAATTTTGGCGATAAATCCTATGGGAATTTTGGCGATATTTATTTCGATAATCCTTTCTTATAAGTAAAACTGAGGAGAGGAGAAAAAATGATCATTGATGATGTCTCAAGGAAATAGAACTCTGTGTTAAAGGCATTCGTTTTTCAACTTTTTACATCATTAAAGCATTTTTGCTAGAATTTCGGAGGTGAGGATGTTTAGAACACCTTAAAAGGCATTACCACAGCAATTTTGGACAATATCGTTAAAGGCGTTCTTAGCAATTACTGAAAAACATGATTTTTTTCAATGGCAAATACCTTATGCGCAAGCGCGATTTTGACGAAAACCTTAATGGTAGGTCCTTGTGCCATCACCAACCCGCACGCCATATTTGAACATCGTAGATCAATTTGCTAGGGAGTTATGCTGACCAAACACACACATTTTTTTCTTTTTTTTTTTTCTCGATCACTTTTTTGAAATCAGGTTGCTCCAAAACGTGGAGAAATGCAAAAAAAAAAAAAATCGAAAAATATGTATACTTTTGGGTAATTGAAAGTAAAAAGTGATCTAGAAAAAATTTCGGTCTGTCTGTAAGTGGTCAGGTCAGCATAACTCCCGAACAAATTGACCTACGATGTTCAAATTTGGTGCGCGGTTTGGTATAGTACAGAGACTTACCATTAAAGTTTTCATCAAAATCATTGAAAAAAATCATGTTTTTCAGTAATTGCTAAAAAACGGCTCTAATTATTTTGCTCAAAATCGCTGTGGTAATGCCTCTTAAGATGTTCTAAATATCCCCATCTCCGAAATTCCCGTAAAAGTCCCGTAATGGCTTAAAAAGTTGAAAAACGAATGCCTTTAACTCAGAGTTCTCTTTCCTTGAGTATACCTCGTCAACGATCGTTTTTTCCTCTCTCCTCAGTTTCACTTACAAGAAAGGATAATATAAGAATTATCGAAAAGTATATCGCAAAAATTTCCATTCTGACGGAATTTCTTATTTTTATATATCCCATACAAGACATATTTAAAGATCCCATACAAGACATATTTAAAGATCCCATACAAGAATTATCACAAAAAATATCGCTAAACTGACTATTTTTTCTAAAAGTATGATGAAAAAATAAAAACGGTAAATGACACAAATCCACGTCAGCATTATAGTGTTAATGGAAATCGTGCGATGTTCCACACCCCTAGTTATTTTACAAATTCATAAATTTAACATAGCAAACTGTGAACTTTTTTTATAATATCAAAAGATTAACCAAAGATGATTATGGTCTACAAATACTACATTTAGTGAAAACTTTTCACATTACCACAGTTAAGTTTAAAGATGACTACAAAAACTCAATCTTTACGAATTACACAAAAACTTTTTATTTTTCTTTCTTTTTTTCCCCCCTTATCCAATGGCTTATTTAACGTTAACAACATGTCATATTGCGACAGTAACTGTTACTTAAAGGCCACTCCACATATTTCCATTTCCTTCATATTAGGTTACACCTTCTCACTTATTTAAAACAGAGATGTTTCTTCAAATGCTTCTTGGATGTTTTAACTGCATGTAGAATTGCATACTAGAAAATATGCAAAAAGTTTGCGAAATTTGGTGATATTTGGAAACAGAATATTTTCTATGCAAAGTTTCAAAACATTTGGTAACAAAAATCCAGCCAATTTACCTTTTACAAAAAGACCAAGTTGGGGAGTTTGACGATAATTTTGACGAAAAAACCTTTCCGATCCGTTGTGTTTGATAAGTCGAAATCGTGCAAGCTTTTTTACTTTACACAACTTTAGAAATATGTGTACCTTATTTCACGTCCTAACTTTACGGGACATAGTAATATTCAACATTAGGCACGGAACTTTTCAGAACATCACAAAACTTTTATTCGAGGTGCTATCACATAACAACTAACTAAAAGTTGCATAACAATTTTCAACATTTCACGTGATACACAGTCAGCTTCAAAAGTGAACGTACACCATTGAACTTTAAAATCTGTGCACTTAGTAAATAGTCACTTAGTAATAAAATGTGCACTTAGTAAATAGGGGAAAAGATTATTTCAATATAAAACAATTATACATCCTTTAAAGTTGAATATTACTTCAAAAATTTAACATAAATATAGAAAAAAATTAAAAGTATTTGCTTTGTCAAAGAGAATAATAATAAAGCAAAAGTCACCGTACAGCGAAATTATTTTTAACTTTAGTAAATTTTGTCAAGTTAAAATTCAACTCCATGGCTCACCCCCATGAGCCTTTATAACTGCTTTGAGTATTTTAAGAATGGAATGAACTAATATTTTGGTTTTTGTTGCCCCAATGACTTCCCGCGGCGTTTTCAATACATTTTGTAGTGATTTCTTGCTTGTAACAGTTTTATTTCTCAACTTTTTCTTTATTATTTCCCAGACATGTTTGATCGGATTCACAAAATATACACTGAACAGTCAAGTGACTTTTTTAACAATTTGTCCTTTTTCTCTTAAGGATTTATTTTCATTTTTTAACCGCAAGACGGGTTTTCGTACTTTCTCACTAGTTTCTTTTCGACACGTTTCCATATTTCTCAAAAATATAAAGTGAATTTTTATTTTATCTTGGATATTCTAACCCTTCAGAAAATATAATTTACGGAACTATCAAAAGCAATTTAAAACAAAATCAAGAAGAACATGCGTACTGTACGATCACTTTGATTCACAGATTTCTACCATTTTCACAAATATTTTAGTGGCATTTCAA